>JAKOOJ010000017.1:8195859-8880859 GCA_022577455.1 Arizona elegans
GGGAAGCGGATGACGTGTCGAAAGCCCTGCCCCCGACCACGTGCGCTGGGGACACATCCCCTCTTGGGGCGGCTGCTCCGGGCCTGCGAGGTTTGCGTGCCTGGAAAGGCGTGCGAGTGTGTGACTGCGTGTGTGCGTGCATCCGCGAGGTGGGGGGGGGGCGGGGGGAGAGAGAGAGAGAGAAAAGGAAGGTGCTTTTTTTCCCTTGTCTGAGGGAAGCGCGGATAATAATAAAAAAAAAAAGGCAAGAGAAGGAGCTGATCGGAATTACGACATAATGCTACACTGTGGTGCCCCCTCCCTTTTCCTTGGCATTCTTTTTATAAAAATCTTTTCCTTTTATTGGTTTTTCCGGCTTCTGGAACCGACCTCTGCATCCATAGATCTATTTGACAATTCAGAAAGGATTCCTGCAGGGGCAAAATTTATTTTTTTTTAATTTTAATTTTAATTTTATTTTTTAAAAAACGCCCTTTTACTGCAATCTGTTTATCATTATTATTCCAGCAAAGTATACGGGAGAGAAGGGAGACCGTGGTAGCCCCTCTTGAAATTGCCTTTTTTTTTTTTTTTTGGCTTGCTTGTGTTTTTAATGTTTATAAAGAAAACGTCAACCTGCTTTGTAAGCATAACAAGCGACTTCTCGATCCGTAGTGGATTCTGGAAATAGTTGAAGAACAAGATTCTGCTGTTTTGGTCCTGCAGTCCTTCTTGGTTACTTCCTGGGGGTGGGGGAGATTAATATTTAAACTGAATTTGTCCTGCACCCCTAATTCTAATAACTTTCTGGCTTTCTCCTTATATAATAACATACATTCCTAATGCTACGGTAGCATCACAAGTACAGGGAATCTCAGAGCACAGTGACATATATACCCCCCCATGCATAATTCTTGGTTTACAGCTGTTTGCTTAGTGACCATTTCGATCTTACAAAGGCACTGAAAAAAGTGACCAATGACCGGTCTTCACACTTAACAGCATCCCCATGGTCATGTGATCAAAACATCTGTATGTGTTGCAGCATTCCCTGCTTGTGACCTTCCCAGCCAGTTTCCAACAAGCAAAGCTAATGGAGGAAACTGGATTTGCTCAACAGCTGTGTGATTCACTTAACAACCCACTTTGTTTATCAACAGAAATTCTGGCTCCGGCTGTGTTTGGGAGGATGACCTGTACCCCATTTTAAATCCACATTTCAAGAGAGGAAGAATTTAAAAAAAAAGGTGTTGCTCTTAAAAATAAAGGAGTAGTCATGGTTTGGATTAGGTTAGTCCTATTGTGTGACCAACCAGGCTTAAGGATGGAGACATATTTTGTTCAAAGTTGGTCTAATGCAGTGTTTCTCAACCTTGGCCGCTGGATGATATGGACTTCAACTCCCAAAATTCCCCAGTCCCTTTGTACTGACAAAGTACTTTCATTTTTTCTTCTTCTACTCCAGAGTGCTGGCTGGGGAATTCTGGGAGTTGAAGTCCACACATTGTCCAGTGGCCAAGGTTGAGAAACACTGGTCTAGTGATTAATTGCGTGGTTAAATCAATGTTTAGAAGTAATATATCCCAGAGAATTGGGTGCAAGAGGAAAAACAGGAGGCAGTTTGATTATTTTGCATCTGGTTTGTGAACTTGCCTCCAGGCATAAGATTTGAATTTACATGTTACTCTTAAATCTGGAATGAATGTTATTTGGTTTGGACCGAGAGCAAGGAATCTCACAGACCATCTAACCTAAACGATCACTGTTAATGGGAAAGTAGTTAACAAAGAAGAATCTTCTCCCTTTTAAAAGTCATCTTTGCCCACGCATCCAAAGAGTTTCTACCATGCATAAATTCTTACTAAGGTTCGATTTGCAAGGAATCCTTTTCTTGGCTTGCAGCTTAGTGGTTCAAGTCCTGTTCTTTCCAGCAGTGTTCTCAACCTTTGCATGCTGACTGGGGAATTCTGGAAGGAAGTCCACATGTTATTATTATTATTATTTATTGAATTTCTATACTGCCCTTCTCCCAAAGGACTCAGGGCGGTGAACAGATTAAGATTTCATATACATATAATAATTTTCTTTTATAAACAGTAAATAATAAATTGAGTCAACTTGGTGTATCTGCTAAACCTTGGCATAAAATTTAAATGTTTATGCTAGCCCTGCTTGTTGAAACAGAAAGGTCTTCAGGGCATGCCGGAAAGTGCGCAGATCTGGGATTATTTGTATTCCAGGGGGTATTTTGTTCCAAAGAGTAGGTGCCCCCACAGAGAAGGCTCTCTCCCTTGGAACTACTAGACGACATTGTTTTAATGATGGTACTATGAGTAGGCCTACTCTATGAGAGCGTATTGGTTGGTGGGAGGTTATTGGTTGCAGCAGCTGGTCTCGTAAGTAATGTTAAATTAGGGTTGAGAAATACGGTACTGCTCAAGAGAAACAGAAAACTTTTCTATGGCGGACATGATGGTTCTTATATGGCATGTTAACCATCTTTTCTTCAAGTTGGTCATCAAGCTTTCTTTATAGTTCTTCCTGGACCCTGTTTCTATTTTCCTGGATCCAGCTTCTTGGGAATGTTTCATGGTTGTATAATGTAAAGGTGGGATGTGATCTTGGAGATGTTCTAGTCAACTCCCTAGTCAGAGCAAGAATCCACTATTACTACAGCATCTCTGATACATTGTCATCTAGCTTCTGTTTAAAGCTCAGAAGAAGGGTCCACCACTTCCTGAGACAGTCTGTTATTGCTGAACAATTGTTATATTTATTTCAGATATCTGAGTGAAATTGCTTTCTTCCAATTTACACCCATTGTGTCTTACCTTCTGAAACAACAATGAATTCTACCTTGTCTTCCACATGATAACCCTTCAAATACTGCACAAAGCCTGTGTCTCCCCACAGTTGTTTTTGTCTCCTGCAAGCTAAGTGTACCCAGAAATGAACTGTTCCTCATAATTTTTTTTCTTGTAAGCCCCTTAACGTGGTCTGATCTCTCTGGAAATGTTCCAGTTTCTTGTTCTTTGGATTTGAACATCTACATGTTATTTTCCCTTAAAATATGGTGTCCAGATTCAGGCCCAGTATTCTACATGCTATCTGGACAGCTCAGAATAGAGAGAAATTGTAACTTTTCTTGACTGTAGAAACTTCAGCCCAAAATATCTGGAGGGAAGTTTGGTGATACCCCTTATAGTTAATAGGTTAGGTCTGGACCGTTATCTAAGGGCATTAAATATTTTGTTCATTTTGTTTTGTCTTTGGCCTGATTAATATATTGTTCTAATGATCGACATATGGTGGTAAATATGGATTGTTTGATATTGGTTTATTAAATAGACAATGCATAAGTAACGACAGTAAAATAAAAGATTCCTCAATAGCCTCACTTCATAAAAACCTCCAGTGATGGAGCACCCACAACTTCTGGTGGCAAGTTGTCCCACTGATTAATTGTTCTCACTGTCAGGAAATTTCTCCTTAATTTGGATTTCATTGAGTTTTTAAATGGGGAAGTATGCAAAAACTACCACTCTGTGCCTGCCTTCTGTTCTTCTGGTTATTCTTATAAAAAAAAAACCTCAGTTCTTAGGTCATCTGAAGGGAAATGTTTACTTGCCAACACCAGCACCAACAATGCTCTTTCAGCAGCTGGAGTAGCACCAGGTGGTGACAGCCATAGTAACCCTCCAACTGCTTGGATCATTTCAGAGGCCAGAAAAGAACACAGCAGAACTCAAAGCTTTCCAGGTTAGTAAACTAGGTTTCCATCTTTGTTTGGAAAGGAGGTTGAGGGATCAAGAACCACCAGATGCGACCTTACGTCAAGAAGGTGAGGCTGATAGAAGAGGGGAGATTCTGAGCCATTCCAGTAAGGCCCAGCATGATTGCTCTTCTCATTGTCACGCAGAAAAGGAGTAAAGAGAAGAATGAGGCCCCCAAAAATTTCGACCAAAAACAAAGAGTTTTCAGCCTGCTCGAGAAGGATTGGATGGGGATGAAAGTATACCTCATGTTCAGACTCTTCAGCCAGTAGCTTCTTAAGTGAGAAGGCTGTATTCTACATACCATGGAAGGAAGTATTCTACATACTATGGAAGATAGAAGGAAAAGTTAAAAATTAACCCTTGTGGGATTTAGATTGAGAAGATCATTTTTTAGATCAGCAGTCCCTAACCTTTCTGGTTCCACAGACCGGAAGCTGCAGCAGCAGGAAGAGTTGATGGTTACAGGCGTGCAATTTAGCTCCAGTGCATGCACAATTGAAGCTTCGCAGACACATCTCTTGTGTGGCCCAATTCCCAAGGCATCAATTAAAACAGGGGTGTCCAACCTCCCGAGTCCATGGACAGTATCAGTCTATGGATCAGGTGTTGGGGACTTTAGATGATGGCTTTCATACAATTTGTATCATCTCATTACAGTTCGTTTAATGCTTATTGCCAATAAAGATCATCAACCTAGATCTAGTTCCCAGCAACTTCACTGTCCCTGCTTCGAAGATCTCAAGATTTTGTCAAGATCTTCAGATTAACATACCAGCCCTTAACAATGGTGTTTCTGAACCATCTTCAAAGGAATAATCAAAAAAAAAAAAGTTGTGGTGGAACTAGACAAAGCTAGGATGTGGTTTACATTGGCGGACATGATGTAGGTGGCTCAGTCTGATGGCTAGGTGGCTCAGTGGCTAAGGCACTGAATTTGTCGATCAGACAGGTCAACAGTTTGGCGGTTCAAATCCCTAGTATAGGTCGTCTACGTGAGCAGGGGGTTGGACTAGATGACTTCCAAGGTCCCTTCCAACTCTATTACTGTTACTGTCTTTCTGCTCAAGTTCATGGAAGGCTTGCTAGGCTTATCATCAAGTCACTGTTCATTCCTGATCTGTAAATCAATTGTCCCAAAAGAAGGAGGAGCACATTTGGGAGGTCACAGGCAAGGACAGATGAGTCTTGGGAAGGTATTCCTCAGGGATACGTTCTGGAAATCGCAAGTAAACGAAGAGCCAAGTTTTATCTACCAACTCCAGAAACAACATGAAGCAACTCAAGATAAAAGGAAGTGATACGTCACTTATGGATGTTGTGCAATAGAATTCCTTTCTGTTTTTCTGACTTTCTTCAGCTGTTTTCCATTCTCTTTTTATCGTGCTGAAGAAAATGGGAGCTGGAGAGATGGCCTGAGGTTTAGACTGCTGGGCAGACGTATCAGGTATTGAACGTTGATGGAGACATTAAAGCCCAAAAGCTATAAAGCAGAAGCCATGCAATTTCCTAGTTTTTGGTGGATTATTGATGGACTGCTTAATCCGAGTCAAGCCTTTCCAGTTGGAGGCTCCTCAAAATGGTATATATAGGAAGAAGGAGTTCCATTACCAAAATCTGCTCTTTGGCCTGCTCCTAGCTTCCAGTATTTACCGGAGCGATGGTTGGCCTTTGTGGGATACGTGAAGATGTCCTCATTTATGCTCATGTGCTTCTCAGAACATCCCCTGTGAAGAAAGCAGTGAGCCTCTAGGAGTATGTTTCTCTGCTCAGCCTTGCCAAGAGCAAATCCTACATCTGGAAATCTCCAGCGTGGAGTAAAAGAGTCTTCTTCAGATTTTCATGATACTGGAAACACTGGAAGACTATAATATCTAATGGACTTGTCCTCTTCATTTCATTGCCAGATGATCTGATGAATGCATATAGGATCTGGGTACATCTAGTCTAACAAAGAGAAGGATTAGGGGCGGCATAGTAGCAGTCTTCCAATATTGGAGGAGCTACCACAGACAAAAGGGCGGGGGGGTGTCTATCTATTCTCTAAAGCACCTGAGGCCAAGACAAAAAGTAACAATGGGAAGAGAGAGATCGAACCTAGAATTAAGGAGAAATTTCCTGTCAGCGAGAACAATCAGTGGAACGACTTGCCTCCAGAAGTTGTAAGTGTTCCATCACTGGAAATTTTGAGGGGCAGATTGCACAGCCTTTTGTCAGGAATAGTATAGGACTGTGATGGCGAATCTGTGGCACGAGTGCCGGAAGTGGCACGCAGAGCCATCTCCGCGGGCACGCCAGCTGTCACCCGTTGGTCTTCTGGGTGCCAGCACGCATGCACAGCTGGTCTTTGCGCACCCATGCACCCAGAAACCAAAAGACCAAGTGACAGATACGCATCTTCACGCCGGAAACCAGAAGCTCAACTTCCCGGTGCACACATGCGCACTGGGAGCTGCTCTTCCGGTTTCTGACGCTCCCACATGTGCGTCCCGGGGAGCTGCTCTTCCGGTTTCCAATGCTCCTCTGCGCACGTACTCCCGTTTTGGCACTCGATGCTGAAAAAGTTCACCAACACTGGTATAGGACCTCACGTTTGAGTAGGGAATTGAATTAGAAGACCTCCAAGGTTCCTTCCAGCTTTGTTAATTTTGATCTCATTGGTGCATGACAATGTCAAGCAAGGGAGAGCCATCATGATATCTGGTATGGGGGAATGCTACTGCTGAGGGCTGCTGAAGGATGAGGTGACCATTGGCGTAAGACTAAAGATGTGAGGATCTACTGCCAAACCGGTCACTGCAGGGATCCTGATCCATTGTCTACAACTAGGAATTGAAGCCAGTACAGCTGTCTCTGAAGCAGAGGTGTGTGCTGGAAGATCTTCTACTTTGGACCGGTTTGACAGTTTAAAACTTACATAATGTTTGTTTTTTCTGGTGTGGTTCTAAAACATTGAAATGCAGTCATAACTCTCCTCATTCACTTAAAATAACGTGGATCAAATACCTGTGTGACTATGATTTAGGGTTAATATACTAACTGGTCTATTTCCTTCTCTTGACAGGCCCGTCTCTCTCTGCTCTGAGAGGGCCTTAGTTGGGTAGACAGACAATATTACTGTCAAAGCTTGTGTAAACAATTAGAGTGGATTCAGATCAAGGGTCATTCAGGGCCACATGACGATTAGCATAGGCAGACGGCAAGCATTCTCCATCTCAGCAGAGGTTATACAGAGAATACGTACGACCGCAGTTGACTGGTTCAGTCGTAGTGCTTCTCCTAGGGAGAACAGATCCTACACCTGGAGAACTTCTCGAGATCTCAGCAAGATGGGATTTCTTTCACTTGACCTGAACTTGATTGAGGATTCTTCACACCATCTCCTGAAACTTCCGGACATCTTATTTTTATTTAGTTTACTAGTTTGTCGAACATGTAGAGATAGCAGGTGTAAATATAGACATGGACATGAACGAAAAAAATGAATACAGATAAATGGGGACAGTAGGACAGGGATGGTAGGCACGCTGATGCGCTTATGCATGCCCCCTTTATAGATCTCTTAGGAATGGGGTGAGGTCCACAGTAGACAGCTTAAGGTTGAAGCTGTGAAGATCTTGTTTCATGGGTTGATCCTGCACTTGGACCCAGATTGGTTCTAGAGTGCCCCCCCCTCCATACTTAGTGAGAATATCTCCGGAGCTCTAGATTTCTAGGGTCAGCTGTGGAATTCCCCTTGGTTCTAAGCTCCCAGTCACCACTAAGATTCTGTCAGGTGGCTTGCCATAATGTTAAACAGTGGTGCAGAAGATAATATAATTGATGTCAGCAATATAATTGATGCCAGCAGTAGGGGGCGAAAACTGTTGAAATATTTACAAGGGGGGGGGGCTGGAGAGGGGACTGGCAGAGAATAGGTTACATAGAAGACCAAAAGGTAAAAAACAGAAGGTAACAATAGAATAACAAGAGATGGAAGGGACCTTGGAGGTCTTGTAGTCCAACTCCCTGCTCGAGCAGGAAACCCTATACCCATGATGGCGAACCTATGCCACGCGTGCCACAGATGGCACACGGAGCCATATCTGTGGGCACGCAAGCGTTGCCCTAGTTCATTCAGCTCCTGAAATCAGAGCTCCCGGTCAGCTGATTTTCAGGCCTTCTGGGCCTCTGAAGGGCCTCCGGGAGATGGGGGGAGGCCTTTTTCGCCATCCGCAGGCTCCTAGAAAGCCTCTGGAGCCTGGGGAGGGCAAAAAAACACGGGCCCACTGGGCCATCACATGCCAAAAGCAGGGGGAGTGTGGGGAGGTTGCGCTTGCATGCCCAGATGTGCGGGGCACATTGAATTATGGTTGTGGGCATTCCTGCCCCCCCTCGCCCTCCCTCTACTTTTGGCACGCCACGGCAAAAAGGTTAGCGATCACTGCCCTGTACCATTTCAGACAAATGGTTGTCCAATCTCTTCTTAAAAACCTCCAGTGGTGGAGCACTCGTAACGCTTGAAGGCAGGTTGGTCCACTGATTAATAACTATTCTCACTGTCAAGAAATTTCTCCTTAATTCTTGGGTTGGATAAGTTTCCATTTGTTACTTCTTGTCCTGACCTCAGGTGCTTTGGAAAATAGGTTGATCCCTTCTTCTTTTTTGTGGCAGCCTCTTGGATATGTATGTCGCCCCCTAGATCAGGGGTCCCCAACCTTTCGGACCTCAGGGACCACTAAATTCATAATTTTAAATCCCGCGGACCACTAATATGATCTGCCTAATGACTGGCTGGGTGGGTGTGGCTAGGTGGTCATGTGACTGGATGGGTGTGGCCAACTCTACCTGCCCGCCTGGGCTCCTTAGGGCCCCAACAGGAAGCAGTTGTTGGAGCTAAGCAGCCACCACGAGAAAGAGTTGGCAAAACAGCTGGCTCAGTTCAAATTGGATCTGACTGAGAAGAAGGCTCAGTAGAAGCACCTCACTGAGGACTAGGAGCATAGGCTTTCCAAGCAGAGGGAAGACCTGCGGGAGTGCAAGGCCAGGTACCGGCACCTGAAGGCTCAGCGGGTGAGATGGTCAGCTAGTTCCAGGCCATGATGCAATCCCACTGGAACAAGGCCCTCCAGCTCTTCGCCACCAGCGGCTCTTCCCTCCAGCCTTCGCCCAAAGCCCCACACCAGGAGACTGAAGCAGACTCCAAATCAGAATTTCTGCCCCCCTCCAGTCCACACAAAAAGACCCCAAAGGGGGAGACTCTCTGCAGCAACACAAACGTTCACTGCCCATATCCGGCCCAGGGGCCGTAGTTTGAGGACCCCTGATTTAGTGCAATATTAAAAATGCAAATAATTTTTCTGTGGACCACCAAAAATTTTTCACGGATCACCAGTGGTCCACGGACCACTAGTTGGTGACCGCTGCCCTAGATGCCCCCTAGGTATGTGTGATTTGTAAATAATAATAATAATAATAATAATAATAATAATAATAATAATAATATGAGCATTGTCCATATTGCTGGCATACAACGCAAGCAGAAATACACTCTTGGATTTTATTGGGACCAAAGGGAACACCTCAGTGTTTAATTTTGTGTCATTCAAGGGAGTAGTAATATGTTCCCCCCTGTTTCTTGACTGGAGGAAGCCTTGTAGTTTTCCCATTGAAAAAAACCACTCGCTGTGCACAATTGCAATTACACTTTCTGTCTGTGCAATTAGAGAGATGTGCAGAGAAACGGGAACAAAAGGCTTCTGCGCTTCCCTGGCTGGCAGGAACGTGCCCACCCAAGGAGGGTGGCATGGGGGAAGGCAAGTGATGTCACACAGATTGTGATGTCATTGTGCATGCAAGGGGGAAATTGTGCGGTTTGCCTCATTTGCCTGGTGAGGTCGTTGTGAGTAAAACATTGTGGCTTCTACTGGATCTCTGGGGGGTGGGGTGGGGGAAAGGACCCTGCATATCTAAAGTGGGCAGAGAGAGAGAGAGAGGCAACTGGCAAGAAATATGGAATGTGAATAAAAAGGATTAAAATCTTCTAGTGACAATGTGGATATCTGACAGGCAGATCTCAGTCAGAAGAATCCTTTGGAATTGTGGTTTTTGTCAATGTTCGGCATTAGTAACTTGGTGATCTTGTAGAGGAAGAAATGATACAGATAGTCCTCGACTTACAACAGTTCACTTAGTGACCAAAGTTACAAACGGTGCTGGAAAAAGTGACTTATGACCATTTTTCACACCTAATGACCATTGCAGCATCCCTGTAGTCATGTGATTGGCAGTTGGCTGCTTGACAACTGACTCGCATTTATGACGGTTGCAGTGTCCTGAGGTCATGTGACCACCTTTAGTGATTAGCAAAATCAGTGGGGAAATCAGATTCACTTAACAACCATGTTACTAATTTAACAACTGCAGTTGTCACTTAACAAAAGGGGGAAAAGTCACTTAACAAATTTCTCACTTAATAGCATAAAGGTTGGGCTCAGTTATGGTCGTAAATTGAGGACTATCTGTACCTCATTATGGCTGATCCTGATGTGTAATTCCAACCTCTTGTTTCTGCACTAAGAAAAAGTCAACTACGGGCAATTTCTCGATACATACATGCCCTTTATTACGGAATCGATCGCTTTCTGAGTTTGTAGCACGGAATTGATAGTTTTCTAGGGTTCTAGCATAAGGTGAACCACAAAGAGGACTAGCGCTGTTGGCCATGCACACTGAGCCACATTTTGGTTGTCTGGTTTGTGGTTTGGTGTGCGGTCCAAATACAAGTTATAGGAATGGCAAAAGAATCCGCACCCAGACCACATTAGTTGGGTCACACAGCAGGTAGCCCTCAACTTATGATCTGTATTAAGTCAAGGCATTCATATGACTATCTTGATTTTACGATTTGTTTTTTCAGCAGTCATAAAGCGAACGTGACGGTAGTAATGTGAATCTGTTCTTCTTGTGGGGTTGTTGGGGTTTTTTGGCCAGAAACTGGCCAGAAAACGAGGGGGAAAAATGTAAACCACGATCATATGACTGCAAACATGGCAACTGGCCATAAAAGTAAGCCGGTTGCCAAACACACAAAATGCAGATCGTGTGACTTGCAAGGGTTGTGCTCCCATCAGAATTCTGGAACCAGGTCATAAGTAGCTTTGGGGGGGAAGTCTGTCGTAACTTTGAACAGTCTCTAAGCGACAGTCATTAAGCGAGGACGATCCTGTATATGCTAAAATATGAAGCATGGTTTGCAAATGCAAGCAATTGAGTTTTTGGTTTATGTGCATCACGTGGACCAAACCGTTCCTGCTTGTTCAGGAAAGGCATGGCATGAAGTGAAGCATTTTTAGGGGAAGGTGGAAGAGGGTGACATACCCTAGGTACCACAGGTGGCATGTGGAGCCATATCTGTGGGCATTGCCCTAGCTCAGCTCCAGCCTGCATGCGTGTGCTGGCTAGCTGATTGGGCCTTTTGGGCCCACTGGAAGTTAGGAAACAGGCCGTTTCTGGCCTCTGGGGGACTGGGGAAGGTTGTTTTTGCCCTCCCCAGGCTCCTAGAAAGCCTCTGGAGCCTGGGGAGGGCAAAAAAAAACAGGCCTAGCAGGCCTACCGTGCCATTGCATGCCAAAAGGGGGGCAGGGCGCATTGAATTATGGGTGTGGACACGTACGTTCGACCCCCCCCCATGCTCCCTCCCCCTCTTTTTGCATGCGATGGCAAAAAGGTTAGCCATCACTGCCCTAGGGAACAATGGCAGGGACTTCCTACATAGCAACATTGTGCTGGCTGCCAGTGTCGTCTCTGTTTTGTTAATGGTCCTGGATCTGTTCTCCTGTACTACTTTAAGACAAAACACAGCCCATTAACGTGCTTTTGGCAAGGTATGAGATTCTAGCATTGTGAAGCTCTGTTCTCCTTTCCATAGGGTAGGGTAGGGTTGGAAGGGACTTTGGAGGTCTTCTAATCCAACCCCCTACTCAAGCAGGAGACCCTATACTATTCTGGACAAATGGCAGTCCAATCTCGTCTTCAAAACCTCCAGTGATGGAGCACCCACAACTTCTGGTGGCAAGTTGTTCCACTGATTAATTGTTCTAACTGCCAGGAAATTTCTCCTTAGTTCTAGGCTGGATCTCTTAATTACCCTGCATTTTTTGATTCCCACAGATGTGGCAGAAGAGGGAAGGATCTCTCGATAGGAAAAAGCTTTTGGGGGATTTGAGGACATGGACTGTGCTATGACCTTGCTTGTCGCAGTTGAATGACTCCACAAAGAAGCTGGACACCTACAAGGGGCTCAACCACCAACAGTTAAAACCCCCATAGAGGCTCAATAGGGATGCCCAGGAGTAGTTACCACAGGTGGGATGAGGGGCCGGGCCCCCTTCTTGTCCTCTCTCCCAACTATTATTCTGATTCTCTTGGTGATGTGGAGCTGTGGTGGTGCAGTGATTAGAAATGCAGTATTGCAGGCAAACTCTGCCCACAGCCAGGAGTTCAATCCTGACCAGCTCAAGGTTGACTCAGTCTTTCAGCCTTTCAAGATGGGTAAAATGAGGACTCAGATTGTTGGGGGCAACAGGCTGATTCTGTAAACCACTTAGAGAGGACTGTAAAACACTGTGATGCGGTATATTAAGTGCTATTACTATTATTGTTTCTGCTGAGGTAGTTTAACCAAGTGTTTGGTTCAGACTCTCACCCTGGTCATCATTTCTTTACCCTCCTACCATCGGGAAGGAGATATAGAAGTATAGCCAGCCGCACAAACAGGCTGAAGAACAGTTTTTATCCGTGGGTTGTCAGACTCCTGAATGAGAAATAACATCATAACTACGTGGTATGATGGACTGCAGGGCCGGCTCATTGTGTAACATGTTCACACTGGTGCAATAGAACTGAGTGTTTTGTTAATATGATTTATTGGGTTAGGGATTTTCTATCTTCACTGTGAGTTGTATTGTGTTGGGGTCCACTGAGGGAACTCACCCAATCTCATTGTACGTATGTTGTGCACTGACAATAAAGATTTGAATTGAGTTTGCCTACTCTGACAGCCTCGGATTACAATCCTTATACAATCTTGTTTTCTGAGGATGATGGGGGGAAAAAACAAGACTCACATAGCTTTTTAAGGGATGTCTTTGATGTCTGCAAGCTGCCCTTCCCCTGGTGTTTCACTTCTTAATGAAATCCTTCAAGGTGGTCAGTCAAATGCCTCGGCCCTCATGCGTGCCTTCATTTCAGTGGGAAACCAGGCAAGTAGAAAACCCACAATGAGTGAGATTTTACGTCTTTTACATCGTCCCATACTTTATTTTAATAAGCCATCATGCAACTCGTAAGCCCAAGTTTTACAAGCCACAATGGCAGGGTTCATGCATCACTCTCCTCTGAAGTCAGATCAGTCTCATTATAGCCTAGCACAGGGGTTGGCAACCCGTGGCTCTGGAGCCGTATGTGGCTCTTTCATCCCTCTGCTGCGGCTCCCTGTTGCCAGTCAGCTCCACAATTGATAGGGCTTTGGACAGGTAGAGGAAAAAGGATGCCGTACTAGGAGGAGACTCTATGGATGGGGGGGCTTCCGGTTAGGACCTTTGTGGCTCTTTGAGTGTTTAAGGTTGCCGACTTCTGGTCTAGCATGATGTGTAAATCCAGCCAGTGGGTAGCATGTTATGTTAGTCCTTGTTTTCCCCAGTCTGTAAAATGAAACCAACAATGTTCACCTCCTGCATCCTTAAAGCTTGCGAGATGAGTTGTTGCATTCTTGAGTAGAGCAATTCCTCCCTGTGTATTTTTCTTGGCAATAATATATCAAAATTTACAGGCAGTCCTCGACTTACAACCATTCGTTTAATGACTGTTCAGAGTTACAACGGTTTTGCTGCTGTTAGTGAATCACACAGTTAAATGAATCTGGCATCTCCTATCCATTTTGGTTGTCAGAAGCTGACTAGGAATGTTGCAAATGGCAATCACGTGACCCCAAATTTTTATCATGGAACCAGGGACATGACTGATGTGATGGTCATAAATGGAAGGACTGCTTTTAAGTCTCTTTTTTTCAGCACCTCTGTAACTACAAACAGTCACTAAAATTGGTTGTACCTTTACCTTTAGCTGGTAAGCTAGTTTAATTAGCTTAGAAAAGATACCAAACCAATTACTAGAGCAGGGGTCTCCCAACCTTGGCAACTTTAAGCCTGGAGGACTTCAACTCCCAGAATCCAGTAAAGCTGGCTGGGGAATTATGGGAGTTGAAGTCCTCCAGGCTTAAAGTTGCCAAGGTTGGAGACCTCTGTACTAGATGGCACATACATTACTGGCTTGTTGAATGGATGCTACCTCCAGGTATTTGAATCACATTAGAAATTTGGTGCCTATAACAGAAAACATGGTTTTAGTTCATCTCCATTTTGTGGGCTTCTTAAATGCATGTGGTGGGCCACTTTTGAGAGGCTGAATAGTTGCCTTGGCCTAATCCCACAGGTCTTATTCTCATGAAGGGGAGCATGATGGCCAAACTGTGGCCTTGCTGTCCAGCCAGTGTTGAAAACTTGGCTTTGAAATGTATGTTTACAAACCTAGAATTATGCTGTCTGGTAGTGTCAAACTCCAGCTGTGATTGAAGAGGCTGTCAGATGCTTGAGAATGGGTCATGTTTAACTCTAGTTCACCCAATATGCTAACTGTTAGAAAGGATTGGGAGTTTGAAATTGATTTGGTGAACCCGGCATTGTAAAATCATGATTTATGGCTCAGCATATAATGGGTACGAAAGCCAGCTGCAGTTTAAGTCCATAAACCATGATTAAGCAAACTGCTCTTCAACCTAATGTTTGCATCCAAACCCAAAATTGAATGCTGAGGAAAAGACAAGTTGAATGAATAGAGATTTTGAAGAACGTTGGAGGGGTCCCAAATCATTCAAGTGGCGCTGTTCAGACAACTCAATTCTGTGTAGCTGCTAAAAAAATCACGTCTTATTTTGGCTAGAATTAACAGAACGCAGGTCATAGGGTGCAATTTCGGAGAATAATCCCTACCATTTCCTTCAATTCCGGTCCATTAATTACGTGAACCCTTGTGCCAAAATAATTATTGGCAAAAACTTCATTGCATCGGTTGTCACTTTCCCCATTGGTCAGGAATGTAGCAGTGGGTGTGGCTTGTGCACTGTAACCAATCTGTGTTGGCAGACACATGATAGGCAATTGGCAGGCTTCCCCCATGAGTCACCCATCGGTCTACCTATGGGTGACTCATGTTTGTTTTGAGCTGCTCTTCACTCCATCCCTTCCTTTGAATTTGTACTGGGTGGGGCTTAGACACTGCTCCGCAGCTGATTGCACATCATAACAGGCTAAGAATCGATGCAAAAACTCGTGTGGTTTTGCAATGTGTGCCCTCCTTCTGGACTTTCTGGTGCTGATGAGGTTGGCATCATTCACACGATGTCATATTCTGGTTTTGACCCCGGTTAAACTTCCAGTCTTTATGGCAGAAGGCAGATATAGCAATAGCACTTAGACTTATATACCGCTTCATAGTTGTTTTGCCCCAGCTACGGACCCCAAAGAATGCAGCACACACAAGGTCTGTACAAACTTTAGTTTACTAAATTAAATCCGTTTTTTTCAAACAAAGGCTGTTAATTTACTTTCTTAACAGCCTACAAGAATCCAAAGAATAAATAATCGTAATCTTACTAGGATTGGCAGAAAGCCCAGAAGCAATTTGCAGGAAACTGATAAAAAGAACTAAGATCAAGACACGAAGGAGAGTGAACTAAGTTGTTTCCTGCAAATTGCCTCAGTCGGCTTTCCTCCTTAAATAGGCTAAGGGAGTGGCCAATTAGCCCCAAGCCTTACTCTCGAGGAGACCTCCTCCTGAGGAGCTACTTCTGCCTTTTGGCAGCTCTGCGTGCCCGTGCATCGAGAAGAGGCTCCTCCTCTTCTTCCTCTTCACCCATGGAAGCTTCTGGAGGTTCTGAAGGCCCTGGCTGAATCCCCGCCTCTGGCACCACATCTTCTCCAGCCTCCTCATTGTCCGACTTGAGTGCCAGCTTCACAGGCTGCTGGCGCAGCACCACACCAGCCTCCTCGCTGTTGGAATCGGCTACTAGCTTCACAGGCCACTGATGGACCACAACAATAGTGCTTTGCAGCTCTCTAAGCAGTTTAAAGAGTCAGCATCTTGCCCCCAATATTCTGGGTCCTCATTTTACCCACCTTGGAAGGATGGAAGGCTGAGTCAACCTTGAGCTGGTCAGGATTGAACCTGAATCTCCCTGGCTTCTTTAACCAGTACACCATGCTGCCTCTGAATTTCCACCCTGCAAGGCTCCTCTGGTGTCTTTGTTTTTGGGTCTGGGAAGTTGTTGGGCAGCTGGCAAGGGAGGAGGTTCCCAGAAATAAGTCAACGGCAACCTGTTAAACAGGCTGCCCTGCTGTCATTTTGTGATGCCTCTTGCTTGAAGACAGGGAAACGCCTTTCTCTGCCCCCCAGATGAGTTAATTTTCCCACAGGAAGTGAGAGGAAAAATTCTTCCCCGGACAGGTGACTCCCTAGTGAAGCTTTCAATTGGGTCAGGTGCTGCCTATTTGTCATAGGGTGATAGGTCTCCACCCTGCCAGGCAGGAGAAGGTATGAGTCATTTCTGGAAGCTATGAGATGTTTGGCATCAAGAAAAACCTCCAGAGATTCAGGCGGGGTGAAACATGATTCACTCCGGTGCTTGTTCTGAAGCACCTGAGGTTTTCTTAGGAAAAGGGTTCTTTTACCACTGGCCGGCATTTTTCAGCATCTTGAAGCTTACCCTGCTTAATAAGATGGTTGTGTACACTGTAGGTCCGTGATGGCGAACCTGTGGCATGCATGTCACAGATGGCACGTGGAGCCATATCAGTGGGTACGCAAGCTCAGCTCTGGCGTGTGTGCGTGCGCCGGCCAGCTGATTTTCGGGTCTTCCGGTCTCACCAGAAGTTGGCAAACGGGACGTTTCCAGCCTCCAGAGGGCCTCCAGGGGAGTGGGGAAGGCCATTTTTGCCCTCCCCAGGCTCCTAGAAAGCTTCTGGAGCCTGGGGAGGGTGAAAAACAGGCCTATTGGACCCACTGTGCCATCGTGTGCCAAAAGCGGAGGGAGTGGGGGGGAGTCGCGCACAAATGCGTGGGGGTGGGTGGGGTGCATAGAATTATGGGTGTTGGCCAGGGGTGGGTTCTAAATTTTTTTTTATTACTGGTTCTGTGGGTGTGGCTTATTTTATGAGCGTGGTTTGATGGTCATGTGACAATTCTTTAGGATTTAGCAGAGGTACTGGTCTAACAGGCTTTTAACTGCTTGCAGAGCTGTACCGGTCTACCCATTTGTTCTTGGAGCGTTCCAGTCTACCCATTTGTTTTTGAGCGCTCTGCTCTACCACCACACTGCCTTTTAACACTGATCAGCTGTAGGGCAACCTTTTGAAGCCCCGCGACAAGAGTTTAAACAGTTTTTTTCCTTCTAGCCGATCAGCTGGGACTCGGGAAGGCAGCGAATAGATTGGGGGCGGGGCCAAATAAAAGATAAGGATAATGTGGGGGGAGGTGGCCCAGCTCCCGAACAAAAGAGAACCGGTTCGGTGATGTCATATTGTCACCGCTACCAGCTCGGCCGAACCGGGAGGAACCCACCATTGGTGTGGGCACATGTGCACACGCCCCCCCCCGTGCTCCCCCCCCGCTTTTGGCACGCGATGGCAAAAAGGTTACCCATCACTGCTATAGGTAGTCCCTGACTTACAGCCATTTATTTAGTGACCATTCAAAGTTACAACAGCACTGAAAAAAGTGACTTATGACAATTTGTCACAGTTACAACATCTGAAGTATTTCCCCATGATCATGTGATCAAAATTCAGATGCTTGGCAACGGGATCATGCTTACGACCATTGCTGTGTCCCGGGGGTAGGTCATGTGATCCTCTTTTATGACCTTTTGACAAGCCGAGTCAATGGGGAATCCAGAGTCACTTCACCGTGTTACTAACATCAACTGCACCAATTCACTTAACAAATGTGACAAGAAAGTTCATAAAATGGGGCAAAACTTGCTTCACAAATGTCTCGCTTAACGACAGAAATTTTGGGCTCAATTATGGTCGCAAGTCGAGGACTATCTGTATTTAGAACTGTTGTAGCATCCCCATGGTCATGTGATCAAAATTTGGGTGCTTGGTAACTGGCATGTATTTTTATTATTTATTATTTTATTTTATTATTTTATTATTCATATTTCTATGCCACCCACTCTTCGAGGACTCTGGGTGGCTTACACCAAAGACAGTATACTAAATAGCATATTGCCCCCAACAATCTGGGTCCTCATTTTACCCACCTTGGAAGGATGGAAGGCTGAGTCAACCTTGAGCCGGTGAGATTTGATCCGCTGAACTAGCAGTCAGCTAAAGTAGCTGCAGTATTGCACTCTAACCACTGCGTCACCTCGGCTCTTTTTGATGGTTGCTTTTGATTTTTGACGGTTGCGTTGTCCTGGGGTCATGTGATCACTATTTGCCACCTTCCCAGCTGGCTGCTAATAAGTAGAGTCAAAGGGGGGGAGTGGGAGTCCGATTCCTTTAATGACTGCATGATTCGGTTAATGACGGTGGTGATTAACTTAGCAGCTGTGGCAAAAAGATCGTAAAATGGGGCAGAACCTACTTAACTGTCTTGCTTAGCAACAAAAATGTTAGGCTCAATTGTGGTTGTAAGTCAAGGACTACCTGCAATGCTTCCTTCTCTAGAGTAGTGATAGAGCAGAGGTACCACAACGAGTAGTTCCTTCCTCTGGATGAAGTGAGCTTGAATTAATCACTAGTCTAATATGAAGAAGTTACAGGTAGTCCTCGAATTACAATCATGTTTTGAGCCCAGGTGGCACAGTGGCACAAGGGCAGGATTGCAGGCAAAGTCTGCCCACAGCCAGGAGTTCGATCCTGACAACGCTCAAGGTTGACTCAGCCTTCCATCCTTCCGAGCTCAGTAAAATGAGGACCCAGATTATTGGAGACAATATGTAAATAATGCTTCTACAATGTAAACCACCCAGCGAGTGCTGTAAAACGCTGTGGTAACAGTAACAGAATTGGAAGGGTCCTCGGAGGTCATCTAGTCCAACCCCCCTGCTCGTACAGGAGACCTTTACTAGGGATTTGAGCTGCCGACCTTCCTGATCGACAAGCTCAGTGTCTTAGCTACTGAGCCACCTAGTCAGGCTCATATATAAGATCATATAAGTCTAAATGCTATTGCTATTACAGGTAGTCCTCGACATACAACAGTTCATTTAGTGACCGTTCAAAGTTACTAACGGCATTGAAAAAAGTAATTTATGACCATTTTTCACACTTATGACCACTGCAACATCCCCATAGTCATGTGATTTACATTCAGACCCTTGGCAACTGGTTCATATTTATGACGCTTGCAATGTCCTGGGGTCATGTGACCGCCTTCAGTGACCTCCTGACAAGCAGTGTCAGTGTGGGGGAGTCAGATTCATTTAACAACCATGTTACTAGCTTGACAGCTGCAGTGATTCACTTAACACGGGTGGGCAACTGTGGCCCTTTTACAACCTGTGGACTTCAACTCCCAGAATTCCTGAGACAGCCAAGCTGGCTCAGGAATTCTGGGAGTTGAAGTCCACAGGTCATAAAGGGGCCATATTTGCCCACCCCTGACTTAACACATGTGGCAAGACAAGTCGTAAAATGGGGCAAAACTCACTTGACAAATTCCTCAGTTAGCAACATAAATTTTCAGCTCAATTGTAGTCATAAATTGAGGAGTAGCTGTAGAAACTAGTCAAAATGGATACTGAAAACAGTGACCTATGACCAATTATCACATTTATAACTGTTTTCACCAAGGGTTGCCTTGGGCCATTCCTTTCTTAATGGGGTTGTTACTGGTCGGCTTTTAGACAAAATGCAAAAGTTCACTTCTCAATGCTTGTGTGGGGAACCTCTTTTGAGTTGGGTTGCCTTGCGGCTAAGCTAAGGGTCTCCACACTTGGCAGCTTCAAGTCTGAGAAACTGAGAGTAAACCTTACTTCTTGGTAGCACTGATGACGTTACCTACCGTATTTTTCAGAGTAAAAGACACACCTACCTTTTTTGGTGAGGAAAAGAAGAAAAAGAAATCTCCCTCTGCCCCTGAGCAATTTTACCTCATTGCAGCAAACAGCAAACAACCTGCTTTACTTTCAGTTTCGTTTTCAGCATGGTTTGATTAGTACAAGGAAAAAAAAATCTGCTCCAGCAATTTACCTCTTTGCAGCAGAGCCCTGCTCAAAACAGATGAGAGCAAATCAGCTGAGAGTCGGGAGGCCGATCCAATCAACTTGTGCTAATTAGGTTGTGCTGAAGCTGAAAGGAGCTGTTTTTTCTTGTTGTTTGCTTCAAGAAAAGTAAACTGCTGGGAGGCAGAGGCCAAAGGGTGGGGGCCAGTAGGTGGGTGGGGCTACATTCGGTGTATAAGACGCACCTAAATTTTCACCCTCTTTTAGGGGGGGGGAAGGTGCGTCTTATACTCTGAAAAATACGGTAGTTTGGGTAATGAAATATCTGCAAGAAAACAAGGACCACTCTTAAGAGTTTCTCAGCCAGCTGGTCCACAAGTCTTAAAGTTGCCACGTTTGGAGACACCTGGATTAGAATTGGGACTCCGGCATTGGCTGGGGTTATAACTGGCAGTAGGAACAGTGGTTCTTCCTCTTGAATTCAGTCTCCATCTGGTATTTGGACAAAGGTCGGTTCTGATACAGTAAAAGAAGAATTTGATTACAGATGCAAGACTTCAGCCAGCTGTGTTCCAACTTATTTTCTAACCAACCTTAAGAGAATGCCTTAAGTTCAACCGTCACATCAAGGCATCCCGTGAGTTGTTTAATTTGGGCTTAGGGTGTTGTGTGAAAACCCAGCTATTCTGGGTTCTCAGTTGTGACCAGGTGTATTGTGTGAAAATCTAGCCATTGTGACTCATGGTTTAGAAGGTTTAGAGTTGGAAGGGACCTTATAGGTCATCTAGTCCAATCCCTTGCTCAAGCAGGAGACCCTAGACCATTTCTGACAGATGGCTGTCCAGACTCTTCTTGAAAACTTCTGAAGGCAAGTTTGGAAAACTTTGGAAAATAGGTTGACCCCCCTCCTGTCTGTGGCAGCCCCTCAAATATTGGAACACTGCGCTATCATGTCTCCCATGGTCCTTCCCATGGTCACTAGACTAGCCATGCCCAGTTCCTGCAACCTCTTCATATGTTATAAGAGCCAAGGTGGCGCAGAGGTTAGAGTGCAGTACTGCAGCTACTTCAGCTGACTGCTAGTTCAGCAGATCAAATTTCACCAGGCTCAAGGTTGACTCAGCCTTCCATCCTTCCGAGGTGGGTAAAATGAGGACCCAGATTGTTGGAGACAATATGCTATTCAGTATACTGTCTTTTGGTGTAAGCCGCCCAGAGTCCTCGGGAGAGTGGGCGGCATAGAAATATGATAAATAAATAAATAAATAAATAAATAAATAAATAAATAAATAAATAAATAAATAAATAAATAAATGTTTAGCCTCCAGTCCAGAGGTGAAATGCTTCCGGTTCGGACCAGATCGCCCGATCCCGTAGCGATGGAGGCAGGTGGTTCGGAGAACCGGTAGAAAAAATCCTTGCCCCCCATTATTGCCCAGCTGAGCTGCGCAATCATCAGAGGCTTTTTTTTTATTTTTAAAAGCATTTTTTCTACATCCTCTTCAGCCGAAGAGGTTGTAGAAAAATGGTTTTAAAAGTTAAAAAAAAAAAAGTTGGCCACGCCCACTGAGTCATATTACCCCCCACAAGCCACGCCCACAGAACCGGTAGTAGCAAAATTTACATTTCACCACTGCTCCAGTCCCCTAACACAGCTGCCTGCAATTTCTGCAGGTTCAAATCTTACCAGGCTCAAGGTTGACTCAGCCTTCCATCCTTTCTAAGGTAGGTGAAATGAGGACCCAGTTGTGGGGGCAATAAGCTGACTTTGTATAAATATACAAAAGTATGAAGGCTATTGCTTAACGCATTGTAAGCCGCCCTGAGTCTCCGGAGAAGGGCGGCATATAAATCAAATTAAACTTAAAAAAACTAATCATCTTAGTTGCTCTTCTCTGCACTCGTTTTGGCTTTATTCAAAATGTAGGGCTGAACAATGGAGCTGTCAACAAACTACAGTTTAATGTTTACCATAAGTAAACCAGTCCCATCCCCTCCTTTATCACCATCTCCAAGATTGCCCTTTGCCATAATTTGATTTCTAGCCAGAAGATCCCCAAATTCAATTTATCGCAGGTATTAGCATTGGGAGAAATTGTGAATTCCGAAACCTGACTTTGCCTACGTTCCGAATCTTAGCCTTGATTTAAAAAAAAAAAATGAAAAATGTCTATAGCTTTCAAAAGTGCTGAAACAGGTTAATCTCAGATATGTTTAGAGGTGAAACTTCAGAAGTCAATGAAGGTAAGTCAGCAGAGTCTGGCTGTTGCAGACAAAGGTAGAGAAATGATCTGGCTGCAGTTCCCTTTTAACCTATCTGGCTGCTGGTCTTGTCTTGTGTTTTAAATAAACAGGGCCAGACAGGACATGAAGGCTTACATCATGTCGAGCGGTAAAGGTTACAGAAAGCTAGGCTTGGGGATAACAGAATAACAGAATTGGAGAGGGACCTTAGAGGTCTTCTAGTTCACCTCTCTGTCCAAGCAGGAGACCCTATACCAGTGATGGCTAACCTTTTTGCCATCGCCTGCCAGGAGGGGGGTGCGTTGGGGGGGGGTGTCCCGCACGTGCGTGCCCACACCCATAATTCTATAAGCCCCGCCCCCACACATGCACACATGACCCTCCCCTGCTCCCCCCGCTCCTGGCACGCGATGGCCCGGTAGGTCCATTTTTCTCTGTTACCTGGCTCCAGAGCCTTTCTAGGAGTCTGGGGAGGCCAAAAACGGCCTTCCCCACCCCCTGGAGGTCCTCCAGAGGCCAGAAACAGCCCGTTTGCCAATTTCCAGTGGAACTGGAATTTCCAGTAAAAAATGCAAGTAGAAAAATAGGGACCATCTTTGATGGGAAGGTAAGAGTGTTCCATGCACCTTTGGTGTTTAGTCATGCCAGCCACATGACCACAGAGACGTCTTCGGACAGTGCTGGCTCTTCGGCTTTGAAACAGAGATGAGCACCGCCCCCTAAAATTGGGAACGACTAGCACATATGTGCAAAGGGAGCCTTTTCCTTTACCTTTAGGCACTGACTCCAGAATCAATGGCGAGTAGCAGAATTTGGTTGGGCAACTTGTTCTACTGGGCCGTGCCATTACAAGGAGAGGCGGAAAGTGAAGGAAGGTAGAAATCTATATATTTTTTTCCTTTTATTACTGTATATCATCATCCTGGATGTTGCTTTTAGGAAATTTGATGGACCTTAGGTACCTTTTATTTGATATTGCTCTCCAAAGCAAAGACACGGGACTGGACTCAAGATTGATTGGTAAAATCAAACAGTATTATTCTTTAGAGAGGGTTAGGAAGTCTGGTTTTAAATCACTGTTCCCATCCTGGCGTTCTTGAGATAGTTCTTACCTATCTGGAAAAAGTCAATTTGGAGAAAACAGATTAAAACTTTCCCTGACAATTCTGGCCACAGGATTTAATTTCATAGTTTGCATTTACACCACCCCTGACCCTGATGATGGCTTAATTGATTCATTTTCTAAATTGGCACAATATGCCAAACTATGCACTAATTAAACCCCTTGCACAACAGCTTAAGCCACAAAAAACGAACTGGATTAAAACTATTTAGGTTTAGCAGTTTGGACTATATTCAGGTGCTAAGCCTTTACCTGACTGTGATCCAGCATAGATCCTCCTTGTCTAGAGGCAGCGTAGCTTCGAACACCAGTTCCTGGAGGTTGATTTGGGAGATTGATGTGGGATTATGTTGTCATAAACTCTTTCTAGTCTTTTTAATATAAAAACTGGGTGTTGAATTAGAGAGTTATTATCCATGCACTTATAGATGCCAGCAGAGGATCCAGGTATTCCAGATTTTTTTTTTAACCAGTCCTGTTGAATCATCGAAACACTGGATGATAACATGGAAAAGGATTTTGAAGATCATCTAGTCCAGGGGTCTCCAACCCTGGTCTGTGACTGGGCGCTGGGCCGCAGCCCATTTGGAACCAGGCAATGGAAGGGTTGGGCAAGACCGTGCACGCAAAACCATCTTCTCTCCCCCGTCCCCACCTCTGCCGAGCCAGAAAGATTGGGGACCAGTGATCCAGTCCACCCAATGCCCTGTGCGTGTTTCCATTACTACAATATTCCACTTTTGGTCGAAGGAGTCCACCATCTTCAATCTGTTGAATGGCTCTTACAGGTAGTCCTCCATTTACGACAATTTGTTTCCTGCCGTTTAAAGTTACGGTGGTGCTAAAAAAAAAAAAAGTGACAGGTCCTTGCACTTAATGACTGTCCCTGTGGTCAACGTGATTATGAATCTGTGCTTGGCAGCCAGCAGGTATTTACAATGATTGCAGTGTCACAAGTCAACATGAACGCCATTTGCAATCTTCGCAGCCAACTTCCGAGAAGCAAACTCAATGGAGTAAACAGGATTTGCTTGGCAACTACCCTGTTTCCCCGAAAATAAGACCCAACCAGAAAATAAGTCCTAGCATGATTTTTCAGGATGCTCATAATATAAGCCCTACCCCCCCAAAATAAGCCCCAGTCAAGATTGTCAGCCAGATGGGTGCATTTAGTACCGTATTTCCCCAAAAATAAGACCTAACCAGAAAATAAGCCCTAATGCATCTTTTGGAGCAAAAATTAATAAAAGACTTGGTCTTATTTTTGGGGAAACACAATTCAGTTAATGATCATAGTGATTTATTTTAATGATTGTGAAGTTGAGCATAACTCATTTAATGACTGCGTTACTCAGCAATGCAAGTTCCAATCCCAATTGTGGCCAATTAAGCATTACCTCTGTTAGGATTATTATTATTATTAGGATTTTTTTTTCTGATGTCGAATTGTCACCTGCTTCATTGTAATGTAAATCTGTTGTAGGTTTTTTTTTGTCTTGCCTTCAGGACAATGCTGAAGAATTTCCCCCCCCTCCCAAGTTTTAGATGATAGATCTTAAAATATAGGTAGTCCTTAACTTACAACCATTTGTCTAGTGACGGTTTGAAGTTACAATGGCACCGAAAAAAGTGACATGGCCATTTTTCACACTTACAACCGTTGCAGCATCCCCACGGTCACGCGATCAAAATTCAGATACTTGGCGAGTGGCTCATGTTTATGACGGTTGCAGTGTCCTGGGGTCATGCAAACCCCTTTTGAGACCTTCTGCCAAGCAAAGTCAACGGGGAAGCCAGATTCACTTACATTCTGCCCCAGCTACGGACAGCTAAGAACGCAGCACACACAAACTCTATACAAAGCTTATTTTACCCAAATAACTTAGTCTTTATCAACCAAAGGCTGTTAATACTGTCTTACTGTCTTACTAGAGTTGGCAGAAAGCCCAGAAGCAATTTTGCAGACGCGAAGGAGAGCGAACTAAAGTTATTCTCTACAGCTTGTTGCAAGTGGCATTCCTTCTTAAATAGGCTAAGGGAGTGGCCAATTAGCCCCAAGCCTTACTCTCGAGGAGACCTCTTCCTGAGGAGCCACTCCTGCCTTTTGGCCGCTCTGCGTGCCCGTGCATCAAGAAGAGGCTTCTCCTCTTCGTCCTCTTCACTTAAAGGAGGTTCTGAAGGCCCTGGCTGAATCCCTGCCTCTGGCACCACAACTTCTACAGCCTCCTCGCTGTCCAACTCGAGCGCCAGCTGCACAGGCTGCTGGCACAGCACCACACCAGCCTCCTCGTTGTCGGAATCAGCTACAATCTGCAATCTACAATCCGCTGACGGGCCACAACAACTTAACAACCGGGTTACTAATTTAACAACTGCAATGATGCACTTAACAACCTAACAGCTCATCATCTCAGCTACTCTCCTCTGAACGGGTTTACCCTAAATGCCCTGTCAAGAACCATACACACAGTTCTAGCTGTGATTTCATCAAATCAGATAGACAGGAACAATGTCTTCCCTTGATCTTGACTTTGGCCGTCTGTTGATACAATCTAGGACTGTGTTTGCTTGTTCTGTAACTGCATCACACTGGTCTCATGTTCAGCTGGTGATTCACTTAAGATCCTTTCTGTGTGTGCTGCTGCCTATCGGCCATGAGATATGCTTAGTCTTTATTTTTCCTACCCGTGTGTAGGATATTGGCTTTAGCCTTGTTATAAAATTCATCTTCCTGGTTCCTGCCCATTGTTCTAGCTTGTCAAGATACTCCGAAATGATTATACTCTTATCTAAGGTGTTTGCTACTCCTCCTGTCTTTGACTCATTTACAAACACGATTATCGTATTATCTAATTTAATACATTTCTCAACCTCGGCAATTTTGAGATGTCAGCTGGCTGGGGAATTCTTGGAGTTGAAGTCCAGACAATTTATATAGTTGCCAACAAGGTTGAGAACGACTGCTCTAACTTTTTCATCCAAATCATTTATAAGCGCATGGAATAGCTCGAAAGCCAAAATAGAACCTTGTTGTAAGGTCTTGCCTCTCCAAACTTCCCAAGAAAGCAGGACTCTTGAAACTGCAGCGGTTCCAAAAGGAGCTTTTATTGGAAGGTTTGTGACAACAAGAGATCTAGGCAGTTGTGAAATCCAATTTTTTTTACTACTGGTTCTGTGGGCGTGGCTTGGTACATGTGGTGTGGCTTGGTGGGCATGGCAGGGGAAGGAAACTGCAAAATCTCCATTCCCACCCCACTCCAGGGGAAGGATATTGCAAAATCCCCATTCCCACCACACTCTGGGGCCAGCCATGGGGGCATTTGCTGGTTCTCCGAACTACTCAAAATTTCCGCTACCAGTTCTTCAGAACCTGCTGGATTTCATCCCTGGATCTAGGCAACAACTGAAGCTTCTCACTTAAGACCAGCTATTTAGAGCAATGCTAACCAAGCCCCTCCCGCAGTACATCATTGCAGGAAAACAGAAACGGCGACTTTATATAGAGATTAACACAGTAATGCAAGAAACAGAAACTTCATATAGAGATTAGCACAGTAATGCAGGAAACAGAAACTGGAAACAAACAGAAACTTCATATACAGATCACTCCATTCCTCCCACCAAAATGCCAGCGTCCCTGTAGAAATATCTGGGACCTGACATGCCTCCCCCCCAGAAAAATGGGAAGTCCACTTGAAAGAAAACAAAAGAGGGAAGAGGAGACAAAGGAAATATAAAATCAATGAGGTTTGTCAGGGTACAAGTGATGAAATATACGTACTAATTTACAGGCATGTTTTTTGTGAACCCGATCATTGTGTGAGAAGGGGAAGTGTTTCCAAGCCACCAGGTACTGAGTGGCCCCTTGGAATTTCCTAGAGTCAAGAATTTCCTGAACCTCAAAATGTTCTTCACCCTCTACCATAATAGGGGGCGGAACAGGGGAAGTAGCCGGACAAACCCTTTTCCTTCTGAAGAAATTTGAGTATGATTATTTTGAAAGTGTAAATGTGTGTTTACACAAGTAGGAGGATTCGCATAGGATCAAGCAATCTACAGATTTGATTCCTAAAAGCTTCTCTGAATTATTTAGGGGCAGGATTGTAGCACATCTCTGCAACTCTTTAAAGCAGCTACGTCCTTTCTGAGATCGGTGGTTGCTCTCTGTATTCCCGAGTATGAAGGTCACATTTCATACCTTCAAGCTTGGAGATGAAATTTTGACCTTGGAGGAAGCAGCTTCACCTAAATTTGACCTTCACTGCCCATCCCTGCAGTTAGCATATCCTGAGTGTAGCAGTTCATGAATCTGGAAAAAAATCTTAAAATGTGCATCTTGGAAATAGGGCAAGTCATACTCATAACTTGCAAACATGGAGGGGAAAAAAAACATATTTTTTTTTTTGATGGGAGGGAGAACATTGAATCATTGCAGTTTTTCTAGAGCAAAAAGTCTGCAGTCCTCCAGGTCATGGTTTTCCCAAAGGTGCTTTTTCAGGAGGCAAATGGACTTTCTTGTTTTTTCTTTGAAGACGTTTCACTTCTCATCCAAGAAGCTTCTTCAGCTCTGACAGGATAGTGGGGAAATGGAAGGGTTTATATTCCTTGCAGACAGCTGGTCATTTGCATCCTTTTAGTGGGTCGTTGAAGCACTTGGAGGTGCTCCTGTAGTCTACAATTTTTCTCTGGAAATCCAGAGAATTTCGAGAGCAGCGTTTCCCAACCTTGGCAGATGAAGATGTTATTGTTGTTAGTTGGGAAGTCATGTCCATCCCATCGCGATCCCATGGACAACATTCCTCCAGGCCTTCCTATCCTCTACCATCCTCTGGAGTCCATTTCAGCTCAAGATAAAATTGGATGGACCTCAACTCCAAGAATTCCCTAGCTAGCCATGCTGGCTGGGGAATTCTGGGAGTTGAAGTCCACTCATCTTAAAGTGTTGGGGTACACTGATCTAGAAGTCTACTAGCATGTCAAGGCGACTTTTGTCCAGATCTGCGCTTGGGTTTCCTTAGAGTGGGTCAGAAAATTCAAGATGGTGGTGGCAGTGGTGTGGTTTAAGCCATGCCCCATATACAGAGGGCAGGGCCTTGGTCACACTGTCATGGTCATCGACTTGACATTTTTTGACCCCTGTCCTCTGCTAATTCTGCTGTGTTTCTGCTGAGGACTGCAATCTCTCTGTGATTAAAACGTAATGAGCGAGATAAATTTCCCTTATGCAGTTGTAAGTTAAGAATACGACTTTCTCTCCAGCAGCGTAGTGAAGTTTTTGTAGTTAAGCAGGTCAGATTTTCTTGAAAGTCTTTAGGCTTAAATGAATCTCGTTGGGATTTTTTGGGCTTCAATTTCCCGTTAAATCTGGTTTATCAAACGACTGCATAGACGTTTGATGTTAGATGTTCAGATACTTTTTTGAGATCAATCAGGATTATGTTGAAAATAAATGGCTGCTTAACGATCACTGGTGAAACTCCCCTTAGACATGAGTTTGGTCTAGAAGTTTCTGTGAGGTGAGGAAAACCACTCATTGAATTCTGAGATTAGTGTACCGACTCTGTTTCCTAATA
This sequence comes from Arizona elegans, assembly GCA_022577455.1. Taxonomy (NCBI): domain Eukaryota; kingdom Metazoa; phylum Chordata; class Lepidosauria; order Squamata; family Colubridae; genus Arizona; species Arizona elegans. The sequence goes on from JAKOOJ010000017.1 coordinate 8,224,819, forward strand.
GCTATGAATTGATCCAACACAACAAATCAGTTCTGGGTTTTATTGTTCACTTTGGTAAACTAAATTATATTTTGTTGGCCCAGTGGTATTTAAAAATCTGGGAAATTATCTTGCCCCAAATTAACCCAGCAACAAAATTTTCGGGGAAAAAACAGAGCCTTTTGAGTAAAGGACAAATATTTGATCAATATTTATTAGACAAGTTAATAAATGTTAGTGGTCTGTCAAATCAGCCAATGGATGGAGGAGTCAGAGGGAGGTGAGAACGAGAGCAGTGGATAGTGTCCTCCTGTCTACCCTTGTGCCACACAACTGACAGGTTTCTGGGAAGCGTCATTGGAAGGCGCAGTGATGCTGATGTGATCACAGTTTCTCCAAATTTCACTCCCACGGGAGTCATGGGTTCTGGCATTATGTAAGTTAGTCCATTTGAATTACCTTGGTTCAATCCATTGTTGCTCTAGTCCCATGATGGCAAACCTATGGTGGCACATGGAGCCATATCAGTGGGCACGCGAGCATTGTCCTAGCTCAGCTCCGGCGCGTGCATCTGATTTTTCTTCCGGGCCCACTGGAAGTTGGCAAACAGGATGTTTCCAGCCTCCGGAGGGCCTCTGGGGGTGGGGAAGGCTCATCTTCGCCCTCCCCAGGCTCCTAGAAAGCCTCTGGAGCCCGGGGAGGGCGAAAAAACGGGACTTGCAGTCCCACTGGAAGTCGGCAAATGGGCCATTTCTGACCTCCAGAGGCTTTCTTGGAGCCTGGGGAGGGCGAAAAACTGGCCTATCAGGCCCATCGTGCCATCACGTGCTAAAAGCACGGGGAGCGCGGTGGTGGGTCGCTCGTGCATGCGTGGAGGGGCGGGGCACATGGAATTATGGGTATGGGCACACACGCACACAACCCCCCCGCTCTCTCCGCTTTTGGCACGTGACAGCAAAAAGGTTAGTCATCGCTGCTCTAGTCTATACCCTCCAATTTCACCCAGTTGGATGTTACAAATAGACCAGAGAGTTTTAATAATATATAGATAGAAGAGTTTTTTAGTAGTATATACCCGTATTTTTCGGAGTTATAAGACACACTTTTTCCCCCCCTAAAAGAGGATGAAAATTTAGGTGCGTCTTACACGCCAAATGTAGCCAAAAACACAAGGCGTGGAGGAGGTGATGGTCTGTGGCAATCCCTGCAGCCTGGAACGCTGATTGGCAGTATTCCGGGAGGCTGATCCACCCGCCAATCAGCTGCTCGTGTTGAATCAGGCTGCAATAATGTGCTGAAGCTGACCTGGCTGTTCGCTATTTGCTGCAAGGACTGTCAGAGTTTGCAGCAGCAATCACATCCAGAAAGCACACACAAGTAACTGATTCAGCAGAATTCAATAACTTCTTTTTTTATATAATATATAACACCTGAAGTAAATATACAATACCAAAAGCAGGTTTTCCAACATGGTAGTAAATACAAGCAGAACACAAGCAGAGGAGAGGAATTTCAATTTCAGTTTAGAACAGTTGAGCTAAGCCACGCCCAGGCTCCTTGCTGTCTCCTTCCTTGTTGCTCACACAGCAAATACTGTTTCAGTTTCCAAACAGCCCTCAACTCTCTCACACAGTGACAGGACGCTAGTCAGATGAATACCAATGGATGCTGGTAGGCAGAGGCAGAATTTTTTTTTTCTTATTTTCCTTCCCAAAAACTGAGATGCGTCTTATACTCCAAAAAATACAGTAGATAGATTCCAACAGAAGAAAATATTTGTAGGCCGTGGTTGAATTGTGAAATCCTTGGTGCTGTCTGTGTTCGGTTGTTTCCTGACCCAACTCTGTAATATCAACAGTGGATGGGATGATGATGATGATGGAGAGCACATCAGTAAGTTCTCGACTTACAACAGTTCATTTAGTGAAAGTTCAAAGATACAACGGCCCTGATAAATGTGACTTACGATCGTTCTTCATAGTTATGACCTTTGCAGCATCCCCATAATCATGTGATCAAAATTCAGATGCTTGGCAACTGGTTCATACTTATGACTGCTGCTGTGTCCCAAGGTCACGTGATCCCCTTTTGCGACCTTCTGACGGAAGGAAAAACAACAGGAAAGCCAGATTCCCTTAACAACCAGGTTACTCACTTATTAACTGCAGTGATCCATTTAACAACAGCGGCAAGAAAGGTTGTAAAATGGGGCAAAACTCACTTAACAACAGAAACGTTGGGCTCAGTTGTGGTCATAAGTCGAGGACTACTTGTAGTGTTTCCTAATTGGGTCATCAGACACCAGCAAGAAGGCAGCCAAGCTCAGAAAGCACCAAGTTATTATTTAATAGATGCTGCATACCAAATGACAACTAAGAGCTATCAGCATGGTCCTTGAAGTAATATTTCAAAATATCTTAAAAGGTTAGTTATTAATTAAAAGTGACAGAAAGGGCTGATAGCATCAACTGGTGTTGATTAGAAAGGCTGGCACCAGAAAAGCCATTAGGGAGAATAAAACAAATTTTAATCCTGTGGATTAGTAGCTTTTTACCTGTGGGTGAAAGGACGGGATTGACAAGAGAATGCTAATAAGTGAGACACTTTTCAGTTTGCTCTTTTTGGGGATCAGATCCAGATGGGAATCCCTTTGGGCCAGAGGTTGGTAGTCTTCCGTTGACCCCTTTCTCATTCCCGTTTGCATCAGCTCACAAAAAAATCTCGTGTATCTGAGTAACAAGCCGCAAATTGGAAGAGCTTGTAGTACAGTGGACTAAAGCACACTGTTATTAACATCTGCTGCTTGCAATTACTGCAAGTTCAAATCTTACCAGGCTCAAGGTTGACTCAGCCTTCCATCCTTTCAAAGGTAGGTGAAATGAGGACCCAGATTGTGGGGGCAATAAACTGACTTTGTATAAATATACAAAAGTATGAAGGCTATTGCTTAACACATTGTAAGCCGCGTGGAGTCTCTGGAGAAGGGCGGCATATAAATTAAAGCAAAAAAATAAAAATTTTAAAAAAATTGTGGATTCTTGAAAATTCTCTTGTAGTGACTTCACAATAGATAGAACCATGCACATTGCTTATTAAAGATATATATTTTTTCTTTCTCTCTCTTTCAGAAGAAAATGAAAAACATGAAAAACTCTGCCAGGAGCGTGAACAGGAACAGAAGAAGGCCAGTGTGCAAAGGGTTAACCACGTCACCCAGCCGGAAGAATCCCGCAATGACCTCCAGGCCGGCCCTTTGTCTCCACCCACTCCAGCTCCTCCCCCTCCTCTTCCCCCCTCCCTGGCAGCTCCCATTTCCGTCATCCCCATCCCAGTGGTCACCAGCCCCCCTCTGCCAGCCCCCCAGAGTACCTTGTCCCCCCCACTTATCCAGCGGCACTCACCCATGTTAAACATGGGTCTCAGCAAGGAGCCTCCATTGATGGCCCCCGTGATCCAGAAGACTTCGGGGCCCCTTCTTCCAGACATCAAGGCCCCCACACCCCCTTCGGCCAGCCCCAGCCAGCTGCCCCACTACGCCACCTCCGTCTTGGCCATTTCCCCACATCACATGGCCCAACCGCCAATCAAGCCCCAGCCACCTGCCCACCAGCCACTCCTCCCGCATCATGTGCCTCCACCACTCAATGTCAAGGTGAACCCATCAGAAGAGGCCAAGCCCAGCGAGCAGAAGAAGAGACCTGGCGGGTGAGTAGAAGGGCCTTTGTGCAGCTCAGAGTGTGTGTGTGTGTGTGTGTGTGTGTGTGTGTGTGTGTGTTAGTACCCTGTTTCCCCCAAAATAAGACATCCCCCGATAATAAGCCCAATCGGGCTTTTGAGTGCATGGCAATAACGCCAAGCACTTATTTCAGGGTCAAAAAAATGTAAGACAAGGTCTTATTTTCGGGGAAACATGGTACATGTAGTTCTCAAGTTACGACTGCTCGTTTAATGACCGTTTGAAGTTACAACAGCCTCGAAAAAAGTGATTTATACCTGCCCTTGCATTATGACGGCTGTACCATCCTCGTGGTTACATGACGACAATTTGTAGTCAAAACCGCCCTGCATTTATTACCAATTACAATATTATGATCTCAATTTATGTCTTTTTTTTTTCTTTTTGGTAATTTCAGGCAAAAAAAAATGCCTGAATAAACATTGAAATGAAGAAGCTGGATTTGCTTAATGACAGTGCGATATCCTTAGTGACTGATAATTCACTTAATGACCATGGTAAAAATCTTTGTAAACTTCAGTCCGATTTCACATACAATCACGCAATGACATTGACAGAAATTCCAGTCCCAACGGTGGTCGAAAGGCGAGGACTACCTGTATGGCAGAACTGAAAAGGATCTGGTCCCTTCCTGATAAAATGGCCTTCCCTTCAGTCCAGTCAGGTCGAATGGAAAGGAAGGATGAGAATAAGGGAGAAAAGAATATTATTATTATCGTAATCCTCACTGCCATCTTCATAATTAATATCACTCCTGAGTGGTTTGCCCTGCAGCAGAAGATCTGGGGGCTGCATTCCCACAGCATCCTTAACCTTATGGAATTGAACTTGCATAACCAAGTGGTTCCATGGGCTATATTCACACATGTCCCAAGATCCTCTTCTGTGTTTTGAAGTGATTTGGTTAAGGGGGTTGTGTGCATTGAAAGTAGAAAGATTTTGGGGGATAGAACGAGCTACAGGTAGTCTTCATTTAGGCACCTAAGACACAACAGCACTAAACAAACTGACTAACAATTGATCCTTGCAACGTCCCCATGATCATGTGATCATGATTGGATGTTCGGCTGTTGTTGTTAGTTGCGAAGTTGTGTCCAACCTATTGCAACCCCATGGACAACGTTCCTCCAGGACGTTCTTGTCCTCTACCATCCCCCGGAGTCCATTTAAACTCACGCCGACTGCTTCAGTGACTCCAATCAGCCAGCTTGTTCTCTGTCGTCCCCTTCTTCTTTTGCCCTCCATCTTTCCCAGCATTAGTCTCTTCTCCAGTGAGTCCTTCCTTCTCATTAGGTGGCCAAAGTATATGAGTTTCATCTTAAGGATCTGGCCTTCTAAAGAGCAGTCAGGTTTGATCTCCTCTAGGACTGACCGGTTGGATCGCCTTGCAGTCCAAGGGATTCGCGGGAGTCTTCTCCAGCACCATAGTTCGAAGGCCTCGATTCTTTGGCGCTCAGCCTTCCTTATGGTCCAACTTTCACAGCCATACATTGCAACTGGGAAAACCATAGCCTTGACTATACGCACTTTTGTTGGCAGGGTGATGCCTCGGGTTTTTAGTATGCTGGGTGTTCAGTTACTGGCATGGATTTATGACATATGCACTGTCCCGGGGTCACATGATCACCATCCCAGCCAACTTCTGACAAGCAAAATCAATGGGAAGCTGGCAGGGAAGTGTCCCTTAACTACCATCGCAAAACAAGGTCATAAAATCAGTGCAGTCACGTGATGCCCCATTTAATGGCTGCACTACTTAAGGATGACTTTTTCCATTGGTGTCTGGTGCGAGCAACCAGATCCACACATGTAGGTGTTCAAACCAACTACAGTCATCCCTCGGCACTCGACGGCTTCAAAATTCATCAAGTCCAGTATTTGGTGGGATTTGAAGCAGAAATCTTATCTCAGTGCTCATCTTTCTCCCGGTGGCCGACACGCAAGGAAGAACATGCTGATGTCGGCTGCCTTGTGACTCGCTATTACTTCCAGCCAATATAGTGGGACACGTGATAAGTCACGTGCTTTTCTCAGTACCCTTTGGGTTTAGTATTCATTCCATCTTCTGGAATGAATTACCAACAAAGACCGAAATACAACTGTATTACTTTGTGCCTATTATACAGGAATCTCCCTGTATTACTTTCTGCCTATTACACAGGAATCTCCCTGTATTACTTTCTGCCTATTACACAGGAATCTCCCCATATTGCCAATCTTTGACTGGGAGCACATAGATAGGACTCTGTGGAGCTTAAGGGGTGTCAGTTCTGAAGCACTTGCAGCTATGCAAGGATTTGAGGCTAATTCCACGCTTGAAGCCTTCCCTCCTACCTGACTGGGTGTTCCCCAGCAATTGTGGTTGTAAGTTGAGGACTATCTGTAAGAAGCTGCTTGACTGCCAAGCTGCCAAGACTGAGTGGCTGTGGTTTCCGGCATCCCAATATAGTCAGTTGGTGCCATCACTGACTATTGGGGGCGAGTCATTGGCCCCCATGGAGAGGGCTCGCAACTTGGGTGTCCTCCTGGATTCATGGCTGTCTTTAGAAGAGCACTTGATGGCTGTGGCCAGGAGGACTTTCTATCAGGTCTGCCTGATATGCCAGTTGCGTCCCTTTCTGGATCAGGACTCCTTACGCATGGTCACTCATGCCCTTGTCACTTCCCGCCTGGACTACTGTACTCTACATGGGGCTCCCCTTGAGGAGCACCCGGAGGCTCCAGATGGTTCAGAGTGCGGCCGCGCGGGTGGTTATGGGAGTGACGTGGCATTCCCATGTGACACCTCTCCTGCAGGAGCTGCACTGGCTCCCAGTGGTCTTCCGGGTGCGCTTCAAGGTTTTGGTTACCACCTTTAGAGCGCTCCATGGCTTAGGACCAGGGTACTTATGGGACCGCCTTCTGCCACCAATAGCCTCTCACCAGCCAGTACACTCACATAGAGAGGGGCTCCTCAGAGTGCTGTCTGTCAAACAGTGTTGACTGGCGGCCCCCAGGGGGAGAGCCTTCTCTGTGGGGGCACCTGCTATCTGGAATGAGCTCCCCCCAGGAGATACGGAGGATCCCGGATTTACGCACCTTCCGCCGTGCCCTCAAGACCTATTTATCTCAACAGGCTAGCCTGGCCTAACTTTCCCTTTTAATTGTAACTTTTAAAATTGGTTTTAAAACATTAGGGGCGTTTTAAATTGTTTTGGGCCAAATTATTTAATGGGTTTTTATATTGTCTTTTAAATTTTGTAGTTTGTGTGTTTTATCTTTCTGGTTGTTCACCGCCCTGAGTCCTTCGGGAGTAGGGCGATATATAAATCTAATAAAATGAAAATGAAAAAAAAATGAATCCCAGGTTAGAGTAGAATAAACTCTCCAGAACGAAGATTTTCCCATGCTTCACTCGTTAAGATCCTTTATCATAGAATAGCCTTGGACATCTTCTAGTTCAGAGGTCCCCAACCCATGATCCATGGACTGCAGGGGTGGTATTCACTTACCTTCGCTACCAGTTCGTAAATGTGAGTGCATGTGCCACCTCTGAGCATGCGCAGAGCCTTCTGCCCATGCGCAGAGCATCAAAAATGGGACATGATGACATCCGGATGGGTGGGTGTTGCTATCTGTTCACCCGAACCGGATAGAACCTGCTGAATACCACCACTGGTGGATTGGCACCACGCCATGCCAGAAATCGGCCCAGCAAACAAGCAAAGCCCCATCCGCGGGATGGAGGCAGAACACAAAACCACGCCCCTCTCTGGTCCGCGGGAAAACATCTCTCTACAGAACCGGTCCCTGGTGCCCAAAAAGTTGGGAGCCACTATTCTAGTTCAACCTCCTGCCCAGTGCAAGAATTCTCCGTCCATTCTACACAAATGGCTGCCCAGTCTTTGACATCGAGAGAGCCATGGAACAAACCACTCATTTGTAGAGAATTGGTCCCAGTTTTCAGTGTTCCAAAGCTATCATACGTACCAATACCAATGGCTGAAATTGTATAAGAATGATCATTTGAGTTAGGTGGTTTTCAGCAATTTTCTTAAGTGGCCATTGTGGGGAGCAGACGTCTGAAGTAGAACAACCAGACTTCTCCAACCTGGTGCTCTCTAAATAGGCTGAGACTGGAACTCCCAGAATCCCCCCTGCTTTTTGTCATAATTGGCAGGGGGATTCTGGGATCTGAAGTCCCAGCATGTGTGAAAGACACCAGTTGGGGGAAGAGCCAGTAATGTGTACAGGAGCATGTGCCGTATTTTTCAAACTATAAGATGCACCGGAGTATAAGACGCACAAGATTTCGAAGAGGTAAACAAGAAAAAAAAGTTTTTGCCTTCCCTGGCCCCCAGGAGCACTCTGCAGGCCTCCAAAACCCTTTGCGCGTCCCCTTTTTGCAGAGGGTTTGGGAGGCCTGCAGAGTGCTCCTGGGGGCTGGGGAGGGCAAAAACGTGATGCAGGCAAGTACATGCAGCTTCATTTATGTGAGTGGCGGGCCCACCACTTGTGCAAATAGAACTGTGTAAATGGACTTGTGCAAATGGATTTGTGCAAATGGAACACACATACGCTTGCTGCTTGCACAAGTGGAACTACACACGTGCGCCCTCGCCTGCTGCTTCCGTGGTCTGGTTCCGAACAGGCCACAGCCTGGTAGGGGTCACGCGTCCTGGGAATCCCTGAGCTAAAGTAACAGTTCATGCCAAATCCAATCTGATTCCCTCCAGAATTCCTGAGAAGTTCCATTTTTGTCTGATTTGTTTCCCTGTGGTTCCTAAAATAATCTCGCATTGTGTGATCACGATGACATATTTCTAGTGTCCTGGATTTTCCTTGTCAGAAACAGAGGCTGCGAGGGCTGTGCGTTTCCCTCAGCAGGTTGGCTACAAACAACAGATGCATTTGTTACCAGGGCAACAAGGATATGGCAATCGGTGCGCCATGCACATCTTGCGTGTCTGTGATGTGGGACTGGGTGTGTTTGTCTCGATGAGCAGTTATGAGTCTGCAATCCTTCCGAATTGCTTCCAGAAAAATGAAGGGAGAAGATGCAGGTAGCCTTTGACTTGAAACCATTTGTTTAGTGACCTTTAGAACTTTAGCTTGAAGTTTACAACGGCACCGAAACCTGTAACATCATAGTTTTTCACACTTACCACCGTTGCAGCATCTCCCTGGTCACATGATCAAAATTCGTGTTCTTGGTGTGTATTTATGATGGTTGCACTGTCCCGGGGTGACCTACCCAGCCACCTTTTGACAAGCCAAGGCAATGAGGGAAGCCAGATTTGCTTAACGATTGCAGTACAGGCAGTCCTCGACTTACGACCCCAATTGAACCCAACATTTCTGTCGCTAAGTGAGACATTTGTGAAGTGAGTTTTGCCCCGTTTTACGACCTTTCTTGCCACAGTTGTTAAGTGAATCACTACAGTTGTTAAGTCAGTTACAAGGTTGTTACGTGACCCTGGCTTCCCTATTGCTACCTATTGAAGGTAACAAAAGGAGACCCTCCCCGAGAGACTGCAATGGTCATAAGTATGAGTCAGTTCACCAAGCATGTGAATTTTGATCATGTTACCATGGGGAGGCTGCAACGGTCATAAGTGTGAAAAATGGTCCTAAGTCACTTTTTTTAGTGCTGTTGTAACTTCAAGTGGTCACTAAATGAACTATTGTAAACCGAGGACTACTTGTATTCATTTAACAACTGTGGCAAAAGAATCATAAAATGGGGTGCAACTCACTTAACAACTGCTTTGCTTAGCAGTGGAAATGTTGAGCCCAATTGTGGTTGTAAATCGAGGACTACCTACCTGTAAGTGTGCAAGACACATGCACACCTCTTCTCTCCTTATGAAATAAAATACTTCCTTTCCACTGATTTTAACAACACTTTGCAATGTTTTTTTCTGATATTTTCCCCCCTTCCTTTCCTGTATTTTAGGGTTGGCACCCGAGAAGTCCATAATAAATTGGAGAAGAACAGGTATGTACCTTTTTTAAATTCCAAAACAATACCTTTCCACATAACACTGGAGAAAGTTTGAGTTTTCCAAGAAGTTGTTTTCCAGTTGTTTTTTCTGAGCATTCAAAGGTTCTTGAGAATATGGGTTGTAGTTTGCGAATGTGCCTAAAAAAAGAAACTGTTCCGTTAAGGCACCATGCCAAACCATGATTTGTACACAAACCAAGCGTGAAGCTGCTTGTCTGGTTTTTTTACCTCATCTCTCTGTCTCCAATTTTGTGCAAGCAGTAGCTGTAAATTAGGGGTCTCCAAACTTGGCAACTTTAAGACTTGTGGACCTCAACTCCCAGAATTCCTCTGCCAGCCATGGCAGAGGAACACACACACACACAGAGGAATTCTGGGAGTTGAAGTCCACAAGTCTTAAAGTTGCCAAGTTTGGAGACCCCTGCTGTAGGTGCTTTTGCCTACTTGGATGCCGTATCAAGTCATGCTATGTGCAAACCAGAAGTTAGATGCCCTCTTCAAATGATTTTTGGGCCTTATTTCCAATTGAGGGGTCCTTGGTGCTCTCTGAACTTGCTTGCTTTCTCGCAGACATTTCATTACCCTAATTAGGTAACATCATCAGTGCTAGTACTGGTAGTAACAACCCTGAGCTAATTTCAACCCTGAGCTACAAATATTCTCCTTTTATGTTTCCAATTTCCAAGCTGATGGTTGTACTGATGAGTTTATATAGCCTGGTAATGAAATGCCTGCAGAAAACCAATCAAATTAAAGAGAAAACTAAGAATCTTACAGTTTAACCCTTAGTGAATATATTCCATGAGAATTCCTGTATTGGATCACAGCAATGCTGACCATTTTTTTTCTTCTGTTTGTTTCGCTCTTTTTCATTTTAATACCTTCTCATTCCATGCTTTAGATTTGTTGAGTTGATCAGTTGCAATGCTCCACCTCAACGTGTCTTCCGCCAAACCTACATTTTGCCCCTGCCTGTCATGGCCACTTATTTAATTATTTTTTTTGCTATGATTTGCCCCTTTCCGAGATCCATCCCTGCATGTCCAAAACATCTGCTAACATTTTAAGAATCTCAGCTGAGTAATTTCTAAGATGAGGTCAGCTGACCTGAGCAAATGACTACAGGTTGGGTAGGCCGCAAAATATTTTGCATCCGCCCATTTTGAATTGCTTCAAAACGAGATGGGTGGCAAATAAATTTAATAAATAAGTAAATCCTTTTTATATTAGGCAATGGAGGAGATGCGACTTATCGGGAGCTTCTGTTGACTTTGTACTCTTGCAAGGCAGTGCAAAAGGTCAAGTTTACAGGTGTGTGTGTGTGTTACGTCTTTGGGCATGGGGACTTTTATCTATTCTGCTACCACACCTCCACTGGCTTCATTCAGATGTATAAGTTAGCTTCAACAATCCTGAGCATTGCAACAATTTAAATCATTAGGTCTGGATTTAGTCACCTTAAGAAGCATGTGGTGCCTCCTACAAACAACATTTTGTTAAAAAAAACAAATTGTATGAGATCATCAACATCATTGAGACTACCCTGTTTCCCCGAAAATAAGACCCAACCAGAAAATAAGTCCTAGTGTGATTTTTCAGGATGCTTGTAATATATAAGACCTACCCCCCAAAATAAGCCCCAGTTAAGATTGTCAGCCAGATGGATGCATTCAGTAATGTATTTCCCCCAAAAGAAGACCTAACCAGAAAATAAGCCCTCATGCATTTTTTGGAGCAAAAATTAATATGTATGTATGTATGTATGTATGTATGTATGTATGTATGTAATTTATATGCCACCCTTCTCCCGTAGGACTCAGGGCGGCTTACAAAACAAAACAGAGAATTACATAAACAATTTAAAATTGGTTTAAAGTTAAATTAAAATCAATTAAAAAATTATTAAAATTATTTGAAATCACCCCTATGGATTCAGCCCATTTGGTGAAAAAGCCACGTCTTCAATTCGTGGCGGAAGGAGAGGAGGTCCGGGGCTGTCCTGAGGCCGGTGGGCAACCCATTCCAGAGGGTCGGCGCTCCCACAGAGAATGCTCTCCACCTGGGGGCCGCCAGCCAACATTGTCTGGCTGACAGCACCCTGAGGAGGCCCGCTCTGTGTGAGTGCACTGGATGGTAGGAGGAAGGCAGGAGATGATCCTGCAGGTACCCTGGGCCTAAGCCATGTAGGGCTTTAAAGGTGAGCACCAGCACCTTGAAACGAACCCGGAGAGCCACCGGCAGCCAGTGCAGTTTGCGCAGGAGAGGTGTCACACAGGAGTACCGAGAAGCCCCCGTAACAACCCGTGCGGCCGCATTCTGAACTAACTGTAGTCTCCGGGTGCATCCCAAAGGCAGCTCCATGTAGAGGGCGTTGCAGTAGTCCAACCGAGACATAACAAGGGCATGAGTGACTGTGGCAAGGGCATTCCGATCTAGGAAAGGGCGCTACTGGCGCACAAGGCATACCTGTGCGAAGGCCCCCCTGGTCACGGCTGTCAAATGATGATCTAGGGATAGCCGTGAATCCAGGAGGACCCCCAAATTGCGGAACCTTTCTGAGGGAGTAAGGATCTCCCCTCCCATCACATATAAGATCTGATCTTATTTTCAGGGAAACACGGTATTCAGTTTTGCACAAGAATTTCAGGCAAGTTAACTATATTCACCTGAAATATTGTAAAATTTGAAGCAATTTAAAAATACTTCTTTAAAATTATTTTGAGACATTCACCGAGATCACCGATGTTTCTCAACCATTGCCGCTTGAAGATGCGTGGACTTCAACTCCCAGAATTCCCTAACCAGCATGAATTCCCAGCTAAGGGAATTCTGGGAGTTGAAGTCCACACACATCTTCAAGTGGCCAAGGTTAAAAAATACTACATTAAGGGAACTGAGGGCCTGTGTTGTTGACCCTACTTTTAAACCTCATGCCCCCCCAACGGTTTCCTCATTTCATGCCAACCGGCACATCATTTTGATCAAAGTCAAGATCAAGTTCGTTCTGCAGGCTGACTAAATTTGGGGTTTTGTTTCTATATAGACGTGCCCACTTGAAAGAATGTTTTGAGACCCTCAAAAGAAACATCCCCAATGTCGACGACAAGAAAACCTCAAACCTCAGCGTCCTAAGGAGTGCCTTGAGATATATCCAGGTAGGGCCTACAACATGGATTGTTTTGGCGGATTTTTTTTGACTCTGTTCTGAGGTGTGAAGAAAACTATTGTGAGCGCCAGTTGTTGGTCTCGTCCAGACTAATGTCTTGGACTTCTGTTCCAAAATCCCCTTGACCTAGAATGATGGAAGCTGAAGTTGTGTGGATTGGGGAAAACCAGCTAAATTTTGACCGTTCCTCCTTTTTGAAAAATTGAAATGGCTTGTGTAAGGTAGCAAAGGATAATTGAAATTAACATTATGTCATCTGCTAGGAGGGATTTTCCCACTGTCTATTTCCTGGTAGATGGAAAGTTCAGGAGAAGCAGACAAAAGATTTCTTGTTGTGTTACATATAACTAATTAAATCATAGTGTGTTGACAGGCGCTGTAAATTTCTGAGAACATTTTGAACAGGGAAAATAAATGCCCTATGTATAATAGGTTAATGTATATGAGAAGAAGAATGTGATAAGGGACATTCTCAAAAATTAGGTACAGGTAGTCCTTGATTTATGACCACAATTGAGCCCAAAATTTCCATTGCTAAGCAAGGAAGTTGTTAATGGAGTTTTGCCCCCATTTTACGACCTTTCTTGCCACCGTTGTTAAGTGTATCACTGCTATTGTTAAATTAGTGGCACAGTTGTTAAGCGAATCTGGCTTCCCCATTGACTTTACTTGTCAGAAGGTCGTAAAAGGGGACCACATGACCCCAGGATACTGCAACCGTCATAAATACATGCAATTCAGGTATGTGACAACCGTATTTATGATGGTTGCAGCATCCTGTGGTCGCATGGTGGCCGTTTGTGAACTTCCCAGCCAGCGTCCCACAAGCAAAGTCAATGGGGAAACTGGCAGGGAAGATCACAAATGGTGATTGTGTGGCGACAAAAAAAAAAACTTGCAAAATCCGGGGGAGTCATGTGACGTCTAACTTAACAACTGTACTGTTTAACAATGAATTTTCCAGTCCTGATTGTGGTCGTATGTTGAGGACCACCTGTGTTAAGCAACGGAACCCCCTGCCTCCAGAAGTCATGGGTGCTCCATTACTGGAGGTTTTCAAGAAAAGATTAGACAACCCTTTGACTGAGATGATCTAAGGATTCCTGCCTTAGGCACAGCGGTGAAATCCCCCCCCCCCCCCAGTTCTATTCAGTTCGCCGAACTGGTAGCGCCGGCGGCAGGAGGCTCCACCCACCTGCCCAGGACGTCATTACGTCCTGTTTTTTAACTCTGTGCATGTGCAGAAGAGATGCGCGCACATAGTGTGTGTGTGCTCCCACACTGGAGCGCAACTGAACCAGTAGCGAAGGTAAGTGGATTTCACCACTGCTTAGGCAGGGTATTGGACTCGAAGACCTCCAAAGATCCTTCCAACACTATAATTCTGTGATACATATGGAAGCCACCTAGGGGCATATCTGTGGATTAAAGCAAGGGGTATAGACTGCCAGCTGTGGTGTTTTTGACAATGGATCAGGAGCTGTTGTTTGGAGTGGTGCGGTGGCCTAGAGGTGGAGTTCTGGCCTCACAATCAGTGTGAATTCAATCCTAGGTAGAGGAAGATATTTCTCTCTCTGGACACGCTGAGAATATATCTGCTGAACAAAACTCCCCATCGGCAATAGGAAGGGCATCCGGCCATTAAAAAAAACACTCTGCTAGCTCCATTCAGTTGCCCAGATTCCTCCCTGCAAGATATTATGGGGTTGTTAAAAGAAGATGATGATGATGATCAGGAGCTGTGGTTTGTCCCATTTATATAAATGGTTTTAATTTACTTGAGTTGGGATCTGGTGTGGGGTCTGAAGGCAGTCGTGAATCTAGTGCAGCTGTGTTCTGTTTCATGCCATCAGGTCATAGTCGTCTTCTGTGTGTTGACATTAGTTGGCTGAACTGAACAACTCTTGCGTAATTGGATGTGTTGATGTACCAGCCCATTAGAAGGAACAGCCTTTGTTTGAAAACTGATGACAAAGTTTTTAAACTTGGGTTGTTTTTTTTTTTAAACTGCGTGTGGTAGCTGAAGAGATCCTTCCTCTGGTCTCAGTGGTGTGTAGGGAAAGAGGATTTAGAAAGCAAACATGGCATTTGTGGTAGAAGGAGGGAAAAATATTATTGGTGTGTATATATATTTTCAGTAGAAAGCCCAGCTTGTGCCAAATGACCTTATGTATTGATTCGCTGACAGCTTGCATATGATTCTCATGGCTCACATATGCCAGAAGCTGGTGTGAAGCTATTCCTTGGAAAAGCATGCAAATATTTTTCTCATAGTGGCAGCGGCCAAAGTTTTACTCATGTTGCTTACTGAAAGTATGATTTTCACTGAAGAGGAAATCGAAAACTTATGAAGCAATGGCACCTCTTTACTTTAACGTCAGTCTCTGCAAAGAACAATCCAAAAAGGATGGGAATAGAGAGACCAGAGACTAGCAAAGGAATAGGGCAAGGTGGCTTTAAGTGCAGTCTCGGCCAACCTGCAGAACTCTCTGCCACATGATGGTTGTGTTTGCATAATGTAACCGACTTAGGATGCTATTGTTCCAGGTTAAGTTAAGCCTTCACCTCTGTGAGCTGGCAGTGGATAAGCAGGAAGCTTAACTGTTGCAAAACCTGTGTATGTGTTTTGTGTGTTAAGTAATGTATTTGACTTTTATCACACTGTGTACTGTATCCTCAAATGTCCAGCAGACATAACTCATGTTTGTAGGTCAATAAAAATCAAAATGCTAAATGAGTACAGGTGGTATTCAACACCACCAAAATTGAGCCCAAAATTTCTCTTGCTAAGTGAGACATTTGTTCAGTGGGTTTTGCCCCGTTTTATGACCTGTCTTGCCACATTTATCAAGTGAATCGCTGCAGTTGTTACATTAGTAACAGGGTTGTGAAGTGAATCTGCCTTCCCCATTGGCTTTGCTTGCCAGAAGGTCACAAAAGGGGATTGCATGACCCCGTCATAAGTATGAGTCAGTTGCTAAGCATTTGAATTTTGATCACGTGACCATGGGGTTGCTGCAATCATCTTAAGTGTGAAAAACCGGCCGTAAGTCACTTTTTTCCTGTGCCTTTGTAACTCCAAACAGTCACTAAATCAGTGGTGGGTTCCTCCCGGTTCGGTCCGGTTCGGCCGAGCCGGTAGCGGTGATGATATGACATCACCGAACCGGTTCTCCCCCCCCCCCGCCCTCCCACCCCCCCCCTACATTATTCTTACCTTTTATTTGGTCCCACCTCCAATCTATTGCTGCCTCCTGAGTCCCAGCTGATGACTAGAGGGAAAAAAACTGTTTAAACTCTTGCCACCGGGCTTCAAAGGGCCGTCCTACAGCTGATCAGTGTTAAAAGCAAACAAATGAGTCGGGTCGTAAGTGCGAGGACTGGTCATAAGTGCAAGGACCTTCCAGAAATGACTCTGATCAGCTAGTCACACCCACCTAGTCACATGACCTCCAAGCCACACCCACAAAATAAGCCACGCCCACAGAACCGGTAGTAAAAAAAATTAGAACCCATCCCTGCACTAAATGAACTGTTGTAAGTTGAGGACTACCTGTATGCAGTTCCTGTAGCTTAGTCTGGATGGGAGAGGCTGCAAATGCAGTTAAATGAGAGCTGTCCCCTTTTTCTGTGCCCTTTTACCAAAGTTTGGGAATAAGATAGGGATTTTTTTTTTATAGAAAAGGAGAGGCAGTTGCTGGACAAACTCTGCTTTTATGGCCCACTTTTGACATTCATCACTGTGCCAGCTTCTGAAAGAAAATCAGGAATGTGTGCAAGATGATAGTCAAAAAAGGCAACATGGCAACTCTGGCCCTTCTTTTTGCACCCATGGGTGTTTACATCGATGCTCAAAGACATCTCCTTGCTTTGCGTTTGGTATATGGGAAATTCTTCAATCTTACATAGAATAACAGAGTTGGAAGGGACCTTAGAGGTCATCTAGTCTAACCTCCTGCTCAGGCAGGAAGCCCTATACCATTTCAGACAAATGGTTATCCAATCACTTTTTAAAAACTTCCAGTGTTGGAGCATTCACAACTTCTGGAGGCAAGTTGTTCCACTGATTAATTGTTCTAACTGTCAGGAAATTTCTCCTTAGTTCTAGGTTGCTTCTCTTCTTGATTAGTTTCCATCCATTGCTTCTTGTCCTGCCCTCAGGGGCTTTGGAAAATAGCTTGACTCCCTCTTCTTTGTGGCAGCCCCTGAGATATTGGAACTCTGCTATCATGTCTCCCCTAGTCCTTCTTTTCATTAAACTAGACATACCCAATTCCAGCAACCGTTCTTCATATGTTTTAGCCTCCTGTCCCCTAATCATCTTTGTTGCCCTTCTCTGCACTCTTTCTAGAGTCTCCACATCTTTTATACATCGTGGTGACCAAAACTGGATGCAGTATTCCAAGTGTGGCCTTACCAAGGCCTTATAAAGTGGTATTAACACTTCACGTGATCTTGATTCTATCCCTCTGTTTATGCAACCTAGAACTGTGTTGGCTTTTTTGGCATCTTCAAAGAACTAAGCAAGAGTCCATAGGTGCTTTTTTTAAAAAAAAAAAAAAAAAAGATAACAGGCAGATGCCACTCTGGCCCTTTGCATTTTGGACCGGGGAGAGAGGGGAGGAAATTTTGCCAATTTCTAGCAAAAATGGCAAAAAACACCTATTGGGAAGCTGGACTTACTTAATGACCGCCATAAAAATTGTTATATCAGGTCTATTTCGACTTATGACAAAAATTCTGATCATGATTCTGGTCGTAAGTTAAGGACTGCCCATATTTCTCTTTTTTTCTAACTCATTTGGAATGCAATGCCCATCACATTGTGGGAGGAGATGAAATTTTTCTAGCCAAGTTAAACAAACAAACAAACAAAAAAAACTAGCTGGATTGGTCCATTGGGGAGAAAAATCCAAAATTTAAGCATGGATGGGTTTATCCATTGGGTTACACGGTAATACTTTTGAAAAGTCCCCTTGTATTCTGTATTGACAGCCAGTTTGCTGTAGTAGTTAAGGCATCAGGCTAGAAATTGGGAGACCATGAGTTCTAGTCCTGTCTTAGGCACAAAGCCAGCTGAGTGACCTGAGGCCAGTCACTTTCTCTCAGCCCCGGGGACGATGCAATGGCAAAACACTTCTGAAAAATCTTGCCAAAAAATCTGCAGGCATCTCCGAGAATCAGACACGATTTAAAAGAAGAAAAAAGAAATTCTGTACATATATATTCAGGGATAAACCCATCCAGAGAAGAGCTGATCCCTTAAATGTTTAACCAAAACACTATGAAAAATTCTGGTTGGCTTATCTACGGGTGGCACATTTTTCAGACTATTTTGGTTAAACATTCAAGGGTCAGTTTATCTGTCTATGAGCTTATATGTAGGTATATATGGTATTAACCAATTCTGAGCCAGCTTATTGAGCTCAGCCAACAAGTAAGGTTAATCCAGCTGCTACCTTTATTAGGACTGGTTAAAATGTTTACAATTTATTTCGATTTATATAGCTGCCTCTTTTTGCCAAAACAACTCTAAGGGATGAACAGTATAGAACACTCAACAATCTAAATCAGTTTTTCCTCAACCGAGGCAACTTTTAAGATGGGTGGACTTCAGGGGTGGGTTTTAACTGGCTTTACTACTGGTTCTCTTTGTGCGCGTGCTTTGCGCGCGATCACCTCGTTTAGGCGTTGTGAATCTACCCAGCTGAGGTGCGGCAATCCGCTCTGCCGCACCTCTCAGCTGGGCGAAAAAAGAAGAAATATAAGGTCGGAATAACGTGGGGGCGGGTGGGAGGGCCCAGCTCCCGAAGAAAGAGAACTGGTTCGGTGATGTAATAGCATCATCGCTACCAGCTCTGCCGAACCGGGCCAAACCGGGAGCAACCCATCACTGTTGGACTTCAACTCCCAGAATTCCCCAGCCAGCACAGCTGGCTGGGGAATTCTGGGAATTGAAGTCCACCCATTCTAAAATTGCCTCAGTTGAGAAACATTGATCTAAATTAAAACACAGTGGTCTAAATTAAACCACAATATAATCCAAAGGAACAGCAGCCAAACCTCAACATGTAATCACAAAGGATTGCAAAAGAATGTGCAATTTGCCAGATGCTCTCTCTAGTGTTCTGCACGAGGCAAGTTGTCACTTATTATTACTTCTTATTAATAATTTATTTAATAGGGTTAGATGCCTTCCTAGCTCAAACAATGCAGCTCTGGGTGGTGTGCAACACACCCAAGAATAAAAAGGCCTACACAAAATAAACAGTAGCAACTAAAAATCACAAACTAAGCAATACCAGCTGAAAACTGGGACAGGGAGACAGACTTTAAAAATAAGTTAGTTAGTTGTGTGTGTTTTTGTTACTGTTCCCTATTTTTTAATATTTTCAGGGTGGTGATGATAGTAGTGACACCTTACTTAACCAACAACTTTGCAGAAAAACACTGGAAACCCTTTTTGTGCAATTTTGAGTGTTCCTTATTATAGAAATACAGGTGATCCTTGACTTACAACAGTTTAGCGACAGTCTGAAGTTACAACAGCACTGAAAAAAAGTGACTTACGACCGTTTTTCACACTTAACGACTGTTGCAGCATCCCCCTGGTCACATGATCAAAATTTAGACCCTTCTTTGCATTTTTTTCCAAAGTCTCAACATCTTTTTTGTAATGCTTTTTATAGCAGTTAAATTATATTAAAAGTAAGAGGCATTGAATACAGAAATTTACTGTTAATGCTTGATGGAGCCGAGAGCAAATTCCAATTTTTTCCCCCCCACGTTATCTCTCCTGGCACTTAGTGAAAGTGGAACAAAATGAGAAAAATTAAGGAGACTCCAAACCAAGTTATGAGGGGTGAAGCTTCTCTTTTCACAAGTCTTTTTAATTCCAGCGTTGGATAAAATTCTCAGCCCACATTGAAATAATACTGTTTGGTTTTGTCTGTGTTGTGCAGATGGCATTATTGAATAAGCCATGGTTTGTTTAACAGCAATAAACCATAACAAACCATAGTTCATCTGTGTATTGATGACAGCCATGGTTTTGTGTGGTATCTGGAAATGGAGAATTGTAGTTGGTTTGTGTTTGGTTTGACCTGGATTATTGGCAGGGTCTCTTGATTGGCAGGATCTAGGAAAGGGTGCTTCTATGCCAGTGGTTCTCAACCTGTGGTTCGGGACCCCTTTGGGGGTCGAACGATCCTTTCACAGGGGTCGCCTAAGACCATCGGAAAACACATATTTTCAATGGTTTTAGGAATAATTTTATGGTTGGGGGTCACCACAACATGAGGAACTGTATTAAAGGGTCACGGCATTAGGAAGGTTGAGACCCACTGTTCTATGCCATTGCCCCCACCCCCATGGAATATTCACTTTCCAGAGCTGAGGCAGCCCCCACTCTCCTCCCTTTCTCAAAAGATTTAAACATGGTTCTGTACCCTTGTGTGGGGAGCCAAAAGGATTGCACAGTTGTGGGCAGGGATGAAATGGCCCCCCCCCCCCCCCCCCCGTTTGGATTGGATCAGGCGATCCGGTAGCGATTGTGGCAGGTGGTTCGGAGAACCGGTAGCGATGGCGGCACGAAACTCCGCCCACCCTCCCAGTTGTTGTTACTCCCTGCTTTTAAAAAGTAAAAAAAAAAGGCTCTGCCGATCACAACTATGGTGTGCGGTCGTCTTTTTTTTACCTTTTAAAAGCATTTTTCTATAACCTATTCACCCGAATAGGTTGTAAAAAAATGCTTTAAAAAGGGGGGGGAAAGAAAAAGGTTGGCTACGCCCAACCAGTCACATTTTCCACCACCACCAAGCCACGCTCACAGAACCGGTAGTAACAAATTTTACCTTTCACCACTGGTTGTGGGGTTGGTTGGTGCCACGAGAATCCGCCCTTTGCTTTTGTCAACCAATTTTAACCAATTTTTAATTAATTTTTTAATTCTCGCCTCCTTAAAAATGTTTTAAAACTTTTAAAAAATTTGAATTCTAAAATTTGAACTCTCAACATTTTAATTTTTATATCCTGTTTTATGTTTTGATGTTTTACTGTACACCGCCCAGAGTCCCTTTTTGAGGGAGATAGGCTTTTTAAAAATGTGAATTAAACATAAAATAATTTTTCTACCCAGGTTTCTTCCTAATCCACAAAACACAAAGGTAGAAGAGAAAGGAGAGAGGGAAACAAACCAGGAATTGGCTAAACAAGCCATGATGCCTTTTTAACTGCAACTTAGATTCTAGCTTGCATCTGCTTCGTTCAATAAAGCATGGTTAAAACATACCATAGTGTTGTGTAATGTGTGAATATATGCCTTGTTTCTGGCAGTGCTTTGAAAATTGTGCTGGTGTGCATGTTTACACACTGGCAGAAAAGATTGAGAAAGCTACTTGCAAGTTACTTGAAAGCATTTGACTGCCCACTACAGGTAGTACTCGAATTACGACCACAATTGAGCCTCAAATTTATGTTGCTATATGAGACAGTTGTTAAGTGAGTTTTGCCCCATTTTACGCCCTTTCTTGCCACAGTTGTTAAGTGAATCACTGCAGTTGTTAAATTAGTAACTTCGTTGTTAGGTGAATCTGGCTTCCCCATTGACTTTGCTTGTCAAAAGGTAACCAAAGGTGTTGTTCACAAAAAAAAATAATCACATGATCTTGGGATACTGTAACAGTCATAAATATGAACCAGTTGTCAAACATCTGGATGTAGATCATGTGACCCTAGGGATGCTGCAACAGTCATAAGTGTGAAAATAGTCATACGTCACTTTTTTTCAGTGTTGTAACTTCAAAGGGTTACTAAATGAATGGTTGTAAATCAAGGATTACCGTGTTTCCCTGAAAATAAGACCCTGTCTTATATTTTTTTGAACCCTGAAATAAGTGCTTGGCCTTATTGCCATGCACTCAAAAGCCCAATTGGGTTTATTATCAGGGGATGTCTTATTTTGGGGAAAACAAGGTACTTGTATTGGAAAATGCAGACTAGATTTTTTTTATTTATTTTTTTGTCTAGTCCAAACTTTGCTTGTCGGAAGCTAGCTGGGAAGGTAGCAAGTAATGATTATAGACTGCAGGATGCTGCTATCATCGTAAATGCGAGCCGGTTGTGCAGAAATGGACAGACTAACACTTACTATTAAGGATAAAGAAGAAAATATTTTTTGATATGGGACATATTTTATCAATGGCTATATAACAGAAACAGAAGTTAGAAAGGAGGAGACATAAAAAGAGGAAAGAGTTGTTAAAGAAGAAGATGTCAAGTGTTAAGTATTAATGTTATTATATTATTATGTTATTATATTATCATTATGATGGTGATGAATATCACAACAAAATTGTGTAATATGACTATTTAAACATAACTGTACCCAGAACACACACAGTTTGATGAAAATTGAATGTTATATAAATAAAACAAACAAAACATGAAAAAAAAAGCGCCTGAATTCACAATCACATGGCCACAGAGGTGGTGCAATGGTCATATCTTTGAGGATGAGTTTTAAGTCCCTTTTTTCAGCACCGTCATAACTTTGAGCCATCTTTAAGTGAATGGTCATAAGTCGAGGACTACCATGACCCAATCTTCTTGAAATGAAGTCAGTTACTATTCATTTGGCTGCATCACCCAACAAAGACTGATTGTCTGCATCTCCTCCAATCTGTGGACCAAAACCTTAAAAAACCCTCCAAGGAAAAAACACACCCAATTTTGTTCCAGAGGGTTAAAATTACAACGGCACTGGAAAAAAAAGTGACTTATGACCGTTTTCCACGGTGGCGACCTTTGTAGCCTTTCCCATGGTTCATGTGATCAAAATTCAGACGCTTGGCAACTGGTTCATACTCACGACAGTTGCAGCGGCCCGGGGTCACAGGTTGCTAACTTATCAACTGCAATGATTCACTTAACAACTGTGGCAAGAAAGGCAGAACTCACTTAACACATTTCTGACCTAGCAACATAAATTTTGGGCTCTGTTATGGTCGTAAATTGGGGACTATCTGTATTTTGTGGCTGCCGTGCGCCTGGCCCTACTAGCACGCTACGCAGCTAGTAAGGCAGCCGTACAAGAACCCGCTTCCCACCCCTGTTGCAAGGAGGCCGAAGGTCGGCCTGGAGTCCTGCCTTCCCTCCTGCCTCTCTTCTGCTCCCCTCCCTCCCGCACAGAGGGAGTGCGCCAGCACAACCACATGGGAAGAGAGCACATGGCTGGCTCTGGTCGTCTGACGTCACCAGGGCTGCCTGCCCAGACAGGAATGCGAGCTGGAACGAACTGGGGAGGCCTGGAAGGAGGGAAGGGGCCCCTCCCTTCCATTGGGCGGATAAATGTGCAAAGGCTTTTGGAGCCAGCAACCGTACCTTCTGCGACTCAAAGCTTTTGCCCTGCCAATTGTTTGAATCCTTTTTTTCCCCCTTCTTTGTTTCCCCCCCTTAGAAACGCGCCATTCTCTCTCCTTCTTGGAAATCTGGAAGGCAAGAGTTAAGTAAAATGCCCCCTTCAGTTCCCCAAAAAAGACAATTTTCTTTCTCCCCTGCACCCTTCCAAATAGCTTCTTTTTAAAACGTTAAGCTTTTCTGCTCGTGTCCAAGAAACTGAGAGGACCTTGTTCAGACAGGCTATAATAAATTGTTATTATTTCTACGTAAATATATGACAGGCGGTAGAATCTTCCCCCATGACAGAGGTAGAATTCAGAAGCCTGCAAATGAGGTTGGCTTCAACTCACTGCTCTTTTTATTGTGTTTCTTTCTGTCTTTTTTTTTTTTATTTTGCCTTTTGTTTTTTTAAAAAAAGCCTTTTTTAAGGTTACATAATTGCTTTGATTTTCCACTTTTTCTGCTTTGTTTATTTATCGAATGGCATGTCCACATCATGTTTCGATAAAAACACAAGAGGTAAAAATACAAAAGATGAAATATAAAATCTAAAATATGATAAACGATTACAGCTATAGCAATAGCACTGAGACTTACATACCGCTTCACGGTGCTTTGCAGCCCTCTCTAAGGGGTTTACAGAGACAGCCTATTACCCCCCCCCCCAACAATCTGGCTCCTCATTTTACTGAACTCAGAAGGATGGAAGGCTGAGTCAACCTTGAGCCGGTAATACTCGAACTGCTGACAGTTGGCAGTCAGTCAGCAGAATTAGGCTGCAATACTGCATTCTAGATATACTTTTTTACTTCATTTGTCGCAGGCAAGAAATCAGCAAGGTCTCTAATATAGGCTCTATTTTGGCACTCTGACATTCTATGTTGGATAGGTTTTTTTTCGGCCCTACAGTCACATTTGGGTGATGGTATTTTTTCCCCCTTATAGAGGGTGTCTCCATATCTACCATGGCCAGTGCGAATTTGGTTCTTTTTGCTTTTATCCCTCAACATCAGTGGTGGGTTCCTCCCAGTTCGGCCAAGCCAGTAGCGGTGACAATATGACGTCACCGAACCGGTTCTGTTTGTTTGGGAGCTGGGCCCTCCCGCCCCCGCCCCGCGTTATTCTTACCTTTTATTTGGCCCCGCCCCCAATCTATTGCTGCCTCCAGAGTCCCAGCTGATTGGCTAGAAGGAAAAAGGCTGTTTAAACTCTTGCCGCAGGGCTTCAAAGGGGGCCGCCCTACAGTTGATCAGTGTTAAAAGGCAGTGTGGTGGTAGACCAGTGCCTCCAAAAACAAATGGGTAGACCGGTGCCTCCAAAAACAAATGAGTAGACCGGTGCCTCCAAAAACAAACAAGTAGACCGGTGCCTCCAGAAACAAATAAGTAGACTGGTACATCCCTGCAAGCAGTTAAAAGCCTGGTAGATCAGTACCTCTGCTAAATCCTAAAGAATTGTCACATGACCATCAAGCCACGCCTACAAAATAAGCCACACCCACAGAATCGGTAGTTAAAAATTTTAGAACCCACCCCTGCTCAACATACAGAACCTCCAAAATAAATCTTTGCATTTTAAGGTAAGGAATGATTTAATGTATTAAGAGAAAATGGCCTTACTTTTTTTCCTGCCAGGGCATAATCCACCATCAGAAGTTTATTTTAATTAAGGCTGGATTAATTGCATGGATATTCCTGCTTTAGTTTCAAATGCACTTTTTTCTTCCCCTGCTCTCAAGCCATTTCCAGACTTCGTTTAAAAGTCTTTAAAAGCAGAATGTGTGGTGTTCTTCCCTCTTTCAGAAGTTAGCTCGTCCTGGCTTAAAAGCCAGAAGAAAACTGTGTTATATAGATACCGTGTTTTCCCCAAAATAAGACCCTGTCTTAAATTTTTTTGAACCCTGAAATAAGCACTTGGCCTTATTTTCGGGGAGGTCTTATTATTTTGGGATACATGGAGAAAACCAGAGGAAATGGCAGGGACCAGCTGTGCATGCATTTAAATATTTTCGGGGAGGGCTTATTTTCAGGAGGGGGCTTATTTTAGTGCATGCGCTCAAAAGCCCGATTGGGCTTATTATCAGGAGATGTCTTATTTTAGGGGAAACAGGGTAGTCCTTGACTTACAACCACAATTGAACCCAACATTTCTGTTGCTAAGTGAGGCATTTATTAAAAATGAGTTTTGCCCCCATTTTACAACCTTTCTTGCCATAGTTGTTAATATGAATCACTGCAGTTGTTAAGTTAGTAACACGGTTGTTAAGTGAATCTGGCTTCCCCATTGACTTGGCTTGTTGGAGGGTCGCAAAAGGTGAGATCACATGAACATGGGACACTGCAAGCGTCATAAATAGGAGTCAGTTGACAAGTGTTTGAATTTTGATCTCATGACCATGGGAACGTGGTTGCATTAAAAACGGTCATAAGTAACTTTTGTCAGTGCCATTGTAACTTTGAATCGGGTGAAATCCAGCAGGTTATGAGTAGTTTGGAGAACTGGCAAATACCACCTCTGGCTGGCCCCAGAGTAGGGAGGGAATGGGGATTTTGCAGTATCCTTCCCCTGCCACGCCCACCAAGCCATGTCATGCCCACCAAGCCACGCCCACAGAACTTTTTTTAGTAAAGTTTACTTTTTTTAGTAAAAAAAAATTGGATTTCTCCACTGCTTTGAATGGTCACTAAATGAATTGTGGTAAATCAAGGACTATCTATACGTGCTTATGAAGATGGGTTTCCCTCCCCCCCCGCACAGGCTTAAGTGCAGAAGTTTCAATACTGAAAGCAGATTACAGCAATCTGACTCAAGTGAAACCTGTCTTTGCACCCAAAAAAAAAGACTGATAATCTCTAAAGGCAATTAGAAGATATTAAAGGGATTAGTGTACATTATAATTCATTTCTAGCTGTGTTGAGGCAACTGCATTCACGTCTGGTTTTTGCTCAACGTTGTTTTGTGCATCGTTTTTATGCTTTTACCTAAATAAAGAAGTCAATGCCAGCTATTGGGGAGCTTAAACGTGCCTGAATGTTCCTTTTTAGCAACTCCTCCTCATAGTGCCAGTGGCTAAAATTACTAGAAAATCTGCCAACATGAAAAATATGCTGTTGCATCAAACCGTGTCTGGGATTTTGTCATTCTTCTAGCAACCAGAACTTGATGCCAATGTTTAAAGTAAAATCCAAGCATCTTGGAGAATTATAGGCAGGGTTTGGTTACATTTCTGGTTTGGTACAGGTAGTCCTTGACTTATAACAGTTCATTTAGTGACCGAAGTTGCAACGGCACTGAAAAAAGTGACTTACGACCATTTTTCACACTTACAACCATTGCAGCGTCTCCATGGTCACGTGATTTATATTCAGATGCTTGGCAACTGACTCACATTTATGACGGCTGCAGTGTCCCGGGGTCATGTGATCCCTTTCTGAAAAGCAAAGTCAATGGGGAAGCCGGATTCCCTTACCAACCGTGTTAATAATTTAAAAACTGCAGTGATTCATTTAACAAATGTGGCAAGAAAAGTTGTAAAATGGGGCAAAACTCACTTAACAAAGTAAATTTGGGGTCAATTATGGTTGTAAGTCAAGGACTACCTGTATTTTGTTCCTGGAGTGGAGCTCCTAAACTTTTCAAAGATCCTTCCTTCCTTCCTTCCTTCCTTCCTTCCTTCCTTCCTTCCTTCCTTCCTTCCTTCCTTCCTTCCTTCCTTCCTTCCCTGCCTCCCTCCCTGCCTCCTCACTTAGCAACATAATTTTTAGGCTGAATTGTGATCGTAAGTTGAGGACTACTTGTAATTCCTTCCTCTTCACAAAAGCGGCCCGACAGACAATAGTTTGTTGGTGGCACGCATGAACCTGCTGGGTTACAAACAGTAGCAAATATTGCAAATACAGGTAGTAGCAATAGCAGTTAGACATATACCGCTTCACAGTGCTTTAAAGCCCTCTTTAAGCTGTTTGCAGTTATCATATTGCCCCCAACAATCTGGGTTCCTCATTTTACCGACCTCGGAAGGATGGAAGGCTGAGTCAACCTTCAGCCTGGTGAGATTTGAACTGCCAAGTTGCAGTCAGCCGGCAGTCAGCAGAAGTAGCCTGCAGTACTGCACTCTAACGACTGCGTCCCCACAACTCCTAATCCTCAGGATCAGAATTTTCCATTGCTAGGCAGTTGTTAAGAGAGTTGCACATGATTTTACAACCTTTTTGGCATGGTTGTTAAGCAAATTACTGCAGTTGTTAAGTGAATCACTCGGCCATTACGCAAATCTGTCTTTCCTCCACTGACTTTGCTTGTCGGAAGCTGGCTGGGAAAGTTGCACATGGCAGTCACATGACCTCAGGATACTCAACCATGATAAATATGTGCCAGTTGCCAAGTGCCTAAATTTTGTTCACATGACCATGGGGAATTTTGTGATAGTCATACGTTCGAGGACTAATCGTAAGTCACTTTTTTTCAGTGCCGTCATAACTTCGAACTGTTGTAAGTCCAGTCAAGTCAAGGGCTACCTGTATGTTGAACCAAGGAACATGTCTTTTTAGTTCAGGGGTGTCTAAACTCAAGGCCCATGGGCTGGATCCAGAGCGTTTTCGCTGGCAGAGCGCTCGGGCCACCACAGGTGCCCCCAACATAAGTGATGTCAAGCTGGCCATGCCCCCTGCCCCCCCCCCACACACACACGTCAAACACAACCCTGATGCGGCCCTCAATGAAATCGAGTTTGACACCCTTGTTCTAGATTCTTGCTGAGTTTGGAAGTTTTTCTCTTCATTTTGCTAGCTTTGAATCGCTTTTTTGAAATTTTGACCCAGCGGAATCTGAACACTTTGGGGTGGGTAACAGTTAACTGAGAAAAGAAATCCATGTTATTTTTATTACGGCAAATAAAAAAATTAGCTAGTATTGTTATTTAGTTGCTATCTTTTTCTGGGAGTGTTTTGTTTTCATTGTAAAGGAACTGGCATATTGGCAATCTATACCTAAGGCTTGAAGTGTTGTTTATATCTTGCTCTAGGTTATTTAATTTGAGCGAGGGATCCATTTTATTTTATTTTAGTTTCTGTTAATGTATTTTAAGAATGATAATGTCAGGGTTGGTGGAGCTCCTTTCAATTAAATGAGCCGCATAGTTAATTGACGTTTTGTTAGGCAGTTAGATAACAAACAGGAGTAATTGTTACTCAATAAATTTATTTATTTAGCATATGGCATATCCATACATGGATTTAACAGAAGCTATAACAGAATAATAGAGTTGGAAGGGACCTTGGAGGTCTTCTAGTCCAACCCCCTGCTGAAGAAGGAACCCCTATATCATTTCATAAAAATAGATGTCCAATGTCTTCTTAAAAACTTGCGATAGATAGATAGATAGATAGATAGATAGATAGATAGATAGATGATAGATAGATAGATAGATAGATAGATATAAAATTTATATTTTGCTGATTTATTTATTTATTTATTTATTTATTTTTATTTTTATATGCCACCCTTCTCCGGAGACTCAGGGCGGCTTACAATGCGTTATGCAATAGCCTTCATACTTTTGTATATTTTATACAAAGTCAGCTTATTGCCCCCACAAATCAGGTCCTCATTTTACCCACCTTAAAGAAATAAAGAGACTATACTAGTCTCCCTTTATTTCTTTATTAGCAAAATATAAATTTGGTATAGTTTGTCGTGAATGCGACTGCTTGAGGGCTCCTGGATTGGAGCTGAAAGGCGAAAGGGAAGCAGTGTGCTTCTTCCCATATTGAGGTAGACCAGGTGCTTCAACAGAAAAACACTTAATATATACATACATACATACATACACTATGTTTCTCCAAAAATAAGACCGTGTCTTATATTTTTTTGAACCCTGAAATAAGCACTTGGCCTTATTTTTGAGGAGGTCTTATTATTAGGTCTTATTTTTATTTCTTATTATTTATTATTTTGGGGTGCGTGGAACAAGATGGGGCTCCTCTTGTCATCTTACCTTTCCAGCTCTGCGTTTAAATATTTTTGTGGAGGGCTTATTATTGGGGGGAGGCTTATTTTAGCGCATGCACTCAAAAGCCCAATTGGGCTTATTATCGGGGGATGCCTTATTTTTGGGGAAACATATATATAGATAGAAAGATAGATAGATAGATAGATAGATAGATAGATAGATAGATAGATAGATGCCATAAGATGCCAAAAGCAGTCATAAAGATGCTTTTTCGAGAGGCAACTGGATTTTCTTGTTTTCTCTTTGAAGATGTTTTGCTTCTCATCCAAGAAGCTTCTTCAGCTCTGACTGGACGGTGGGGAAATGGAAGGATTTATACTCCTTGCAGACAGCTAGTCATTTGTATTCTTTTTAGAGAGTCCTTGAGGCCCCTTGGAGGTTTATCTGTGTCCTCAGAGTTACCTGAGTAGTGCAAATGGGCATGGAGCCCTCTTGGAACTGCTGAAAGGATTGTGTTTGTGGAGCTGTGCTTTCTGTGGGATGTTTTTTTTCTCTGTCCTGAGTTCCTTCACTATTGAACACAAGCCTGTTGGGGATGACTCTGTGTTGTTTGTCCCCCCCACAGTCACGCTGATGGGAGGATGCTATATCCCATTTGTACAATGAATCCCATCAGACACCGTGTCAGGTTAAATCAGGAGTCGGCTTCAAAAATTGTAGAAAGGGGTTCTCTGCCCGGTTGCTGGGTGGGCGTGGTCATGGTGGGGGTGGCCTAATTGACGGCCGTGACTGGGAGGATTTTTCATCAGGTTCACCTGATTCGCCAGTTGCGTCCCTTTCTGGATCGGGACTCCTTACGCACAGTCACTCATGCCCTCGTGACTTCCCGCCTGTAAAGTTCTCTACATGGGGCTCCCCTTGAGGAGCACCCGGAGGCTCCAACTGGCACAGAGTGCAGCCGCGCAGGTGGTTATGGGAGCGACATGGCGTTCCCATGTAACACCTCTCCTGCGTGAGCTGCACTGGCTCCCGGTGGTCTTCTGTGTGCGCTTCAAGGTTTTGGTTACCACCTTTAGAGCGCTCCATGGCTTAGGACCTGGTTATCTACGCGACCGCCTGCTGCCACCAGTAGCCTCTCACCGGCCAGTACGCTCTCATAGAGAGGGGGTCCTCCAGGTGCTGTCGGCCAAACAATGTCGACTGGCGGCCCCCAGGGGAAGAGCCTTCTCTGTGGGGGCACCTACTATCTGGAATGAGCTCCTCCCGGAGATACGGAGGATCCCGGATCTGCGCACCTTCCGCCGTGCTCTCAAGACCTTTTTATTCCATCAGGCTGGCCTGGCCTAACTTTCCCTTTTTCCCTTTTAAAATGTAAATTTTAAATCTGTTCTTAATTATTGGGGTGTTTTAAATCTGTCTTGGGCCAAATTGTTTAATTCGGTTTTATTTTGCTTTTAAATTTTATATTTATGTGTTTTATCTTGTGGCTGTTCACCGCCCTGAGTCCTTCGGGAGTAGGGCGGTATATAAATCAAATAAAAACTAAAACTAAAACTAAACCTAATTGGCCTCCTGCATCATGCTGGGGGGGCGTTTTTGCCCTCCCCAAGCTCTGGAGGCTTTCCTTGAGCCTCCGGCGTGGGGGTGGGGGTGAAAACTGTCTCCCCAGGCTCTGGAGGCTGGAAATAGGCCCGTTTCTGGCCTCCCCAAACTTCCAGTAGGCCTGTTTTTCACCCTCTGCGAGCCTCCATGTGCGCCCTGCACTTACCTGTATCCCTAAAGGAGGGGTAGGGTGGGTTGGGTAGGGCGGGGCGGGGCGGGGCCAGCCAGGAGTGGGATTTGGGGATTCTCCAAACTGCACAGAATCTTAGCTAGAGGTTCTCCCGAATCCTTGCGAACCCCCAGCAGCCCAACCGTGGGTTAAATCCTATTGAAAGCTGACCATTGCTGGTGTGGTTAGTTCAAAACATGGGCTCCTTTATATATCTACTGTGTCTAGGCATTCAACAACGCATTTGGCTCAATAAATAACAAAAAGGAATAAGTTCTAGAAAGGCATTTGCAGCCTGTTTTTCAAAATTCTCTCTTGGGGTAAGGAGGACCAGTGGATGAAAAATTGCTATGTTTCAGGTCCATACTGGAAAAATTATTAACTTTTAAGGTTTTTTTTAAAAACAAAAAAACCCAAAACCCAATGACCTTTTCAGACCTCTCTTGCAACAGCGCTGATCTGTTAACATTCCCCAGATCTCTAGTTTTGGATAATTTTCCAGCGATCCGGGCATAAGCAGCATGACAAACCAGAGGCTCTGGTAAATGACCTTTGCACTTCGTCCTTTAGAATTCCGACTATGGAAAGAATGAGTTGCGGTGCAAATGTAGTGCAAATCTTCCTAGCAAGCTACAACAGGAGGTTTTGCAAGCTTTAAAAAATTTTTTTTTTGCTTCTTGAAGCATGCCCCCTTGTGCTGTGGCCAAGAAATGTGCCATGCTTTTCCCTTCTCTCTACCTCCAAAGAAAGTATTGTATATTAGGAGCCTGGATAGCTCAACAGACTAAGCACTGTAATTTAACAACAGCTGTCTGCAATTAAAGTAAGATCGAATCTCGCCAGGCTCAAGGTTGACTCAGCCTTACATCCTTTCTAAGGTAGGTAAATTGAGGACCCAGTTTGTGGGGGCAATAAGCTGACTTTGTATAAAAATATACAAAAGTATGAAGGCTATTGCTTAACACACTGTAAGCCGCCCTGAGTCTCCGGAGAAGGGCGGCATATAAATCAAATTTTAAAAAAAGAAAAAGAAAAGAAAATATTGTATATTATTGCATTCAGTGCTTGCCTGCGTGGCTTTTACATTCTGATCGGAATCCCAGTTTAATTATTTTTTAAAGTCAAGCTTCTAGCCCTCAACGGTCCGATATTAGCACATGATCAGGGACATGATAGGAGTATTCCAGGATTTGGGAGGCTGCCACAAAGTGAAGGGGGTCAACTTATTTTTCAAAGCACCAGAGGGCAGGACAAGAAACAATGGATGGAAACTAATCAAGGAGAGAAGCAGCCTGGAATTAAGGAGAAACTTCCTAAGTGAAGACAATTAACCAGTGGAACAGCTTGCCTCCAGAAGTTGTGGCTGCTTCATCACTGGAGGTTTTTAAGAAGAGACTGGACAGTCACTTGTCTGAAATGGTATAGGGTCTCCTGCTTGAGCAGGGGGTTGGACTAGAAGATCTCCAAGGTCCCTCCCAACTATATTTTGATTGAGACCAGATTTAAAAAATCTTAAAAGCAAATTATTTTTCCAAAAGGGGCCTCAAAGTGTTTTTTTAAGCTTCTAGTCCTCCTTGTCCAAGAGAATTTTTAGAAAACATTGCAGCTGGTCAGTTTTTCTCTTCTGGTAACGGGGACTGTATGGGATGTCTTTCCCTTACCATGTTTTCCTTCCTTTCTTCTTCCTTAAACTTCGGAGTTATCTGGGTTAATCTCATTTTGCTTTAAATATCATCCATCCTGAAAAAAGCAAAATTGCTTCCTGTAAAACAGGAGCTGCTAACTTTTCTTTGCCAAATCAGCACACAGTCAGACTTCACATGTCAGGCTGGGCTGCATTTCTCTTTGTTTACCTGGCCTGATCCATTCTACCCTTTACAAAATCCAGGCCAATTGCATTCAGTATGGCTGGCAATTTTCACTTACAATGGCTCCCCCCCCCCTCAAAAGGTACTTAATGACCTACTTCAACAGAAATTTTGGGCTCAGTTGTGGTCACAAATTGAGGGTTATCTGTATCTTGAATGGATGATGTGCATCCATAGTAGACATGGATGTGAGAAGGCATCTCAGCAAACACCAGTGCTGAAAGAAAGAAATAAGATCAGGTTTGAAGGCAGTAGATGAGAGAACGATCTTTGAAGCCCTGAGTTCGAATCCCACTTTTGCTCTCGGCCCAACCCACCACCTCCAACGCACTGTTCTGACAGCCATCTTGAAAAGTATGGCAGGTTTTTGAAACAGCAGATCATGACTTAACAGCGACATGCTGTTAATTTATCTCTTAATAACTTTAGAACCAGGTGTGAAAGTATTTTGCAGATGGATCTCGCTGAAATTTATTTACAAGTTGACTTGTTAGGGCTGTGAAAAACCTTTCAGCAAGCGTGCGGGAGGGTGGATGAAGGGCTCCTCTTTAAATTTTTAATCTCACTTCTGATTGCTCCTTTGTGCATCATGTCCATGTGCCAAGAAGCTGGGAGAATGAGTGAAATGAAAAACACTTCGCATGGAGTGGGCATGAGGAGTGGGCGGTGGCGCAGTGGTTAAGAATACAGGATTGTAGGCTGACTCTGCCCTTTGTCAGGAGTTCAGTCCTGTCTGGCTCAAGATTGACTCACCCTTCCATCCTTCCAAGGTGGGTAAAATGAGGACCCAGATTGTTGGGGGCAAGACACTGACTCTGTAAAGCACTATAAAGCGGTATAGAAAGTCTAAGTGCTACTGCTATTCACATTTACGGGTAGTCCTCGACTTACGACCACAATTGAGCTCAAAATTTATGTTGCAAAGTGAGAAAATTGTTAAGTGAGTGTTGCCCTATTTTACGACTTTTCTTGCCACAGTTGTTAAGTGAATCACTGTGGTTGTTAAATTAGTAACACTGTTGTTAAATGAATCTGGCTTCCCCATTGACTTTGCTTTTCAGAAGGTTGAAAAATGTGATCCCATGACCCCCGGGACACTGCCATGGTCGTAAGTATGAAACAGTTGCCAAGCATCTGAATTTTGATCACATGATCACGGGGAATGCTGCAAAGGTCATAACTGTTGAAAAACAGTCATAATTTACTTTTTTCAGTGCCGTTGTAAGTTCAAAGGGTCACTAAACAAACTGTTGTTAAATCGAGAACGACCTGTATATGGGGTAGCTTCTGAAGTAGTGAAAGATAACAGCTGTTGACGATTCGTAGAGAAATTATTGCATCTTTGGACTCTGAAATGTAACACCTAAACATGGAACACCGGATTTAAGAGGACGTCTTCTCTTCTTGTGCTATATCAGAGTCCTCGACATATGGCAAATGGCTTAGCAACCATTTAAAGTTATGACAACCCCCCTCCCAAAGGTACTTATGACCCAGTGTTGACGTTCTGACAGACAGGGGTTCCTGTAATCACATGACTGCATTTTGAACACTTGGCAACCTACATTTACAGTTGTTTACAGCAGGGATGTCAAACTCAAGGCCCAGGGGCCGGATCCGGCCTGCGGAATGCTTAGATCTGGCCCGCAGGGCTGCCCTGGAAACAGCAATAGACTGGCCCACAGTGCCTCTGCCAGCAAAAATGGAGCTCGCGAGGGTCGCGGGCAGCCCTCCCGAGCTCCATTTTCACTGGCAGAGGGCTGCAGGAGGCTGTTGTAGCCGAAAACAGAGCTCGGGAGCCTGCTTTCACTGACAGAGCACTTGGATCTCCACAGGCGCCCCCAACATGAGTGATGTTGAGCTGGCCACACCCACTCTGCACCCCCCACCCCCCCGAGGTCAAACACAACCCTGATGCGGCCCTCAATGAAATTGAGTTTGACACCCCTGGCTTACAGTTTCACATGGTCTCTGTCAGGTTTCGATATCGTCTTCAAATAAAATAAATTGCATTTCCAAACAGATAGTTTTTGAAGAAATCTTTCATTTTATTAAGCACGACAATCTGCCCCGATCGTGGCGTAGCCAACTCTGACTTCCTTACCCCAAACCCTCCCTTTCCGTTCCCCAAATCTCTGCATCTCATTGGCCTTCCAAATCACTCTCCCCATATCTACTACCTAGGCTCCCAGGAATGTCCCCTCCCTCTCATCTCCTAGGGGATATTATCTTCAGGGAAAATAAGTAGGCGAAATGTCAAGCGTCCTCTTGCCAGCTGCCCCCTCTTCTTCTTATGTCAGCACTAGAGTAAATGCAGGTTTAAGTGCTGACAGTCACATGATTGCAAATTATGCCAGTTTTGCTGAAAACCAACATCTCTTCTGGTTTTTAGCAAAAATGCCCCATAGCAAACAATGGGTTTGTCTAGTGACCGTTCATTTAATGACTGCGGCATTCACTTAAGGACTGGCAAGGGTTCCCTTTATGGCCATTGCAAAAAAAAAAAAGTTTATAAAATCAAGATGATCACCTGGAGGACCGCTTTACAACTGTCATGACATAACGGCCATGATGGGCAGGCTCTATTACCGTCGTCAGTCGAGGCCTACCTGTAATTACCAAGAACTCCATGGATTGTAGGATTTATCAGTCAGTTCCGGACTAAATCCATAAGCAGAAACTGCATCCAGTTTTAGTCACCACACTATAAAAAAGATGTTGAAACTCTAGAAAAAGTGCAGAGGAGAGCAACCAGGATGATTAGGGGATTGGAGGCTAAAACATGTGAAGAACGGTTATAGGAACTGGGCATGGCCAGTCTAGTGAAGAGAAGGATCAGGGGAGACATCACAGCAGTCATCTAATATTTGAGGGGCTACCACAGAGAGGAGGGGGTCAAGCTATTTTCTAAGCACCTGAAGGCCAGACAAGGAATAATGGATGGAAACTGACCAAGGAGCGATTCAACCTAGAAATGAGGAGAATTTTTCTGACAGTGAGAACAATCAACCCATGGAACAGAAGTTGCCTTCGGAAGTTGTGGGAGCTTCATCACTTGAGACTTTCAAGAAAAGATTGGACTGCCGTTTGTCAGAAATGGTGTAGGATCTCCTGTTTGAGCGGGGGTTTGGACGAGATGACCTATAAGGTCCCTTCCAACTCTTGTTAATCTGAGTATTCGAAAAAAAACCAATATTTTTAAAAAACACAAGAGTCTTGTGCAGAGATTTCCACTTCCCTGCCCATATTTTTACACTGGTGGCAGGAGAATTTCAGACAGGAAACCTCTGCCATTGGTGCCACTGTTGGCGCCGCCGAATGAGCCCGGTCGTACAAACCGGTTGCTATGGAAACCTTTGCTTTTGTTCCCTAGGAAACAAGTGGAGTTTTCACACACGTAGCAGATGAAACATGGTTCCGGCACCTCTTGTAGACGTCATTAGTGGGTTTGGCTTGCCAGAACCAGGGCTGCATTCTTATATTTCTCTGCATTGGCACTTTCTGCTGCGTAAGGCCCAGACAGAAGGGCTGGCTTTACAAAACAAGATGCAAGGTTGCTAGACCTCATGAATACACTCCAGTGAAATGGACAGAAGCTTTTGTCTGTGAAAAGGAAGGGCTCCTTTCAGGATTCCCACTTAGTATAATTAGTATAGTATAATTATAGTATAGTATAAGTATAGTATAGTATTAGTATAATTCATGCAGGTGTAAGACAGTTATGCAAATCTATGTAAGTATGTCTCATCCATGGTGCTGAATTAAGCTTTTGTTTTTTTTTGCCTGGCTTCTGCACCAGAGGGTTGATTTTGAATGATAATTGATACCTGTTAGAGGAAGGGAAGTAGAAACCCTGACTCTGAGCAATGTTGCCCTTAGCATTTGTTGAATCATGAGCTTTTTCCATCTCCGTGCAAGTCATAGAAAATGCACAAATATACCCAGGACCTGTTTCACAGAGTATTCTTCAGCAGGTATATCAGATTCAGAAGGCATTTTTCTGAAGGGGTAAAAATCAGGAGAATTTCAATGTGCTGCCTGTTGCTTGGGCTGATTTTCTCCTTGTAGGAAGGAGAAGGCAGCCGGATGACTTTGAGCCAGCCCCTCTCTCACAGCCCAGGAAGGCAGACAATGGCAATGTTAATGCTGTAAGCTGCCTAGAGTCATTTTGAAACAAGATGGGTGGCAAATAAATGTATTAATAAATAAATAAAAATAATAAAATATTATAAATAGATATAGACAGACAGACACATACATACATACAGTAGATGATGGATGGATAGGTAGACAGACAGATCTATCTATCTATATCTATAAAGAGATAACTAGATAGGTATATGGGTGGGTGGATGGATGGATCGATCAATTGATCGATAGATAGATAGATAGACAGACAGATGATGGATGGATGGATGGATGGATGGACGGACAGACAGGTCTGTCTATCTATCTATCTATCTATCTATCTATCTATCTATCTATAAAGAGATAACTAGCTAGGTAAATGGATGGATGGGCAGACAGACAGACAGACAGATAGATATGAAAGGTAGGTAGAGATGGATGGATGGATGATGGAGACAGGCAGGCAACTTCAAAAATCTTGTCAAGAAAATTGCAGGGTCTAGGCAGTTGTTAGGAGTCAACACGGACTCAAAGACATGCACATATGGATACCTAGTGGGTATGTCTTTGCATATTTGTTTCTTTCTATACTGGGCCAATCTCCTTTCCTCCTTATTTCATGTTTGCTCTCCTGCTTTTCCTCATAAACAGTCACTGTGAGGTGAGTTAGAATGAAAGAATTCCCAGAGTCATGGGTCCAAAATTGAACGCTTAGACAACCGGCATGTCACATGGTCCTGGGGGGGGGTCATGTGACTACCATTTGCAATCTTCTGACAGGCAAAGTCAAGCGGGGGGGGGGGAGACTGATTCACTTAACGATCGTATTAGTAACTTTAACAATTGTGGTGATTCACTTAACAACTGTGGAAGAAGGGTCGTAAAATGGGGCAAACTTCAACCACAGTCTTGTTTAGCAATGGACATTTTATCATTTCTTCCTACTGTGCTGGTTTTTTGGTTTGTTTTTTCTTAACATGCGGATAGATTATTCTGTGGGCATGCCATTCAGATTTATGGCTTTCCTGCCAGCAGCTCATAATTCCACCACCGCTGTCTCTGTAATTCATAGAACAGCTGTATTTCACAAGCTGCCTATTTCTACTACAATGTTTACAGGCATAATAGGACTCTCCCCCCCCCTTAATAAAACTTTCAATAAATTTCCCAATTCCAAAGTGCACAGCAGTCAAATGGAAGGAACTGTGGTAGGAAGCACTCCTGTTGTGGGTTTCGGGGTTTTTTTTTCTTCACCCAGATTCTCCAGACAGGAACTTAACATACATCTGGCTTTAAATCTGGAGAAAAATTCTGATTCAGCACCAATTCAGGTGTTGAATTATATAACTAACAAGTGCATTTGGGGAAACTAAAGCATGAAACAAATTGTAATTGGGCGTCTAAAGCACTGAGATTATTTTATCGGTTTTACCAGTTTTTACTTTAGGAAAAAAAAAATGCTGTCACTAGTATCAAACTTCAATCCAATAAGCAATGTTCCTGGGGCTAATTCAGATAACAGTGTCATTTATTTATTTATTTATTTCATTTTATTTATTTGATTTTTATACCGCCCTTCTCCAGCAGGACTCAGGGCAGTGGGCAGCCAAAGTAAAAACACAACATATAAAAATTAAAACAGTTTAGAAGATATTAAATAACGTCAGCCACAATTTAAAATAACCCAGTCATGTATTTACATAACATGGAGACCATTATTTTTAATACAAGTGCTTTGTTGTTGTTGTTGTTGTTAGTTGCGAAGTCGTGTCCGACCAATCGCGGCCCTATGGACAACTTTCCTCCAGGCCTTCCTGTCCTCCACCATCCCCCAGAGACCATTTAAGCTCACGCCGACTGCTTCGGTGATTCCATCCAGCTACCTCATTCTCTGTCATCCCTTTCTTCTTTTGCCCTCAATCTTTCCCAGCTTCTCCAGTGAGTCCTTCCTTCTCATTAGGTGACCAAAATATTTGAGTTTCATCTTCAGGATCTGGCCTTCTTAAGAGCAGTCAGGGTTGACCTCCTCTAGGACTAACCGGTTTGATCGCCTTGCAGTCCAAGGGACTCGCAGGAGTCTTCTCCAGCACCACAGTTCAAAGGCCTCAATTCTTTGGCGTTCAGCCTTTCTTATGGTCCAACTTTCACAGCCATACATGGCAACTGGGAACACCATAGCCTTGACTATACGCACTTTTGTTGGCAGGGTGATGTCTCTGCTTTTTAGTATGCTGTCTAACTTTGCCATAGCTTTCCTTCCCCAGGAGCAAGCGTCTTTTAATTTCATGTGTGATGATCTTGGAGCCCAGGAAAATAAGTGCTTATGACACCTCAAACTGCAGGTGCTCCTTTTGGCAGGCAATTCTTTATTTCCACCTCAAACTCAGGGGGTTGTAATATATACAGTATTTTCTACTGTTTGCCAATGGGCAGATCTGTGGTCATCAATGGAATTCTGGGAATTGACGTCCGCACACTTGAAAATCCCCAAGACTAGATAACA
The DNA here is from genome assembly GCA_022577455.1 of Arizona elegans. Classification (NCBI taxonomy): domain Eukaryota; kingdom Metazoa; phylum Chordata; class Lepidosauria; order Squamata; family Colubridae; genus Arizona; species Arizona elegans. The sequence goes on from JAKOOJ010000017.1 coordinate 8,264,301, forward strand.
GAATAACAGAAGGGACATTGGTGGTAATCTAGTCCAACCCCCTGCTCGAGCAGGAGACTCTATACCATTTCAGACAAATTATTGTCCAGTCTCTTTTTGAAAGCTGCCATTGTGCTCTAGAGCAGTGTTTCTCAATTTCAGCAAATTTAAGTTGTGTGAACTTCAACTCCTGGAATTCCCCAGCCAACAACACATGTCCATGTGTCTTAAAGCATCCTGGCTGGGGAATTTTGAGAGTTGAATCACTTTAAACTTGCTGAAGGTGAGAACCACAGTTCTAGAAAACAAGAAATGGATGCCTCCTTTTGGAAAGAGTGCAATTTCCTATAATAATTTGCTTTGTCTCTGGCAGGGAAACTTTTAATTGGGTTGGAGGTTCATTCAGCATTTTATATTGCAGTGGGCTGCCTGCGACCCTGAACAGTTGAACAATATGCAGCCCCACAAGATAATATAAAATAATTAAAAAATGAAGGAAGTTTGTTATTTCGATACATTAACTATTTTATATATTTTGTATGCTGCCCAAGACAATTCCTCTTCACTCAATGCAACCCAGGCAAGCCAAAAAATTGGGCAGCCATGATTTAACGTTTCATTGCCTATAAGAAATATTATGTTAGAGTTAGGAATTGCCACGTACAAACAGATAAAGGAAAACTAGAAAACTGCATGTCACTCTGTGCAAAAAGTCTTCCCCTAAAATTCATTCTTCTGTTTTTTTTTCCAAACATTGATAATTGGCATTGGATGCACATTTTAAGCACTTGTGAAATCCACATTGAAGGTGTAGATTTGGTTGATTTACACCTTTTTAAAAATCCCCTGGATGGGGGCACACACCTTTCCTTTGCTACATCTGTCTTAGAAATGATGGGAGCTGGTGACTTCTTTTTGTTCAGGTTGTGATTTCCTCTGACATGAAGGTACCAGAAGAACTAGGCCCTTATCCACCCCCTTGCCCCAAAAAACAAAAAAATTAATAGCACCCATGTGCAAAACATGGTTTAGATATGCAGCTAGCACAGCTATGGGAGCTGGTAGGTGGTTGCTATAGCAATCACTCCCTTGAGATAGCCTGTCTGATGGTGTGCACACACGCGTGCCCACACACACAAAATTATTAAAAGTTGCCGTCATACATCTGTAAGAACTTACAAAGAAAGGATTCCGTTCCCCAGAAAGAGTGAGCCGTCAAGTGTATTTGTGTGTCCGTGAGTATGAATTTGGGAGTTGCGTTGTGTCAAATGTTCTTTTGGCTTTAACAGGTAGTCCTCGACTTAACGACCAGAATTGAGGCCAAAATTTCTGGGTGACAGTTGTTAAGTGAATTTTGCCCCATTTTATCACCTTTCTTTCCCCAGTTGTTAAGTGAATCCCCGCAGTTGTTAAGATAGTAACATCGTTGTTAAGTGAATCTGACTTCCCCATTGACTTTGCTTGTCAGAAGGTCGCAAAAGGGGATCACATGACCTCAGGACACAGCAGTGTAACTTTGAACAGTCACTAAATGAACTGTTGCAAGTCGAGGACTACCTATATAACCATAGAAGCAGTGACAAGGATGATCTTAGTCCGGTGTTCCTCAATCTTAGGCCATTTTAAGATGTGTGGACTTCCCTCGCTGGCTGGGGAATTCTGGGAGTTGAAGTCCACACATCTTAAAATGGCTAAACTTGAGAAACTCATTAGTCCAACTCTGCAGTATGCAGAAAAAAAAGAAACTTTTCAAGCATCCATGCCAGGAGTTTGCCTCGCCTAGTTTTCCCTCTAAGTCTCCCTGTTGATTTTTATCAGGTCTGGCACAGCTGATCCTCTCCACCGTCCCTCCCTCCACCCTCTAAAGAGGAAAATATTCAGCCAGATAAGTCAGGAATTTCCTGGAAGCCTTAAATTTGGCTGCGCTTGTCTCCCAACTGACGGTGGGTAATCTAAACACCGACAAAGCTATGGCTTGGATTCGTTCCTCCCCTTCTTTTAACCCAGATTCTCTCTCCAGCATTGTCACATCATTTACATTTCTGAACTGGAATGGTGATTCTTAAGATTTAGCCTGTCTCTTCCGTTTTTTATTGTTTCTTAACAAATGGTAGTTTTGAAGATGTTTGTGATGAAAAGCCTTCCTCACCCCAGGTCCTCCTTAAGTCATACAGGTTAGGTTAGGTTAGATTTATTTATTTATTTATTTATTTTTCAGATTTCTATACCGCCCTTCTCCTTCCGGACTCAGGGCGGTGAACAGCCAAATATAAAACATTCATACACAAAAGTTAAAATAGATTTAAAATAATTAAATAAAATTTGGCCCATAATTTAAAACATTTCAATTAAAATCCATATCAAATTTTAAAACCAACCATAAAATCAGGACAGCCCAGCTAACTGAAAAAAGTAGGTTTTAAGGGCCCGACGAAAAGTCCAGAGGTCTGGGATCACTCGTATCTCTGGGGGTAGATTGTTCCAGAGGGTAGGTGCCACCACAGAGAAGGCTCTCCCCCTGGGGGTTGCCAGCCGACATTGTGTGGCCGACGGCACCCTGAGGAGGCCCTCTCTGTGGGAGCGAACTGGCTGGTGGGAGACAATTGGTGGCAGAAGGCGGTCCTTCTGCAGAAGGTTAGGTTAGGATAGGATGGAATAGAATAGAATAGAATAGAATAGAATAGAATAGAATAGAATAGAATAGAATAGAATAGAATAGAATTCTTTATTGGCCAAGTGTGATTGGACACATAAGGAATTAGTCTTGGTGCATACAGTATGCTCTCAGTGTACATAAAAGAAAAGATACGTTCATCAAGAATCATAAGGTACAACACTCAATGATAGTCATAGGGAACAAAAAAGCAATCAATCATATTAGGAAACAGTCAATATAAATCGTAAGGATACCAGCAACAAGGTTACAGTCATAAGTGGAAGGAGATGGGTGGTGGGAACAATGAGAAGATTAATAGTAGTGCAGACTTAGTGAATAGTTTGACAGTGTTGAGGGAATTATTTGTTTAGCAGAGTGATGGAGTTTGGGAAAAAACTGTCCTTGTGTCTAGTTGTTCTGGTGTGCAGTGCTCTATAGTGTCGTTTTGAGGGTAGGAGTTGAAACAGTTTATGTCCAGGATGCGAGGGATCTGTAAATATTTTCACTGCCCTCTTTTTGACTCGTGCAGTATACAGGTCCTCAATGGAAGGCAGGTTGGTAGTAATTGTTTTTTCTGGTAGGTAAATTATGTGAATCCCACCCACGCCTCCATAGTCCCTTCCAACTCTGTTATTCTAATTCTAGTGAGTACTGGCTGTACGTCACTTTTTCCAATGCCACTGTAACTTTCAGCAGTCACTAAATGAATGGTTATAAGTCGAGAACTAACTCTACTTCCCTGTCTGTATTAAAAACACAAACTTATTTTTGCTTACTTCCCAAACAGTAATGTTCAACTACCCTATCATAGAGATTGTACATCTGAAATGGTTTAGGGCAGGGTACAGCACACACCTGCTCCTGCTTTGCCTTTTTTTTTTTTGACCTGGCAAAGACCTTAGAATGATAACCTGCTGGAATTAAAGAGACACCAAGAGGCCTCTTTGGAGCACTTTTTAAGTTGTCCATCCCTAATGAACAGATAATGGCGGCCGTGAACTTGATTAGCCAAGATTCCTTCTGATTTGTTTCTTCAAGTAAATCCTACCTTGGCAATTTTAAGACTTGTGGACTTCAACTCCCAGAATTCCCCAGCCAGCATAAAGAAGCAAGCCAAGTGTCATTCAGAATCCAGGTGTTATTTACCAAAGCATTTCATGGATGTGAATTGTGAAGAACAGTTGATTTATTGTTGGCCTAGTCCACAGGTCGGCAATCTCAAACACTCAAAGAGCCACAAATGTCCTAACCAGAAGCCCCCGATCCATAGAGTCTCCTCCTAGTGTGGCGTCCTTTTTCCTCTACCTGTCCTAACCGAAAACCTTATCAATTGTGGAGCCAACCAGCAACAGGGAGCTGCAGCAGAGGGATGAAAGAGCCACATGCGGCTCCAGAGCCCCGGGTTGCCGACCCCTGGCCTAGTTTATTTTCCTGGCTGGGGGAAGATATTATTGTATATAACTATTAACTCCTGACTTATAGGAATTTTTCAGGGAACATCCTTCCACTCCTCTCCCCCACATCTAGTACAGGGTGGTCTCCAAACTTGGGAACTTTAAGACTTCTGGACTTCAACTCTGAGAATTCCCAGTCAGCATGGCTGGCTGGGAAATTCTGGGAGTTGAAATCCACAAGTCTTAAAGTTGCCAAGGTTGGACCACCCTTAAAGTAGATTAAGAAGGGCCCATTTTAGCATCACTCCAGCTTAATTCATTGCACAAGTCTTAATGAGAGGTCCTTGCTCAAGTACGCTGATAGTCTCTTCCTGGAAACCCAGCTTAAACTCTTCTAAGCCACATTTTTTTTCCCAGTGCATTTTTTTTTTGTGCCAGCAAATACAGCTGCTGTAATTGTTGCATCAGCATTGAGACACAAACCATGGCTTGCTTGCCAAGATCTGGGAAATGGTTTTAAGCCTGCCTGCCTGCCTCTTTTTTTCTTCTTATCTTTTTTTCTTTTCTTTTCTGTATTTCTATTTCAAAAGCTGCCCACTTCAGCATTTTTCCTGACTTTTTCCAGATGAACAGGTTGGCTTACAACCCAAATTGGGACCGGGATTTCGGTTGCTAAGCCAGGCAGTTCTGGAAGTAAGCTGCGCATGATTTTCCAACCTTTTTTTTTTTTTTTGCAACGGTTGTTAATAGCAATTGCACTTCGATTTCTATACTGTTTCACAGTGCTTTACAGCCCTCGCTAAGCGGTTTACAGAGTCAGCCTATTGTCCCCAACAATCTGGGTCCTCATTTTACCCACCTCGGAAGGATGGAAGGCTGAGTCAACCTTGAGCCTGGTGAGAGTCGAACTGCCAAACTGCAGGCAACTGGCAGGCAGCAGAAATAGCCTGCAGTACCACTGCACAACCACTGCTCACGTTGAGAGAGTAACTGCAGTTGTGACTCGTGTCATGTGGTCATTAAGCAAATCTAGTTTCTCCCAATGACTTTTTGCTTGTCGGAAAACAGCTGAGAAAATAACAAATGGAGATCACATGACACCCCCCACCCACCCCCGATGTTGCAACCATTGTGAATACATGCTGGTTGCCAAGCACCCAAATTTTGTTCTTGTGATGATGGAGATGCTCCCGATGGTTATACATGTGAGGACAGGTTGTAAATCACTTTTTCAGTGCTGTTGTAACTTTGAATGATTGCTAAGTGAGTGGCTGTAAGTCAAGGACCACCTGTAGTTTTTGCAGTTTTAGAACCGTGCTATATTTCTAAACATAGAAATCGAAGAAGTGAAGTGAACTGAAAAGCGAAGTGAAATGAATTAAAAAAAGAATAGAAGGATCTTCTTTCTGCTTTTTGCCTTGCGCTTCCAAGCAGTATTATGCGTCTATGCCTTGATCAGGGATGCATAATTTTTGTGAGATCTGGAGGATGTTCCTCGGCCTCCAATTATTGGGGCCAAAATGTTGTTGGCAGCCCGGGGTAGGTGTAACTTTGTGTGATGTGTGTTGATACCATGATATTAAGGGGCCCCAACCAGTGGTGGGTTCCTCCCGGTTCGGCCCGGTTCTCCCGAGCCAGTAGCGGTGTTGATATGACATCACTGAACTGGTTCTGCCCCACCCCCACCCCCCCGGATCCCCACCCCCACCCCCTGTGCCCCACCCCCCACCCCCTGTGCCACCCCCACCCCCCGCGTTATTCTTACCTTTTATTTAGCCCCACCCCCAATCTATTGCTGCCTCGTGAGTCCCAGCTGATTGCTAGAGGGGAAAAAATTGTTTAAACTCTTGCCGCAGAGCTTCAAAGGGCCGCCCTACAGCTGATCAGTGTTAAAAGAAAACAAATGAGTAGATCAGTGCCTGCAAAAATAAATGGGTAGATCGGTACAGTTCTGCAAGCAGTTAAAAGCTTGGTAGACTAGTACCTCTGCTAAATCCTAAATAATTGTCACATGACCATCAAGCCACGCCTACAAAATAAGCCACGCCCACAGAACCAGTAGTAAAAAATTTAGAACCCACCCCTGCCCCCAACCCATTTTCTTTTTAATGCATTTGTACAGTTTGGTTGATGTTGGTATTTTGATTCACCACCCAGATTCTTCAAGATAGATGGATGGCTATAAAAAATTATTCAATAAATAATAATGCATCCGTAAGAATATCTATCTAAACAGGCCGTAGTGGATTGTGGGAAAGGTTAAGCAAGGTTGGACCTCGTGAAAACTTCAGTACAGGTAGTCCTCTACTTACAGAAGTTCATTTAGTGACCATTTGAAGTTACAACGGCATTGAAAATAGTGCCTTATGACCATTTTTCACCCTTATGACTGTTGTAGCATAACATTTATTTACGGTCACATGAATAAAATTTGGATACTTGATAACTGACTCATATTTATGATCGCTGCACTGTCCCAGGATCACGTGATCCCCTTTTGTGATCTTCTTTGACAAGCAAAGTCAATGGGGAAACTAGATTCACTTAACAACCATGCTAATAATTTAACAACTTCAGTGATTCACTTAACAAATGTGGCAAGAAAAGTTGTAAAATGGGGCAAAACCCACTTAATACATTTTTCACTTAACAACAAATTTTGGGCTCAGTTGTGTTTGTAAGTTGAGGACTATCCGTATTCACAACAGCAGGAAACCCCCAGGTCTTTAGGTCAAATGAAAAGTGGAAAAAAAACCCCTACAAAGACATGCCAGTGCATGTAAATTCTCCAAAAAATGATACAGATATTGTTATCAAGAGTCAAGCTCAGTCTGAAACAACTTTATAGGTCAGTGATGGCTAACCTTTTGGCCATTGCGTGCCAAAAGCAGGGGGTTGCCCTCGCGCGTGCCCACACCCATAATTCTATGCACCCTGCCCCCCCTGCACATGCGCGTGTGACACCACCACCCCCGCTTTAGGCATGTGATGGCCTGGTAGGCCCATTTTTCACCCTCCCCAGGCTCCAGAGACTTTCTAGCAGCCTGGGGAGGGCGAAAACGGCCTTCCCAACCCGCCCGGAGGCCCTCTGGAGGCTGGAAATGGCCTGTTTCCCGACTTCCAGTGGGCCCAGAAGGCCTGAAAATCAGCTGGCGGAGCTGAGCTTGCGTGCCCACCAATATGGCTCCACGTGCCACATGTGGAACGCGTGCCATAGGTTCGCCATCACGGTTATAGGTAGTCCTGGACTTAACAACCATTCATTTAGTGAGTTTTCACAGTTACGGCGGCACTGAAAGAGTGACTTATGACCATTTTTCATGCTTACAACCATCGCAGCAACCTGTCACATGATCAAAATTCAGACACTTGGCAACTGACTCTTATGATGGTTGCAGTGTCCCAGATTCACTTAACAACTCTGTTATTAACTTAACAACTTCAATGATTCACTTAACAGCTGTGGCACAAACGGTCATAATATGGGGCAAAATTGACTTAACAACTGTCTCACTTAGCAGGGGAAATCCTGGACTCAATTGCGGTTGTAAATCAAGGACGACCTGCAGTTTACTTTTTCCAGGCTTTCAGAATATAAAATATTCTGATTTTTTTGAATGAAGCCCACCAGAGTGTATTCTAGGTTGTATTTCTGTAAACTTCGCTTTAGTGTTTGGTCTGTATGTATGTTTAGTGTTGTATTTCTGTATATTTTACCTCAGTGCTTGTTCTGCCACTCAGGGCAAGGCGGATCTGCAGATGAGAAAAAAATGACTTTGCAAATTGTGTTGTAACTCCAGACAGGATGATGTTGGTTGGTCCTGCATAATGAATGCCTTCGGCTTTTGCACAAATGTATGAGTCATGTTGCTTGGCAGCAATTACATACTTGTGTGTTCGTTTGTGTCTGTGTGTGTGTGTGTGTGTGTGTGTTAAAAAGAATCAAAATGACCAAGCATTGCAGCCTGTTATCCTTTTGGATAATCTGGTCATTTTAGTTATCTGCTAAATATTTATATGGGTTTATAATTGTGAAACTTGCATAGAGAAGATAATCGTGTTAAGTAGAGCCTTGGTGGTACAGGGGTTTAAGGCACCCTATTATTAAGCTGGTTATTAAGACCAGCTGCCTGCAATTACTGCAGGGTTCGAATCTCGCCAAGGCTCAAGGTTGACTCAGCCTTCCATCCTTTCTAAGGTAGGTGAAATGAGGACCCAGTTGTGGGGGCAATAAGCTGACTTTGTATAAATATACAAAAGGATGAAGGCTATTGCTGAGCACATTGTAAGCCGCCCTGAGTCTTCGGAGAAGGGCGGCATATAAATCAAATTAAAAAAAAAAAAAGTATAGCAGAGTTGGCGGCCTGGAGTGGGAGGAAGAGGGAAAGGGGGGGGGTGATTTTGTGGAAGGGGAGGTGTGTGCGCGCAGTGGGGCCTTCAACACCGATGTGTGAGTGGAGCCTCAAACCCGTGTGATGAGGCTCACGTGAGTTTGGCTGCTAGTGTCTGTGATGCTCATGCGAGTGGGGCCATGCATGTTCACGGACACATGCGCACCGGCCGACCACTCAGACGGCCCTGTGGTGATTAGGCCATGGGTCAGTAGTGGGCCACAGCCCACAGGTTAGGGATCCTTGATGTACAGGACCTGCCCTCATAGCTACATAATCCTTGATTTATGACTACAATTGAGCCCAAATTTCTCTTGTTAAGTGAGACATTTGTTAAGTGAGTTTTGCCTCATTTTATGACCTTTCTTGCCACAGTTGTTAAGTGCAGTTGATAAGTTAGTACACGGTTGTTCACTGAATCGGGCTTCCCCATTGATTTTGCTTATCAGAAAGTTGCAACAGGGGATCACCTGACCCCAGAACATTGCAACCGTCGTAAGTTTGAGTCAGTTGCCAAGCAACTGAATTTTGATCACATGATGCTACAAAGGTTGTAAGTGTGAAAAATGGCCCTAAGTCACTTTTTTCACTGCTGTTGTAACTTTGAATGGTCGCTAAATGAACTGTTGTAAGTCAAGGACTACCTGTATTTGCAAGGACCAGAACTTTTTAAGCCTACTCGTTTCTTTTTTTTTTTCTCGCATTAACAAGACAGTAACTACATTATAACATACTTCGCTTTTCTGTGGACCCTTTGCCACATGCCGTACCCCCGCACTCGCACCATACACTTTTCACCTGCAATCCCCTCGAAAGCCTTGTCCCCCCAGGCCGAACTGCCAGTTGAACTGAATTCAATGCGGGGAAAGTGATAATGCTGAAAAAGTTTCACAGAGTCACAGTTGCAACTTAGCAATTAATTTTGAATGGTTTGGTGAATCAACACCTGCCTTTCCTAAACTTGTGGTTAGATCACAGGTTTGCAACTTTAAACACTCAAAGGTCCATTTGGACCCGTTTCCCACAGAAAAGAAAACACCGGAAGCCACAAAGCCCTTCCTGTGCTGACTTTTTCTTGAGCAGCCACAAAACCAGCATATGTAGTTGAATTGAATGTTCTGTTTTCTTCTGAAACTTTTCTTTTCCTGGATTTATCCATGGTGGGCCTACCAGGGGTTGAAAAGCTCAATAAATTGCATGCCGGCAGGTGTCACACATTGGCAGTTGTGATGCATATTTTGAGTGACAGGGAGCCGCAGCAGAGGGGTAGAAGAGCCACATGCGGCTCCAGAGCCGCAGGTTGCTGACCCCTGGGCTAGATGTACCCCTTAGGTCACCGAGAGAGCTGCAGCGATAAGCAACTCTTTTCAAATCAAAGGGGCCCGTTTCTGAGCCCCAAATAAACTCCCTTTTTCAACCCCAGAGATCTGCCAGATGACGGTTTTGAGGACTAACAGTCTAATTCAGGTAAAAGGCCTTTCTCTACGGATTTGCCCTCAGAACATCCCTTTGTGCGTTAAGTGGATCTTATGCCAAGGCTCTTATAAATTGTGTTTCCTCCGCCCCACCTTTCCTTTTTTTTTCGTTATCTACTTTCTGTTTGGGGTAAAATCAGAACCAGCTGCACCTTCCCTGCTGCACCCTTCTGATAAGGCTGTTCTGAAAAGAAGACACATAGATGTCAGCCGAAATTTGCAGCCGGGGTGGGGTGAGGTAGGATGGGGGTCCCGCTATGCCTGAAAGGAGTAAAATAGACAGAACTATCAAAGGAAGGAAGCTCTTCCTTCCCCTCTTCCCAAAATACAAACTCATAAATCACAAGCATGTGCGAGACGACTCCTGCCCGCACTCACACACAAACACACACACAGATATATTCTCTTAAGTGTTTTGGGAATCGCTCGATTTTTATCTTGGCCTGCAAAACCTTATAGTCTGTCTCTGGAGACATTCCCAGGCCTGGATTGTGTTCATTAAGAGATGCTTAATACAAACGGATAATGTTTAATCATTCTTAATGCAATGAGTTTTGTAATTTACTCATCTAAACAATTTACAGGCAGTCCTCGATGTACGACAGCAATCAAGCCCCCAAATTTCTTTTGCTAAGCGAGACAGTCGTTAAGGGAGTTTGGCCCCGTTTTATGATCTTTCTTCTCACAGTTGTCCTCCAGTGAGTCGACTGTGATGAGTTAGACATGGCAAGTTGGTTGCAGCAAATTGTCACAGACCCTAAAGAAAAGGGAGGAGAAATCAGGCCTGCCAAATCAGCACTTCCTTCAGCTCATTCCTACCTTCCCTCTTTTCAAGGCCCTAGCCCTCATGGAGTTTCTTAATCTGAGTTCACAACTGGGTCACTTAGGATAGGAGAATTATGCTGACGTGGGTTCTCCATCCTCAGTTTGTTTTGGGGTATAGAGAATTGGGGGACGTGGTGGCTCAGTGGCTAAGATGCTGAGCTTGTCAATCGAAAGGTCGGCAGCTCAGCGGTTCGAATCCCTAGTGCCGTGTAAGCTCCCGTTACTTGCCCCAGCTTCTGCCAACCTAGCAGTTCGAAAGCACGTAAAAAATGCAAGTAAAAAAATAGGGACCACCTTTGGTGAGAAGGTAACCGTGTTCCGTGCACCTTCGGCCTTTAGTCCTACCGGCCACATGACCACGGAGACGTCTTTGGAGAGCGCTGGCTCTTCGGCTTTGAACAGAGATGAGCACCGCCCCCTAGAGTCAGGAACGACTAGCACATATGTGCGAGGGGAAACTTTACCTTTATCTTTTATAGAGAATTGACCCATAAGGAAGAAAGCGAGACTTATATTCACTTTCTTTAAACGACAGTTTTGTACTGCTGACCTCAATGCATGGCTAGTATAGCTAGAAACGGGCTTTTCCAGAGCTTAGGAAAAAGAATGGCAGTCCATCAAGGATTTAAAAACGCATAAGATTGGCACATCCTTTTGTTTTTAGGAGAATGGTGCGTCAAGAGGATTGAGAAAGCTCCCCATTAGTGAGCTTGGAAATCAGTTGGATGTTAAAATCTGCCTATCCATGGCCAAGATTTCTATAACCAGATCCCTTTTCCCTTCCATAAAATTGATTCTTTAAAAAAAAAAAAAAAACACCCTATTTTTATCATAAGGGGCTGCTCAGGGATTAATTTAGGCAGGAATGCTTTCGAAGAGGAGCATTTTGCTTTGCTTGGTTTTTTAAAAAATTCTCTTAATTTACAGGGTAAATCTTCTCTTTAACGCAGAATTGGGGAAGCTTGACCCCTTTATGACTTGTGGACTTCAACTCCCAGAATTCCTGAGCCAGCATGGCTGGTTCAGAATGGCTGGCTCAGGAATTCTGGGAGTTGAAGTCCACAAGTCATAACAGGGCCATTGTTCCCCACCCCTGCTTTAGTGGGCTCAGCAAATGTAACTCCCCAAAAGGATGAGGAGGAGCACAGAGGCACAACAGTTGTACCTCTTTAAAGCAGCCGTGTGGTTTTTTTCCCCCCCGTCAGCGATGGCAGGCTAGCTGTGGAAGGACCGAGTCTAAAAACTCCCTCAGCGGTGTTATATAAAATATGCTTGCACTCCATTCAGCTTCAAGCAGTTGTTCCTTAATGCTCGGCTGAACGAGCAGAGCGTAACTGAATCACGTTTGAGTAGAGCTGTGACCTCATAAACTCATTCATCCGGTTCCCTTGGACCATTAAAACACCCGTTTTTTCCAATTTTGGTTGAGCGTCTTGATTGTCTTGATTCTTTCGTCTCTCACGCTTCGGAGAGGGACAAATGCACTCTCAGGGGAAATGGTGGATATTGTTTCCAGTGAAGAAAATCCTGAATCAGCCCTACATTTGCTCATTCCTTATTCTTTGCCTTCCTTCCCAGTAGAAACCAGTTGTATTTCAAGTCAGATTTCCTGTTGCACCAAAGCCAGAGTGGACCTGAAAAAATGGAAATCCCTTAAAATACTCCTCCCCCACCCCCTTGGGATTTATGTACAGGTAGTCCTTGACTTACGACCGCAATGGAGTCCAAATTTTTGTTGCCGAGTGAATTTTTCCCCATTTTATGACCATTCTTGCTGCAGTTGTTAAGTGAATTGCTGCAGTAGTTATGTTAGCAACACTGTTGTTAAGTGAATCTGGCTTCCCCATTGACTTTGCTCATCGGAAGGTTATTTACATGACCCTGGGACGCTGCAACTGTCATAATAACTATGAAACAGTTGCCAAGCGTTTGAATTTTGATCCACGTGACCATGGGAATGCTACAAAGGTCGTAAGTGTGAAAAAATGGCCATGAGCCACTTTTTTCAGTGCCATTGGAACTTTGAACAAGTCACTAAGTGAACTGTTTTAAGTTGAGGACTATCTGTACCGTGTTTCCCAAAAAATAAGACCCTGTCTTATGCTTTTTTGAACCCCGAAATAAGCACTTGGCCTTATTTTCGGGGAAGCTCTTATTATTTTGTGGTGCATGGAGGAAATGGCGGGGAACTGGTGCGCATGTGTTTAAATATTTTTGGGGAGGGGGCTTATTTTCAGGGGGGTCTTATTTTAGTGCATGTGCTCAAAAGCCCGATTGGGCTTATTATCAGGGGATGTCTTAGCTCTGCACAGAGATCAAGGCTGCAGTCTGTCTCAAATGATCATGATGGATTTGTTTCTGGTCAACATCATTGCTTAAGAGAAGGAAAAACAGTATTTCATTCTTCTCTCCTGCCCTTAGTTGCTGCAACAGGAATGTAAAAGTGGCCTTCCCACATGCACCATAGGGAAGATACCGCTCCTTAAGTCAATTTCCCAATCCTGGATCCTTAAATTGTTTTGTCCTGTGTGAGCCATTGATCCCACTTGCTGAGGATGATGATGGGAGATGAAATCCTAAACAATAGGAGAAGCCCATGCCGGAAAAAGCATGTTGGAAGTGACAACCTCTTAGAAGAGGCATTCCGTGTTCCTTTTGCGCAGTTTCTTCTAGAATAGAATAGAATAACCGAGTTGGAAGGGATCTTGGAGGTCTTCTAGTCCAACCCCCTGCTTAGGCAGGAAACCCTACACCACTTCAAACAAATTGTTATCCAACATCTTCTTAAGTGTTGGAGCATTTACAACTTCTGGAGGCAAGTTGTTCCACTGATTGATTGTTCTAACTGTCAGGAAATTTCTCCTTAGTTCTCAGTTGCTTCTCTCCTTGATTAGTTTCCACCCATTGCTTCTTGTCCTGCCCTCAGGTGCTTTGGAGAATAGCTTGACTCCCTCTTCTTTGTGGCAGCCCCTGAGATACTGGAAGACTGCTATCATGTCTCCCCTAGTCCTTCTTTTCATTAAACTAGACATGCCCAGTTCCTGCAACCGTTCTTCATATGTTTTAGCTTCCAGTCCCCTAATCATCTTTGTTGCTCTTCTCTGCCCTCTTTCTAGAGTCTCCACATCTTTTTTACATCGTGGTGACCAAAACTGAATGCTGTATTCCAGGTGTGACCTTACCAAGGCATTATAAAGTGATATTAACACTTCACGTGATCTTGATTCTATTCCTCTGTTTATGCAGCCCAGAACTGTGTTGGCTTTTACGGCTTTTTCTAAAACACACTATTTTCAAAAGGTCCATGAAAAACCTGGCCTTTGTTGGAAAGGACAACTAATGGCCTACATTCTTGCAAGTGTGATATAAAAAATTTTGTAGCTCAGTTTCTTCCTTATCTGGGTGTGCCAAGAAACTGAGGATTTCCTGTCATTTGCACGGTCGAGCAAAGTTCACAAGATGGGATTTTCTCTTCCAGAGCTCTTGTTTCTGTGGAAGGCTTTATTTGTCCAAGGAGAAAATGAACCTCCTCCTTATCCCTTTGGAACCGCCTTCTTTTGATTTCACATTTGGCTTTTCTTTGCAGACCTTGAAACGCAAAGAGAAAGAGTATGAGCATGAGATGGAGCGGCTAGCCAGAGAGAAAATTGCCACGCAGCAACGTTTGGCAGAGTTGAAGAATGAGTTGAGTCAGTGGATGGATGTCTTGGAAATTGACCGGATAATCCGCCAGACGGTTCAACCAGAAGACGATCAGGCATCCACTTCAACTGCTTCAGGTAGGTTGGAATGTTTTGGTGCCATTTCACGGCAAGATTCCATTTCGTGAAGATAAAAATTAAAGATTAAAAAATAAATAAAATATAAAAGGGAAGGAAGGAAGGAAAAGAAAGAGGGAGAGAAAAAAAGAAAGAAAAATAAAGAAACTAAGGAAAGAAAGAGAAAGAAAGAAAGAAAGAAAGAAAGAAAGAAAGAAAGAAAGAAAGAAAGAAAGAAAGAAAGAAAGAAAATATGTGCACTGCAAATAAAACTTGCATGTGCTGGAAAAATCACTTCAGTGGTGAGATGAGCGGCATATAAATTTAATAAATAAAATTACATAAATGAATAAAAAGAGTTTTTTTACTCGTCTATGTAACAGTACTACGGCATGAGCTGCCCTGCATTATCTATCATCTATTTGTCTAATCTAAAAGCTGTAGTGGCGCAGTGCTTAAAATGCAGTATTGCACTCTAATTCTGCTGATGCCAGGGGTTCAATCCTCCCCGGCAAAAGGTTGACTCAGTCTTCCATCCTTCCGAGGTTAGTAAAATGAGGACCCAGATTGTTGGGGGTAAGATGTAAACTGCTCAGAGAGGGCCTTAAAGCACTGTGAAGCAATATATAAGTCTAAGTGCTATTGCTGTTCATCCATCCATCCATCTCCATCTCTATATCTATTATCTATATATCATTTATCATTTATCATCTCTCTCTCTCTCTCTCTCTCTCTCTCTTTCTCTCTCTCTAATCTTCATCCATCCATCCTCTATCATCTGTCTATCTATTTGTCATCTATCTATTATTATTAAATTTCTATATATCGTGACCCAAGTGACTCTGGGCAATTCACAACACATGGTGTAAGAAATAGCGATTTTAGTGATTGGATGACCTGATTTGGCCTCCTGTGGGTTCCCGCCTTTTCCCTTAGGCAGAATTTTACATCTGCCTTTGTTTTATCTCCCCGCAGAAGGAGAAGACAATATGGATGAGGACATGGAAGACAACAGCCCTGTCAATTCGTTGCCGAAGCTCGCACATCGCCAGCATCCCGAGCTCCTGAAAGCAGTGGCCCCCATCGCTGCTGCCCATCGCCCATCGGTTCTGCCGCTGGCCCAGAAGCACATCCCGCCCCACGTCCCACCCCCACTCCAGCCCCAGGCCCTGGTCCAGCCCCAAGCGATTGTCCCTGCACAGACTCACCTCGTGGCGGCCTCCACCGTGCAATCGACTGTTATCGCCCACACGGCCACTACCCACGCCTCCGTCATTCAGACTGTCAACCATGTTCTCCCGGGCCCCCAGCCTAAGCACATTGCCCATCTCGCACCCTCGTCCACCTCCAGCCCTGTCCAGCTGACGACCGCAGCTCAGCCCATCGGCCACATCACTGTGCACCCGGCCACCATCAACCACGTAACCCACCTGGGGCAGCAGCTTCCCCTGTACCCGCAACCCGTGGCGGTCAGCCAGCCCGTGGTGGGCCACATTGCGCACGCCATCTCTCACCAGCAAGTGAATGGAACTGCCAGCCTCGGCCAGCCAGCGGTTATGGCGAAGCCCGGCGTTGGAACTCAAGTTGTGCACCACCAGCAGTTGGTGGGCCAAACGGTCTTGAACCCCGTCACCATGGTTACCATGCCCCCTTTTCCCGTAAGCACCTTGAAGCTGGCGTAGAATCAGCTGCAAAACAACTGGATAAAACTCCATACATTCCAACTGTGCCCCGTGGCAGAGATGTTAGGAGTGAGAGGGTTGGACACACCGACCCTCCGCAAGAGGATGGCGAGAGAGAGAGAGAGAGAGAGAGAGAGAGAGTGAGGCCGCGGGACGGGCAGAAATAACCTTTCCTCCCTCCATCTGTCCCTTCCCCAGTTTTTTTTCCCCCTCCTGTTTTGATTTCTCTCGAGAAAGTCGGTCATGGGACGGGGGGGGGGCGCGTGGGGGTGGGATAGAAAAACCCATAAGGGCTGCTTCTGCACTTGAATTTCCCCTAATCAGAGAGAAAAAAAAATAAATCAATAAACTGTCCTTCACGGTGATTTTTTTCCCCCTTTTGACATGTAATCAGTGAAATAAGACTGTAATAAAGTTCTTAAGACTTCGACTTTTCCTTTCAACCACCCCAGCCGCCACGACCTTTTTTTGTTTTTTTTAACTTTATTATTTTATTTTATTTTTTTTATGTGTTGCTTCTTTGTAGTTCCTTTTTATTTTTTAATGGCTGATCTCTTTTATTATTAAGACTTTGCATAGAGGAAAAAGAAAAAGAAAATCATAGAAAATATATATATATATATTTATATATATATATCTACCTGCGTATAGCTACATATATATATAAAAATATGGTTCTCTGTGAATACCATCGATGGGCAGATCCTTTTGTTTCCAGGATTAACGGACACATGTCAACATCGCTCCTCCTGCTGTGAAAGGAGGGAAGAGATAGCATCCTTTTTCTTTTGTTTTTAAAAGCATCTTGAAACAATATAGATGGTTTTGTGGACCAGGGTATTTAAAAAAAAAAAAAGAAAAAGGCAAAACACATTATTCCTTTCCCAACTCCCCACTATATTTACATTTCAGTAAAATCATCCATAATCACTGTGACTTGTTATGGCATTTTAAGGATACCCTCTGTCTAATAAAAAGGTTTAAAAAAACAAACAAACCGAGGTTGCACACCCGTGGATTTTGTGTTTATTGTAATACTCAAACCACCTGATTGATTTTTTTTAAAAAAAATGGTTTTCTTACCTGTTTTTAGGCCTGACTTGGGGTTTGATTTTGGGTCTTTGGACACCTAATGATAGGTTCTTGCATGGCTTGGATCCAGTCTGTGGCTTGGATCCAGATCGAAATGAAAACTCAAAAAAAATCTTGTGATCTGAAGAGCAGGAAGCAATTCGTAATTCCACTCTGTTGAAATGCATAATTCAGCTCCTTGCTGATGTAACAATAACAGAGTTGGAAGGGACCTTGGAGGTCATCTAGCCCAACCCCCTGCTCACCCAGGAGACCTGCATCAGGGATTCAAACCGCCGAACTGCTGACCTTTCTGATCGACAAGCTCAGTGTCTTAGCCACTGAGCCACATAGTCAGGCATGCTCTTAAGTTTTATTCTATCTTTTAAGCGGTACGAAGATGGAAGCCAACACGGTAGGTTTGTGTGACGGTAGTAAAAATGTTGGACCCTCCAAACCTTGAAGGGATTTTAAGGATAATCTTTAGGGATTTTTATTTTTTACTTGCACGTTTTATTTCTAGTTCAGGGAACTGAAACGTTCAGAGAAGCATGCAAAGAAGCAAAACTGCTGGATTTTATCAAGCAAAATACTGTTCGCTCCTTGGCAGTTCTGGGTTGCACCAACCCAGCTGGAGAACTTTGTCTGAAGTACACTTGGGTGGATCAAAGTGATTTGGTTAATTCAGTAAACTGTGATTAAATAAACGATGCCGTAGCATAAACAAACAACTGAGAGGAAGCTGTTATGTGCGCATTTTCCATGAAGGTTTGCCTAGGAGAGAAATTGCTCTGTGAATTCGCTGTTTTGGGTAGAAAAAGGGGAGAGAAAACTTATTTTCATGCTTGACCAAGCTTTTTGCCTACTTAGCCAGTATTATTCTGACGTTAATTCTTTTGAGATTTTGGATGGGATTCTTTCTAATCAAAATGAAAGCCACCAAGAGCTAACAGCCAGAGACCACCTATTTTAACCGATCCTCTGCTACTACTTTGTTTTCCCCAAAATAAAACATCCCCTAATAATAAGCCCAATCGGGCTTTTGAGCGCATGGCAATAAGGCCAAGTGCTTATTTCAGGGTTCAAAAGAATATAAGATGGGGTCTTATTTTTGGGAAAACACGGTAAGATTTGCTAAGCCTACCCCAAACCACATTCCTTTGGACTGTCTAGAATTGTATTGGCGGGGCAAAATAACAGTCTAGGTAGAGATCTGGTTAAGAGGAAAACTATTTTACCTGTTTTGAGATGGGTGAAAATTTATTTCCCCATCTTTGGTGACCAACCAGCCATCTCTTTCAATAAGCTAGTGTTGAGCATTGCATTCATGCTGATTTTTTTAAAAAAAACATTTAAGGTGCCCAATACCAAACACCCTAGCACAGTGTTCACACCACACAATCTTGATGAAAGATGGGAGCAATTGGCATTTATTCCACATGCTTCGATTGTGGTTTAGAAGGGTTTGCTTGGGGGGCTCGAACCAAATCCAGAGGGGATTCTTCAGTAATTGGTTGCAGCTGTTGTGTGAACCCAACCTAAAGGGTTCCAATTGGTTTGCCTGTGTTTTTACATACCAGTAGTTTGGGTTTGTTTTCATCTTGATTTGTAGTTTAACAATCTGCCAAGAATAAATCCAGCAGAACCGTCAGTCTCAAATCATTCTGCATTTAGGTCAGTGGTGAAATCCAAAGTTTTTTATTACCGGTTCTGTGTGTGTGGCTTGGTGGGCGTGGAAGAAGAAGGATACTGCAAAATCCCCATTCCCTCCCCACTCCTGGGGGAAAGATATTGCAAAATCTCCATTCCCACCCCCACACTTCGGGGAGCCAGAGGTGGTAGCTGCCAGTTCTCCAAACTGCTCAAAATTTCCGCTACCGGTTCTCCAGAACCTGTCGGAACCTGCTGGATTTCACCCCTGATTTAGGTGCTGTCATGGGCTCCAGTAAGCGGGACTTTCTAGTTAAATTCATTGCTGTATCCAAGGTGGATTTTTTTCAAATTTTAAGTGTGCTTAGAATGGCTGATATAATTATGACAGAAGAGTGTTGTGACTCCTTTTTCTTCTGTTTTACTAGCGGGTTGCCAGGCAGTGAAACTTTGTCTAATAATCCATGTTAGAAAACGTTTGTTTTTGTTTGGGGAAAATGTTCCTAGAAGCTAGGGTCTGAATGAATGATACTTACAACAAATGCATGGTAGTCTTAACATACAGGTAGTCTCTGCTTAGCGACTGCCTCGTTTAGTGAGCATTCATGGTTCCCACAGGGATGCAAAAATAACTTTCCAATCCTTATTTTTATAACCTTCATAGGCCTGTAAACCGGAAAGCACAGTCACTGTTTCACTTGGTGCTTCACATAACAAATTGCAAGTCATAATTGTGGTTGCTAAACAAGGATTCCCTGTATTTAAACATTTCCCATTTGACTTCCTGCCTAGTTGAATATTTTGGGGTGTCCTAGGAAACTCTTTAAATGGAAGACTTACAAACAGCAGCCACATCCAGAGTTAAGACCGCACCAGCTTTGGATGCTGGCAAAGTTGTGGAGTTCTTTCCTAAGAAAGGCCTTTCTATCCTTATCCCAACACTCTGGCTCAGTTGGGACTACAAAGCCCAGGATTCCCCTGCTACGTTTTAAGAATCTTGAGGCACAAATAGCCCAATTTGGCAATGCTTGCTATGAGTGCTAATGCTTTCTGGTTATACCAGGAATGTCAAACTGGATTTCTTCGAGGGCCGGATCAGCATTGTAGTTCTCTGCTGCGGGCTGGCAGGGGGGATGGGACGGATGCCTCCTCCAGTACCTTCCCGGCCAAAACGGGCCCCGGGGGGGGGGTCTGCATGCAGCTTCCCTGCCCCTTGTTTTCACCCTCCATAGCCTGTTTTTGGCCCGTTTTTTGAGGCCATTTTCAGCTTGTTTTTGGGGCAGTTATCA
The DNA here is from genome assembly GCA_022577455.1 of Arizona elegans. Lineage (NCBI taxonomy): Eukaryota > Metazoa > Chordata > Lepidosauria > Squamata > Colubridae > Arizona > Arizona elegans. The sequence continues at coordinate 8,284,471 of JAKOOJ010000017.1, forward strand.
GCTCATTTTTCGACTGTTTTCCATCCAGGCCCATTTTTGGGACTGTTTTCAGCCAGCAGAGTGCTGCAGGAGGCCATGGAGGATGAATATGAGGTGCAGGAGGGCTGCAGGCAGTCTATTTTAGGCACCACAGGTCCCGCGGGCTGGTCCTTTGATATTTCCAAGCCTGACCCGCGAGCTGGATTTAAGCACCCTGCAGGCCTTGAGTTTGACACCTCTGGGCTATGCTAATGGGCTGGAAAAGTGAAATGTTCTGAAATAGGTTTCCCTTAAAAGAGGGCATGGCTGGTTGAAACTCTGATTTTAAAAAAAATCCCCCCTCTCCACCTCAATTATTGTGTTTGCAAGAGAATAGCCTGCCACCTACTGCTGACATTTAGAGGGACTAGAGTCCATTGACATAACTCAACAACAGGATTTTCCAACTGACTCCTTTTTCTCGGCCAACAGTTGAGTTACTGAGCTGTGCCTCTCCTCCAGAAAACCTGTTCCGATTTCCTCCATCTCCGCCTTCCAGCACCACCCACTCATTGGACAGATTAGCCTTTTGGGGTTGGGGGAGAGAGATACTAGTGTCAATCTTAGGATACACCCAATGGTGGGATTCAAATAATTTAACAACCGGTTCTCTGCCCTAATGATTTCTTCCAACAACCAGTTCACCAAACTGCTCAGAAAGTTAACAACCGGTTCTCCCGAAGTGGTGCGAACTGGCTGAATCCCACCACTGGATACACCTACTTGGAGAGTGCTGGAGGCTCTTCAGCATTTGAGGTTGCCGATTGGAACGTCCCCCTAAATTGTCAGCTAGTGTGGATAATTAGCAAATGTGGTTTGTCCCAAGCCTAGCCTGAAATGAGCAGACCGCTCATCATGGCTCGTGCTTCACATTTGTTCCGTATCTAGATTGGGGCAGTGGTGAAATCAATTTTTTTTTACTACTGGTTCTGTGGGCTTGGCTTGGTGGGCATGGTGTGGCTTGGTGGGCATGGCTTGGGAAGAATACTGCAAAATCTCCATTCCCTCCCCACTCCTGGGGAAGGATATTGCAAAATCTCCATTTCCCACCCCTCTCTGGGGCCAGCCAGAGGTGGTATTTGCCGGTCCTCTAAACTGCTCAAAATTTCCACTACCAGTTCTCCAGAACCTGCTGGATTTCAACCCTGAATTGGGAGGAAACTGCCAACTGCCCCCACAACGTTGTATTTTAATCCTGCCTTATTATAATTCAAGCCTCAGGCATACCTCGTTCTTCTGTTTCCTGAGTTCCCCCCCAACAACCACTTCTTGCCTCCAGAAGTTGATGATGCTCCAATACTGGAGGCTTTTAAAAGGCGACTAGACAGCCACTTGTCCGGAATTGTATAGGTCCTAGAGCAAAGGGTTGGACTAGAAGACCTCCAAGGTCCGTTCCAACTCTGTTATTCTCTCTATGAGGTGGATTGGGCTGGGGGGGAGTGATTGGCCCCAAGGTGACCCAACTGGCTTTCTCATGCCTAAGGCAAGTCTAGAAATTACAGACACCTGGTTTCTAAGCCAGCTCCTTAAACTAAAGTTTCTCAACTTTTGACAACTTTAAGATGTGTGGATTTCAGCTCCCAGAATTCCTCAGCCATCATGGCTGGCTGGGGCATTCTGGGAACTGAAGTTCAGGCAGCTTAAATTAGTTAAGTTTGAGAAACGCTGCCTTCACGACCAGACCAAAATGTCTTCATCAATCTCACTAAAAAACACCCAAGGGTGGTTTTTGACCCCAAAATATAATCCAGAAAGGATTCATGTGGGCACACTCAAAAAAGGAACCCTGTCTTTTCTTGCTTGACTTAGAAATCTCTTCAATGTACCTCAGAATCTTTAGATACTGCAATACATGATTGGATCTATGAGAAAGCAGTTTCTTTTATTATTTAAGATTTAAAAAAAAAACATGGTAGAAAAAATAAATTAAAAAGAAAAATGGGGAAAAAAATTGAAAATATCTGAAAAATTTTTCCTTAAAATTCTGTGTAGCTGGATGTACCAGGATCCAGCCTGGTAACCAGTGGTGGGATTCAAATAATTTAACAAACAGTTCTCTGCCCTAATAACTGGCTGGGTGGGTGTGGCCATGGTGGGTGTGGCCATGAGGTATGACAAGCAGCACTCAGCCTCCTGGGAGCAAAAACGGGCTGCCCCCTCCCCCATGCCCCGTTTTGGGCCTAGTAGGCCTCCCTGTAGCCTCCTGGGAGCAAAAATGGGGCTGGGGGGGCTGTGCTGTACCCCCCACACACCATTTTGGGCCTAGTAGGCCTCCCTGCACTTACCTGGGAGCTAAAATGGGGCACGTGGGGACTTCTAGAAGGGGTGGGGCGGGGCCAGCCAGAAATTTAACAACCGGTTCGTTCAAAATGGTGCAAACCGGTTGAATCCCACCGCTGCTGGTAACAGGTGCTGTAAAATACAGAAACCTGGATCTTTCAACTGATCTGGATTTGTACTGAATATTTGAGAAATATTTGGTCCTTGACCTGTTGACCTGTTTTTCTGGAGGTACTGATTTATGATTGGGAGAATCATGACAACCTGTCACTCTGCTGGTTGTTTTATTTCTGAATCAAACAGGAGACAAAGAACACTACGCAGCCATTAAAAAAAGGTTTGTTGACAATATGTATTTTTTTCTTCTTCTTTATACATATGTTTGCACTTGAGATAAATTCTTGAGCAATAAAGAAAATATTTTGCTCTGGACAAAAATAAATAAGGCAAATACACAATATTCATAAAATACCATTATGCGGAACATTATAAATAAACAGTACAACAAAGTTTGCACAGTTAAATTATTTTTTGTGAGGTGTTTTTTTTTGTTTCGTTTTTGTCTTTTATATAGTAAAGTACCATATGATACATTCTCCAAAAAAGTAGTGCAGAGTTTTCCTTGTTTAAAACATTGATCCCTCAATAATAAGGGTGGCTGGGGGGGGTGGGGGGGGTTAAGACGTCACTTTGCTATCCAAAGAAAATATGCACAAAGGAGAAAGCATTTTCCTCTGCCATGAAACTGTCCAGCAGAACCATGCATGGGTCAAAAACTTCGCACACACACACACACACAAATAAAACGAGCAGGGCCAAGGACTGCGTGCGTGCGTGCATGCCACTATCACCACCAAAAAAAGACTTGTTTTTTGCATTCCAAGGAAAGAAACAACAAAAAAGGTTATTACATTGGACAGAAGTTGTTGGCACTTTGGGGCTATGTCAAACTCCCCTTTCCGTGGCTGTCGATCCAGCTTGGAAGCCGTTGGGAGTGTAGCCACGAATATAGAACTCAGTAAAGGCAAGTGGACAAATAAAGACATGCTGGATGCATAAAAAATTTCCATGGGGACAAGACAGATTCACAAAGCAAAATGAAAAATGGACAGGGGTATCCTCCAATGGGCACTATAGAGTGACCCGTCTCTCAAATCCAGCTAATTCAACTTTCCTTTGGATTCCTAGCTTTTTTTTTTTTAAAAAAAATCAAGACTCTAGCCCTCAAGATTGTGCAGAAACATACAAGGGTATTTCCCTGTTTCCCACTTTTTGATCAGTCGCTGCTGGAACTCAGCTTTGGAATGACTGACCAAATACGCAATAGAGCACAAAATCTCAATTGAGCAAGTTTTTACATGACTGTGTAAGCTGCGAGCAATCAGGTTGATAAGAGTAGGGGATTCCTTACTCCTAAATCTGGTATAATCTTGGGCAAACCTACAGGATATCCTGCCTATAGTCAGAGGAGGAGAGGTTCGTTTGGAAACCTAGACAAACATTTTGCAAAATTATAGCAATGGTAAAATTTGGAAGAATTCTTTTTGCTCTACTACACACTTGCTTACCAACCCCAGGGCAAAAGGTAATTTCAAACATGACAGAATTGGAACAAATGGGAGAATTAAAAACACACAAGAATGATTTTTGGCCCTGAAATAAGAGTCCAAGAATGAGGACCCATTTGTGCACACTCAAAACTCAGCTTAGTATTTTTTTTTTCTTGCTTGGAAATTTCTCTGGCTTAAGAAATCTCTTGAATGTTTACTTCATTACATGGAAGATGCTGTTAAAACATTGTTTGAAGTGACAAGTGCAGGAAAATCCCCTCCCTCCCTCCCTCCCACCCCCCTTCAAAAGCTTTTTGCAGTAATGCTAAACTTCACATTCTCCCAGCAGCTCCGGCTTTCATTTATTCTCAATCAGTGTCTGGACCTTGCAGACTAAATCTCTTGCTATCTTCAGAATCTCTTGGGCATTGTGATGTTCGGCCATCTCTGCACACAAAATAGCAAAAGGATTGGTGAAAAGATTAGCAACAGCAAAGGTTACGAGACGATCTTAAGGCTCACTCGACATGCAATTTACATTTTGATAAGGGGCAGAAATTTGACCAATCTCAGCCATTGTCCACAGCTACCTCATTTTTAATCAGACCATGAAGGGGGCTTAATGATGCTGGCTTAAGACACCCCCCCCCCAAGAGATTCTATTCAATCCCTTTGAAGCAAGGTTTTACACAGGTAGGAAAAAGGTACATTAGGCGAAATCCGACTCAAAAACAGTAACTGTGAGAGGGTCCCTGGAGTCCTCGTGGATATGAGCCAGCGGCGTATTGCAGCAGCCAGAAAAACTAATACAATATTTGCTTGTATAAACAGAGGCATAGAATCAAAATGAGAAGTAGTACCACTTTATAAAACCTTACTAAAGCCACACCTGGAATATTGCATCCAGTTTTGCTTATCACATTACAAAAAAAGATGTTGAGACTTTGGAAAAAGTGCAGAGAAGAGCAACTAAAATGATTATAAGCCTGAAGATTGAAACCTATGAAGAACGGTTGCGGTATTTGGGTCTGGCTAGTCGAGAGAAAAGAAGGACTGGGGTGACATGATAGCAGTGTTCTAGTATTTGAGAGGCTGCTACAAAGAAGAGGAGGTCACTTTATTCTCCAAAGCACCAGAGGGCAGGACAAGAAACAATGGATGGAAACTAACCGAGAAGCAACCTGGATTTAAAGAGAAACTTTCTAAAAGTGAGAACAATTAATCAGTGGAACAGTGTGTATTTTTGATGGTTGTAGTGTCCCAGTGTTGTTTGCAATCTTCTCAGCCAGCTTTGAACAATGAGGGAAACTGGATTTGCTGAACAAAAGCCTGATTAATTTAAGTGCAGTGATTCGCTTTCAAGCAGGCAAAAAAAAATATGTAAAAGTGATTCCTACTCAATAACCGCTTTGCTTAGCAATGGAACTTCTGGATCAATTGTGGTCGTAAATCGAGGACTATCTGTTACTGTCCCTTCTTTCTCTTACATTTCAGCACAAATGCCATTTAGTAAGTGAATCATGCGGTCGTTAAGCGAATCTGGCTTCCCCCACTGACTTTCCTTGTCAGAAGCCAGTTGGGAAGGTTGCAAATGGTGATCGCATGATCTTGGGACATTGCAACTGTCACAAATACATGTCAGTTGCCAAGCATCTGAGTTTTGATCACATGATCGTGAGAACGCTGCAATGGTCATATGTGTGAAAACCAGCCATAAGTCACTTTTTCAGCACCATTTTAACTTTGAACCATGACTAAACAAATGGTTGTACGTGGAGGGCTACCTGTAAATGGGGAATTAGCCCCCTCGCAAATTAAAAAAATGGGCAAAATCTTGTTCCGTTCTTACTTCCTTACCGTTAAAAAACTTGATGATATCAGTGAAGTCCATGTTGTTATCGCGGATAATCTCTCGATAGGACTCCACCAGTGCTAAGGCAATGAAAAGGACAAAATGTTCGGAAGAGATGTGCTTCGCCGCCCAGATAACTTCCCACACTGTAAATACATCCTCGTACAACAATTCTGAATGGAACAGACATTGGAAAGAGCATTGGATTACTTCAGCGCATCACAATAAAAATGGACGAAGCGATTTCTCCCCATGTAGAGCAGGGGTCTCCAAAATGGCAACTTTAAGATTTTGTGGACTTCAACTCCCAGAATTCCCCAGCCAGCACGGAAGAATTCTAGCCAACACCCTAGGGGGGAAAGAATCCTTAGGCAAAGGTAAAGGTTCCCCTCGCATATATGTGCTAGTCGTTCCTGACTCTACGGGGCGGTGCTCATCTCCGTTTCAAAGCCGAAGAGCCAGCGCTGTCCAAAGACGTCTCCGTGGTCATGTGGCCGGCATGACTCAACGCCAAAGGCGCACGGAACGCTGTTCCCTTCCCATCAAAGGTGGTCCCTATTTTTCTACTTGCATTTTTACATGCTTTCAAACTGCTAGGCTGGCAGAAGCTGGGACAAGTAACAGGAGCTCACTCAGTTATGCGGCACTAGGGATTCAAACTGCCGACCTTCTGATCGACAAGCTCAGCATCTTAACACTGAGCCACCGCGTCCCCTTTTAAAAATCCTTACCTCTTTTAAAATCTAGCAGGAACCACCGGTAGCAGAAGTAGAAGTGCGTATAATCTCCATTCTGGTGCATCAATTCAAAGAGCTCAGAATCTAAAATCTTTTTTGAGTTTAAAAAAAAAAAACACAGAGAGAAAAAAATAAAGGATATATGCGCCGTGAGGTACTCATAAACACATTTTTTTTGGGTGTATGCAATTACATCATTTGTAATTTTATGAATAATCTAGAATGCAATCATTCCTTCAGTCATCATTCTTCTCTCATATTGTCCCATCTTTTTTTTTTCCTTCTGCAAAAATTCTGATTAAGGAGGAAGAGATGGAAATGCCGCACGGTAATAGGAAAACCAGTACTGGCTGTCCTTGACTTTTAACCATTCATTTAGTGACCATTGAAAGTTACAACCACGCTGAAAACAAAGTTACTTATGCCTAGGTTTCAAACTTATGACCGATGCAGCAACATCAAGCTCATGGCGATCAAAATTCACGCACTTGGTTCTCCTGTTCCGGAGTCATGTGATTGCCATTTGCAACCTTCCCAGACAAGTGAAGTCAATGGTGGGAGCTGTATTCACTTAACAACCATGTGATTCATTTAACAACTGCAGTGATTCGCTTAGCAACCATGGCAAAAAAAAAAAAAAAGGGAGTGTAAAATCAGGTGCGATTCATTTAACAATTGCCTAGCTTCGCAATAGAAATTCTGCTCCCGATTGTGATCATAAGGATTACCAGTTCTTATCTGCCTTTAATTGGTTTAAATTATTTGGGCTAACCATTAAAGGTGTTAATTATTAAAGGTGCGGTGGTCGAGGTGTTGGGTTAGACCAGGGCTGTCTAAACTCTATTTCATTGAGGGTTGCATCAGAGTTGTGTTTGACCTCGGGGGAGGAGGGGTGTGCCAGGGTGTGGGTGGCCAGCTCAATGTCACTCGTTTCGGGTCACCTGTGGTGGCCCGAGCACTCTGCCAACGAAAACAAGCTCCCATGGCCTCCTGCAACCCTCTGCCAGCAAAAACGGAGCTCGGGAGGGCTGTACATGGCTTTCCCGAGTTCCATTTTTGCTGGCAGAGGCGCCGCAGGCCAGTCCTTTGCTGTTTCCAAGGTGGCCCTGCGGGCCAAATCTAAACACCCCATGGGCCATATTTGGCCCCTGGGCCTGGAGTTTGACACCCCTGGGCTAGACACTGGGTGAATGTGGGTTGTGGTCTTTCTCTGGGCATAAAGGCTGGCAGAGTGATTATGGACCAGTCCCTCCCTCTCTCCCAGACCAACCAACCTCACAGGATTGTTGTTGAGGAGAAAAGAGGAGGTAAGAACATTAGGTGAAAATAAAGATGGGAGGACCTATATTCCATTCTTAACTATTGTTCGTTGCCAGGTAGTCCTCAACTTACAATCACAACTGAGCCCAAAATTTCTGTTGCAAAGTGAGACGGTTGTTATGTGAGTTTTGTCCCATTATACAATCTTTCTTGCCCCAGTTGTTAAGTGAATCATTGTATTTGTTAAGTTAGTAACATGATAGTTAAAGGAATCTGGATCCCCCATTGACTTGCCTTGTCAGAAGGTCGCAAAAGCTAATCACGTGACACCCCCCCCCCCCCAGACAGTGCAACCGTCATAAATATGAACCAGTTGCCAAACATCTAAATTTGGATCATGTGACCATGGGGATGCTGCAACAGTCGTTAAGTGCAAAAAATGGTCCTAAGTCATTTTTTTCACTGCCGTTGTAATTTTGAACTGTCACTAAATGAACGGTTGTAAGTTGAGGACTACATGCATTTTGAGACGAGCAGCCATATCAATTTAATCAATAAACTCCCGAGCTCCTTTTCCCCTTAGTTTCTCCTGGTGTGGACCCTGTTATGAATTTATTAGCATCCTCACCAGAGTGGGATTCACAAAATTTAACTACCGGTTCGCCCAGCACTGAAAATGTGAGCGAGCGCATGTGCTTTGCTGGCGCTCGGACCTTCTGCACATGCGCCCAGCCTCAAAAACGTGCCTAAATAGCATAGCATAGATCCAGGGCGGGTGAGTGGGCCCATCCACGATTTCCACAACCGGTACGCCTGAACCAATCCGAACCAGCTAAATACCACCTCTGATCCTCACTTTGAAAGGCTAAGCTCAATTCTCTTGTAGTGAGGTCTTGCAAGGTGCGATATGTTTCGTACTAGCAACACGTTATCTAGAGAACTCAAACCACCGTCCCATAAACCAAATCTCTCCCATTCAACACTATCAACACACATTCCACAGCCCCCAGCAATAGAAAACCTTTTTCCAGGCTAAGGTTTTCAAGTTAGCTAACTATAAACTCCTGACTTATAGGAATTTCGCAGGGAACCTCCTTCCTCTCCTTCCCACCCCATCTTGTGGCACAGGGGTCTCCAAACTTGGCAACTTGTGGATTTCAACTCCCAGAATTCCCCAGCCAGCTATGCTGCTGTGGTGGGTTGCTCCCGGTTCGCACCAGTTCGCAAGAACCGGTAGTAAAAAATTGTAGTAGTTCGGAGAACCGGTAATAACACTGGCTGGCCACGCCCCCAAACTGGTCCCCAGCCCAGTCGCCGCTCGCTTACCCCACCCACCTCATCAGAGGCTTTTTTTTTTTCTTTTAAAAGCATTTTTTCTACAACCTCTTTGGCCGAAAAAATGCTTTTAAGAGTAAAAAAAAAAAAGCCTCTGATGATCGCGTGGCTCAGCTGGGATCATCAGAGCTTTTAAAAGCATTTTTTCTACAATCTCTTCGGCCAAAGAGGTTGTAGAAAAAAAAAATGCCTTTAAAAGCCTCTGGCGATCCCAGCTGAGTTGCCGGATCGTCAGTGGCTTCTAAAAGCATTTTTTTCCTGCAACCTCTTAAGGGTGTAGAAAAAATGCTTTTAAAAGTTTTAAAAAAAAAGTTGGCCACGCCCACCCAGTCACATTACCCCCACCAAGCCATGCCCACAAAAATAAGCCACGCCCACAGAACTGGTAGTAAAAAAATTTAGAACCCACCCCTGCCAGGCTGACTGAGGAATTCTGGGAGTTGAAATCCACAAGTCTTAAAGTTGCCAGGTTTGGAGACCCCTGTAAGAGCAACATCTGGTCCATTCTGCTTCCCATTACAGCACAAAGAAGCAAGCAAAGTGTGGTTCAGAATCCAGGTGTTGTTTACCAAAGCATTTAAGGGGCGTAAATTGTGAAGATCCCTTGATCCTTTTTCTGGCTGGGGAAAGATATTATTGCAATTTTATTACGATTACAATAACTTCCATCTGCCCAATAATCAAGGTATCCTACGATGTATTTGGCTTTATTCTTAGTTTTGTATTGCTTTGAGCTTGGCTAAAATTCCCAAGCTTTAGAAAGATGCCAAGAAGAGCTAAAAAAAAAAATCTTTTAAATACACACGCCGATATAAAACCCACCTGGATAAGAGACCTCATGTTTGCAAAATGTGTGTCCATGGCACCTCCGTTGGGGAAGTTTTGGCTCATTCGCTTCATGAGATGAGTAAAGCAGCTGTAAGCCAGCTCATCTAAAAACCAGGCAAAGGTAGGCATTAGCTCCATGAATTTTCAATAATTGCATAAGGAAACCAATATTTATTATCTGCCTTTTAACCGGCAAGCGGTGCCCACAACGTTGAACAATACAAGAAAGCAACTGTTGCAGGCCAGCCTTGTGGTAGCATGCCGAGAACCACACTCCAAATCATAATGGAAAGAACCAGGACATTAAACATTATTACAGGTAGTCCTCGATTTACAATGGTTCGTTTAGCGACCGTTCAAAGTTAGAGCGGCACTGAAAAAAGTAACTGATGGCTTTTTTTCACACTTATGACTGTTGCAAAATCCAACAGATCAAAATTGATCAAAATTCAGACGCTTGGCAACTGGCTCATATTTATGATGGTTGCAGTGGCCCGGGCAGTGGTGAAATCCATTTTTTTTTACTATTGGTTTTGTGGGCGTGGCTTGGTGGGCGTGGCTTGGTGGGCGTGGCTTGGTGGGCGTGGCAGGGGAAGGATACTGCAAAATCTCAATTCCCATCCCACTCCAGGGGAAAGATACTGCAAAATCCCCATTCTCACCCCACTCCAGGGGAAAGATACTGCAAAATCCCCATTCCCACCCCACTCCAGGGGAAGGATACTGCAAAATCCCCATTCTCACCCCACTCCAGGGGAAAGATACTGCAAAATCCCCATTCCCTCCCCATCCTGGGGGGAAGGATATTGCAAAATCTCCATTCCCACCCCACCCTGGGGCCAGCCAGAGGTGTTATTTGCCAGTTCTCTGAACTGCTACTGGTTCTTCAGAACATGCCAGAACCTGCTGGATTTCACCCCTGGTCCCAGGAGACCTTCTGACAAGCAAAATCAATGGGGAAGCCAGGTTCACTTAAGAACCCTGTTACAAACTTAACAACTGTAGCAAGAAAGGTTGTAAAATGGGGCAAAACTCACTTAACAAATGTCTCGCTTAGCAACAGAAATTTTGGGGCTCAGTTGTGGTTGTAAGTCAAGGACTACCTGTATTGCAAGTGGAAAGTAATCATATTATGACCATCCCATGTTTCACAGTTTCCTTGCCGCTCGTACTGAAAATTAAACGCAATCATTTGAAGATCTCTGGGAGCCAATCCCAATGGGTTTCGCAGGGCTTCAGGTTGGTGGATCGGCTATTTCATTAGGAGAGAGGGATTTGGGAAGTGTCAGCCTGAGATAAGTTGAAGCCCAAGGAAAAATCTCTAGTGATAGATTTCAGATTATTGATTTAGTACTGGAGTGTAGGAAGGAAAGTGTGACAGCCTATAGATAAATTATAATATTAAGGGAGCCTTTCAACAACCCATTTTAAATTAATTAAGAAAAATGAAATCAATGGAATAGCTCGCCTCTCAGAGTGGTGGGTGCTCCATCACTGGAGGTTTTCAAAAATAGACTCATTAGACTGGACAGCCATTTGACCAGAATGTTATAAAGTCTCTTAAGGCAAGAGAGGGGGTTGGACTAGAAGACCTCGGAGGTCTCTTCCAGCCCTATGATTGTATGTTCATCACCCATCATTCCATCTCCTTCCTTCCTTCCTTCCTTCCTTCCTTCCTTCCTTCCTTCCTTCCTTCCTTCCCTCCTTCCTTCCTTCCCTCCCTCCTTCCTTGTAATCAATATGATGTACCCACTAAGCCTGCTCAGTCCTCCTGGGGCTGCTTTTAGAAGTGGGGAGGCCTGCCCAGGTTTTTTTTTTTTTTTTGGTAAATTTACAGTTCTTCTGAACCCAGAGATACATCTGCAGTGATTTCAGGATGTGTCAATGTACTGAGAAATGAGAAGGTTGTTTGTATATGCAGGGGTGAAATGCTCCCGGATTGGACCGGATCGCCCGATCTGGTAGTGATGGCGGCGGGTGGTTCGAAGAACCGGTAGCAAAAATCCCTGTGGCCCCGTCCCCATGCCCAGCTGAGCCATATGATCATCAGAGGCTTTTTTTTTTTACTTTTAAAAGCATTTTTTCTACAACCAAAGAGGTTGTAGAAAAAATGCTTTTAAAAGTAAAAAAAAAAAAAGTTGACCACGCTCAGCCAGTCACGTTAACCCCCACCAAGCCACACCCACAGAACCGGTAGTAACAAATTTTACATTTCACCACTGTGTATATGATATTATGGATAGGCTGACATAAAAACGTAAAATCTATGTAGGCACTAAGGGCTGCACAAGCTAGAGAAAGCAACCATTTCCTACCTTTGTCAAGTATAACCATGAGAGGAGCCAGAAGGTCACACATTCCTTGGACGTAGCCTACTTCTAAATGTTCCCAAACATAGCTGCAACAACAAAAAAGAGAACAAACGTTTCATCAATACATTGTGGCTTATTCAAATATGGCTGCTCCTTCTCTTTTCTGCAGTTTTATTTATTTATTTATTTATTTTTCAGATTTCTATACCGCCCTTCTCCTTTCGGACTCAGGGTGGTGAACAGCCAAGATAAAACATTTATACACAAAAGTTAAAATAGATTTAAAATAATTAAATAAATTTGGCCCGTAATTTAAAACATTTAAATTAAAATCCATATCAAATTTTAAAACCAACCATATAATCAGGACAGCCTGGCTAACTGAAAAAAATAGGTTTTTAGGGCCTGACGAAAAGTCCGGAGGTCTGGGATCCCTCGTATCTCTGGGGGTAGATTGTTCCAGAGGGTAGGTGCCACCACAGAGAAGGCTCTCCCCCTGGGGGTCGACAGCCGACATTGTCTGGCCGACAGCACCCTGAGGAGGCCCTCTCTGTGGGAGCGAACTGGCCGGTGGGAGGCAATTGGTGGCAGAAGGCGGTCCCGTAAGTACCCCGGCCCTAAGCCATGGAGCGCTTTAAAGGTGATCACCAACACCTTGAAGTTAAAAGAACTCAGAGCGTTATTTGCACCAGGAAATGACGAATCTGGAAGACACTTTCTTTATGAGATTGGTCCACTGCATGAAACCTCATGGACTTCCCAGAACCTCACACAATTAAACATAGCGCAAGCAGCAAATATCATCGTTCATTAAAATTGTAAATGCCCAATCCCAAATTGGGCACTAAGTTTAATGAGGTTAACAATTGTTTGGTGTGGTACCACTAAGGCCTACCCAAAGTTGCTTTTTCAAGAGGCAACTGGACTTTCGGGTTTTTCTTTGAAGGCGTTTCGCTCTCTCGGAGCTGAAGAAGCTTCTTGGATAAGAAGCGAAATGTCTTCAAAGAAAAACCAGAAAGCCCAGTTGCCTCTTGGAAAAGCTCCTTTGGGACAACCATGACCTGGGATGACTGAGAATCTCCATAGATACTTAGGCCTACATAACTCTTGACACTGGCTCCTAGAGGGAAATGAAACATCATCTGTCTGTCTGTCTATCTTCTATCTATCTATCTATCTATCTATCTATCTATCTATCTATCTATCTATCTTTTTTCTTTCTTTCTTCTATCTCTATCTATCTACATCAATCTACTAGCTTCCAATCTACTATCTATCTATCTATCATCTATCTATCTTCTATCTATCTATCTTCTATCTATCTTCTATCTTTCTATTTTCTATCTCTATCTATCTTCTATCTATCTATCTATCTTTCTATCTATCTTCTATCTTCTATTTTTCTATCTATCTATCTATCTTCTATATCTATCCATCCTCTATCTCTGTCTGTCTGTCTATCTATCTATCAAATTTATATGGCTTCCCATCTCCCAGAAAATGACAAGGGAAATAGTTTCAAAATGTTTAGATCTACAAAGGTTCTCCATGATAAAGTAATTCTCGCTCCATTTTCTTGGCATACAGATATAGGTAGTCCTTGACTTACAACAGTTTGTTTAGTAACCATTTGAAGTTACAACGGCACTGAAAAAAGGGACTTATGACCGTTTTTCACACTTACAACCATTGCAGCATCCCTATAGTCATGTGATCAAAATGTAGACACTTGGCAACTGACTCATATATATGACGGTTGTAGTGTTCCGGGGTCATGTGATCACCTTTTGCGATCTTCTGACAAGCCAAGTCAATGGGGCAGCCGGATTCACTTAACCACCATGTTACTAGCTTAACCAAGCAATGATTCACTTAACAACCATGGCCAGGAAGGTTGTAAAACAGAGGGGAAAAAAATCACTTAATAAATGTTTCACTTAGCAACAAAAAAGTTGGGCTCAACTGTGGTCATAAGTCGAGGACTACCTGAACTCATTATCACAAGAAAAGAAATCAAATAGTAATAGAAAGAGGTTACAAAGCTGAAGTGAGTTTTCTGAGTGCTGGGCGCCAAGTATGAGGAAGAGACAGCAAATATCAACAACTTTGATGGACCCCGAAGAAGCTATGTAGGCTAGAGCAGGGGTCACCAACCTTGGCAACTTTAAGACTTATAGACCAGGGGTCTCCAACCTTGGCAACTTTACCAAAGTTGTAAAGTTGCCAAGGTTGGAGACCCCTGTTGTAGACTTCCTCAGAATTCCTCAGCCAGCAAAGTCATCTATCATGAAAACAGAATGAAGAAGCAGGCAACCTTTTGGTGGCCCAGGGGCACATATTTTACTTAAAAATGTGATGTTCAGGGCCTGCAATGAACAATAATGTCACCATAGAGAACATTCCATGGATTCTAATCCAGATAGCTGGATCTGCCCAGACCAGACTTGGAAAACATAAGTCAACAAATTCTACACCAATGTTCTATTGGGTAATCTCAAGATTTCACTCTGCTCTGCTGCATCTGACTCCAGTTGCCAAGGCTCAATTCTTCCCTTGACAAACATTGTCCTAAGGTTTCCAGATGTGCCTCTCTTGCACCTCCCTCTTAGGTTTAACTTACCTGCACATAATATTTCGAAGCTTCTCCAGATTCTCAGCAGTGAAATACCAATAATTTCTATCACACCTCTGAACATCTTTGTCAATTCTATGTAAGTTTAAGGCAACAGTGTCCAGCATTTCTATCTGGAAAATACAAAGATTTGTTATAAACCGGTTGCTGAACAAAAGAGAGCATTGTCTGTGGTGTCTAATCTTTGCAGAATGACAGGATTTTAGATGTCCATTCATTTTAAAACAATTTCTGCAGGTAAGTTTGTAAAACAAGAGACGCCACCATATGCTAAATGCACTCTTATTCCTACCGGTATGATTTTATTGTTGCCATTTCAGCTTAACCAACAACATGCAAAACCAATGACAATAAAGATAAAAATGAGTGGATTAATACTATGTTGATCATCCTGGGCTTTTTTTGCAGGAAAAATCAGATAGTATGAAATATTTAGTAAGCTATCTGTCTGTATCACAAGGATTTTCAAAATAAAAAGCTTTCACTCTAAATTTGGCCTTTTAAAACCGTAGCAAACTGATTCTGATCTTGGATGTATACATTTTTTAAAGAGAGACCCGAATAAACCATGTTCTAACTTTTTTCCTAGACACGAGCAACATCCATATTTGAGATAATACCAGCCTCATGATCCCCATTCTTCTTCTTTTTAACGTGGTCTGTTGTTTTCTTTAAAAGATTTCTAAGACACCAGACAGCAAAAATGTCAGAGTTTAAGTAAAAGGGCAGCAATTCCATGAAATGGATAAAAATGGAAAGTTGTAAAACAGCAGTGTTGGTTGCATCAATGGAGACTGGTAGTGGTGCCAGATTTTGTTTTCCTGTGCTTTGCTTTTATCAATTTTAATGTTTGGTTTTACGATTGCTGGGAGCCACCCAGAGCTCTGTTTTTTTTTAAGGTGAGTGGTCATGCCAGTATTTTAAATAAATAAATAAACAACTCTTTTTTTATGACCCTGTAATCCCTTAATTTGGGATAGAGTTAGGGCGACTGGGTGGAGCTGAGCGTTTACTGGACGGATGTCCTTCCTGATGCCTATGCTGAGTTCACAGCAGATATTTTTTTCTTTGTGCTCTGAGAGAAACATCTGCCACTACCTAGCATTGAACCCATCCTTCCAAATGGGAGGCGAACGTTTTCACCACTAGGCCACCATGCCATTCAGCTTTTTAAAGAAATAAATAATAAAAACACAATTAAAACTAGGTGGCACCTCTGAGTGAATAAAAGTTGGGGGGAGGAAATTGGATTCCTCCCTGGGAAGGACATTTCATAAATGCAATGCCCTCTGCCTGCCCTTTTAATAAAGGATGTGAAATTCCAGTCCAAATGAATGTCATTAAGTGAGGACTACCTGTCCATACCTATGGCCCTTACCTACCGTATAAGAAGCAGAGCACACAGAGATGCTGTCTTCTGCAGCTGTTTTAGAGTCTGTTTGGGAACATGTCTGTTCCTCCATTGCCAAGCCCTTGATTGGTGAAACGTGATCCAGATCTGGTCTCTGCAGCTCTGGGCCGGTTTCCTCTTCGGTCCCATCCTCAAAGCAAATGCTCTGCCCATCATCGATGCTGGAGAGGATGCCTGATGTGACGGAGTAATTCCGAGAAGAAGGGAGCCCGGAGTCAGGCGAATCGAACTCTACTGACTGTTGTTGGTCAACTGCCACCACAACTGTGGGTGCATCTAGGCAAACCTTGGTCAAAGATGGTTCTTCGTGAGCCTTCAGATCTCGGTCTACGGAGTCCATTTCATCCACAGAAATAAACACCTGCAAACAGTAATATGTCAGTCAGGGAGAAAGAAGGCCAGAAATAGGAATAACAATTGCACTTAAATAGGTAGTCCTCAACTTACGACAGTTCATTTAGTGACTGTTCGAAGTTACCACGGCACTGAAAAAAAGTGACTTAAGGCCGTTTTTCACACTTACAGTACAACCACTGCACAGCATCCCCTGATCAGAATTCAGATGTTTGGCAACTGATTCACATTTATGACGGTCGCTGTTTCCCAGGCCATGTGATCACCTTTTGTGACCTTCTGACGAGCAAAGTCAATGAGGAAACCAGATTCACTTAACAACCAAGTTAACTAATTTAACAACTGTGGCAAGAAAGGTTGCAAAATGGAGGAAAAATCACTTAACAAATGTTTTACTTAGCAACAAAACGTTTGGGCTCAATTGTGGTTGCATGTCAAGGACTACCTGTATACCTCTCCATAGTGCTTTACAGCACTCTTTAAACGGTTTATAGAGTCAGCATATTGCCCCCAACAATCTGGGTCCTCGTTTTACTGACCTTGGAAGGATGGAAGGCTGAATCAACCTTGAGCTGATCAGGATTGAACTGCGGGCAGTGAGCAGAGTCAGCCTGCAATATGGTATCCTAACCACTGTGCCACCACGGCTCTTAATTAATTTAAGAAAAGAGTGATAGGCCCTCTCTTCTCAAAACACTGCTGCCCATACTCAGTGGATTAACTCATTTCCTGGCTATAGCCTGAACCATAAAGCATCAAATTCACTTGTCAATCTGAACCAAAAAATAATGACCAAGCTTCAAACTAATATTTCCCTGTTTGTTCGTTTTTTAAATTTGATTTATATGCTGCCCTTCTCCGGAGACTCAGGGAGGCTTATAATGCGTTAAGCAATAGCCTTCATACCCTTGTATATTTTTATACAAAGTCAGCTTATTGCCCCCACAATCTTGGTCCTCATTTTACCTACCTTAGAGAGGATGGAAGGCTGAGTCAACCCTGAGCCTGGTGAGATTTGAACTTACAGTAATTGCAGACAGCTTGATATTAATAACAGTGCTTTAGTCTGCTGCGCCACTAGGCTCCTTTGGGTGAACTCAACTCTTGGTTTTTAGCAAGCTAACTTGGTTAAATGTGAGGTGCAAACACAAGCCACCGAATTGAAGGAATAACAGAATAACAGAGTTGGAAGGGATCTTGGAGGTCTTCTAATCCAACCTCCTGCTCATACAGGAAACCTGCCTTCCATTGAGGACCTGTATACTGCAGGAGTCAAAAAGAGGGCTGTGAAAATATTTACAGATCCCTCACATCCTGGACATAAACTGTTTCAACTCCTACCCTCAAAACGACGCTATAGAGCACTGCACACCAGAACAACTAGACACAAGGACAGTTTTTTCCCGAATGCCATCACTCTGCTAAACAAATAATTCCCTCAACACTGTCAAACTAGTTACTAAATCTGCACTACTATTAATCTTCTCATCGTTACTATCGCCTATCTCCTCCCACTTATGACTAATGATTGTAACCTTGTTGCTTGTATCCTTATGATTTATATTGTTTCCTAGTATGATTTGATTGCTTATTTGTACCCTATGATTATCATTAAGTGTTGTACACCTTATGATTCTTGACGAATGTATTTTTTCTTTTTATGCACACTGTGAGCATATGCACCAGAGACAAATTCCCTGTGTGTCCAATCACGCTTGGCCAATACAGAATTCTATTCTATTCTATTCTATTTCAGACAAAGGGTTGTCCAACTTCTAGTGATGGAGCACTCACAACTTCTGGAGGCAAGCCCTTGAAGTCATGAATACAATTTCCATACAGGGTGGAAAACCCCATTAAACTTTCAAGTGTGATCTATTTAGCTTCTGCTTAAAGACATCTCAATTGTGGTTGTAAATTAAGGACTATCTGTAGCTGGAAAAAAGACTTACCTGATTCCTCCAGATTTTTTTGCCAGAGACAAGAGGGAACACCCCCCCCCCCCGCCCCCAAACTGGCTAACAGAAAGACGGCATGGTCCATGACAAGGGTGGGCAATTAATTGTCCCAAGAGGCCACATGAGAAACTGGGACTGTTGTGGAGGGCCAAACCAATGGAGCTGTGAAGATGAATAAGCATGCATGAGAAGTCCTTGGTGCTCTCTGAGCTTGCTTGTTTTCTTGCAGACGTTTCATTA
The DNA here is from genome assembly GCA_022577455.1 of Arizona elegans. Classification (NCBI taxonomy): domain Eukaryota; kingdom Metazoa; phylum Chordata; class Lepidosauria; order Squamata; family Colubridae; genus Arizona; species Arizona elegans. The sequence continues at coordinate 8,303,238 of JAKOOJ010000017.1, forward strand.
CCCTAACTAGGTAACATCATCAGTGCTAGTAAGGAGTGCTGTCTGCTGTCAAGTTTATATTCTGGTGTCTTGCCTGTCTGTGTGCGTGCAGGCATATGGGTAAATTGAAAAAAAAAAAATAGAGTCCCCTTCAAAATAAAAGACAATAGACAATACAATAACAGAGTTGGAAGGGACCTTGGAGGTCTTCTAGTCCAACCCCCTGCCCAGGCAAGAAACCCTACACCACTTCAGACAAATGGTTATCCAACATCTTCTTAAGTGTTGGAGCATTTACAACTTCTGGAGGCAAGTTGTTCCACTGATCAATTGTTCTAACTGTCAGGAAATTTCTCCTAAGTTCTAGGTTGCTTCTCTCCTTGATTACTTTCCACCCATTGCTTCTTGTCCTGCCCTCAGGTGCTTTGGAGAATAGCTTGACTCCCTCTTCTTTGTGGCAGCCCCTGAGATATCGGAACACTGCTATCATGTCTCCCCTGGTCCTTCTTTTCATCAAACTAAACATACCCAATTCCTGCAACCGTTCATCGTATGTTTTAGCCTCCAGTCCCCTCATCATCTTTGCTGCTCTTCTCTGCACTCTTTCTAGAGTCTCAACATCTTGCGGGCCAGACAAAGGCAGCCAAAGGGCTGGATACAGTCCAGGAGCCATAAGATGCCCAAGTCACAAAACGTTGCATGACTGTTAGAGCAGAACAAAGGGAAAACCAAGTGGTTTGAAGGATAAAACAGCTGGAGTTCAGAACAAAATAGAACCAAATTTAATTTTTGCACGGCTCCTTTTTCCATTCCTTCTAAAAGCAAATGCAGGTGGCAGCTGTGAATGAAATTATAGCCGTGGTGGTGGGGGACTTATGGGATCTAATGGAACTTATGGGACATAAAAATGAAGTAACAGCACAAATGAAAGAATCCCAAAATAGAGAAAAATGATTATAATCCTGCCCATGTAATCCAATAAACCCCAAGCATACCCAGAACATAAAAGGAACACCTGGAAAACTTCCGGCAGTGACATCATCGTGCCAGGAACAAAAGAACGTTGCTCCGTTCTCAAAGTTCCAATATTTTCGATTAGGAAGCCGATCCAGGCCCTACTGACCTCGGAGGGGTCAATAGAAAAAAGAGGAAACCCCGAGGACCTCGGTGAGGACAGCAATCCCTCCGAAGGTTCAGGGGAAGCCTCTTAATTCTGATCGAAAAAAAGCCAGCCAATTTGGCTGGCCTGAAACGTTGACAGCTGATTAGTGGGAAGCGAAGATCAAATTAAAGAAGACATCGGTAGGAAACAGACGGAAGAAGAACGAGAATAGAAGAAGGTACTGCTATAAAGTGCGAACTGAAATGGGTGAAAGTGAGGCTCCAAGCAAGCGGCGATAAGCGGCGACGGAAAAGTGAGTGGATCGGAAAACTTAAACTGACAGTAACAGCGCAGAAAGTGACAGGCAGTGGAACCGGAGTGACTCCAAGAGAAATACCATTAAGGAGTTGTGGATTACAAAATAAAATACAAATCAAATTGATCTTGGAGAGGAAAGTGTTCGGAAGTAGAACTTTAGAACTTTAAGCGAGGTGAGAGAGACCAGTGAAGATCGGAAGAAACGACGTGTGGCGAGAGGTGATTTTGACAGCGGAAAGTCAAATGAATGGCAGACATTGGAATCTATAACACGAGCAAGTAGAAGGTGAATCCAGAGGAAATCTGAATATTAAAATAAATTATTTTGTAGAAAAGGACGATATCCAGAGGAGAGAGGAAGAGGAGACAGACAGATTTTGTTATAAGGGGGGAGTGTGACGAGACGATTGACTGGCAGCGGATACCGGAGGAGCAGAGTGAACAGCAGACTGATATACAGAACCTTCCTGCCTGGAAATTAACGAGTGGTGGAGCTAAATTAACTCTATTAAAGTCTTTTTCCTGGACACTTGGATCATACTTGGACACCTGGAATTAGACATTTTGAGTGTTGGATACTTGGATATTTAATTTAAAGGATATTGGATACAATTAACAGAGAGAAGAAATTGGAATGATGCAAGACTGAAAGAAGAAGAAACTATAGAAGGAGAAAGAAAAACACTTAATGAAGTAAAATCCAGCTACTTAAACTTGATTATTAATTATTAATTAACTATTAATTACTAAATATTAAGTAAAAAGTGACATATATATTGTTTAGATTGCTATATATATTTGTTAGTCCAGTTTTTGTGTTTATACAGTGATTTATCTCACTAGTTAGCCTTTTATTATCTTACACACTTACTTATATTCTAGTTAAATTAGATTGATTACATATATTGAAGAAAATACATTGTGTATAGTAATTAAGGGTAATTGACATTAGCTAATAGTAACTTAATAGTATAGTAATTAACTATAAAGGAAAATTGTTGTTATTAATGAATTGCTGAAAATTTATTCTTGAATTAACGAATTGCTGAAATCTTAAATCTTTTCCCTCATATCCCTCCCCTACTTTTCCCTTCCCTTATTTAAGAATATTGCAAAAGCGTAAAGCAGGATATTTAAAACTGTGAATAAGTATAAGGAAATATATATAGAGATTTTGATTGTGTGATAGAGAAATAGCAACATAGTAAACAGTAAATATTACCCCACCTAGGCATTATTCTAGGATTGTTAGATACTATAATTTGAACATTAATATAGACAGAAACATAAAGATCTAAATAGCAAACCAGTATATGAAACTTTGGGGACAGATAATACAAAAAGTACAAATGGCAACCACAGGTTCATCAGCGATCACTAAGACAAGCAAGAAGATACCCTCAAACCAGATGACACTCTCAGCTTCTCCGGCGCAGCAAAGGCCAGTTGACACCACGTCTGGGGCAGAAAAAGAAAAGGCAACCTCCACCCTTAACATGCAAAACATCCACTCGGTATTAGCAATGATTCAAGAGGGAATGAACAAAACGCAAGAGTCCATAGCTAACAACCATGAAGAAACAAGGAAAAATCATGAAGAACTGAGGATGGATGTGGGAGAAATAAAAGATAACATTAAGAAAATGGATGAGAAGATTGGGAAAATACAACAGAACATTGCGGAAAACGAGCAAAGGATCCAAAAAGTGGAGGAGAAAATGGAACAGACGGACAAGAGAATGGAAAAGATGGAGCAAAATCAAGTGTCAAACAACAAGGATTTGAAAGACTCATTAACATACTTAGAAATGGAAAAGGCATCTTTTTTTCTTCAGATTTCAGAATGTAGAGGAACAAAAAGACAAAGACCTAGGACAGGGGTGGGCAAATGTGGCTCTTTTACAACCTGTGGACTTCAACTCCCAGAATTCCTGAGACAGCCAAGCTCAGGAATTCTGGGAGTTGAAGTCCACAGGTTGTAAAAGAGCCACATTTGCCCACCCCTGACCTAGGAGAACTGATGACAGAGATACTAGCAGAAGCGACCCAGAGGGATAAAGAAGACGTCCGAAGAGACATAGATGAAATTTACAGAGTCCACACCAATTATGCGCGAAGACATAAGTTGCCCAAGGAGATACATATTAGATTCACAAAAAAAATCCATAAAAGAAGATATCTACAGGAAGATGAGAGAAGGGACAATTGTATACAAAGGAAAAGAAATTATGACTCTCAAACAAATCCCAAGAAGGATAAGAGACCAAAGGAAAAATTATAATTTCTTAACGACACAATTGAATAAATATAAAATATTGTTCCGCTGGCTAATTCCGGAAGGGTTACTGATTTTCTGGCAGGAAAAAAAATACAAGATTGACAGTTTAGAAAAAGCACAAGACTTTTTTGATCAGCACTTTGTATTGGAAGAGGAACAGGAAAGCAGAGAAGAATTAGAAACCAAGAGCCAAGAGGAACGCCGGACAGAAAGAGAAGAAAGAAATCAAGAAGAAAAAAGAAGATTGTAAAGAGAAAGAATTGAAAGAGAGGGAGTGAGGGAAAAGACACAAGTAATTACAAAAAACACAAGAAGACTAAGAACAACAAACAGATAGAAAACAATAATGGAACAAGAACTAAAGATGAACTCAATTAACATAAACGGTCTAAATTCACCAACCAAAAGAACACACATATTTACAAAATTACATAAATTGGAGATGGATGTCATAATTCTACAAGAAGTCCATATTAAGAAACAACATCAAAAACTATTAGAAAACCAAAGATTAGGAACACTATACACATCATTAGCGGATCAGAAAAAGAGAGGAGCTGCAATATACGTTAAGAAACATTCAAAAACAAAGCAAGTATATACAGACACTGATGGACGGATTTTGATGATAGAAATACAAAGAATAAAAAAATGTTATTAATATCAATATATGCAACCAATGGAAATCAAAGTGAGTTTTTTAAAAAAATACATAATATAACTAAGGATCTGGAATATAAGAACATCTGTATCGTAGGAGATTTCAACGCAATCATGGACACCGAAAAAGATTATCAGAGCAATAAAAAGAACCAAACCAGGAAAAAAACATTACCGGATACATTCAAAGACATGGCAGATGAACTACAATTACATGATGTTTGGAGAGAGGCGAATAAACAAGCAAAACAATATACATTCTATTCTGGTCCACACCAATCGTGGTCCAGAATAGATATGGCCTGGACGACCTCAGAGTTTAGGAAAGAAATAAAAGTCATAGAAATATCATCAAATACCTGGGCAGATCACAGCCCAATAACAATAGTATTGGAAACAAAACAGGTGGATGATGGACACTGGAATGATTAAGGACAAGGAATACACACAGATGATCGAGAAAGAAATTAATATGTTTTTTCAGATAAATACCAAAGAACAGACAACACTCCAAAACTTTTGGGATACAGCCAAAGCCTACATAAGAGGCCTTACCATCTCGTACACAGCAAAGAAAAACAAGGATAAACAACAGACAAGAAATAACCTATTAACAGAACCCAGAACACATGAATCAGAACTGCAGAAACAACCCCACAATAAAATAATTAAAGGAAAGTTAAAACTTGTCAAACATAAGGTTAACTTAATTACACAAACAGAAACTGCACAGAAAATGAAATTGGCAAAACAAAAACACTTTGAGCATGCAAATAAAACAGGTAGCTGGTTAGCGTATAAATTGAAAAAGGAAAAAGAGAAGAGGAACATATACCAACTACAAGACAAGGCAAGGCTTGATTTATATCACATAAATCAAGACAAAAATGGTATAGCAAAAAATTTCTTTCAGAACCTTTACAAGCAAGAAGAAATCAGGGAAGAAGAGATCAAGGAATATCCAAAACAAATATCCAAAAACTGGAGGAGACACACAAAGAGTTATTAAATAGACCAATTACTATGACTGAATTGCTGGAAGCCAGGAAAAAACAAAAAAAAAATAAAACGCCCGGGCCAGATGGCATACCAACAGAATTCTATAAAGTGTCAGCACCCAATGGATGAGTTCTTACTCCAAGTCTTCAACGATGCACTCTTAGAAGCAAAAATTCCCAATTCCTGGGCTGAAACCATAATTACACTTATCCCAAAAGAAGACACTGATCCCACACAAATCCAAAACTACAGGCCAATATCACTATTAAATGTGGATTACAAACTGTTTATGCTGGTCATTACGCAGAGACTGAAAACAATTATTCATAAATACATACACTCAGACCAAAATGGTTTTGTTCCAAGAAGACAGATCAAAAATAATATGAGAACAATCATTAACATCCTTGAATACTATGAGAAAAAATTGGACAAACAATTTTCCTGGATGCACAGAAAGCATTCGATAACTTAAATTGGAATTTTCTTATACCACAATTGGAGGCAATGGAATTTGGTGATAAATTTTTAAACATGATTAGGAAAATATACTCCTCCCAAACGGCCAAATTTATGATCAATGGGGATATGACAGAAAAATTTGAGATATCAAAGGGAGTGAGGCAACAATGCTCTCTATCCCCATTATTGTTTATAATATCCTTTGAAATCTTATTAAATGAAATTAGGAAAGACAAAGAAATAAAAGGTCTGAGAATAAAAAAAGAGGAGTATAAATTGCAAGCCTTCGCTGATGATGTGGTGTTTATCGTGAAACAACTAGAAACAACAGGAACTAAACTGTTAGGGAAAATAGAGGAATATGGAAGAGTGGCTGGTCTCAAAATCAATAAACAAAACCCAAAAGCATTAACGAAGAACTTGACAAAGGCACAGGAGAAAGAATTAGACGATAAATTAGGAATACAAATAGTGAAGAAAATAAAGTATCTGGGAATCTGGCTCACCAATAAAGCAACATCAATTAGAGAGGATAACTATACTAAATTAACAAAACAGATTAAAAAAGATTTGGAAATATGGAGCAAACTACAACTGTCATTCTTAGGGAAAATTGCATCCATTAAAATGAATATACTACCCAGACTACTATACCTCTTCCAAGTAACTCCGATTTGGCCAGGGAAGGATTTTTTCAAAGACTTCGATAAAATGATAGCAAAGTATATTTGGCAAGGGAAGAAGGCCAGAATTAAAATAAAATGTTTGCAAGATACCCAGGAGAAAGGAGGATTAGGGTTACCGGACTGGAAACTACTCTAAGGCGGCATCATTAAACTGGATTAGAGATTGGATAGATCTGAAAGAACACTACTTCTAGAGGGATTCGACCTACAACAAGGCTGGCACGCATTTTTGTGGGAGGGAAGAGATAAACATCACGGATATTTCCAACAATATATTATTAGAGGATCATTACACGGAACATGGCAAGAGATCAGAAAAACACATTATAATAAAATTCCGAGATGGCTATCGACTATGGAGGCGCTGATTTATCCTAACGCTATGGACACGGAGAAAATGAGAAACTACAAAGAACTGCTGAATAATAGAGGAGAATTACAATCAAGGCAAGATTTGAAAGAACAGGCTATAGACATTGACTGGTGGCCATATTTACAAATAGAATCAAGGTATAAAACAGATCAGGTACAATTTGGATTTCAAAATGAACCAAATGAATTGGATAAAATTTTACAAGGAACAGATGAGAAAATGTTATCTAAAATATATAATTACTTATTAAGATATAAATTAGAGGAAGAAGTGGTTAAAGAAAATATAATTTGGGCAAAATTTTTTGGGTATAGTATCGAATTGGACAAATGGGAAAAATTATGGACTGTAAATTATAAACTGACAATGTCTATACCCTACAAGGAAAATCTGTTCAAAATGTTCTATCGATGGCACCTCCCACCAGCGCGCCTAGCAAAAATGTTCCCAAATACCTCTCCAATTTGCTGGAAGTGTAACACACAAAAAGGAACATATTACCATCTATGGTGGTTATGCCAAAAGGCGAAACAATATTGGTAGGAAATAAGGAAAATGATAGAAGAAATTACAAATCAGAAGTTGGAAATGAAGCCGGAAACCTTTCTACTCGGAATAATCACAGCACAGTATGAGAAAGAGATAAAATACTTAATTATCCATACCTTAAAAGCAGCTCGCATACTCTTTGCCCAAAACTGGAAACAGGAACACATACCGACAGAAAACAAAATAATCACTAAAATCACAGAATGCGCAGAAATGGATAAACTTACAAAACAGCTACAAGAGAAAGATGACACAGAGTACTACTTAGCATGGCAAAAATGGTATAACTGGTTGGAGAAAAAGTTAGAAATACACTCATAGGGACTCTAAAGAATAAGGTCAATTTTGAGACAAAACTTAGAGTACCAATTAAGGAGTGTAACAATTTTAAGGATGGAACGTATATTAATGCTTCACATGTAAATATGTAAATATACAAATATATAGATAAATGCGGAAAAAGTCTACCAATGTGACAACTTTAAGAGCAAGTCGTAAGACTTGATTGATGTTCGTTTGTTTTGTATGTTGTACCGTTGTATTTATGTTTGTTTGTACTTTTAACTAATAAAATATTTTATATATAAAAAAAAGGAACACCTGGAAAAACACAAAATGGATCAATATAGCTGAATCAAAGATGGAATAGCTAGCTGGATTTTTTTTTCAAGGAAAAACATGATGCCGTAACATTCGTTTGCAACTTCTACTTTTGGAGAGTGGCTGTTAGGAGACCAAAGTGCAAGGGAAACATTGAACTGTCTCCTTAGATGTACCGTGTTTCCCCAAAAATAAGACCCTGTCTTATATTTTTTTGAACCCTAAAATAAGCGCTTGGCCTTATTGCCATGCGCTCAAATGCCCGATTGGGCTTATTATCAGGGGATGTCTGTTTGGGGGAAACAGGGTAGCAGTCAGACATGCATGACTACAACTGGCACCAGAATTTCCATGGCTAATAAAAGCGGTTGTTAAGTGAACTGTGCCTGGTTTTTATGACTTCTTTGCCAGAGTTAAGCAAATTGCTGCCGTTGTTAAGTGAATCTGGCTTCCCTGACTTTGTTAGAAGCTGGCTGGGAAGATGGCCAATAGCAATAGCACTTAGACTTATATACCGCTTTACAGTGCTTTGAGGCCTCTCCAAGCGGTTTACAGAGTCAGCCTATTGCCCCCAACATTCTGGGTCCTGTTACCGACCTCGGAAGGATGGAAGGCTGAGTCAACCTTGAGCTGGTGAGACTTGAACTGCTGGCAGCCGACGGTCAGCAGAAGTAGCCAATGGTGATCCCACCATAACAGTGGTGGGTTCCTCCTGGTTCGGCCCGGTTCGGCCGAGCTGGTAGCAGTGATGATATGACGTCACTGAACCAGTTCTCTTTGTTCGGGAGCTGGGCCCTCCCACCGCCCCCTCCAAGTTATTCTTACCTTTTATTTGGCCCTACCCCCAATCTATTGCTGCCTCCCGAGTCCCAGATGATTGGCTAGAAGGAAGAAATCTGTTTAAACTCTTGCTGCAGGGCTTCAAAGGGCCGCCCTACAGCTGATCAGTGTTAAAAGGCAGTGTGGTGGTAGACCGGAGCCTCCAAAAACGAATGAGTAGATCGGTGCCTCCGAAAACGAATGAGTAGATCAGTGCCTCCAAAAACAAATGGGTAGACCAGGGCCTCCAAAAACGAATGAGTAGACCGGTGCCTCCAAAAACAAATGAGTAGACCGGTGCCTCCAAAAATAAATGAGTAGACTGGTATAGCTCTGCAAGCAGTTAAAAGCCTGGTAGACCAGTACCTCTGCTAAATCCTAAAGAATTGTCACATGACCATCAAGCCACGCCCCAAAAATAAGCCACGCCCACAGAACCAGTAGTAAAAAAATTTAGAACCCACCCCTGCGCCACAACCATTCTAAGTACATGCTGGTTGCCAAGCAGCAAAATGTTGCTGTTGCTGTGATGGTTATATAGGTAATCCATACCTTACAACAGTTCATTTAGTGACCATTCAAAGTTGCAACAGCACTGAAAAAAGTGACTTACAAACATCTTTCACTTATGACTGTTGCCTCATCCCCACGGTCTTGTGATCAAAGTTTGGCAACTGATTCATATTTATGATGGTTGCAGCGTTCCAGGGTCATGCGATCACCTTTTGCAACCTTCCAGCAAGCAGAGTCAATGGGGGAAGTCAGATTCACTCAACAACCATGTTAATAACTTAACAACTGCAGTGGTCCACTTAACAACGGTGGCTAGAAAGGTCGTAAAGTGGGGCAAAATTCACTTGACGATGGTCTTAGCAACATAAATTTTGGGCTCGGTTGTTGCAAGTCGAGGACCACCTTATAAAAAGCAATTTCGGGGCTGTTTTAACCTTGAACGGTCACTAAAGAAATGGTTGTATGTCGAAGACTGCCTGGTTAATCCTAAAACATGAAAATATGGAAGGATATGACAGCTGCTTGGTGTTTACTTTGCAGATTTTTTTTTATGACAGAGTGAGATGTGACTTTACTGATGGACCCAACCAATCATCTTACATTGGGAGTGGAGAACGATGGCCCTTTTATGACTTATGGACTTCAACTCCCAGAATTCCTGAGCCAGTATGGCTGGCTCAGGAATTCTGGGAGTTGAAGTCCACAAGTCATAAAAGGTCATTGTTTCCCCCCCACCTCTGTCTTACATCATTGCTGATGGTGGAGTCCCTGTGGACCAGCCGCTGCACGTGACTATCTATGCTGCTCCCGGAGGAAAACTTGGTGGCCGTCTGAGACTCTTTCTCCCGAAGCTTCACCACCACCTCGCAGGCTTTCCACTCAGTCATCACCTTCTGGTATCGGCGTATAATGTCCCCATCCACCTTAAGGAAGAGAAGAATTTATTTCAGGCTAGCAATTCCACAGAATGATACCGTCAAGCAACCGGGAAAACAAGAGATTCAGGCAGTTCAAATGGGTATAAAGATTTACGGTAAACTTAAGCTCCCTGCAAGAATCTGAACTACTAACAAGCAAAGCAGTTTTGCGGTCGATAAGGAATTCACGATGACTGGACTTAGATCTCTTGTGGGTGCGAAGGGACTCATGACTGATGATGTGTTTGACTTAGCCTAAATCTGGTCATCTCCTATTGATATAATCTGTGACAAACTATCCAGGAGCTATCCAGGAGCCTGGATAGCTCTGCAGACTAAGCACTGTAATTTAACACCAGCTGTCTGCAATTAAAGTAAGTTTGAATCTTTCCAGGCTCAAGGTTGACTCAGCCTTCCCTCCTTTCTAAGGTAGGTAAATTGAGGAACCAGTTTGTGGGGGCAATAAGCTGACTTCGTATAAAATATACAAAAGTATGAAGGCTATTGCTTAATGCACTGTAAGCCGCCCTGAGTCTCCGGAGAAAGGCGGCATATAAATCAAATTAAAAAAAAAAAAAAAAACTTGCTCGATCCTTAGCAGAAACCCTAAAGCCGTGATGGCGAACCTATGGCACGCATGCCACAGGTGGCACATGGAGCCATATCGGTAGGCACACGAGCTCAGCTCCGGCATGTTGATTTTCAGGCCTTCTGGGCCCACCAGTCAGCAAACAGGCCATTTCCAGCCTCTGAAGGGCCTCCGGGGGGGTGGGGAAGGCCATTTTTGCCTCCCCAGGCTCCTAGAAAGGCTCTGGAGCCTGGGGAGAGTGAAAAACGGGTCTACCGGGCCCACTGTGCTATCACGTGCCAAAAGCGGGGGAACATGGGAGGGGGGGGGTCATGTGCACATGCGTGGGGGGGCGCATAGAATTATGGGTGTTGGCACGCACGTGCACAACCCCCCGCGCTCCCCCCGCTTTTGGCACGTGATGGCAAAAAGGTTAGCCATCACTGCCCTAAAGGTTGCATTGACCGTGTTTTCTAGTTCTCATGATGAAAAGTCTAGGGGGACAGTCAACATTTTCACGTGTTTTGCTTTCCAAAATCCCAGCCAAGCTCAGTATTTTCTTATTGCAACTGCAAATGGTTTTTCAGGGACATCGGGAGAAGTCATTCCCATCGTCTCATCCTTTTAACCAAAATGCTGGGCCTGAAGCTAGAATCTCTCTGTATATCGTATTCCTGAGCCTCCGGATAAATTGAATGATCATCTTCTAGAACAGGGATCTCCAACTTTGGCAACTTTAAGACTTGTGGACTTCAACTCCCAAAACTCCCAGAAAGTTGAAGTCCATAAGTCTTAAAGTTGCCAAAGTTGGAGACCCCTGTTCTAGAACCCCCCTTGGAAATACTGAAGACAAACAAGTACCAGCTCCATTTCCTTCTTGCTCATGCCAAACTTGTAGTGTCCCAGCAAGAACGGCCACACCTCCTTCCGAATTTCATGTTGCACCCCACCATAGTAGACTTGTCGGAGCAGCTCCAATTCCTTGTAATTCTAATATGAAAGGAAGTGAGATTGAGACTGAGACAGAGTAATTATGGGAAATTTAGCTAACACCTGCCAACTCAGAAGTGAAAAATCTTCTCCTTTTTATTTTTATAGCTCAAGATAACTGATTTATTGTGGTAAAGACAGCTATTTGCTTAGATGGAGCTAGTTGTAAAATTAGGATTTGATCAAAACCAAAACTGTACAACAAATTTGATCTGGTGGTTAAGGCACCCAGCTAGAAACCAGGAGACTGTGAGTTCTAGCCCCGCCTTAGGCATGAAAGCCACCTAGGTGACTTGGGCCAGTCACCAGGAGACTGTGAGTTCTAGTCCCATTTTATGAGCTTTGGGCCAGGCACTCTCTCTCAAACAACCAACCTCACAGGTTTGTTGCTGTGGGTAAAATAGGAGGAGGAATGAGTATTGGGTACACTTGCTTTCTTGTTACTTATAAAATAATAAAAATAGGATAAAAATCTAATACATAACTAAATAACATTGTAGTGGGAGACATTTCTATTTGTTATCCGGGACAGCCAGTCAAAACATCCTCCGTTTCTCCCCTCCCAGTGCTTAAAATTTAATAATTTAATTTAATATTTAAATTTATATACCGCACTTCTCCCGAAGGACTCAGGACGGTGAACAGCCAGAAGTAAAAAACATCAAATACAAAATATAAAAACAATTTAAAATGAATTAAACAATTTGGCCCGACAGTTAAAATCCCCCATTAAAATCCAAAATTACTTATATGCAGTGGACATTGTTAGTTTATAATTTCTTTCCCATAACTGTTGACATTTATCTAAATCAATTGAATATCCAAATTTTTTTGCCCAGGCTATCACTGTTTCTTTTACTTGATCTGCCTCTAATTCTATGCTCAATAAAAAATTGTAACATTTTTTAAATTAATTTATCCTCTGTTCCTGTGCGTTATCTTATCCAGCTCAGTCTTTTCTAAGTAAAAACCATGTAATTTAACATCCTTTTCGTATCTTGTTTGTATTTGCATATACATATACCAATCGATTTTAATTCCCTGTTCTTCCAGTTCTTGTTTCCCTTTCAATTCCGCAATGTCTGTTAGCAAATCCTTAATATCTAACAATATTTCCAAAATTAAAGATATTTGGGTGAATTAAAGCTTCCGCTTACAATTAATTATATGGCAGAGAGCAAGTCCCTCTCATCAAGAAGCTGACGAGTCCCCTCTTATGCATGGATTGTTCCATTTAGGGTCAAGAAAATGAGAACAAATTTGCAATCCAGAACTGGTTTGTTGCTGAAACATAATGTTGTGAATGATTCCTCTTAAGAATATAAGGAAATCCAAGCTGGGTCAAAGAAAGCTATATCCAATTTAGTGCATACAACCGTCAGCCAATGTCTCTAAAAATATGCATCGTTTGTTTACTTAAAATCCCTGGTCACCCAACGCCAAAGACCTCTAGGATCCTCCGCTATGTCGCTCTACCCACAAACATTGTCCCGTGTTCAGAGATACAGTGCTACTGAACATGCAAGTTTCATTTGAGCCATTAAGGACAACAGCAGCTCTCATAAGTGTGAGCCAGTTGCCGAGCTTCCAGGCCACAATCATTGGACTGTGGGGGATACCGCAATGATTGCAAGTGCAGGACAGTCCTTAATTATTTAGAAATGATGGGAAATATTTATAGCTCAGGTGGTAGATCAATCGAGCAATCAGAATAGAAGGAGGAAGGAAGTCTTTTAGTTCAGGCCCCTACTCAAGCAGGAGACCCTATATTATTTCAGACGTTGGTGATAGCTTGTTCTCTGAGTGATCTGTCCCCGTCCACACACACACACAAACACAGCCAGCCGAGGGTTAAGAGCACTTGGAACACACCCAGGTCTTTATCTCCAACTTGGCAGCGATATACACACCGTCTGCCAAGTGCTTTTATTTCCACAGAAAACAGAAAGATAATATACTCAGCGTACAAGAGTCCAACAGAAATTAATATTCCTCTCAGCAGTTTCGGACGAGGCTTTAGTGACTATCCAAGGTTTATTTTTGTTCGTCACAGGGATCACTGGCCACCACCCTCTATTATATAGTCTCTGGGGTGTGGTCCAGTGACTCAGTTCTAATCCCTAGCACGCCTCCTGAGCTGCTGCAATCGTTTATCACGCCTTCGGAGGCGTGCGTCCAGGAATGATGTCTTCCTTCACTCTCATCTGAGACACCTGTCTCCCTGCTAATCTCCTCTCCCTTGGCCGGCACCTGAGACAGTGCCAGAGGGGAGGGGCCTGGAGAGGGAGGCCTGGCTGACTCCTCTTCCTCATGCTCGGAGCTTTCTTTCTCCAATGGGACAGGCTCAGAGGGCGGGGCCACAACACTGAGCTTCTTATTCAATTTCTGAACGTCTTGTCACTAGGCTAGGTAACATCATCCACTGAACTTCAACTAGCCCGCTGATGAAACATTCGGAACCTGAACAACAAGCTCGGAGAACAAACCACTACCAACATTCATTATTTTTTTCAGCACCATCGTAACTTCGAAGCGTCTCTAAACAAACAGTCACAATCAAGGGCTGTCTATATTTAATCTACATAGTCTTGCCTTCTTATCCTTCTGGTACTTGCTCCAGACCTCTTTGGTCAGTCCCTCTGCAGCACTTGTGGGTTTATCTGGTGGGATGATGGAATGGTTCACCAACGCAGACAAGTGAGTTCGGACAGTGGACAAGTGACGGCAGTAAGCAAGCCCTGTGTGGGGAAAAGACAACACATTTAACAGGTCTGGCATTCATTGTTCAAACCAGCAGAGTATGATAGTATTTTCACAATTTATTGACCAACAGGAGGCACTGTATGTGCAGTCCTCAACTTATGACCACATTCAGGACCAGAGACACCTTTGCTAAATGAAGTGGTTGTTAAAGTTGTGGTGCCCAATTCTGCAACCTTTTGGTTGGGGTCATTAAGCAAATCACATGATTATTAATGAATCGGGTGACGGGAGCTGCATGGCGCTCCCACATAACACCTCTCCTGCGTGAGCTGCACTGGCTCCCAGTGGTCTTCTGGGTGCGCTTCAAGGTGTTGGTTATCATCTTTAAAGTGCTCCATGGCATAGGACCTAGATACCTTCGAGACCGTCTGCTGCCACCAACGACCTCCCACCAACCGGTGCGCTCCCACAGAGAGAGCCTCCTCAGGGTACCATCGGCCAAGCAATACAGACTGGTGGCCCCCAGGGGGAGGGCCTTCTCTGTGGGGGCACCTGGTCTCTGGAATCAACTGCCCCCAGAGATATGAAGAATTCAAGACCTCGGTGCCTTCCGCCGTGCCCTGAAGACCTTCCTTTTTCAGCAAGCCGGGCTGGCTTAATGCTTTTTAAATGTTTTTAATATGTTTTGTTACTGTTTTTTAACTTTGGGGCCAAATTTATATATATCTTTTTAAATTGTTTTTAATGTTTGTATCTACGTTTTTTACTTTGGCTGTACACCGCCCTGAGCCCTTCAGGAGAAGGGCGGTCTATAAATTTGATAATAAATAAATAAAAATAAATAAAAATCACATGTTTGTTAAGTTAATTCAGCTTCCCTCATTGATTTTTACGTCTTGGAAGTCAACTGGAAAAGTTGCAAATGGCAATCGCATAATCACATATGATGGGACAACCATCACAAATACATGCCGGTTGGCAAACATCTAAATTTTGACGTCATCATGGGGATGTTGTGAAAATCATAGCAATAGCAATAGACATGTACCACTTGATAGTGTTTTACAGCCCTCTCTAAGTGGTTTACAGAGTCAGTCTGGCCGAAGCCATCTTGGAGCTTCAGTGCTGCCACACTGGAGCCGAGGAATAGGGAGGGGGGATTAGAGATAGCTGGGGTTGTGTAGTCAAAATAAAATACTTTCTCTTGGAACCAAGGACGTTCTCACACCTGGCCGGAGGAAGAAGGAGTGAAGTCACCAGACCAGTGGACACTGTGTTGATTGGGCCATGTAACTGATTGTTTGGGGTTGAGGGAAAAACTTTTATTTTTAATTAGGTGAAAACCAAGGGGCCCTTCAGAGTTGGTTTTCACCCGATATGTGCCAATTTGATATTTCCAATAAAGCTATTCTTTGAGGAATCCATCTGCCTTGGAGTTTTTGCTTGCGATGGATCTATTATTTGGAACCCTGACATCAGCATCTTGCCCCTAACAATCTAGATCCTCATTTTACCGACCTCAGAAGGATGGAAGGCTGAGTCAGCTTTGAGCTGGTCAGGATCGAACTTCTGGCAGCAGGCAAAGTCAATCTGCAATACTGCATTCTAACCACTGTGCCATCACGGCTCCTTAGTAGAGGATCATTGTAAGTCACTTTTGTAACTTCAAACAGTCACTAAATGAAAGGTCATAAATTGAGGGCTTCTTGTATTCCTCTAACTGAAATTGTTCTAACTGAAATTCACCAGATGCCCTTAGCCACTGTCATCAAATTTAGATCTTACACAGTCCAACTTGCTTTCCCAGGAATTGCTCTGAGACAACAGCACTTTGTTTTGTGTGTTTTATAGCACACTCTATGAGTGGCCTGGCTGTTAGCAAGCTTGTAAAAAGTAATAAATGAACTTGGCTTAAAATAGCAGAATTCTGGTGGAAGGGAGGCCACCAGGGTTGGGATTACAGCACAGAATTTCCATTATTCTCAAGCTACAAATTTTGGTTATCATATAAATATGGGCATATGGTTAAAAACGTAGGAAGCTGATATAAATTTGCATTGTGTTAAAATGTTCAAGATAACTTTTATAAAATGAGGTATCGTTGGTATATCAGTTAAACTGTCAAAAACAGATAAAGAAATAGCGAACCAGTGTTGGAAGAGGGAAAATTTTATCCTGCATGGTGGATTTCTGAAAAAAAACAAAGAAATTTTGGGTGCAAACTTGCCCAACGATGCAAAGGATACTGCAGATTACTATTACAAGGAAACTGGAATTTTTATTGGATTTTATGAATAATCAACTGGAAAAGATATATGGGTAACTAATATTGTAGAAGGTACTGTAACTGCGGCAAAATTACTGCACGCACAAAGATAAAAGAATTCGGAAATACCCACAGTAGAAAATTGGATTATAAAACTGATGGAGAGTAAAAGCAAATCTGACCAGTTTAGTCAAGGAAGATATAAAGACTTTTTAAAAAAAGACAGGAAGTCTTCTATGGACTTTTTGTTGAAAGAAGAAAAGATTGAATTGATGATTAAAACAAAGAGGAAAGGGGAAAGAATAAGATGACAATTACTCAATAAAAAGGGCAGAAATCATAAGTTTTCTTTCTATTTTTTTTTTTAATTTGATTTATATGCCGCCCTTCTCCGGAGACTCAGGGCGGCTTATAGTGCGTTAAGCAATAGCCTTCATACTTTTGTATATTTATACAAAGTCAGCTTATTGCCCCCACAAACTGGGCCGTCAATTTGCCTACCTTAGAAAGGATGGAAGGCTGAGTCAACCTTGAGCCTGGCGAGATTCTATCTTACTTTAATTGCAGACAGCTCGTGTTAAATTACAGTGCTCTGTCTGTTGAGCTATCCAGGCTCCTTTTGTTCTTATTTTTATTTTTTTCTTAATCTTTTAATTTTGTATACTTTTATTCTATTGAAATATTTCAAAGTTTTAAAAAAATGTCCTGATCATTACCAATATGAAGATTATTTCCTATGGCCTACAGACCAGGAATTTTTTATTGAAATCCTAAGCAAATTCAAAACAATTCATTCAAACATCATAACGCTGATCAAGTTCAAATCCATTATCTTCTCAAATACAGACTTCCCTCTTGACCATAAAAAGCACACAAAATGGCTGTTAAGTGTGTGGCCTACAGTTCGGTTTTTACCCAGTCTGGTTCCATTCAGATGCAATTGAAGGCCAATAAATACATAGTCCTTTAGGTGCAAATCCATGCTCTTGGGCCTGTTCAGAGCTGTGTTTTTTTCAACCTGGCCACCCAGCAATAACGCTGGCTGGGGCTGATAAAGCTGCAGTGTTATTTGAAGGACCGTCTTTTCCCATTACATCTACCTGACCCACCGAAGTGGGGAGACCTAATACTGTGTTTCTCCGAAAACACGACCCACCCCAATAATAAGCCCCAATTTTTTGGGGGTGGGCCTAATATTACCCCTACCCCGAAAATAAGCCCAGGGGGATGGGCGTGGCCAGCATGAGTGGCGGTGTGGGCACGGGAGGGGGGCAACTGTGTGGCTGCAGCCTGCTGGCCCCTTGGGGCAGTGCAAATACCACTTTTGCCCTTCTCTTTCTGGGTGCAGCACTTCTACTTGTTGGGTCGCTTCCCTGAAGCTGGCAGCTCTGTGGCTACGTGTGTTGCTTTTTCCCTCTTTTTGGGAGGCTCGCGGGAAGCTTTTTGGAGGGGGGGTTTTCCTGCCTGCCATCCTTCCCTCAGCTTGTGCTGAGCTTGAGGAATGGATGACAGGCAGGAAAAAAACCCTTCCCATTTTCCTCCCGTTCACCAAGAAGCCTCCATTCCGAACGCTGAAGGTTCGGAATGGAGGCGACAGTACGTCCACAGACCATCCAGCTCACCGAGTCTGACCTGCTGCACCTCAAAAAAAGTAAGACCACCTCGAAAACAAGCCCGTGCTTATTTTCAAGTCTAAAAGAAAATAAGACTCAGTCTTATTTTCTGAGTAACATGGTATGTTACAGGTCCCATTTCTTAAGGAGGTCCATCTAATGGGACCAAGAAGAAGAACCGTATTTTTCGGAGTATAAGACACACCTTTTTCCCCCCAAAAAAGAGGGTGAAAATCTGGGTGGGTCTTATACTCCGAATGTAGCCCTGCCCAGCCTCTGAAACGGAGGTTTCGGAGGCTGAAAAAAGCCTCTGAAATGGAGCTTCAGAAAAAAAGCCTCTGAAATGAAGCTTCAGAAAAAAAGCCTCTGATAGGAAGCTTCAGAAAAACAGCCTCTGAAATGGAGGTTTCAGAGGCTGAAAAAGCAAGGCGCAGAGTTCACAACCAACGAACCTGTTGCTAAAATTCACCTCTGGGAACAGCTGATTGGGGGTATTCCGGGAGGCTGATCTACCCGCCAATCAGCTTTTTTCTTATTTTCCTCCCCAAAAACTAAGGTGCGCCTTATACTTTGGTGCGTCTTATAGTCTGAAAAATATGGTACCTTCTCTATGGTGGCTCCCTCCCCATGGAACATCATCCCTGTAAAGATAAGATTGCCCCCCGCCCATCTTTATACTCTTTCCAAGGGCCATGAAGACCTGATTTTGCCAGCAGGTCTGGTGACCCCAAGGTGATACAGAGAACATCAAGTGATTGATTTGATTCTTGCCACCATGGGGGTGGAGGTTTATTGGATTTTGTATTTTACTTCTTAAGCCATCCAGAATCATTGTGAATGAATTGGACGGTCATATAAATTTTTTTCATCAATAAAAGTGGCACACTCAAATTCAGAGGTGTCCATGTGAGGAAGGGGAGGATTAAAATTAGCAAGATGGTGGACAGAGCACTGAGATACAAACCCTTGCCTGTTTTCCATGTGTGTTTGATGTCAACACACATAATAAAAAGGATGGAGTTGGTCTTGGGTTGCTGTCAGCTGCAAGCAATCGAGATCCCCACACGTAGGATTCAAGTCAACTACTTCATTATATCTAGCCTATTATACAGGAATCTTCCCAGAATGCCAGCCTTCGCCTGGGAACAGATAGATAAGGTTCTATAGAGCTTAAGAGATATCAGTTCTGGATCACTTGCAGCTATGCAAGGATTCAAGGCTAATTCTGCCCTTGAGGCCTCCTCCAACACTTGAGGCATTTCTCAACCTCTGCTCTGTCCACCAACTTCCTCATTTTGAGCCCTTCTATAGAAGTTTTTGCCTGGATGGCACCAGGTGTGGTAGGCAATTAAGTTTGATGCCCAGCTGGGATCCAGCCTCACCAACAGAACTTACATCCATAGAAGGCTCTGGAAACAATTTGCCTCTTCATACTTTCACACAACAGTTTTAAAGGGGTTCTGTTAGGAAAAAAAGCAACATTAAGAATACATACATCAAAGACTGATTCTACCAACAACTGTCTTTGCTCCTCATTTTTCATCCCCCCCCCCAAAGGTCTTTAAAATGTTATAATAGGGATTATTCTGCAGTGTTTTCACAATGGTTCCACAAGCAGAGATGGGCTAATCACCTCACAGCGTAATTACAATGAGAATTCCATAGTCCATTCGAATCTAGGGTCTCCTACTGTTAACCTGACATTTTAGTCACTAGTTCTCATTGTCCTCTCCCCTGGCCAAGTGCCCATCATACACCCAACCAAGGTAAAGACCTAGAATTAGAATTAGAAAGGAGCAATTAGGCCATGAAGTCTAACTCTGTTTAATGCACAAATCCACATTAGAGCTTCTCCTGCAAAGGGCTGTTTAGCTTCCACTTAAATACATCTAATGAAAGACATTCCCCCTACCCCTTATGCCCCCATTATTTTAGTAGGCACTATCCCACTCTTAGGACACATGATATTGCTGACATTCAGTTGATAGTCAGCAATTATTTTAAGGTCTTTGAATTAAATTAAAGCAATTAATTTCCTTTTTAAAAAAAGGAAAACCTCCTTTGAGTTGAGCACAATTTTTTAGCAAGCATGCTAAGCAACAATACAAAACCAGGTTGTCATTTCCAGAATGTCAATCAATTTCCTAGCCTGCTATTGCCCTGGTGCTATCGCATGCAAGAATTAACCAGACCTGGCTCTTCTTAGTTTCTCAGCTTAGACCAGTATTTCTCAACCTCAGCCCCTTCAAGATCTGTGGACTTCAACTCCCCAAATTCCACAGCCAGCATGCAGGCTGAAGCTTTCTGGGAGTTGAAGTCCACACATCTTAAAGAGGCTAAGATTAAGGTACACTGGCTTAGACAATGTCACTTGCAAAAGGACAGATTTTAAGAAGTCAACTCAAACCCACTCCCCAAATTTGCACGCTCAGTTTTAAAATATGACAAAAGAAAGCCAGTTTGGTGCAGTGGTTAAGGCGCTGGCCTAGAAACCAGGAGACTGTGAGTTCTAGTCCCACTTTAGGATGAAAATCAGCTGGGTGGTTTTGAGCCACTCATTCTCTCTCAGCCCAACCCACCTCACAGAGTTGATGTTGTGGAGAAAATAGGATGAGGTAATAGTATTATATATGTTCACATATATATATGTTATATATACTATATAATAGTATTATATATGTTATTTATAAAAATAATGAAGGGAGGATAAAAATATTCAAATAAATAAATAATAAATTCCTAATAATCTTCTTGATCCCAGTGACAGTAGCTACTTTTCTTCTGTCAGGAATGGCTCAGAATTCTTCAAGATTCATTCAAGGGGCTTGAAAAGAGATTCTAAAGTAGGGGTCTCCAACCTCGGCAACTTTAAGACTTGTGGACTTCAACTTCCAGAATTCCTCACCCAGCTTTGCTGAGGAATTCTGGGAATTGAAGTCCACAAGTCTTAAAGTTGCCGAGGTTGGAGACCCCTGTTCTAAAGAGTTTACTTCACCTGTCATGGATACAAGTGCAGCAGCTGGGCAGATTGTAAGGAGAGCCATCCGTGGAGCACGAGAGACATAAGGAACCTTGATTGTAGTGGTCCAGCTGCCACGAAAAGAAGCCGGCACCATATCCTTGCATCTCAGTGATGTCATTAATATCTAGGCAAAAGAGGAAGGGAGGGAGGGACAAAGATTAAATCTTGCACCAAGTTTCTTGGTTTTTTTCTTGGACTGGAGCACATCATGCTTTGCTGAGCTACGTGTGGACAAGAAAGAAAAGGACATACTGTGCAAAATTTTCCAACATATTCCCCATATACAATGATATTTATTTATTAAATTTCTACACAGCCCATCTCACTCCCCTAAGAGACTATGGGCAATTTACAACAACAATTTTATTTCCAGCTTAATATCACCTTTCAGGGTGAGGGCAACCAAAGTTGATTCGTTGCAAAATATTACTCTGTTGTTGTTTTTTTTTAAAAAAATGGATTTCTTAATCCCAAAGGTGTTTTTCAAAAAGGGAACTGGATTTTCTCGATTGTTTCCTTGAAGATATTTCGCTTCTCATCCAAGAAGCTTTTTCAGTTCTTCAGTTCTGAAGAAGCTTCTCGAGTGAGAAGCAAAACAGCTTCAAGGAAAAACAAAGTTTAGTTTGCCTCTTGAAAAGAAGCACTTTTGGGACAACCATGACCTGAACAACTGAGAATCTCCACAGACTGGATTTCTTAACTTTTTTTTTTTTAACGAAAGAAAACTATACAAAACCCAGATTATGTTTTTTTTTTACATAAATGCCTGGCCTTCAGCTCATCCACAATGCCTGTTAATGCAAACGATTCAGCCAGAAAAAGGCCAGCTAAATAAAACCATGCAAGCAAATGATTTTGCTTTGTTTTTACAACAGCATATTCAAAACCGTGGCGGAACAGAAAATAATAAAAAGGGGGGAAACGGCACCATGCCAAGCATGCATTCTTGCGGCTAATACCGGAGCTTAATTTTAGGGGCAACGGTGAGATGTTAGGGAAAGAGGGATGGGTAACACAGAGTCAACTGATGTCAGATTGTTCATAGCAAAAGAGAGGTGCAGGGAACGGGCAACTGTTGTTAGCGTGATTAAAAAACTTTTCAACAAAAATAAGATCAAGCCGTAAAAGCAAATCATGAAAGAGAGCAGAAACAAAAGCAAGCAAACGACCAAGTGCTCTTCACCTTTAATTCTTCAGGAACGAGCTGAACAAGCCAGTATTTATGGCAACATCTCCTACAGTCAATCATAAAGAGATGGGAGAGTTTCCCCCCCCCCTCCTCCCACTTTTCTCTTCCATTTGGTAAGAAAAGATCTTGGAATCATTAATAATTGTTATTAAGAAAAGAATAAACACTGTCCTTTTAAGGTGAACCCCACAGACCCTAAGAATTCAGATGAAAGGTACCTGAATTAGTGAAGAATTAGAGTGAACAGCATCTTCAGAATGAGCTTAAAGGTTTTGGTTTGCGGCGATGGATCTCTGCCAAATGTTTAGACACATGCAAAAGGTTAAAGAAATTGCAAGGGACTCAAAAGCAAAATGAAGAGCACACCAGGTACAACAGTATTGTCATTAAGCACATCAGGGAGTGCACCCATCCGAAATCTCAATGCTCAGTGTTTGAGAGGGGCTTCCTGTGTAGATAAGGGGGTACCATATTTTTCGGAATATAAGACGCACTTCCCCGCACCCCTTAAAAGAGGTTGAAAATTTGGGTGCGTCTTATACTCCTAATGTAGTCCTGCCCGCCCTTCGGCCCCCACCCTTTGGCCATCACGCGCCCTCTTCCTGGCTGCAGACATTGTCACAGACAATGGCTTGTGTTTTTGGGCTCCGTGCCTTGCGTTTTCAGCCTCCAAACACTCTGTTTGAGAGGCGTTCAAGGCTGCGGTGATTGCCAAAGCACATCGCCACCGATTGCTGCCTCCACGCATTTTTGGCCTCTGCGCATCGCGTTTTCGGCCTCCGGACGCCCCATTTTTGATCTCTGTGCGTTGCGCTTTCGGGCAGTGATCAGTGGTGATGTGCTTTGGTGATCCCCGCAGCCTTGAATGCCTCTCAAATGGAGCGTTTGGAGGCTGAAAATGTGAGGTGCGGAGCCCAAAAATGCAATGAATATGTACGCTTTCGCAACCAGCAAACTAATGTGCTGAAGCTAACCAAGCTAAGGACGCTAGCCAGATGAATACCTGGTAGGCAGAGGCAGAATTTTATTTTCTTATTTTCCTCCCCAAAAAGTAAGGTGTGGCTTATACTCTGAAAAATACGGTATGCAACTTCTTATTTACTTCCAAGGAATTGTAATAACCAAAGGAGAAAAACAACAGTCTGCCTAGTTCAGAACATTTATTCCCAGGTGACCCTCAATCAAGATGGCATTGAAAAGCACCATGGTCCTCCTGCTCCCCAGAAACAGGGAATGGGGTGGCTTCTTCCTCCATTGCTGGAGTCCATGCAAAGCCTCATGGCTGTGAATCATGGATATTAATGTGCCTAATCCCCTTTTCAACTGGTTCGTGTATGTCATGCTCATCCTGTCTTATGGCAGAGAATTCCATAGATTAAATTACCTGTCCCAGATCTCTCCGCATAATATATGGTAGTTCCAAATGGACAATCTTGGGATGGAGATTTGTGATGCAGAGAATTCCTTCACATCAAATCCTATACAGTAGTGGTCAGAATTGTGGAAACCTTTTGGGAAAAGTGTATTTTCTAAAACTAACTAATAACACCACTTCCTTTTTTTTTTTTTTGGAGTAGTATCATAAAATTATATATCAATGGAAAGATAATTTAATTAAGAACGTAATGCAATAACTTTTATGAAGGATTTACTATTGGAATAGCAGATACAGTATAGAGAAGAAAAGTGAAACACGTAGAAAAAGAGATATATAAAAATTATCACCATAGAAAAAATGAGATATACAAAAATTATCCCCATGTCAGCTAATACTTAGTTGGGTAACCTTTAGCATGAATGACGGCCTTACAACGTCTTCCCATGGAGTGAACCAAGTCTTTTAGTTCTGCAGCTGTTATAATGTGAAACCAAGATTGAATGATTGCTTCTTTTAACTGGGTTTTATTGCTGGGCCGCTTCTGACTAACAAGTTTATTTAGTCGGCTCAATAGATTTTCAATTGGGTTAAGGTCTGGGCTATTCCCATGCCATTCCAGCAGTGGAATAGGATTATCTTGGAACTCCAAAAAAAAAAAGTGGTGTTATTAGCCATCAAACCTCAAAAATACACTTTTCCCAAAAGGTTTCCACAATTTTGCCACTACTGTAATTTTACATGCCCTAATCACACCCCCTGCTATGTTACCATGGGAATTAAATTCATAGCGACTTCCCCACTTCATAATTTCATTGGTCTCTTTCTGGAACTTTCCTTGCTCAAGAGGATTCTTTTTGGAGGTGGTGGTTAACTAGAAACATCTTGGATGTTCGAACTACATACATATAAGGGAATTATTTTATCGGCAAAGAAAGCCAAGGTTTGGGGGCTCTTTTCTTTTGGGATGAGTAGGGGGCTGCTTGAACTGAGCTCTCAGGTAGTCCTATGGCCAAGATTCCTGGTTTTGGATAAACTCTTCAGAGCAGTTGGCCTGAGAGAGTTTTATACCCAAAGGGGTCTTGATCTAAGAAATATTTTTCTACATCAAATTGAGGAGAATTCTTTTTTTTTTTTTTTGATTTGATTTATATGCCGCCCTTCTCCGAAGACTCAGGGCGGCTTACAATGCGTTAAGCAATAGCCTTCATACTTTTTTATATTTATACAAAGTCAGTTTATTGCCCCCACAATCCGGGTCCTCATTTTACCTACCTTAGAAAGGATGGAAGGCTGAGTCAACCTTGAGCCTGGTGAGATTTGAACTTGCAGTAATTGCAGGCAGCTGATGTTAATAACAGTGCTTTAGTCTGCTGTACTACCAGGGCTCATTGGCACAGCATTCATTGGCACAGCACAAGCACAGAAGATTCTCCATTAAACCATCAGGTTAGATAGGCCTCATAAGTCAAACTGGACTCTCAAGATAACTCAGAGAGCATCAAGGACTCCACTATCCTAAGATAGAATCAGTAATATAAAGCAGGGGTCTCCACCCTTGGCAACTTTAAGACTTGTGGACTTTCAACAAAGTTGCCAAGGGTGGAGACTCCTGATACAAAGTATTAACAAATAGCTCCTCAGCCTAATATAACCATTTCCAAATGTGTCGTCTGATTTTTATTAAATTTTAGAAAGGTTTTTAAGTTACCCCTTATTTACTATAGTGGGGGACAGCAACAGATATGGATTGCCCTATTCCAGTGATGGCTAATCTTTTTTTCCTCGGGTGCCAAAAGCGTGTGTGCGCGCGACCGCATGCCCACACCCATAATGCAATCCCCCCGTGCACCCCTGTGCGTGTGTGACCCCACCTTGCACTCCCCTGTGCATGTGTGTGTGACCCCCTGCACCCCGTTTTGGGCCTAGCAGGCCTCCCTGAAGCCTCCTGGGACCAAAAAAGGGGCACGGGGGGGCATGCTGCATGCATGCACGACTCCCCCGCCCCCCACACATGCGCATGCATCTTCTGCATACATGACAGAGACCCGAAAATCAGCTGGACGGCAGGAGGCGCATGCACATGTGCGGTGGAACTGACCTAGGATGACAGCTTGTGTGCCCGCCGAGATGGCTCTGTGTGCCACCTCCCTTTGCCATCACGGCCCTATTCTCTCTAACAAGACTTTCAAAGCTGCTAATGTTAATAGAGCCTTGGTGGCGCAGCGGACTAAAGTGCTGTTAAAGTAGTACTTAGCAGCCAGCTGCCTGAAATTACTGCGAGTTCAAATTTCACCAGACTCAAGGTTGACTCAGCCTTCCATCCTTCCGAGGTAGGTAAAATGAGGACCCGGATTGTGGGGGCAATAAGCTGACTTTGTATGAAAAAGAACACCGCTTAGGGGGGCCAAAAGCCCTACTAAGCAGGTATATACAAAAGTATGAAGGCTATTGCTTAACACATTGTAAGCCGCCCTGAGTCTCCGGAGAAGGGCGGCATATAATTCGAACCAATAAATAAATAAATAAATAAATAATGGAATCTGTGATGCAACTTGTTAAACGCCTAAAGTCCTGGGAAGTGGGAATTATGGAACTATCTTTAAATAACTAAATATATTTTTTTAAAAAAATAAATAAACAAGATGCATCGCATGAATTAACTCCAATTTAGGTTCAAATCAACTTTCTCCATTCTCTCTCCCCCTCTACAGAAATTAGGTGTCAATTTGCATTAATCTCAGCTATCGTGGCCTTTGTCCATGCTGGCAGTGGTTTATGGGAATCAGAGCACTGAGAGCTTAAGAAAGGCTTAAGTAAGTAAAAGAAAGGAGAAGGAACTAGCAATTGGTTCTCATGGAATGAAGAAACATACAGCATAGACTCATAGAGCTGGAATGGACTCTCGAGGTCTTCTAATCCAACCCCTGCTCAAGGCAGGAGACCTTAACAGAATATAACAGAATAACAAAGTTGGAAGAGACCTTTGGAGTTCTTTCAGTTCAACCCCATGCTCAAGCAGGAGACCTTATACCTGTGATGGCGAATCTGTGGCACGCAGCACCCCCTCTGTGATGAGCCATCGCCCCAGTTCAGCTCTGCCGTGCATGGGTGTACGCATCCTGCCAGCCAGCTGGTCTTCAGGTCTCTGCCGCGCATGTGCGGGCGGCGGGGGGCATGCAGGGGCCCCGCGCGCATGTGTGGGGGAATGGGCATATGCGGGAGGGGCGCGTACATGCAGGGGGTGCATGCGGTTGAGCACGTGTGCACGCGCAGGGTGTGTGTGCGGGCCCCTTGCGCACATGTGCTGGGGGTGGGGCACATGCAGGGAGGCACATTGCATTTTGGGGGTTCAGACGTGCTTTGGGCACTCGGTCCAGAAAAGGTTAGCCATCACTGCCCTATGCCATTCCAGACAAGTGGCTGTCCGGTCTCCAGTGATGG
Source organism: Arizona elegans (assembly GCA_022577455.1). Taxonomy (NCBI): domain Eukaryota; kingdom Metazoa; phylum Chordata; class Lepidosauria; order Squamata; family Colubridae; genus Arizona; species Arizona elegans. The sequence continues at coordinate 8,330,663 of JAKOOJ010000017.1, forward strand.
AGCACCCACGACGTCTGAAGCAAGCATCAAATGGTTGTCCAGTCTATTTTTGCAAACATCCAGTAATGGAGCATTCACAACTCCAGGAGGCATGGATCGTTCTCACCATCAGAAAATTTTTCCTTATTTCTAGTTTGGACCTCTCTTTAACAAGCTTCCACCCATCGCTCCTAGTCCTGCCCTCTGGTGCTTTGGAGAATAAGTCAACCCCCTCTTCTCTCATTGCAGTAATGCCAACACTGTTGTACATTGAGTAGGCAGATGTTGCTCCAGAGCCAGTGGGAGAAATGAAGTGAGTTGGGAGGGCAGGGAGCAGAAGGATAAAAACCTTTCATCCTTTTAGAATCTGTGAGGTTCCGATTGCAGATCATGGATAGCATTGCGTGCAGCTTGTCTTCCTCCTCCTCGTCATCGTCGACGGAGGCAGAGCGGCTGGCAGCTAAGTGGTGGTAGTTAATAGTTACTGCTCAAAAAAATAGTGAAAGAGGAGCATAAGAAAACAAAACGGGCGCCAGGATTGACAATCAAGTCTTAAAAGGACATGTGGTCCTCCCCTCCTTTAGGGGTCATCATATAATTTCATCTTCATGGATTTGCGGAACTTTTAATCTCCAACCAATGTCTTCTCTACCCAACCCTGAGTTTGTATCTCTCTCATCCAAACACTGGTGCACAACAAGTGATGTTTGCGTAAGGTATTAGATAGTAGATTACTCACTCAAACTTGCATGTAATCCACCAGATTCTGCTCATAAAATCCTTACCTTTTCCTCCATGGAAGGCCATTTCAGGGGCACACATAACAACACACACAACCCTAGACTAAGATTAACAAAGCCAAATTTCCATGTTCAGATAAGACATTATTCCTATGAATCATTATACAGTTTATTAACCGTATCTTGGCTTAAAATGAGGGCTAGCTGCATTCAACAGTCTAAAATAATGGCTGGATTCTACATCACGATGATCCACAATTGACCTAGCTCTGTTTTAACCAGTTTAGCATGTTACACAATGCAGTGAATGTTTTTCACCCATTTTCCACTTTCCTTCTGGAGCAAAAGACAGCATGAAAGGCTGTGCTTATTTCTCTTTATCTTTACAACTTACGATCTGTCACTTAGAGACTGTTGGAAGTTACGGCTGACCTCCCAAAAGGAACTTGTGGTAAGACAGGCAGCCAATAAGTTTGATAAAACAAACAAACTTACTATCTAGTTTCCTAGTTACCATATCCAGACTATGCCCATTTTGAGCTCTTAGCAACAGGCCCACATTTATGGCCATTTGCAAAACTCCAGAGTCATAAGTTCACGATTTACAGCATTTTTGCCAGAAAACTGTTTACATCCAGTTTCTGGCAAAAACAGACCCGTACTGCACAGTGGGTTCACATAATTTCTTGGCAGTACCATTTTCACTTAACAACCACTGTAAAAAAGTGGTTGTAAAATCGGTTCTGGTTATATAGTGACCCGCTTTACGACTGTCATGACTTATGACTATAATTGCAGGGCTCAATTACAGTCATAAGGACTACCTGCATAACAATCCAATAAAGTAGTTTAGGCTGAAAAAACTCTAGAATTCCAATCACTGAGAATGGATCAACTAGAATGGATCTGAAATAGATTCTTCTGATCTATCTGGAGTTGGTCAACTTGCATACACAGAAAACATAAAAGGCATAAAAATGTCCTCCAAGCTTCTGAGCATTATGTCATCTGTCTGGCCTGCAAGGTAAAGTAAAACTCACCTAGCTGATTCTGATGTGATAGCAAATAAATAAATAAATAAATAAATCACGTAATTCAGTACAAGAAGAATAAATTATACAACTCCCAATGTTATGCGTTTCTTCTTGGAGTAAAGATATGAGAAGAAAACTAGAGGCTTGGCTGCCCTTTCATTTATTTTTGCTGGGTCATTCAAACAGACAAATTTGATGTTAATCCTAATTTTGGTTAATCAAAGCAACATCCACAATATAGTTTATAAAGCTGTTTTATATCCCAGAACTTAATTATGGGTTAGCAACAGGAGTGGGAACATATTGGTCCCACAAAAGGTGCCAGAGTTAATTCTCACAAGATTGTAGGTTTCCCATTCGGGTTTAGCAACCTCAACATCAAAACTGCAACAATCGTATGTCATTTCCCACAAAAGAATTGGGTTATGACAACCTACAGGAAATTTACTTATGCTCCTGTTCTGAACATTGAAATCCTGACTATAAACTGTCCGAGGTTGCAGAATAGAAGTTCTGGCTGTAACCGTAGATCTGAGGTTATTGAGAGATTGAATTTCCCCATCTCCCACCGTGTACATCATACTAAAAGGATTATATTATACAGGTAAGTCCTCAACTTACAACAGTTTGTTTAGTGTCAAAGTTTCAACAGAACTGAAAAAAGTGACTTATGGGAGTTTTTCACACTGATAACCATTCCAGCATTCCCCAACTTGCGAATTATCACCCCAAATTGCTGGGAGTCAGGTGGCAAAACTATAACAAATTATTACAAATTATTATTACTCTAAGATTCTGAAGTTATTGTTGATTTTAAAGTTACTTCAACAGAGAGTTCTCAACTCACAACCATTCGTTTAGTGACTGTTCAAAGTTAAAATGGGACTGAAAAAGTGACTTTTGACTGTTTTTTACATTTACGACTATTGCAGCATCTCCCCAGGGTCATGTGATCAAAATTTAGATACAGGAAGTCTTCGACTTGCAACAATTCATTTAGTGACCATTCGATGTTACAACAGCACTGAAAAAAGTCACTTATGACCGTTTTTCAAACTTACAACCGTTGCAGCATCCTCCATGGTCATGCAGTCACAATTCGGATACTTGGCAACTAGTTCATATTTAGGACCACTGCTGTGTCCTGGGGTCCTGTGATCACAATTTGACAAGCAAAATCAATGGGAAAATTAGGTAAAGGTTTCCCTCGCACATATGTGCAATTCGTTCCCGATTCTAGGGGGCGGTGCTCATCTCCGTTTCAAAGCTGAAGAGCCAGCGCTGTCCAAAAACATCTCCGTGGTCATGTGGCTGGCATGACTAAATGCCAAAGGCTCATGGAACACTGTTACCTTCCCACCAAATGTGGTCCCTATTTTTCTACTTGCATTTTTTACATGCTTTCAAACTGCTTGGTTGGCAGAAGCTGGGACAAGTAACGGGAGCTCACCCCATTATGCGGCACTAGGGATTTGAACTGCTGAACTGCCAACCTTTTGATCGACAAGCTCAGTGTTTTAGCCACTGAGCCACCGCATCCCTTTTTAAAATTAGATTTTTCAGAAACTTCACAATTAGATTTGAAAATTAGATTCACTTAATAACCGTATTACTAACTTAATCACTACAGTGATTCACTTAACAATTGTGGCAAGAAAGATTGTAACATGGGGCAAAACTAACTTAATAACTGTCTCACTTTGCCACAAAAATGTTGGGCTCAATTGTGGTTGTAAGTCGAGGATTACCTGGAATTCCTTTTAAGAATTTGTTTGGATAAAATGCCAGGATTTCAAATGCCTCAATTTCTGCACGTTGCCTTTCTCACACAATCTGAAAACAGAAGAGTAGAAATCCTTACTGTTCTCGTGTCTGTGGCCTGGGTAAATAATCCTGAAGACATAATCAGTAGCCGTCTCCATGACTGATGGCATTTCTTCCATGTCCATCGACCGGTTGTGGCTGTTCCGTTTCCGGAGCTTTGGAAAAACTTTGCCCTGCAAGACAAGGTGGTATGAGATGAGGTTGAAGTTGCCATACGTAAAGGTGAAGCAGGCAGGTAAGCAGAGAGGACCAAAACCCAGGAATGTTATCTAAAACAGAGGTCTCCAACCTTGGTAACTTTAAGATTTATGGACTTCAACTCCCAGCTTTGCTGGCTGAGGAATTCTGGGAGTTGAAGTCCACAAGTCTTAAAGTTACCAAGATTGGAGACCCCTGATCTAAAAGATCTCTTGGGGAGATCGTTAAGAAGGAGCCAAGTTGTTAAGGAAACAAATGCTACTTGAACCAGATAAGACCTTGGGTCTGAACACATGGGAAACCCCTCCCCAAGCCCCATCAAAAGGTACCAGACTTGAAAAACAACAAGGCAAAAGCATCTGCTAGTTTTGAGAATCCACAAAGCAAGGGCTTTGGGTATCCATGGGGTCATGACCCACTCTTCAAGTCATCTTTGGATCCATGATGGTTTCCATCTCTCTAGGTAGTGCCTGCCAGCCTAGTTGAGAAGACCATGGGTAAGTGTGGATGAGTTTGTGGGTACTTGTGAGAAAGAGCAAATGTACATTGCAGCCAGTAAAGTTACTTTAAATTCACTGGATCTCCATGTGCTCCAAAGAACCGCTTGTGCCTCAATGTTCACTTGGAAATTATTTGAGTGTATATAGAAGACGAGACAGAGCCTCTTGGAGAGGTGGAGTCAAGAGAGGAATCAGCCTGGAGTCATTACATTCCCAACAAGCAATCCAAATCCGACCCCCTTCTTGAATTCTGTTAATTATTATCTAGTGCTAATTTAGCACTAGCGTTAGTTAGATTCCTTTGTATTGATATGAGTAATAAATCAGTTTAACTGGAACTTAACATGTGATTCTGATGCTTCACACGTGACAATGCAGCTGTTGACCAGGGGTTTGAGTATGTGAGTGAGTAAGTGGCTGTAAGCTAAACCACCAAGTGTCTGTAATAGTAGGGCATTTGTAAAAAGGCCAAAAGAGGCCAAACTGGAGAAGGACAGGCTGTGATGGAGAACATTTACTGTACTTGAAGTTCCCCACTTAGGATGTTAAGATCTGAGAGGGAACCCCCAGTCTAGAAGATTAGCAGTCAATTCAGAGCAGATAAAAGTAAGGGGATTAGGAGACAGGAGAAGTTAACAAGTGATGGATTCCAATTTAGGGAGAAGCCAGGAATCCACTAATCAACAGTTCACTTAATACCTTCTGCAGGGATGAAATCACCTCCATGTGCCATTTCCAGATTTCAAGTTTTGGAATTTCTAATGTCATCACCCGAGTCAATTAGGAAGGGAATCATTAAGTTGCTCTAGAACAGGGGTGTCCAACCTTAACAACTTTAAGATCTCTGGACCAACTCCCAGAATTCTCCAGCCAGCCATGAAGTCCATAGGTCCACAGTCTTAAAGATGCCAAGGTTGGACACCCCTACTCTAGAACTTGATACCCTTCAATCCTTCCCATACAGAGATAGTCCTTGCTTAACAAGGACTACCTGTAAATTAGAGGTAGTAGCATGTTAGAGAAGGCTGAAACAGAGCAATGATTCTACAGAGTTGGAGTCTCTAGCCTTACCTTTCCCTGTTGGGACCACAATGGAGGCTCCAGCTGTCCACGGGGCAGGAGGCCATTCTCAAGGCAAGAAAGGAAGGCCAGGAGATGTCCACCAGGTGGAAAATGGAGGGGGGGCCTCTGGATACCATCCTGGCTCACCAGCACCAAAGTCCCACCTTGGTCAGCTGCAGGGATAAAATGTTCCTTGCTATTGGTTTCTTTAAAAACCACAGCAACAAAAGGCAGTATAGAATTGTAGTCCTAAAACACAACCCCTTGTTGAAGTTAAGCAGGACCAAAAGTGCATGACAAAGAAATTACTTAGGAATACCTTGCACATCAATTTCATAGAATGATAGAATCATAGGCCTGGTAGAGACCTTGGAGGATTTCCAGTCTAATCCCCATCCAAGGAGACCCTATACCATTTCTAGTGACAGATGGCAGTCTAGTCTCTTCTTGAAAGCCTCCAGTGATGAAGCTCCCACAACTTCTGAAGGCAAGCTGTTCCATTGGTTGATTGCTCTCACTGTCAGAAAATTTCTCCTTATTTCTAGGCTGAATCTCTCCTTAATCAGCTTCCATTCATTATTCCTTGTCTGGCCTTCAGGTAAGTTGTCCCCCTCCTCTCTATGACAGCCCCTCAAATATTGGAAGACTGCTATCATGTCTCCCCTGATCCTTCTCTTCACTAGACTAGCCATGCCTATGTAATCGTTCTTCATATATTTTAGCCTCCACTCCCCTAAGTAAGCAGCCAATTTCTTCTGTATGGAGGTAGGGGAGCTGCAGTGATAAACTTGCAGCCTATGAAAAATATATCCGACCCTCCCCTCCACTAGATCCTCATTTGGGGTGGCATTTTGTTTCAGCAATTACTAGCTTCTCTTATTTAACATATTAATCATCAAATTTTCTGGATTCCTTCAACAAAGTTCTCCAGCCACTTCAAATTCCTTTAACAAAGTTAAAGCATGAAATTGGTGCAATTCACTAACAAACTAACGTGATTTCAAGACAGATTTCATCAGTTATGGCAACTCTGAGAAAAGATGCTCTCTTAAATCACTGCTAGCTTCTGTTGTAGGTATTCAAACCCATCAACTATGAAGACTTACGTTGTTGGTGGCAGTGGATGCAGACAATTTGGCTGAACGGTACAATCAAGGCGTAATCCCAGTAGATGCTGAAAACGAGATGATTAAATAATGACACCAAAGTGTGACAATGGTTGAAAAGAGAAGGGTGGACTTCCCTTCCCTTCAGGGGTTTAAAGAGGCAAAACAACCATCTATCAAGAAATCTGTAATTTGGATTCTTGCATAGAAAACTGGACTTTTAAGGTACTAAACGACACCATTGGACCCTGGAATCATATTCAATGACAACAACTATTTATTTATTTATTTATTTAAATTTGTATGCCGCCCTTCTCCCTGAGGACTCAGGGCGGTGAACAGCCAAGTAAAAGCATAAACTACAAACATTAAACTATGAAGGTGGCCCTTAATCCATCTAGTCATTGAAGTGCAGCATTGTTTATATTACAGCCAGTCATAATGTATCCAAGAAGTCTTACAACACAATGAGTTTTAACATATGGCAGTTATTATTTGATAAAATTCTTGAAAACTGTGTGACCTGTAACTTGTATTTGTATCACCACTTCCTGCTCCCCTGGCATCATCCTACTATAAATCCTAAAACTGTCTAGTCTAGTCCTGTTGGTTGGACTTCAACTCCCAGAATTCCCCAGCTGGGGAATTGAAGTCCAAACTTCTTAAAGATACCAAGGCTGAGAAACATTTGCATCCAACGAACCAAGCCGCACCTTGCAAAAACTTGTGGCTTTGAATAAAATTTGTGAATGAGAAACAGATTCTAGCAGACTCCTGTTTTTTTTGTTTTGTATTTTGCTATCATAGATTAACACAGCTTTCTTCCTACACTGTTGTTCTTGAGCAAGTTAGAATTTAACGAGGATACTTTGCTGAAAATACTTTGGAATTTGCTAGGAGCACATCTATGTGTCTTTTTCCTTGCTACCTTTAATCTTTTGTTTAATCTTTCACCACAAGCAAACCCATTGCCACGCCTTACCTTTTCTCCAGTTCTGAATCCCCCAGATTCCCATTCATGAGCTGATTTGGTGTCCATTTCAGAGTTAAAGAATCAGAAGACTGATGAAGCGATAGATATCCTGGAATGGCCTCCATGTCATCTTTCTGTTCCATAAGTGAACCCCAAAAGTGATAAGAAAAAACAAGACAGAAATATCGGACATTTGCTGAAGGTCAGGTAGTCCTTGACTTACTACCACAATGGGACCCAAAATTTCAGTGGCTGAGCAAGACAGATGTTACATGAATTTTGCCCCATTTTATGACTTTTCTTGCCGCAGTTGGTAAGCGAATCATTGCAGTTGTTAAGTTAATAACACAGGCTTTAAAAAATTATTTTATTGATTTTCTATTCAATACATTTCTTAGTGCTTAATAAACATCGTGTTGTCTGGGTATTTAATTTACTTAACAATAGAAATTACATTCTTAATCTCCACCCCTTTTTTCTAGCCATTAGTAAAATAAACCACCTCTGTCCAAAATGTGGACTTTGCTGTCTTCAAAAGAGTGGCTTTTTTCTTTTTAACTCTCTAAAAGGATGCAAATGACCAGCTGTCTGTAAGGAATATACAGTAAATCCTTCCACTCCCTACCATCCAGTCAAGAGCTGAAGAAGCTTCTTATATGAGAAGCGAAACGTCTTCAAAGAAAAACAAGAAAGACTAGTTTCCTCGTGAAAAAGCAGCTTTGAGACAACCACGACCTGGATGATTGAGAATCTCCATAGATATTGGTACAGGTAATCCTCAATTTATCATCACTTGAAGTTATGACAGCACTGGAAAAAATGACTTAAGCATAGACCTATTGACTGTTGCAGAGTTCCTGCAGTTCTGTGATTATGATCTGGGTCCTTGGCACTCACATTTATGACTGTTATGATTTCCTAGGATTATGTGATTATCATTTGCAACCTTCCCAGATGGCTTCTGACAAGTAAAGTCAATGGGGAAGCTAGCAAGGAAGGTGCAAATTGCATTCATATGATACATCGCTTAATGACTGCAGTGATTCGCTTAACGACTGCAGCAAAAAAAATATGTAAAATTGGGTGCAGTCACGACAGCTCACTTAACAACCATACTATCAAATTTTCTGATCCCAACTGTGGTTGTAAGTCAAGGATTATTGGTATATGACCTACTGTAAAGGTAGTCCTCAACTTACAACAGTTTGTTTAATGACCGTTCAACGTTACAATGGCCTTGAACAAAGTGACTTATGATCATTTTTCACACGACCGTTGCAGCACCCCCATGGTTACATGATCAAAATTCAGACGCTTAGCGACTGACTCACATTTATGAAGGCTGCAGTGTCCTGGCGTCTTGTGATCCCCTTTTGTGACCTTCTGACGAGCAAAGTCAATGGGGAAGCCAGATTCACTTAACAACCATGTTACTAATGTAAACAACTGCAGTGAGTCACTTAACAACTGTGGCACTAGGTCATAAAATGGGCCAAAATTCATTTAAGAACTGTCTCATTTAACAACAGTTCAATTGTGGTCGTAAGGTGAGGACTACCTCTACTCTGTCTCTAAGCACTTACCGGCTGAACCAGCACATTGTTCTTCCCATACAATAAATGTGTCCGTGAGTTCTGGTGCAACGACTCCACATAATCTCTGGCCGAAGCGGCAAAGCGATCTTCTGACGTGCTTCCACTTGACTGACGCTTCCTGATCTGAGGCACAAAAGAATCCAACACTGACAAACAAGAAGAAGCTAAGCTACAATCGCTCTCCAAGGACAACCTTGCAAGCTACTCACAATTCAGCTAACGTCCACCAAGGCTTCTATTACTGCAATTTCTTTTTTTAAAAAATTAAATTGAATTTGTTTGTCCTCCCCATTCCTGGCCTCCACAAAAGATTTTGGTTTCCTTATCATCAATCAACTGATTATTTCCTGAATTGTGCCCATCCACTCCGAATATGTTGCACAAACAATTCAATTTCTAACATAAAGCCTGTCCGTCTGCCTGTCTGTCTATCTATCTATCTGTAATACTGTGTTTTCTGATAATTCTTTCTTTCTTTCTTTCTTTCTTTTTTATTATTTATTGGCCAACTGTTATTGGGCACACAAAGAATTTGTCTTTGGTGTATATGCTCTCAGTGTACGTAAGGAGAATAAAATACATTCATCAAGAATAAAAAGATACAACAGTTAGTGATAGTCAAGGTTACTAATAAGCTATCAAATCGTTCTAGGAAACAAATAAAAACAATATAAATTGAAAGATACATGAAACCTGGTTATGGTAATAAGTGGGAAGAGATAGATACTATCAGGGAAGAGAATAATAATAATAATAATAATAATAATAATAATAATAATAATAATAATACAGTTAGTAAATTATTTGACAGTGTTGTGGGAATTAGTTGTTAAGCAGAGTAATGGCATTCAGGAAAAAACTGTTCTTATGTCTAGTTGTTCTGGTGTGCAGTGCTCTATAGCGTCGTTTTGAGGGTAGAGGTTAAACAATTTATGACCAGGACGTGAGGGATCTGTAGATATTTTCACAGCCCTCTTTTTGACTCGTGCAGTATACAGGTCCTCAATGGACTTGTGGTTGGTAGCCATTGCTTTTTCTGCAGTTCTAATTATCCTCTGAAGTCTGTGTCTGTCTTGTTGGGTTGCAGAACCAAACCAGACAGTTATAGAGGGACAGATGACAGACTCAATAATTCCTCTGTAGAACGGGATCAGCAGCTCTTTGGGCAGTTTGAACAGGCAATTTACAGCAGGTGCAAAAACCTAGATCGGAAATGTCCAAACTTGGCAACTTTAAGACTTGTGGACTTCAATTCCCAGAATTCTCCAGCCAGCATGGGAGTTGACTGACTGGGAAATTTGGGGAATTGAAGTCTAAAAGTCTTAAAATTTAAGACTTTAATACTCCTCGCCTAGATGATCTTGGCTGATCTAAAAAAGCAAAGCAGGATTGATGGGGAAGCTGGAAAACATTGGGAACCATAGGTGTGTTCTTTTAACTATAGTTATGGAAAAGAATGAAAGGTTCATTGGGGTGTGACCAGAAAATGGGACATCCATGAGGAGGATAAAAAAGACCAGTTGTCAATTGTTGTAATATAGTCCGAGTCTTTTTATGTTTTTTGACACTCCATACATGTGCAAAGGGGCAAGGTTTAGGTCACACAGCCATGACTACCATGCTGCTTGTTATGATCCTCCATGTTGGACATCACTGGATGCAAATACTTCTTCATATTTACCACTGGATAAAAGTAAGTAAGTCAGGAGGTGTCTACACCAGAAGAAGGTCATGGCTAAACTATTGTTGCCAAGATGTCACCACTGAGTTGAGGTCAACTCAAAACAGTTTTTATGTTTCTCAACGAGAAAGAGATGTATAACATACTACAAAAATTGTGATTCCTGTAACCTCGAACTGGGTGAAATGGTGCATCACTGAGCATCCTTTTTTTGAACCAAGGTACCCTCAAAGGTGCTAATTTACAGAATAGGTCCAAATTCTGGAACCTATGACTCCCATGGGTTGGAATTTGGCAAATTTTATAAAACAATTTATGACATAAACATTACGTCAGGATTCCAAGTAGCAGACTGTGGCAACCCTGAAGAGGTTCAAAGATGGCTCCAGGGCTGATACATTATCATAAAGGTGATTATGATGTAATATGGAATGTCATAAAACACTTCCTATGCTGACGTTTAGCTACGCTATATAGTTCAACAGGGGTTATTTTCAAGGCAGATACATCTCTCTCGTTATCTCAACTTTTTAAGTGAAGGCAGTATATGAGAAGCTGCGTTGAAGGAATTGAGGAATCCGGTAAGGAAATATCTCAGAATTTATGACATAATGGGACACAGGTTGTCTAGTATGAACTATATGCCTTGCTCTACAGCAGAAGTGTCAAACTTGATTTCATTGAGGGTCACATCAGGGTTGTGTTTGACCTCAGGGGGATGGAGTTGGCGTGGCCAGGGGTGTGTGGCCAGTTCAAAGTCACTCTTTGAGTGGGGGTGCCTGTGGTGGCCTGAGCGCTCTGTCAGCAAAAACGGGCTCCCAAGCTCTGTTTTTGGCTGCGACAGCCTCCTGCAACCCTCTGCCAGCAAAAACAGAGCTTGGGGGGGCACATGTGGCCCTCGCAAGCTCTGTTTTCAGCTGTGACAGCCTCCTGCAACCCTCTGCCAGCAAAAAGGAAACTTGTGGGGGGCATGCACACCCCCTCCCCGGAGGCTTTCCTTGAGCCTCTGGGAGGGCGAAAACTGCCTCCCCAGGCTCTGGAGGCCCTCTGGTGGAGGCCAGAAACGAGCTCATTTCCTGATCTTCCGGTAGGCCCGTTTTTTGCCCTCCCTGAGCCTCCGCACATGCCCTGCACTTACCTGCATCCAAAATGGGCCGCGAGTGGACTCCTGGCTAGCCAGGAGTGGGATTTGGGGGTTCTCCCAACTGCACAGAATCTTAGCTGGAGGTTCTCCTGAACCCCTACAAACCCCCAGCAGCCCACCCCTGCTAAGTATTCCGAAAATACTTTTAAAAAAGACTTGAGAGATATTAAAGGAGAAAGAAATCACCTACTCCTAGGGCTGGCCGTTTAGAAGGAGAGTCTTGACGATTATGGGTTCCATGAATCCGATGCCTCTGGACCAATTCGTCTGCTGAGGGGTCTGTCCAGAAGTGGTCAGCCGTTTTCAGCTTTGTGTAATCCAGAGCACAAGGCCCAACTGAAAGCCAGATAGAGAAAATGGAAAATGGAGTCACATGCTTCTCTTCCTCCCCAAAAGGCCTTAACAATTGAAGTTGGCTGACCAATCCTCAAGTAAACATTCATTCGTTTAAACCAGTGTTTCTCAACCATGGCAGTTAAGGACTTTAAATTCCAGAATTCTGGCCCGGGAATTCTAGGAGTTAAAGTGCGCACATCTTAAAGTTGCTAAGACTGTGTTGTGGCCCACCAACAGCCAGCAGAGCTGGCAGCAGATTCAGACAGTGAGGAGGTTGGGGAGGAATGTGGGCCAGTTCTGGAGTCTGGGGAAGGCTCAGACGAGGGCTCTGCATCGGAGACAGAGAGGGGGCCAAGGCCATCTGGTAGTTTTTTGCTGCCTCCGGAGCCTCCACAGTCTGACATCAGTGAGGCAGAAGAACAGCAGGAGCCTGTTCCCAGTGTGCGCATGTGCAGAGCTGCCAGAAGATAGGAACAATTAAGAAAACGGGGTTGACTTGGGATTAAGGCATGGAGATGATTGGCCCCTCCCATAAGACATAAAAGAGAAGCGAACGGGACGTGAGCTTTTTTCAGGAAGTTCATCTGTTCAGTAAAAGCTTTGGAAAAGTTCTGTTTGACTCTGTGCTAAGTTTGGTCTTGCCCTGCGTGTGGCAATTAGTTCTCTGGCAGCATTCCAAGGGAGATAAGGTGGGTGTTTGTAAACACTTCCCTGAAAGACTGAGAAGCCTTTAGGACTGGGAATGACAATAATTCACAGCCCTATGAATTAAAGAGGTTTGGCAAGACTAAGATAGTGTTGTATACTTTCTAAGGAAGCCTAGGTCAGAACAGACGGAGAGATGCAGATTTAAATGATAAATAGATTTTGTCTCCCTCCCGAGTTGGAAGGTCAAGTTGGTCCTGTCATTAGATCAAAAAAGAAGTTTCAATACTAGATCTGGAAATTTCAGCAAAATATTTGGTGGTCAGGCCTGTGTCTCTTACAGCAGTCACTTTGTTTCAAAAATGAACTGCTTGTGTATCTGGAAGAAGAGGGAAGGCCATCTTGGTTCCTACTAGATCAATCCTGAATCCTGCCAACAACAAAATGCCCCCCCCCCATATCTTTTCAAATAAAAATATTGATTGAACACTAGCTATGAATTTGTTCAGCAGCAGGATAGTAAAAGCGGTGAACAGCTGGGAAGCGAGGCATACATAAAAACTACAAAATGTCTGAAATTCTATACTAGCTGATTTTATCGCCCCCTGGGCATGATGCTGGGGGGAAAGCTGGCTGATTTTCAAGCCACAGGTCTATAATTCAACCATCACAGGTACTGAGGAAGGATGCTAGAAGCTGCCAATCAGCAACATCTAGAAGGCTACAGATCTTCCAACCTTGCCTGTCTTAGATTTAGTGGTGTCAGGTTTGAAAGACCAGGTCCACACCTGAAGTTCTAATTACCGTATTTTTTCAGAGTATTAGATGCACTTTTTCCCCCCTAAAAAAGGGTGAAAATTTAGGTGTGTCTTATACACGGAATATAGCTCTGCCCACCCACTGGCCCCCACCCGTTGGCCTCTGCCTCCCAGCAATTTGCCTCCTTGCAGCAAATAGCAAACCGCCCGTTTCAGTTTCAGCTCAGCACAGCCTGATTAGCACAAGCAGCTGATTGTCGTTGGATCAGCCTCCCGACCATCAGCTGTTTCAGGCTGCAGGGATTGCCATTGCCTATTGCTGCTCCTCGCACCCCATTTTCAGCCTCCACTATTTGCTGTTTGCGGCAAGGAGGCAAACTGCTGGGAGGCAGATTATTTTTTTCTTGTGCTAATCAGACTGTGCTGAAACTGAAACTGAAACAGGCTGTTTGCTGCAAGGAGACAAATTGCTGGGAGGCAGAGGCAGATTTTATTTTTCCTTGTTTTGCTCCCCCAAAAAGGTAGGTCCATCTTATAGTCCGGAGCGTTTTATACTCCGAAAAATACGGTAAACTGATTTATTGTTAAACAGCCAATGCATAGAAATCTTCTCAACTAACAGTTAACATCTGTTAACTTATTAACTTACTAGCTGTACCCGGCCACACATTGCTGTGGCTCAGTCTTGTGGGTATACAATATTTTTTGACCAAGTGCCAATAATTTCGCTCTGTAGCTCAGGTCACGCCTACTTTGCCTCCGTCCCACCAGTCTTTTCACTTGGTCGATTGGATTCAGACCTGAGTTGCCTTTTTGTATGTTTCTTTTTGGACTTTAACGTTGCTTAATCAATTGCTTTCTTGGACTTTTACCTATTTGGTGTTTGTATTGGGAGAGCTGCGCGTCGTGGGATTGGCGGAGGCCTCCGCCCGGGCTGCCGTCGGTGAGTTTGCGTTCCTGGGGCTCCGGGACGCTGGCCGGCGACAAATAATTTGAATCCAGCAGCCATCCGGAGGTTTGTGTTTGGACGCCTCTGAGAATACTTTGCTGCAAGTGTAAGAGCTTGGTTTCCCGGCTTGCCGGTATAACCGCCTTCACCTTCGCTGCTCTCCGCACCACAGGTGGCATCGGGGTCCCTGCCAAAGGTATGGCATATTCCGTTAGTCAGGAGGATGCTTCGCGGCGGTTGACATTTCCCGCCATTTTGCTTGTGGGTTTGGCAGCGGCGGCGCTGAGGGGAAAAGACCTGGCTCGCGCCTGCCATTGTGGTGCTATGACATTAAAGTCCAAAAAGAAACGTAGAGAAAGGCAACTCAGGTCTGAATCCAATCGACCGAGTGAAAAGACTGGTGGGACAGAGGCAAATTAGGCGTGACCTAAGCTACAGAGGGATACAACACAGCTCAATTCCAACGCAATGTCGCACGAAATAATTAAATGAAAATGAAAATAAATCGAACTCTAGGAAAATTCAATTTAACAATGCAATTGGAAACATTGAAATGGAATCGTGAAATATTTAGTATAGCGTGTGTTGCTTTTACATCCAACAGATGGCGCTGTTTTTCAAAAAAGCATGTTTTTAGCTGTCAGATGGCGCTGTTTTTCAAAAAAGCATGTTTTTAGCTGTCACAGATGTGACATCTATATATAGTAGATATATAAAAACACACGCGTATTCGAATGCAACGTTGTGTCAACATTTCAAAGCAATCGGTGAAGAACTTTTGGAGATTTAAGATTTTGAACAAACGAACATTTGCATTTTTATTTATATAGTATATAGATCAGGGAGATAAGATTTAGTTCACTTGTTGCTACATAAGGATTCTAGACTAATCCATCTTTTAATTCCATCCCCAGATTCTGCCATTCATCCTCCAAGTCTTGAAACTAGGCTCTACTTGGTGGAGTGATGCATTTAGGTTCAAACCCAAATGCTGAAAACAATAGACATTGGTTGTATGTTTTTTCTAAATGTCAAATCCAGATGTTTCTCTGATCTGTCCCCAAGGATACGTGAAGCACCCAAGTTCTGGGGGAGGAAAAGAGGACGATGAAAATGTAGCCAGTAGTTTAAATGTGTAATACAATGTATAGGTAGTCCTTGACTTACGACTACAGTAGGGATTGGAATTTCTAACTGCTAAAATGATTTTTAAGAGTTGCCCAGTTTTACAAACTTTGTTGCCACAATTGTTAAGGGACTCCTATAGTTGTTAGGTGAATTCAGATTTTCCCATTGACTTTGCTTGTCAGAAGCCAGCTGGGATAGTTGCAAATAGAAATCACATGACTCCTGGACACCACAATCTTTGTGAATATATGCCAGTTGCCAAGCATCTACACTCTGGTCACTGACCATAGGAACACTACAATAGTCATAAGTATGAAGATTGGTCATAAGTAACTTTTTTTCAGTGCTATTGTAATTTCAAACAGTTGCTAAACAAATGGTTGTAAGTCAAGGACTACCTGTAATGTAACAATTAACATTTTGGACTTGGTTTGGAGAGATTCATGTTCAAATCCCATCCAACCACAAAGTTCACTGGGTGACTCTGGGCCAATTAAAATACCTTGAGGTCCAATTTGACAGATCTGTGTTGGAGATAAAATTTGCAAGGACTTCTACGAAAACTTTGGATTTCCAGGAAAAAGTGTATGAAAACTGTGAATGAATACAGTGAATGAATATAGGAGTCTAAATCCTTCTCTTGAACAGTTCCATTTTATATTCTCCAAAAGCTTTCTAATATCTTTTATTCTGAAACTTTCACAATCTTACAAAATAGTTTAAGGGACTCTTAGAAATGTTAGCTTAACCATACCAATTGACAAACACAAATTCCTTTGGTGCAACTCTATTATATTTGGGATTCACGTTTTAATTTTTGCAAACAACTTTGGAAAACAACATGGGGAACCAAGTTCTTCAAAATTGCATAGAAGTAACATTTAGGAAAGATACTTACCTAGAAGACAGGCCAAGATGGGTCCAAACACTGGATCTGCCAATAATGCCTCTCTTTCATAATATTTGCTAGAAGAAACCAATCCCCACAATCAATTCAAACAAAGAAAGGAAAAATGTGAACACAATATATTTTGTACAGGTAATATTTTAAGGCAAAGTTTTGAATGGAACACAAGTTAAAATGGCCATAATTCTGGCTTGTTCCCTCTTTTATTTTATTTCCCATGTGCATGTGTGTGAAAAGAAACATCTGGAAATGTTGTGGCAAGGGGAACATCTGGAAAGGTTCAATGGGAGATCAAAACCTCTTCAACCTACATGCTCACTTAAGTTTAGATGCAGTCAAAGTTTTCCTCTTATGAGGATCCTTTTCTCTATTTTTACACCTGATGATCAACTGCCATCAAAAATTAAACTCAGCTTTCTAAGCAGACTTTGGGATAAAAGATCAAAAGATGTGGAGAGACCTGACTTTAGAATCACCAAGAGTGGGACAGGACTGAATGGATAGCATCATCATATCATAAAAATGTTGCTTAGTGATGTATGCAGGTCTTCAATCTTCTTCTCCTAAATCTAAAGTTTCTAAACCAGCGTTTTAAATCTCAGCAACTTGAAAAAGGTCTTCAACTCCCAGAATTCCCCCCTTACAGATGCTGCTTTGAACTCCGGTATAAATGCAATAAAAAAGTACAACAGAAAATAAATAAAATAGTAGCTAAGGGGATAGCAAACCACTGAGGCTAAAGGAATCAAAGGGATGGAAAGAGCTATTCCTTAACCACAGAGCAAGTGGTGGGAACATCTTGAGTCTGTGAAAAACTTCAGCTGGTGACAAGAGGATAACAGAATAACAGAGCTGGGAAGGACCTTGAAGATCTTGTAGTCCAACACTCTGCCCTAACAGAATACCTAACAGAATATCAGGGGTGTCAAACTCGATTTCACTGAGGGCCGCATCAGGCTTGTGTTTGACCTCAGGGGGGTGGGACAGGGGGGGCATGGCCAGCTCGACGTCACTCCTGTTGGGGGGGGGGCTGTAGCGGCCCCAGCGCTCTGCCAGCGAAAACAGGTTCCCGAGCTCCATTTTCAGCTGCCACGGCCTTCCACAACCCTTTGCCAGTGAAAACAGAGCTCAGGACGTGGCCCTCCCGAGCTCCGTTTTCACTGGCAGAGGGTTGCGGGAGACTGTGGCAGCTGAAAATGGAGCTCGGGAACCTGTTTTCACTGGCAGAAGTACCACAGGCCGGTCCTTTGCTGTTTCCAGGGTGGCCCCGTGGGCCAGATCTAAGTACCCTGTGGGCCGGATCTGGCCCCCAGGCCTTGAGTTTGACACCCCTGCTCTATATCATTCCAGATAAATGGCTCTCCAATCTTTTCTTTAAAACTTCCAGTGATGGAGCACTCATAACTTCTGAAGGCAAGCTGTTCTATTGGTTAATTGTTCTATCAGGAGATTTCTCCTTAGTACTAGATTGGGTCTCTCCTTGACTAGTTTCCGTCCATTGCTTCTTGTCCTTCCATCAGGTGCTTTGGAGAATAGCTTGACTCCCTCTTCTTTGGGGTAGCCCCTGAGATATTGGAACACTGCTATCATGTCTCCCCTAGTCCTTCTTTTCACTAGACTAGATATTCCCAGTTCCTGCAATGGCTCTTCATATGTTTTAGCCTCCAGCTGCTTAATCATCTTTGTTGTAGGGCAGAAGTTAGATGGACAAATTTCAGCTGGACTCTCACAGTCCCTACTTTTTTTGAACCCATAATGTACCACTATGGCTGGCTTCATATATAAAGGTAAAGGTTCCCTTCGCACATATGTGCTAGTCGTTCCCGACTCTAGAGAGTGGTGCTCATCTCTGTTTCAAAGCCGAAGAACCAACGCTGTCTGAAGTTGTCTCCGTGGTCATGTGGCCGACATGACTCAACGCCAAAGGCGTACAGAATGCTATTACCTTCCCACCAAAGATGGTCCGTATTTTTCTACTTGCATTTTTTATGTGCTTTTGAACTGCTAGGTTGGCAGAAGCTGGGACAAGTAACGGGAGCTCACCCCGTTATGCAGCACTAGGGATTCGAACCACTGAACTGCCAACCTTTCGATCGACAAGCAGAGTGTCTTAGCCACTGAGCCACCGCATCCCCTTGGCTTCATATATAAAGCATGCCAAATGAATTCTTAGCACAACATCTCAGTCTAACCTCCAAGTCCCTAAAAAAGATGATTTCCTGTGTTCTTAGGAAGACATGCGATCTTAAAGGCGAGAAGTAGCACTGTTTCACCTATAGATGGGGCGAGAGATCCAAGTCCTGGGTTTGTCCATCAGCATCTGCAATCAGGTCTGTTGAAGTGAACAATCCCACCCATTTCCAAGAAAATTCAGGAATTACCTGTTCAGAACTCCTTAGGCAGAAATCAAACCCAGGTCCATGGGGACTGCTATGGATTGACAAAGATCCCTTCCCTCCCTGTCAGGAGTTCAATGCCTTCAATCCTGACCAGCTCAAGGTTGGCTCAGCCTCCCATCCTTCCGAGGTCAGTAAAACGAGGACTCAGGTTGTTGGGGGCAAGATACTGATTCTGTAAACCACTTAGAGAAGGCTGTAAAGCACTGTGAAGCGGTATATACTATATTTTTCGGAGTAGAAGACACACCTTTTTACCTCCTAAAAGAGGCTGAAAATTTGGATGCGCCTTATATTCCAAATGTAGTTTTTTTGAAGCTTTTTTCAGCCCTAACACGCTACCGCTTTGCCTTCTCCCTCCAACTCTCAGCTATGAAGCTTTCTTTCAGCTCTAAGGAGGTGCTAGCAGTGATACACTTTGCCTCCGACTCAAAGTTTTTTTTCAGCCCTAACAAGGCACTAGCGAGTGAAGCGATCTCCGTGGTTTGATTGCTTTTCTCATTGCTTCTCTCTCCAAAAATCAGTTGTGCTTTAGAAGTTGTTTTTTATCCCCAAGCAGTAAATAAAAAACAGCAAACTAATGTGCTGAAGCTGACCAGACTAAGGACGCTAGCCAGATGAATACCTGGTAGGCAGATTTTTCCCCCCTATTTTCCTCCCCAAAAACTAAGCTATGTCTTATACTCCGGTGCGTCTCATACTCCGAAAAATACGGTAAGTCTGAGTGCTATTGCTATTACTTGTATGTCTGATGAGTCCCAATATAGGAGGAAATTAGTCACATACTGCCTCCTAGTGAGCAATATAAGTAAAAACACCATATAGGACATAACACTGCAAAAATAGAGAATCTCCCCACACCACCCAAAAGCAGGATGGAAGTATGTAAAAACCTTGTACGCAGGGACACGCCCTAATGTTAACATCCACAACTCAGCGCTCTGAAAAGTGGACTGCATATACCCTCCCTTGAACAAAATGAACAACAAAAAATAATAACCCAAGCAAACCTTGGCACCCTTCTTACCTATTGTTATCCACAAGGTATTGCACAATTTTATCAAGCACCCTCTCGATCAGGGCGGTGCGCACCCAGATGTGCTTAATGGCTTGCGGGGATAAAGAAGAGGGTTTGTTTGTGGTTGAAGATTGTCTCTTCAGGGATTCTTGGCCAGCCGGCTGGTATTTTCTGTTTTGGGGGGTAGAGAAAAAAAAGCAGAATCCACATCAAAGGTTGTATTTGCAAGACGTACACTGGCAGAGCGCTGATGCCCCAGTCTCAATCACCACAAAGGAGGCTCCAATATTATTGATTTCTATTTCATTTGAATTTTCCCATGGTATGATTAACTACCTAGAACAGTGTTTCTCAACCTTAGCAACTTTAAGATGTGCAGACTTCAGGAGACCATCCCACCCTAGGCATGAAAGCCAACTGGGTGACTTTGAGTGAATCACCAGGAAACTGTGAGTTCTAGTCCCGCCCTGAGCATGAAAGCAGCTTGATTATTTTGGGCCAATCACCAGGAAAGTTCTAATTCTGTCTTGGCATGAAAGCCAACTGGATGATTCTGAGCCAATCACCAGAAAACTGTGAGTTCTAGTCCCACCTAGGCATGAAAGCCGACTGGGTGACTTTGAGCGAATCACCAGGAATACTGTGAGTTCTAGTCCCGTCCTGAGCATGAAAGCAGCTTGATTATTTTGGGCCAATCACCAGGAAAGTTCTAATTCTGTCTTGGCATGAAAGCCAACTGGATGATTCTGAGCCAATCACCAAGAAACTGTGAGTTCTAGTCCCGCCCTAGGCATGAAAGCCGACTGGGTGACTTTAAGCCAATCATCAAGAAACCGTGAGTTCTAGTCCCATGCTAGGCGTGAAAGCCGACTGGGTGACTTTGGCTCATTCCCTCTCTCAGAGTTGAACCCATCTCACAGGGTTCTGCGTTATGCAAAAGATTGGAGGAGGATGTGTTTGGTGCCTTGAGTTATGGATAAATAATTGTAAAGGCAGAATATAAATAAATAAATAAAACTCCTGGAATAATGTTGCATCTGCTAAATAAGACCCACTGAGCAGACTTCATTCCTGTGCGGTTAACTCCTTTGCTGGCTGAAAGTGAGCAGAGCCAATAACTTAACAAACTCTCTGCTGGTTGTTGCTGTCATGGTTTGTTTTCTTGGCTCAGGGCCATTTGGACACACAAAAGTTCCTGGGATGCTTCGAGAGGTTTTAATATCATGATGGGAAAAGACAAAGAGGTTGCTTATAAGAATTAGCCAGTTTGAAGGGGTTGGGAAAGAGGAAGGGAAGAAACTCTCTGAAACTAGTATTAAAGAGACTTTTCAAAACATACAGGTAGTCCTCAGCTTACGATCACAATTGGACAAGAATTTCCATTGCTAAGCAAGGTAGTTGTTAAGTGAGTCATGTCCATTTTTATGAGCCATTTTGCCATGGTTTTTAAGTGAATCATACTATCATTAATCAAATCCGTCTCTCCCCCCCCACCCCCATTGGCTTTTGTTTATTGGAAACTGGCTGGAAAAGTCTCAGATGGCAATCACATGACCCCTGGATGCTGCAACTTCTTGTAAATACATATTGGTTGCCAAAAACCCCAATTTGTGGGGGCACCTACCCTCTGGAATCAGTTGCCCCCAGAGATAAGGAGAATCCATGACCTCAGTGCCTTCCGCCGAGCCCTTAAAACCTTCTTTTTCCAACAAGCCGGGCTGGCCTAATTCTTTTTAAGTGTTTTTAATTGTTTTGTTTATAATTTTAATTAATGGGGCCAAATTTATATATATTTTTAACTGTATTTTAATATTTGTATTTGATGTTTTTATGTGGCTGTTCACCACCCTGAGTCCTCAGGGAGAAGGGCGGTATACAAATTCAAAAATAAAATAAAATAAATTTTGTTCATGTGGGTATGGAGATGCAGCGACAGTCGTTAAATGCAAGGACCAGTTGTAAATATTTTTTTTTCCCCAATGCTTTTGTAACTTCAAATGGTCGCTGAACAAATGATTGTAAGTCGAGGACTACCTGTAAAGCATTTCATGACCATTTAGTACTATTTCACTTGGCTGGTATATTCCCCTGCAAGCAAGTTATATATGAATGCCAGGCTGGCTATGAAAATTGACTTCAGTCTCTGATTCTTTTATGGAGTTAAGACGACACACAAGTTTCTAGTCCTTCATGATGCTGATTTTTTTTTTAACATCTCAGGGTTATATTGCATATTTTTGCACCTTCTCAAAGACTTTTTTGCTGCTTGGTTGCAATATCAATTCAAAGACACACAAGAAAATATGCAATTCTCTTTTGCACCATATATAATGAGAGGTTGCCTCTGTGGCTCCAATTATGCCTTTCTTCCAGAAGAAAATCTGCGAGGCAGGGCAGCCTAAGTAAATGTTTTATTTTGTCTCTCTTCATCATGAATCGTCTCCATCTTTGGCAATTGCTATGTAAAATCCAGCCGCAAAGTGTTGGAAAACCGAGTTTAAGAGGGAAGAGCAGCCAAAAAATCTAGCGGTTTCATTGGCAAAGGCAGTGATGTTGCTTGCCAGTTCAACCAACTCCTTTCGCAGCCAACTCGATCAGCTGCTTAAATGCTGAAATATCACTAAGGGGGGGGGGGGGGTTTCCATATTTTTCAAAAGTGTTTCCTGACCACCCAAATGGCCATGGGCAAACTATGGTAGTTAAAAATGGAAATTTGGGGGGAACAGGAAAACAAAAAGAAAATGCCTGGGAAATCATTTTCTCCCTCTTCGAATTACCCAGTCAAAAAGAGGAAAGGGGGATCTTATTTTTCTCTACTACATCTGAATTTCTCACTTAATATAAACTAGTGACCTGAACAGAGACGGAAACACAGTCGGAAAGCCGAACCACCTGCCTACATTCTCCCCGTTGCTTACAGATGATCTGCAAAGGAAAAGAAGAAAGGGACAAGTTCTCTTTTGAAGCTCTTTGTGGGTTGAATGTGCACAGATATAACGTGGGATCTCAATTTAAGAGACACAGAAGTGAATAAAGTCAATATGATCCCCAAGGGATTTTTTTATTTTTTATTTTGCTAAATTGGGGAGAAAAGGAAAGCTGCCAAGTTTGAAAAACATACATCCAGAGCAATCTTTTCCAACCTCTCACACGTGGACAACTAAAGGATTTGATGCGGGCTTAAGGAAAGGCACCACAATTAATCTGCCGATCTAATGCATTATTTGTGTTAGAGACCAGTTTGGGCTAAATGTATTTATTTAATTACCAAATTTGGAAACTGGCCATCTCCCTCAGAGCAAAATTAATAGAGATTAGAAATCTACTTTGTGTCCAAGGTTGATTCTAAGTCTCTGGAAGATATAGAGAGAAGATTAACTCAAACATGAAGGCCTACCATGAGCTTTAGGAGGCACAGTAGAAAGAGAAAATAACTGGGCAGCATTACATAGGTAGTCCTTGACTTATCACCAGTTGCTTAACAACTGTTCGAAGTTATGACTGACCTGAAAAAGGAGACTTACTACCTAAATTCAGAGTTCTGATGGTAAGACCCTCTCCATGGTCACATGACTGAATTTCGGGCACTCAGCAAAATAGCCGCATTTACAGCAGTTCCCTGTGTCTGTGGTCACATGACTGGGTCTTAAAATGATTTCGCCAAAAATCAGCACTTCCTTCCTGTTTTTGGCAAAATTGTGGGGCTGGTTTTGGTTTGCTTAATGTCTGCAGTGTTTGCTTAATGACCACAATGTTTAACTAACAATTGCTGCAAAAAAAAAAAAAGGCATAATTTTGTGATCGCTACAATGTATGACCCTAATGGACAGGCACCATGAAGATCGTATGTCAAGGACTACTCGTACTGCATTAATAGTGGTCAGATGATTTTCTCTTCCCTAACTGTGCCTTTCCTAGGAATCTCACAATGCCAGGAGAACAATCTTTCATTTCTCTAATCCTACTTGGTTAGATACCAGGGCACTGGGACAAAGAGGCTGTGGCCTGGAAAAAATCAATCAAGGACAGAACCAACCTAGAACTAAGGAAAAATGTCCCGACAGTGAGAACAATTAATCAGTGGAACAACCTGACTCTAGAAGTTGTGGGTGTTCCAATACCAGACATTTTTAAGAAGAGACTGGATAACCATTTGTCTGAAATGGTATAGGTTTCCTGCCTGAGCAGGTGGGTTGGACTAGAAGACCTCCAAGGTCCCTTCCAACTCTGTTATTCTATTATATTCTCTTATACCAAAGAAGCATGATGGGCCCTATCCACTATGCTCTGATCCTGGAATCATTAAAAATAATCATGGTGGCTGCAGAGAATGCAAGATGCACAATTATCTCTTCCAGTTGTGCCACCGAAGAGTGGGATGTTCCATCTCCTAATGTTGAGTAGCCTGAGGCATCTGACTGGCCACTAGGAAACACACACAAAAAATGAACGTCACCCTCACCTGCCTTCAGCTTGTTGCAGCAACTCCTGCACTTTCCTGCATATCTCACTGGCCACATCATACGTCTTGCCAACCTTGGTGAAAAGTGCAGCGATCTTGTCCGTCCGCAAGAAGCCGGATGCCCGACGCTTCAGCATGTGGAGAAGGCAAATTTCTACCATTCCTGGCAGGAAAAAAACAGAATACAGGGCCAGTGAGCCATAGTCTCTTGTAGCAAAAACATATATTTAAATAACCGAGTTGGAAGGGACCTTGGAGTCCGGTGGTCTCCAACCTTGGCAACTTTTAAGTCTGGAGGATTTCAACTCCCAGAATTCCCCAGCCAATTCTGGGAGTTGAAGTCCTCCAGGCTTTAAGTTGCCAAGGTTGGAGACCCCGATCTAGTCCAACCCCCTTTCGAACAGGAAAGTCTATGCTATTTTAGACAAGAAACTTAGAACTTAAAATAACTTTATTGTCACTTTGAATGTACACTAATCGGCATACATTAAAATGAATTACAAATTAAGGAAAAGTGCTGGAATTTACACAGAACACAGAATATTTGTAGTTCAGGGTTGAACTGAGGGGCCCTTGGGGCTCTCTGAACTTGATTGTTTTCTTGAAAATGGTTCTTGCAGATATCAGCACTGATGATGTTACCGAGCTGGGTAATGAAACGTCTGCAAGGAAACAAACTCAGAGAGTACCAAGGCTCTCACACAGCACAGCAAACCATTAAAAACGTAAGCCAAGTTAACACTTGCCAAGCTGCATTTGTGAAAATGGAAGTGTATCCCTTCTTTAATTGATATGGTTGTGTTTAATGTGTGAGCGTAGTCAGTTGTGTACAAGGAAGGATCCCTAATACTGAACTCTAAAGCAAGGACGTTTAGTTCAAATTCAAAATTGTGATTCCAACAGTTGCAGCCTTTGTGAACGTAATAGTCATCCATCAGTCTCTCTGGGAATTGGCATCAATTATTCCAACACAATTCAGATCGTGTAAAATGAGCTCTTGGAAACATGAAAGCTTATGAATCACCACTCTAGATTACCAGAAATGAGAAATGTTTGTGACTCTGCAATGTTGATAAAGACATCTGACATATAATTCATTTGTTAAATTACTGACAGCTGAATTTAGCTCCTTCTCCTCTTTGATCTCACCGTTTATATGCCCACGTATTAAATTCTGAAGCTATCAACTGAATTGAATTGTATGGCTCTCTTTGTGCCTAACACCCACAGAATATTTCATCTATGAACAACTTTGGTTGATCTGTGATTACATTTTTTTAAAAAAATGCAATAGCAAAAAGAGATGCATAGCACGGAAGGGCATGGAAATCTTAGAGACAGCCTGGTTCCCAGTCTACCCTACAAATTTCTGCACCCTTCCTGAAAAGA
Organism: Arizona elegans; assembly: GCA_022577455.1. Taxonomy (NCBI): domain Eukaryota; kingdom Metazoa; phylum Chordata; class Lepidosauria; order Squamata; family Colubridae; genus Arizona; species Arizona elegans. The sequence continues at coordinate 8,356,487 of JAKOOJ010000017.1, forward strand.
ATGTTATAAAATAAATTTCATTTCTTTTCCAGACTGATCTAACCACAGAGGTCTGTCTGGCCTGCCAATTAGAGCAAGCAATTTCTAAGCAAACAAGCTGGCATTTTGGCAGCTTAAAAAAATAATAATAAAGCAACAGAAAAACCACGATCTGTGGGGAAAGATAGGTGAGGGGTTTTTTGCTTTAAAAAAAGGCAGAAAATATTTCTCCTTCCAAAACAGTTTACCTCAGAAATATACCACAGAAAAAGATTGGGGCTCTTTAGGATGCAAACCTAATGTGGCCTAATTTAGCTGTGTTTATCTAGTAATGTGGTTTTTTTTGGGGGGGGGGGGTAATATAAAGCCAAACCCAGCGGTCTCCAATCTTGGCAACTTTAATCCTTGTAGACTTCAACTCCCAGAGTTCCTCAGCTAGCTTTGCTTTGCTGGCTGAGGAATTCTGGGAGTTGAAGTCTATAAGGCTTAAAGTTGCCAAGTTGGAGATCCCTGGCCTAACCAAATTAGAAATGCTCCTCTTAATTACAAGTAGTCCTCGACTTCTGACCACAATGGAGCCCAAAATTTCTGAGCAAGACAGTTGTTAAGTGAGTTTTGCCCATTTTACGACCTTTCTGGTCACAGTTGTTAAGCGAATCACCAAAGTTGATCAGTTAGTAAGTAATCCGATTGTTAAATCAATCTGGCTTCTCCATTGACTTCGCTGGTCAGAAGGTAACAAAAGCTGATCACATGACCTTGGGACCCATTTGCCAAGTGTCTGAATTTTGATCATGTGATCCTGGGAACCCTGCAAAGGTCATCAGTGTGAAAAACGGTCATAAGTCATATTTTTCAGTGCCGTTGTTAACTTTAAACTGTCACTAAATGAGCTGTTGTAAGTCGAGGATTACATGTATCAAGGTATTAAGCAATAACAGAGGTGATTAAAGAAGAGAAATTTATTTAGAGAGAAGTATTTTATATAGTGTTGCTCAGCCCAAAGGATTCCTCCAAATTTTTCACAAGTTCAGACATGAAGAATCCCTGATCTCTGGCTCTCGTACTGAAGTTGGAGACTAAGGCTCCAAAGAGAAAAAAACATAGTTGCTTACTTTCTGAGGCAGATGTAAATATATCTCATTGTTTTATCTATAATGAACTTCTCCTCCTCCTCCTCCTCTTCTAAACCCAAAATGGCTCCATAGAGTTCCCTCTGATACCAGTACAAGTACTGTGTTTCCCCGAAAATAAGACTGTCTTATATTTTTTTGAATCCCGAAATAAGCACTTGGCCTTATTTTTGGGGAGATCTTATTATTTTGAGTCGCGTGGAGCAAGATGGGGCTCCTCTTGCTTTCTTACCTGATTTCCAGCTCTGCGTTTAAATATTTTCAGGGAGGGCTTATTTTCAGGGGGAGGATTTTAGCGCATGCGCTCAAAAGCCCGATTGGACTTATTATCAGGGGATGTCTTATTTTTGGGGAAACAGGGTAGTCCTTGACTTACGACCATTTGTGACAGTCAAAATTGTAGTTCCCTTTCGATGATGAAGATTGCAACAACCATTTTAGTCTCCAAAAATGTCTGAAACCATGGGCACCTACTGGTTCTGGGATGCCTGTCAGGATCTTGATGACTGTCATAGGATGTCAAATGCTACCTGGCATCCATGACATGTGTGATACTAAACTGCAACTTGAAACTGAAACTACATGATGGCCAAACAACAGCATAGACCTGTGTTTCTCAACCTCAATAACTTTACGCTGTGTAGACTTCCAACTCCTAGAATTCCCCAGCCAGCCATGCGGAATCACATGATAAAGAGGAAAATAGTCAAAACTGCTAAAGTTGATGCTAAGAATCGAAATAATAAAGTAAATGCTATAAGAATGGAATGGAATGGAATGGAATGGAATGGAATGGAATAGAATAGAATAGAATAGAATAGAATAGAATAGAATAGAATAGAATAGAATAGAATAGAATAGAATAGAATAGAATAGAATATTCTTTAATGGCCAAGTGTGATTGGACACACAAGGAATTTGTCTTCGGTGCATATGCTCTCAGTGTACATAAAAAATACATTCATCAAGAATCATAAGGTACAACACTTTGTGATAGTCATAGGATACTAAATAAGCAATCAAAATCATACTAGGAAACTAGGAATGCATAATATGCAAACTAAGTCTGAACTGAGATAATGTGGATAAAATCAAGATGAAACTAGAAAAAAAATACTCCATATAAATTATACTAGACCAGGGTTTCCCAACTGGCAAGTCTGTGAGTTCTTTGTTCTAATTATATTGTGTTTGCTTAATATTTTTGCTAGTTTGCCCAGAATTCCTTCTAGCAGATGGGCAACATATATATTTATTTAGAAAATAAAATAAATGAATCCAATTAGTAGTCTCAGAAAAAGTTTCAATATGGTATGGGAAGCCCCACCTCCTAGAGAATGAAATATTTTGGGGAATACTAAAATACTTCCCCAAAGGAGAAATGGAAAAACATGCTCTTAAAGGCAGAAAGCAGCCCCAGTCTTCCTGCTACAGGAAAACTCAAGCTGCCTTAACAGAACCCTGAAGTCTTTAGGGTTCTAAAGGGGTCTTTATATTTTGTGCCCATTAAGAAATCTAGGCCAGCCTATTCATAAACAAACTGCCTTCAGCCCAACTCCCCCAGGCTGGAGCTGATGGGATTAAGAATTTACATTCCCTCACCCAAATTCTAAGGACAGGATATGACCTTTAGGACATCATAGAATTAACCTACCATCATTGAAATAGTAAAAGACACAAGGCTCACTACATTGCATAACCACCTGGAGCAACTCAATCACAAAACCCCACAACCCTCTAAAGATCCATCCACACACCCGGCCATTTTGTCAGCCACCCCAGAAACATGATGCTGTCACTGAAGTTTCTGGATACCAAATAAACAGAGACTTTCTTTCCAACCAGCCAGCCTCCATTTTATTTCCAATGTCTTTTTCCCAGCTTTGAAGCAGACTGGATCTTTCTTCCTACAGGGGCATCTTAAGATATTTGGGCGCCTGGGGTGAAGGAGTAGATGGTGCCAGGGTGGATAAAAATCAATGGTTTTTTAAAAAAAATCAAAAAAATCAGATTTTTTTTTATTTAAATCGGATTTTTTAAATTTAAATCAGATTTTTTTTTTATCAAATTTATTTTAATAAAAAACTTTTGTGGTAAAAATCTATCGTAAGATAGTTTTCTATTTAAAATACATAAATAATTTAGTTTATTCAGCATGAAATGGAGCTTAGTTATGTAGCATGAGGCTGTATATTCTGCAACACTGGGACTATCGGTGAGTCAAAGGAGTAGCAGAGATGACAGTTGCTCTTTAAAAATTATGATTTAAATTGAGTTGATTTAAATCAAGCCTTTTACTAGTGATTTAAATGATTTAAATTGTGATTTAAATCAACTCGATTTAAATCAAATCCACCCTGGATGGTGCCATTGCCCTCCACTTGATGGACAGAAGACACCTCTGTACATCCATTTATTGTAACACAACTCTGACCCATACTGACAACTGCTGCCTGAAGACACATCTCTCTTTGCCGAATGACAGGAGTGGGTTTTTTGGTTAATCACCAGCCCCACCAGGATTAACTTTAATCAAAGAACTGGAATGAAATTTAATGGCACAATGTTTGCAGCAGATGGCCGGTGGTAAACGGCAGTCAATAAATATTGACAAAAACATAGGCCACACAGGGCTAGCTCTGAAAAATATAAAACCAGGCAGCTCCCATTAAATTCCACAGCTGAGGAAGATGATAAAGTGAGGGAGAAAAGATGGCACTCCATCAAAAAACAGCTGGGAATTAATTGACTAGACTGGGATGTTCTGAAGTTCTCCAAGACATGGTAATGCTCAACTTATGAATGTAATGGAGCTTGTCCATCACAATTGTAAGTCATGAGGGTCGTAAAATGGATTGGTCATGGGACCAACCTGATAGGATCAAGATCATGTGAAATATTAGTACTTCTATATATTGCTTTGATAAGACCACGCTTGGAATGCTGCATACAGTTCTGGTCACCATGATATAAAAAAGATGTTGAGGGAAGAGCAACAAAGATTATTAGGGGGCTGGAGGCTAAAACATTCGATGAACAGTTGCAGGATCTGGCTGTGTGCAGTCTAACAAATAGGACTAGGGGTGACATCATAGCAGTCTTCCAATATTTGAGAAGCTGTCAAAAGTAGGGTAGGACAATTTATCTGAAGTACCTGATGGTAGGACAAGGAGCAATTAATGGAAACTAATCAAGGAGAGATCCAACCTAGAACTAAGGAGAAATTTCCTGACAGTGAGAACAATTGATCAGTGGAACAACTTGCCTCCAGAAGTTGTAAAAGCTCCAACACTTAAGAATTCAACCAAAGTTTTGCCCCAAGCATTCTCATGTTACTCAATGCCAGCTAGGCTCTCTAGATGAGAATCTGAATTGAAAGATGACTGACCTTTGTTGGCTTCTCAGTCTTAAGGAGTTACACTCAAAAGTATTGATACACATTGGAATGGCAGAAAGTCTGCTGCAGGGAAAGAAGGTTTCTCAGACAAGTGGAAATGGCTGGGTCTAACCAGGTGTTTCACCTCGTTAAATCTCTTTATCAAGATGGATGGATTGGTGGGTGGGTGGGCGGGTGGACGGACAGACAGAGAGCTAGATAGGCAGGCAGGCAGACAAACAAGAGAGAGAAAGAGATAGATTAGATAGATAGATAGATAGATAGATAGATAGATAGATGGATGGATGGATGGATGGATGGATGGATAGATAGATAGATAGATAGATAGATAGATAGATAGATAGATAGATAGAAGATGAACGGACGAACAGAGATAGATAGACAGACCTTAATCTCTATGTCTGTCTGTCTGTCTGTCTGTCTGTCTATCTATCTATCTATCTATCTATCTATCTATCTATCTATCTATCTATCATCTATCTATTTCTCTCTAACTCTCTCTAGATATAGATACCATGTTTCCCCAAAAATAAGACATCCCCTGATTATAAGCCCAATCGGGCTTTTGAGTGCATGCGCTAAAATTAGCTTCCCTCTGAAAATAAGCCCTCCCCGAAAATATTTAAATACAGAACTGGAAATCAGGTAAGACGGCAAAAGGAGCCCCATCTTGCTCCACGCGTCCCCAAATATTAAGACCTCACCCAAAATAAGGCCAAGCGCTTATTTCGGGGTTCAAAAAAATATAAGACAGGGTCTTATTTTTGGGGAAACACAGATAGATAGATAGAGAGATAGAGAGATAGAGAGATAGATAGATAGATAGATAGATAGATAGACGATAGATAGATAGAGAGACAGACAGACAGATAAATAGATAGATACATACATGATAGATAGATGGATGGATGATAGATAGGATTAGATATAGCAGAGGAAGTATGAAAGTCAATCAATGTCAGCCTTCCAAAGTAGACCAGGCAAGAGATACAAGATGAGATAATTCTACTTTATTATAAAGCTACATAAGCAGAATCCTGAAAGTCAGAAAAGAGGAGCTGCCAACCCACTTCAGAGGCAGCCAATCAAACCACTGGATATGTAGTCACTCAATTACTGTGAATGAGGAGTGAGTTGAATTACAATCCTCAACACAAAACCACAATTGGGACCAGAATTTCCATTACTAAGTAATGCAGTCGTTAAGTGAGTCATGCCAGATTGAGCTTTTTTGCCACAGTCATTAAGTGAATCATGCAGTTGTTAAGCAAGTCTGGCCTCCCCCACTGACTTTGTTTGTTGGAAGCTCCCTGGAAAGATTGCAGTCACATACCCCTGGGACGTTGCAAATGTCATAAATATATACAAGTTGCCAAGCATTTGATTCTGTAACCATGGGGGGACGCTGCAATAGTCTTTAGTGCGAGGACCGGTCGTAACTCACTTTGTTCAGTCTTGTTGCAACTTAAAATGATATTTAAATGAATGGTTGTAAGCCTAGGACCATTTGTATACAATAACAGGAGTTCGATAGGCAATAATTGGTGAACCACGATAATTGTGCTGTGTTTTCCAGTCCATCAGGTAAACTCAATGACACATATGCCAATTCTTCCAAGTAAGTATTTTAGGATAGTGGTATTGTAGGATTTCTGTCAAAATCTATTTACAAGTTGGATCTGAAACCCAGGAATTTTTTTTATATGCAAAGAATTTCTTCTGCCAAGAGATCTACAGAGCTTGGGGGAACCAGACAGGAGGGAAGGAGCGGGGGTTTGATTATGTATTGTTGAGTTAATCTAACTTAATCCTCTAAGAGACTGAAAATCCAATTATCTAGCTTGCTACATTTTTCTACAGAGGGAAGGAGGGAGGCAATTCACAGAAAGCTTAAAGACCACTTCAGTGTATCCTTTCACCTGCTTGAAAATGCCTCCTTTCAGACAAAACAATGTTGTAAATCACAATCACATGATCGCAAACACTGAAAACAAGCCGTAAATGCAGGCCGGGTGCCCAAAATGCAATCATGTGACCACAGGAATGGGGTGGGGGGGAAACATGGCCATCAGCACTTCAAATCTGAGTCATAACTCCCCCTTTTCAGGTAAATGGCAACTTCAGATACTAGGTGACGGGTCATAAGTCAAGAACTACTTCTAAGTGTTTCAATAAGACACATTTCTTATCTAGAATATTTATCTAGCAATTAGCATCCTGATGACCTGCAGACATTAAGACTCATATAGGTAGTCCTCGACTTACGACCACAATTGGGACCAGATTTTTTGTTGCTAAGCAAGGCAGTTGTTCAGGAAATCAGGCATGGTTTTACAACCTTTTTGCCGCAGTTGTTAAGCGGATCCCTACAATTGTTAAATGAATTGTGCGGTCGTTAAGCAAATCCAACTTCCCCATTGATTTTGCTTGTCATATGGCCAGCTGGGAAGTCACAAATGGCAATCACATGACTTTAGGACATTGCAACCATCATAAATATATGCCAAACACTGGAATTTTTGATCGTATGATTGTGAGGGATGCTGCAACGGTCGTAAATGTGAAGACTGCTCATAAATCACTTTTTTTCAGTGGTGGTGTCACTTTGAACAGCTGCTAACTGAATTGTCATAAGCCAAGGACTACCTGTACTTCCGCCATTGTTCTCATGTTGCAGACAAAGGCACTCTAAGTCAAGGCTGCCCCCCCTACTCTATTTAAGAAGCCCTGATGGCGCAGTGGTTAAAATGCAATATTGCAGGCAAACTCTGCCCACAACCTGGCATTTAATCCTGATGGAGCTCAAGGTTGACTCAGCCTTCCATCCTTCTGAGGTTGTGAGAATCCACATTGTTGGGGCAATCTACAAATAATGCTTCTACATCATAAATTGCCCAGATCATGCTGAAAAAGCGCTATTGGGAAGTCTATAAGCCTAAATGCTATTGCTATTTCTATTTAATTCTGCCCTTCGTCCAGACCAACAAGACCAATACAATGCAGCTACTAAGATTGTTGGAAGAGCAGGCACAACAACAGCCAGGAAAGTGATTGAAGCCTGGGAAATGGGCCTCTCGTGAATCAATAGGAGTGGTAATTTACTCCCATCTTATCAAGTGGTTAAGAGGAGAAGGCTTACCAGCACAAGGAAACAACAGCCAAAGACTTAACCAGCCATCAACTCCTCACTATATATATAAAAAGTCATACACAACAGTCACCATATAGATACCACATACAGAATAGTCCAAAGTACATAATCTGCCAGAGAGAAGGACCCTGTGTCAGTTTTGGAAGCCATATTAGGCCGGAGTCTTCCATGCTGCCACCTTCTCATGTGTGGGAAAGTAGGAGGGGGGGATTTAGTAGAGGGGTTGACTTTAGACATAATAGGATTCTTCCTGTCGGTCAAGGTCAAGCCGATCCTGCATCTGGAGAAGGAGTGGTCGGAGTGATGTCTCGAGATGGGACGGATGGTGATTGGAGCATGTGATCGACTGAGGAGGGAGGGGATGGTTTTGGGCAGTGGTGAAATCCAATTTTTTTTACTACCAGTTCTGTGGGTGTGGCTTGGTGGGTGCGGCAAGGGAAGGATACTGCAAAATCCCCATTCCCTCCCCCTCCTGGGGGAAGGATATTGCAAAATCTCCATTCCCACCCCATTCTGGGGCCAGCCAGAGGTGGTATTTGCCGGTTCTCCGAACTGCTGAAAATTTCTGCTACCGGTTCTCCAGAACCTGTCAGAACCTGCTGGATTTTACCCCTGGTTTGGGGGTTTTTTGATTTACTGAGGGAAAACCCGGACCTCTCAGATTCGGGTTTTCCCAGATGTGCCAGTTTACCTATTCTAGTAAATAGAACTTCGAAAAATGCTTGCTTCAGAGTTTTTACTTGGAGTGGGGGGGGGTGTTCTGGAACGCTGACATCCTGAGGATGAGCCCCTGCATGAGCCCGAAAGCTCGGAAGACAAAGTCCCAATAACCGACCAAAAGTGGATCCTGCAACATTATCCTGGGACACATATATTCACCTTCATTTCATCAGACCAACAAGAGCCCAAATTCAACCAGCATTCCCTGGGCCATGAGCCTCAGCTCCCCCAAACAATTTTAATTTCCCTGAATCAATGCAAAAATCTAACCCCAGCCCTCCTCTATGAAGGAATGATGAAAGGCCTCCTTTAAAACAATGCTTTCCAATGCTAGTTGGCAAGGATTTGCCTCAATTACATCAATTTAAATTGCAGATCGACACACATCGGGTGGATCCTCTTTAAAATCAATCCCAAATCAAATTGTTGTCACAAACAAAATGATCGCTTGTTGCCAAACTAGGTCTGCTCTCCAAAAATTGCTTTGAGTTTTATTGCTGGCAATAAGGAACTAAAACTGACACAATGATTTGCGGAGGTGTTAATACAGCTCACGCATCTTGCTTGCATTCAAAAGTTGAGGAGAAAGAAAAAAATATTTGGTTGCACGGAATGTAAAATTGCAGTTATTGTATAAAAAAGTCATCTCCACTCATTGTTATTGTATTTGGGTTAGTGATCTCTCATTTATAATATTGTTGTCCAGAAAAGTCAATATCAGAAATAAAGGTCTAAAAGGAACAGCCTTAAAGGCATCAATTCCAGAGGTATTAGTCTTTTGGCCTTTCTCCTTCACCGCTCACTTCCACTAATTTTGACCACTGCTGCTGTTGATTAAATATTTAGAATTAGTAGTGGAGTTAATTTCTTTTCTTTTTTTCCTCCTGACTTTCTTTTCTTTCATATTGAACCTTTTTATAGTGTAAACCCAAAGACAGCAACTTCCCGTTTTTATTGTTAGGTAAGACTTTACAGCAGGAGTGTCCAACCCTGGCAATTTTAAGATTTGTGGACTTCAACTCCCAGAATTCCCTAGCTAGCCATACTGTTTTGTGGTATTTTTTCAAGCTAAAAAGAGAAATGTACTTCCAGTAAATCTCATGCACGCTACATATACAAATCAGTCATGAGGAGCAACCACAACGCACAAGAAATTCTGCACAGCTATCCAAATATTGGAGGAGCATTTTAGGAAATATGGTGGGCACCAAAAAGACCGGTGGGGTCCATCTTGACATCTGTGTTACTGCCAAACTCAACTCATCCCTTTTCCACTCATCTCCAGAATTCTTCACCTCTGGATTATTTTCATTTTGTTTCACCTGTAATTGCAGAGTTGGGATGCATTTATTTATTTATATTCCACCCTCATTATTTTATAAATAACACAAGGTAGTGAACACACCTAATACTTCTTCTTCCTCTTCTTTTTCCCACAACACCAATCCTATGAGGTAGGTTGGGTTGAAAAGGAATGACTAGCCCAAAGACACCCAGCTCCAGTGGTGGGTTGCCCCCGGTTCAGTCCGGTGCTTGCGAACTGGTAGTAAAACCGGTGGGAGCCCCCCCCCCGGATGTCATCATAGATGATCTGCGCAGGCACAGAACTGCGGCACGCGTGTGAGTGAAGCGAGCACGCATGATCCCGTTGCGAATCTGTAGTAAAGGTAAGTAGAACCCACCAGTGGTGAAATCCAAATGTTTTTACTACTGGTTCTGTGGGCATGGCTTGGTGGGCGTGGTGTGGCTTGGTGGGCGTGGCTTGGTGGGCTTGGCAGGGGAAGGATACTGCAAAATCTCCATTCCCACCCCACTTCAGAGGAAGGATACTGCAAAATCCCCATTCCCACCCCACTCTGAGGCCAGCCAGAGGTGGCATTTGCCAGTTCTCCGAACTACTCAAAATTTCCGCTACTGGTTCTCCGAACTACTCAAAATTTCTGCTACCGGTTGTCCAGAACCTGTCAGAACCTGCTGGATTTCACCTCTGGAACCCACCCCTGCCCAGCTGGCTTTCATGTCTAAGGCAGAACTAGAACTCGCTGTCTCGTTGACTGGCCCAAAGTCAACCAGCCAGCTACTGTATTATGTCTAAAGTGAGATTAGACCAAGCACCTTAACCACTAGGCCAAACTGGCAGAGGGACCGAGACTCCGAGATGGCGTAATTGACCTTTGCAGCTATCATCAGTTGTAAAAAGATGTGGCTGCTTTAAAAGAAAACTGACGGGTACTTTCTAGGCCCATTCTTCATTCCAAACCATTTTTTCCTCTTTTTTTTAGTACTGAATCTGAAGCTTTGTCCTCTTAAATTTCTACCTTGCTGCTACTAAACACAGGTAGTCCTTGATTTATGACCACAATCGAGAGGAGAACTTCCACTTCTAAGTGCGGCAGATTCTAAGAGATTCGTTTGGAAAAACTGCAAAGAAGACAAACTAAAATTATTAAAGGCCTGCGACAAAAGCATATGAAGAACGGTGGGAGAAAGTGGATATGGCTAGTCTAGAGAAAAGAAGGACTAGGGGTGACATGATAGCAGGATTCCAATATTTGAGGGGCTGCCACAAAGAGGAAGGGGTCAACTGATTTTCCAAAGCACCAGAAGACAAGAAACAATGGATGGCAACTAAGCAAGGAGAGAAGCAGCCTGGAATTAAGGAGAAACTTCCTAACAGTGAGGACAATTAACCAGTGGAACAGCTTCCCTTCAGAAATTATGGGTGCTCCATCACTGGAGGTTTTCAAAAAGAGACTGCTCAGAAATGGTATAGGTTCTCCTGCTTGAACGGGGGCGGGTGGGGGTTGGACTAAAAGACCTCCCAAGTCCCTTTCAGTTCTATTCTGATTGATGCCCAATTTTACGACCATGTTCGACACAGTCAGCATGAATCCCACAGTCATTGAACAAATCCAGCTTCCACCATTGGCATTGCTTATCAGAGACAGACTGGGAAGTTGCAAATGGCAATCATGAGACACTGGCACACTGCAACCACCACAAATAGCTGCTGGTTGCCAAATACCCAAATACCTGATCATGTGACCATAGGGACACTGTGATTATCATAAGACATTTTTTTCAGTGTCTTAACTGTGAGTGGTTACTAAATGAATGGTCACAGGTCGAGAACCCAGTGAGAACAATTAAGCAGTGGAATGGCTTGCCTTCAGATGTTGTGAGTGCTTCATCACTGGAGGCTTTTAAGAAGAGACTGGACAACCATTTGTCTGGAATGGCACAGTGGCTCTTGCTTGAGCAAGGGTTGGACCTCCAAGGTCTTTCCTCCTCCTCCTCCTCCTCCTCCTCCTCCTCCTCCTCCTCCTCCTCTTCTTCTTCTTTTTCTTCTTCTTCTTCTTCTCCTCATTCTGCATTCTGCTCTACTCTACTCTACTCTACTCTACTCTACTCTATACTCTACTTTACTCTACTCTGACAAACTGTGGGCAGTTTTCACAAGCTGAAGCCCGGTTGGATTACAACTCCCATCCTCCTTGATTGTGCTATAGTTATACAGCATCAGAAGTACCACAAATTGCATGTCCCTGGCACTGATGTTGTTACCTAGTTGGGTAATGAGACATCTTCCAGAAAACAACCAAGCTCAGAGAGCACCAAAGATCTCACAAATGTATCTAACTGCCAATGATGAAAGCATATTTGATATATGTTTTAGAAAACAGGTAGAGCATGGAAAACAAGAAAAAATGTGTGTCAAATGAGTGGGAAGAGAAGTTTTGGAAGGGACAGCTGCCAGATTTTGTATTTCAACAGGGTTTCAACGAAACACAACGGATACCAAGGAGCAGCCTCAGCTTCCAAATCCTTAATAAAGCTTTGGAAAAAAAGAGTGGGCATCAGAAGTGGCCGTGTTGCTTAGGAACAACCTGCTGTAGCTCTACTGCTATTGTTTCAATTTGTTTTTAAAGAGATCAATCAAATATTAATGAAGCAAACCGAGCCAAAAACGGGCAGGGGACCAAGTTTTTCATTGTTCTCGGGGTTGCAGTCGATATCCAGAGCAATCTTATCCACATCAGCCTTGGCAGTATCCAAACAGTGGCAACTGCATGAAAAACTATTGTCAGAAGTCAACATTCTTGGGTAGCTTCCAACACGATTACCTAGTTTGAAGCCCCTTTTAGGGGAAGACAAAAGAAATTAGTCGCCAGTGCTCCTTATTCATTTTGGTTAGCTCTCAAAGTTAACCCCACTTCAAAGGTGTTGTCAGAGAGTCAATTCAGGCCAAGAAACCATGTTTGGGACAGGTCATTAATCTTTGGGAATCCACCATAGAAAGGAAGAACATCCGTTTGATGGCATTTTGCTCATCCAACCGTGCCTGTGGGGATGGGGGAAAAGTCAAGAGTGGCCATAAACATGCAATCAATATCCTTGTTGTGGCCCGCCAGCGGCCTGCGCGGATCATGGCTGATCCCGACAATGAAGAGGCTGGTGTGGGGTCGCTCCAGCAGCCAGCGCTCGCGTCAGACAGCAAGGAAGCTGAAGAGGATGTGGTGCCAGAGGCAGAGACTCAGCCTGGGCCTTCAGAACCTCCAGAGGCTCCTTCAAGTGGAGGAGCCTCTCCTCAATGCTCGAGCACGCAGGGCTGCCAAAAGGCAGGAGTTGCTACTCAGGAGGAGGAGGTCTCCTTGAGAGTAAGGATTGAGGATAATTGGCCACTCCCTTAGCCTATTTAAGTCGCACACGTTAGTAATTTCTTGCTGGAAACAACTTGTAATTATCATCAGAGCATTTTTGGAAAAGTTTTATCGTATCTTCTTTTCTGGGCTGGTTGCCGGACTTTGGTTTATTCTTGTTACTTAATAAATTTGATAAGGACCGTTGGTGTGTGTCAATATCCTTGGGAATCCGGAGCTGGGGCAGAACAATCCTGCTCCTTTTTATGCCTGCCACAACACAGGTAAAAAAGGGTGGGGCTTTGATAACATAGGGACACGGTGACTCAGTGGCTAAGACGCTGAGTTTGTCGATCGAAAGGTCGGCAGTTCAGCGGTTCAAATCCCTAGTGCTGCGTAACGGGGTGAGCCCCCGTTACTTGTCCCAGCTTCATCATTTTTGGTGGAAAGGTAACAGTGTTCCGTGCACCTCTGGCGTTTAGTCATGCCGGCCAAATGATCATGGAGACGTCTTCGGACAGCGCTGGCTCTTCAGCTTTGAAACGGAGATGAGCACCACCCCCTAGAGTCAGGAACGACTAGCACATATGTGCGAGGGGAACCTTTACCTTTACCTTTGATAACATAATTGCACTAGCCATCTTGACTTTTATGCCCCTCAAGGATATCCTGCTGCAATCAATTCAATGTTCATCCCATTCCTCCGAAAACAGTGAGTAGAATAGTGTTTCCCAATCCCGACAACCTGAAGATATGTGGACTTCAATTCCCAGAATTCCCCAGCCACCATGTTGGCTGGGGAATTCTGGGAGTTGAAGTCTATGCATTTTCACATTGCCAAGGTTGAGAAACACCAGCGTAGAATATGAACCCAAACCCCAATGCCAACATAAGCCATCTGCCTATCTTCCAGAGCAGCATCGGATAGCATCAAGGAAAGATTTTTTTTTTTTTTAAAAAAAGAGCACAGACATGCTTGCCATTCCAAGGAAATTTTATGGGATGCTTTGAGAGAAGGTATGCCAGACACAACAATCTTTCACAAGGCAAACAGAAGTTTACTGTAACATCGTCATCATCCCTTTGGCCAGACACTTCAAGTTCAGCAACCTGAAGATGTGTGGACTTCAACTCCCAGAATTCCCCAGCCAGCATGAGGGATTCTGGGAGTTGAAGTCTGCCCATCTTAAACTGAAAGAGGCTGAGAAACAGTGTTCTACAGCAGGGGTCTCCAATCTTGGCAACTTTAAGACTTGTGGACTTCAACTCCCAGAATTCCACTCCATTCAACTCTGGGAGTTGAAGTCCACAAGTCTTAAAGTTGCCAAGGTTGGAGACCCCTGTTCTACAGGAAAGAACAGCAAAATGAACAACAGGTTGAATGAAAAGATTAAAAAGCAGCCTAGATTAATCCATCGCCCATGTCTTCACTATTTTTTTTCTCCTTTGGAGCCTCTTCCAACAGTTTATTTGTGGCCCCAAACATCTATTTAAAAAAAAAAAAAGTAACATGGGGGCTATTTCATTAGGGTTTTGAAATCGGCTTTCTCCTTCTGGGCTAGATAAATGGTTTTAATCCTATCTGAAGGCCGTTCTCACAGGTTGTAAAGAGCCAGCGTCATGGAGATGCCAGAGATGGGTGCAGAGAAGAGGAAAAAGCAGCAGGGGAAAAAAGAAGTATAGAGATTTATTTTCCACATTATAAAGACAATGGTCTGTGCTGATAAATCCCTTGTCTCTGTTTAGGACAGGACAAATAAACATTTGTGGGCGCCTACGGGAAGCTTTATTGGAATTTTGACCGCAACTCGTGAGTGTTTTTAGAAAATGGCTAATGCAGAATTTCATTTATTTCATTTATGTATTTATTAGCTAGATTTCAAGAACCCCCAACTCTAACCAACTTACATAATGGGAAAAAAAAAACCCAGAACAATATAAAAAGGAGATGACAGACATCCGGAAAAGCCATTAAAAAAAATCTTACAAGGGTTCACTCAGCATCCTGGCCCAAGGCCTGCAGAAACAGCCAGGTTTTTGATGCCTTCAGAACATCATCCAGGTGGGAGCCGTAAGGATCTCTGGGGAATGCTGTTCCACAGGGCAGGTGTGGTGACAGAAAAGGCAATAGCAATAGCACTTAGACTTATATGCCACTTCATAGTAATTTACAACTCTAAGCAGTTTACAGAATCAGCATATTGCCCCCAACAATCTGGGTCTGCATTTTACCGACTTTGGAAGGATAGAAGGCTGAGACAACCTTGAGCCGGTCAGGATCGAACTGCTGATAGTCGGCAGAAATAGCCTGCAATACTGCATTCTAACCTAACCACTGCACCACCATGGCTCTTAATGCCACCCATCCAAGTCCCTTAAAAGTGACACTGTTTAATCAAGGCACATCCAATTTACATAATTTACTTCCAAAGGGCAAAGGTGGCTTAGTGTAGTGGTATATGACCTTGGGAGGCAGGAGGAAGAGCTGCAGCCAAGACAATGGTCTGACAAATGAAATCTGAGTCCAAAGGAGGAGGAATGGAGAAAGAGACTCAGAAGCAGTGATGGGATTCAGCCGGTTCGCACTGGTTCACTAGAACCAGTAGCTAAATTTTTGCTCAGTTCGACGAACCGGCTTAAGTGAGGGGCAGGAAGCCCTGCCATGCCTGGCAAGGGGGGAGAAGAGAGGGCAAGAGCAGCCCCATCTCATTCCACACACCCCAATGAAAGGCAGTGGTAGCCCAGCTACTTCCCTTCCTCACCCTCTCCGGTGCTGGAAACCAACTGTCAGCCACGTGCCCAGCCTTCTATTCATCTCGCTCTCTCTCTCTCTCTCTCTCTCTCTCTGTGTGTGTGTGTGTGTGTGTGTGTGTGTGTGTGTGTGTATGTCTGGGGTCACCCAGTGCCACAGTCCACCACGCAGGCCAGGAGCGACATCTAGGGCAGTGGGCGGGGCCTCCCGCCGGTTTTACTAAAGGTTCTTGCGAACCGGTCCGAACCGGGGGCAACCCACCACTGGCCAGGAGCCACCCTGCCATCCTCCACGGGTTTGAGACATTGCTGAGGAAAGGTGGTGGAAGGAGGAGAGAAAAGTGGGGGGCATCAGCACATTTCCTCAGCAGCATCTCAAGCCCTCTCTGAAAGAGCAGAGAGGGGTACATTCAGACTTGCAAGATTATGTTAATGTAACCTTGCAGGAAAGATTAGTTGCACAATATGAAAATAACTTACAGATAGTCCTCAACTCACAACCATTAATGATAACAGCACTGAAAAAAGTGACTTATGACCATTTTTCACAGTTACGACTATTGCAGCATCCCCATAATCATGTGATTAAAATTCAGCCGCTTGGCAAGTGACTCATATTTATGACCGTTGCTGTGTCCTGGGGTCATGTGTGATCACCTTTTGTGACCTTCTGAGAAGCAAAATCAATAAGAAAGCCAGATTCACTTAACAGTTGTGTTACTAACTTAACAACTGCAGTGATTCATTTAACAACGGTGGCAAGAAAGATTGTAAAAGGGACAAAATTCACTTAACAACTGTCTCGCTTAGCAACAGAAATTTTGGGCTCAATTGTGGTCGTAAGTTGAGGACTGCCTGTACTGATAACATTCTACTTTAAAACTCAATGTAACTTCCTCCAGTGGTGTTGTTGATGTTAAACGGGATGGGGGACAAGATTTGAACAGTTCAAAACACATAATTAACAGCCTAAATAAGAAACAACCATTCTTAATACTATCCTCAGGATTGGAACCAGTACTGTTGCTAGTTATCAAGGACTGTGGTGTGTGAGAAAAAGTACAGCTAAGGCACAACACCATTTTGCAGGAGTAGCACAAATTTATTTATAACATCCACATCTCCTCCTCATATTAGATGACACCTCAGTTGACCATGCCGTGATGTCAATTCTACAGGGCCATCTAACCAGGGGTGAAATGCTCCTGGTTCGGACCAGAGCGCCCGATCTGGTAGCGATGGCGACAGGTGGTTTGGAGAACTGGTAGCAAAAATCCCTGTTCCCCCCCCCATGCCCAGATGAGCCACACGATCATCAGAGGCTATTTTTTTTACTTTTAAAAGCATTTTTTCTACAACCTCTTCCAATGAAAAAAATGCTTTTAAAAGTAAAAAAAAAAGCCTCTGATGATTGCGCAGCTCAGCTGGGATTGTCAAAGGCTTTTCAAAGCATTTTTTTTTGCTACCTCTTGGCTGAAGAGGTGGTAAAAAAAAATGCTTTGAAAATCTCTGACGATCCCAGCTGAATTGCCTGATCAGCAGAGGCTTTTCAAAGCATTAGAAAAAATTCTTTGAAAAGTTAAAAAAAAAAAGTTAGCCACGCCTGCCCAGTCACATTACCACCCCCAACAAGCCACGCCCACAGAACCGGTAGTAACAAATTTTACATTTCACCCCTGCATCTAACCACCATTTCTTACTCCTCTTTTGCACTAAATGTTGGTTACTTTGAAAGAAATGAGTATGATGGATATCTATGACCTCTCTTTAAAAAAATAATAATTTGTCAATTTCTTTATTTTCTTAATTGGAAAAGTAGCATAACCATAGAGATATGGAAGCAATTCTGTGGATTCTGATTTTGCCTGTTCAAACTTCTCGGAATATCTTCTACTTCTTCCAATCCTTCTCACTTACGAATGATAACAAATTGCAATAAATAAATAAAATTAGGGCTACTTTGTCAGGCAGCTGGTCAACTGACAAAAAAAGCAAATATTAAAAACAAAATGTTTGGACTCTTTTAAGAAACTTCGGAAGACACGAAGGAATGATTGTTGATAATAAATATGAGCAATATTTACAACTTAGGGGTAGAATCAAGATCACATGAAGTGTTATTACTGCTTTATACTGTTTTGGTAAGACCATACTTGGAATTCTGTATTCAGTTTTGGTAACCACGATACAAAAAAGATGTTGAAAACTTTAGAAAGGGTGCAGAGAATAGCAACAAAAGATGATTAGGAGGCTGGAGGCTAAAACATACGAAGAACGGTTGCAGAAAATGGGTATGTCTGGTCTAATGAAAAGAAGGAGTGGGAGTGACATGATAGCAGTGTTCCAATATCTGAGAGGCTGTCACAAAGAATAGGGGGTCAACCTATTCTCCAAAGCACCCGAAGGCAGAACAAGAAGCAATGAATGGAAACTAATGAGGAACCAATCTAGAACTAAGGAGAGATTTTCTGACAGTGAGAACAATTAATTGGTGGAATGACTTGTCTTCAGAAGTGGTGGCTGCTCGGTCACTGGAGGTTTTTAAGAAGAGATTGGACAAGCATTTGTCTGGAATGGTATAGGGCAGTGATGGCGAACCTATGGCATGTGTGCCAGTGGTGGCACGCAGAGCCTTCTCTGTGGGCACACACGCCATCACCAGCTGCTCTTCCGGATTTCGTCGCTGGCCAGCTGGTCCGGCGTGCATGTGCACTGGCCAGCTGCTCTGTTCTGGGTTCTGGTGCATGCATGCGTCGGCCAGCTAGTCTTCGAAGACCAGTTGTGTGATGCGCATACATGCGCTGGAACCCAGAACAGACCAGCTGGCCAGTGTGCATGCGTGCGACAGAACCCGGAAGAGCAACTGGCTGCCGTGCACATGCGCACCTTCCGGGTTCCAGCATGCTGGCATGTGCACGCGCTCCAATTTCAGCACTCGGTGCCGAAAAAGTTAGCCATCACTGGTATAGAGCCATGATGGTGAACCTATAGCACACGTGCCCGAAGTGGCACAGGGAGCCATGTCGCCTGGCACATGTGGCATCGCCCATTCCTCTTTCTGACCTTTGTGCACGCAACAGTGCTGGAAACCGGAAGAGCTGGTCTGTGAGCCGGGAATGGGGCTTCCTCGAACTTCGGAATTGGGAGTGTCCAGAAAGGAGGAGGACCAATGGGAATTCTCCCTTCTGCAGCGTTATCCGTCTCCGGGCAGAGTCTCCCTTGACTTCACTCACTGGAGGAGAGAGTTCCGCATAGAGAAGAAGCCCAAGTTGGCTATTCAGACCAAGATCTCCCCTCCTACTTTCTTCGCTTCTCTCTCTCTCTCCGCAGAACTGTCTCTCCTCCTTCAGGTGAAGTCCCAAAGGACTCTGCCCGGAGACCGATGACACTCAAAACAGGGAGAATTCTCATTGGTGCTGCCCCTCGTTCTGGCCCCTCCCATCTCAAAAGTCCTAGATAAACACTTCCTTCCCCCCACAATGCAGAACTGCAGATTCCTCCTCTGGTGCTAGAAGCATCTGGCTGGACACACATGTGCATGAGCATGCGAGCCGTGAGCATGCGGGCCGCCAACTGATCAACGCGTGCCCATGTGTGGCAGTAACCGGAAGAATTACTGGCTGGTGCATGTGCGCTGGAAACCAAAAGTACCTTATCCGACGTGCATATGCCCCCTGAACGGCTTCTCTTCCTGGTCACAGCCCTGACGAACACGAAAGTGCTCCCTTTTCAGCACTCGGTGTCGGAGAGGTTCGCCATCACTGGTATAGGATCTTCTGCCTGAACAGGGGGTTGGTCTCTAGCAGGGGTGGGTTCTACTTACCTTTACTACCGGTTTGTAATGGGATCGCTGCACATGCGCAGTTCGCCAATGATGACATCTGGGGTGACATCCAGGCAGTGGGCGGGGCCTCCCGCCGGTTTTACTACCGGTTCTTGCGAACCGGTCCGAACCGTGAGCAACCCACCACTGGTCTCTAGTCTAGAAGGCCTCCAAGGTCCTTCCAACTCTGTTATTCTGTTTATAACTTTAAATATTCCGATACTGGCCAGGACTGCCTCAATGTCTGAAGAATGGGCTAAATCATGAATGGAATTTCTTTGGTAGTGGTGGGAACTCAAAAGCTTTCTTAAAATGGCCATGTGAGTTAGGAAAGGAAAATAATTAAACTATATATCAGCCAGCACTGCAAACTGACGGGAAATAAAGCCCCATAGATCACGGAAAGGAGAAACCCAGTAATAAGGCAGACAGGAAAGCGGATTTTCTGCAAAATTTACCTCAAGGTGGAAGTGATGGAGCAGAGAGGTTTAATTGGACTTTTCCAGCTGAAATTATTTAACTGAGGTTTGCTCAGAGCTGGCCAAGGGCAGGTTAATTCCCAAAGAGAAATATTAATGTTCTCTGATAAGCTAAATCCACACATTCAGATCTTATCTGTCCCTTGTACTTCTCAAATTTGCGAAAAGGTATTGGTGCTGTAAGAATCTTTAAAGCAGGGGTCTCCAATCTTGGCCACTTTAAGCCTGGTGAACTTCAACTCCCAGAATTCCCCTGGCCTGGGGAATTCTGGGAGTTGAAGTCCTCCAGGCTTAAAGTGGCCGAGGTAGGAGACCCCTGCTTTAAAATATCATTTGATTTTTAATTTTTTCTTCAAATATGAACTGTTCATAACAGGATGGGCAACATATGATGGGTTTGGACTTGTAACTAAGATTCATGACATTCCAAACCTAATACCTTAGCAAGACCCTACATAAAAAGTATAATGCAATCCAGTGCTTCTTAACTTTAGGCATTTTAAGAGGTGTGGACTTCAACTCCCAGAATTCCCCAGCCAGCATTGCTGGCTGGGGAATTCTGGGAGTTGAAGTCCACACCTCTTAAAATGCCAGCTGGGGAAAACTGGCTAAGGTAGAGAAACACTGGTATAATCTCTAAAAGAACTTAAATCAACAGAAAACAAATCTTTACAATAGTTTCCCATCACTTCATCTAAAAACCCAGATAGAAACATATATATATATATATATATATATATATATATATATATATATATATATATATATATATATATTGCTCTTTCACCCTGTACATACCGTGTTTCCCCGAAAATAAGACCCTGTCTTATATTTTTTTGAACCCTGAAATAAGTGCTTGGCCTTATTGCCATGCACTCAAAAGCCCGATTGAGTTTATTATCAGGGGATGTCTTATTTTGGGGGAAACAGAGTAGCAGATGCTTCCCAATCTCCCCCAAATTTAAGCATAGATGGTAACCATCCATTCCCCCAATTTATGTGAATTCCTGGATACCGTGAAACTAGAATTGCATTGCAATCTTGCCTTCCCCGTTTGTCATTTTGCAGTGCTTAAAAAGAACACAGTGTGACTTATTTTGATGGCTGGGGTGAAATACACCACAAACACACATCCACACACATCTACAGTTCACTGCTTCAGAATCCAAGCAAGCAGGGCTTCCTAATTGCATTTGTTAGACGGAGGGAAAATCTAATTATCTCCACAGCACAGTTTTCTTTTGCCGTATCGGCTGCTGCAGGAGACTGGTGAAAAACAGCCTTGGCAGGAATGGGATATGTAGACTCAATTGCCATAAGTCTTCAAGGAACACACACACACACACACACACACACACACACACACACTAGCATGATTATAGGAATGCTAATCAAGCCAGGGTGAAAATATATCTTTCAAGTAGCAGCCAAATGATAAATTCATTAAATACACACATACCATTACTGGGGTTAATGAGCATAAAACAGGATGCCCTCACTAATTCTTCTGTAGCTTTTCCCTTGCTCATCACCCTGCATTCAATATTAAAGTACACTGTGCAATCAATACAAGCAGCCTTAAAATCAACCGTCAATAGTAAAATAACAAGCCATCGAGAAATACACTGCAAACTAGCACTTGGTACAGTTTGATTGTGACCGGCTCAGCCTTCCATCCTTCTGAGGTCAGTAAAATGAGGATCCAGATTGTTGGGGGCAATAATGCTGATTCTGTAAACTGCTTGGAGAGGGTTGTAAAGTACTGTGAAGCGGTATATAAGTCTAAGCGCTAGTGCTAAGGCTAACTGGAAAATGTAGCTGCCACAAAGAAGAGGGAGTCAAGCTATTCTCCAAAGCCCCTGAGGGCAGGACAAGAAGCAATGGGTGGAAACTCATCAAGGAGAGAAGCAACCTAGAACTAAGGAGAAATTTCCTGACAGAACAATTAATCAGTGGAACAAATTGCCTCCAGAAGTTGTAAATGCTCCAACACTTAAGAAGATGTTGGATAACCATTTGTCTGAAGTGGTATAGGGTTTCCTGCCTAGGCAGGGGGTTGGACTAGAAGACCTCCAAGGTCCCTTCCAACTTTGCTATTCTGTAAGTTCTGTAAGGTACAGATAGTCCTTGACTTACAACTTACAAGATTTTTTAATTTTTAAATATCTTTTAGTATTTTATACATTCAATTTTAAAATTGGTTTTAAATAGTTCGGGGTTTTAAATTTGTCGGAGCCAAAATTATTTAATTTGATTTTATTCTACTTTTAAATTTTGTATGGATGTGTTTTATTGTTTGGTTGTGCACCGCCCTGAGTCCTTCGGGAGTAGGGCAGTATAGAAATCGAATAAAATAAATAAATAAAATAAATAATACAACTGGTTGCTTAACAGCTCTTTGAAGTGATCACCTACCTGAAAAAAAGGGAGTCACAAACCAGTTCCAAAGTTTCAACAACTAGATGGCGACGTCCCCTATGGTCACATGACTGCATTTCAGATGCTCAGATGACCAAGACTTCTGACTTTCTGCAGGCTTCCCCATTGACGTTGCTTGTGGGACGCTGACAGAGAAGGTCACAAATGGTAATCACATGATGTCGGATTTGTGACCGTCAGAAACGTGTAACATTTACCAAGCACCTGAAATCACAATCACACAACTGCAGGGATGCTATGAGAGTTGCAACTTTGAGGAGCGGTCCTGGGTCTCCCTCATTCAGAGCCATTGTTTTTTTCCTGAAATAATTTTTGCTCAGTTCTGCTCCGTCTGCTACACAACAGCCCTTCAGGAGTCTATCAGGTCTACTTTTCTCCTCCAAGCAAAACCTATCCAAGACCTCAAACCACTTCACCGACGCAGAGGAGCTACCACTTTTCTTGACCGTGATACTATCTCGGTGGATGCAACCTGAGAGGGCATTTGCTGTATTTTGTAGCTGCAAAAATTTGGCTCGTGTTCAGCTGGCAATGCAGGATATTTTTCAGAAATGCTGCTGCCCAATATGATTTTTCCTGCCTTTGACTTTTACTTCCAAAATGTAAGGCTTTGGTTGTTAAGTGGGTCACTCTGTGACCGTGCCCAATTTTAAAATCTTTTATTGCACCAGTCATTAAGCCAGTCCATTGTATCCAAAGGCCTCCCCACCCCCCAAACCAGAAATAAGGACCAATTTCTGGTAAACAATGCTGTAAATCGCAGTCACGCCTAAAAGATTCTGCCAACGGCGGTTAAATGCAGACTGGTTGTGAAGTGCCCAAACATAATCATACGGTTGAGGGGAAGCAAAGTGTCTGTCATAACATCAGGTCATAACTAGCCCCGGGGAGGTCTGTTCGAATGGTCCTTCAGGCAGCGGCCTCCAACCTTTTGGGCACCAGGGACCAGTTCCATGGAGAGAGGTTCTTCCACAAAAAACCACAAGGGGGCGTGGTTTAGTGTGCTGACTGCATCCCGCGGACTGGGCTTCACTTGTTTGGTTGGCCTGGTTTCTGGCGTTCTGTGGACTGGTTTTGATCCACAGACTAGTGGTTGGGGAGTTCTACTCTAAGGGACTGGCTGTAAGTCAAGGACTAACTGTACTCGCATGCACTATATTCTTCAGCTATGGCACTCCGCCTCTCATTCATGCTGTCGCCCCCAAATCCCGCCATTCCATTCTGCAGCCCTGGCATCCCATTTCACGTTGATGTCCCCACATTCCACCACTCCATTCTACACCCCAGCCTTCCATTCTCGAATCCATCCCACCATTCATTCTGAAGACTTAGAAGATCTAGTGATCTAGAATCCTAGAAGAGCTAGGATCTAGTGACCTAGGAGCACAGTTCTAGGCTGCATAAACAGAGGGATAGAATCAAGATCACATGAAGTGTCAATACCACTTTATAATGCCTTGGTAAGGCCACACTTGGAATACTGCATCCAGTTATGGTCGCAACGATGTAAAAAAGATGTGGAGACTCTAGAAAGAGTGCAGAGAAGAGCAACCAAGAGGATTAGGAGACTGGAGGCTAAAAATATGAAGAACAGTTGCAGGAACCGGATATGTCTAGTTTAATGAAAAGAAGGATTAGGGGAAACATGATAGCAGTGTTCCAATATCTCAGGGGCTGCCACAAAGAAGAGGGAGTCAAGCTATTCTCCAAAGTCCCTGAGGGCAGGACAAGAAGCAATGGGTGGAAACTAATTAAGGAGAGAAGCAGCTTAGAACTAAGGAGAAATTTCCTGACAGTTAGAATAATGAATCAGTGGAACAACTTGCCTCCAGAAGTTGTGAATGCTCCAACACTGGAAGTTTTTAAGAAGATGTTGGATAACCATTTGTCTGAAGTGGTGTAGGGTTTCCTGCCTAAGCAAGGGGTTGGACTAGAAGACCTCCAAAATCCCTTCCAAATCTGTTATTCTATTCTATTCTATTCTAGTCTAGTCTAGTCTAGTCTAATTCTAATTCTATTCTAAATATGCAACAGATGCTACTTAAGCAAATATGGTTGAAATGGGCTGCATATAATTGTTTTGCGTGCAGTAAATTAAGCCAGACAGTGAAAATTGCATTGTTTTCTTTATTTTTCACCTCCTGGGTCCTGTTGATTTGCAACCCTGGGCTCTATTTTTCTTAGGCAAGGAGGCAACGTGCCCACCTACATTACTCCCCCCAGCCCCAGCTCATTTAACAGCACCGAGAAAGGGGGCAAGAGAGACAGAGTAAATTGCACTAATCGTCTCATTACAGTCAACACAGCAATCGGTCATTAGCCCGCTCAAAAACACCCAGACTTGTTGATAACTAAAGAATAATGATCCAATGCTCCAGAAGGACAGCAGAGGAACTTATGCAGCCAAACTGCCATGTATCCTCAAGTGACAGAAGAGAGGGATTTAAGAATCAGAAAAGCTGACAGGGGCTACCATAGCAACAAATGAAGGAGGGAGCAACGGTTCCAGATGTGATCTGCAGGACACCGCAAAGCTTGGTACATTCCAGCTGTAAGGTTGACAAGCGATAAGTTTGCAGAGGGAAACACAGTTGGCCATGAAGTGAAAAGATCTCTTTGTTTTTCTCTCTCTCTCACTTCTTCTCTTTTTAATTACACTGGAGTGCTTGCTAATGAACCCTGACAGCTCAAAAGCTGCTGGAGAGGTTTATTCAAATTGCTTTTGACAGCTCAGAGATGCTTCCCTCAACGAGCATGGATAGCTACTGGCTACTGAGGTAGGACACCAAAACGGTGGGAAAAAGCTCAGGAATCAGTTCTCTAAAGTGGCACTCAAAATTAAGTAGGAGAGTTTGATTTATTAGAAAAGTGATGCACTTATGCTAAAAAGGAAAAAAAAATACCTACAGGTCTGCACAGAAAAGTAAAAAAAAAATTAAGATACCTTGGAATCAATTGCTGGGGGCCTCACAGAAGCTGCTCATCTATGGAAGTGGTTTACCACTGTTTTCGTTTGGGATATTTTTTTCAACTTCCAGGTCTGGGCAATATCCCTTCAATGTCCCAACCAAGTATTAGCTAGATTCAAAGCTGCTCAGATTTTTTTTAGCCCATCTAAGTGTAGGAAGTTAGCACCCACCTCTCTCCTAGAAGAATGAAATATTTTGAGAAATATTAAGAAGGCAGAATATTATATTTCCCTGGATGAGAAATGGAGAAACATGCTCTTGGAAAGCAGCCCCCACCTTCCTTAATTTAATTCAATAACTTTATTGTCATTGTACTTATATACAAAGTATACCCATACAACAAAATTCACTTAACACCCAAAGACCAGGCCCAACACACATAACAATCCCCAAACACACTCCCACCCACCACAAATTCCCCGCCCCAAACATCCACACAACAGACTTAATAGCACACAGCAGATGTCAGCACTTAAGAGAAAGAGATAGACAGCTCTACTCATAAGTAAATACTCTCACCCAAGATCCAACAAAGGTAGGATTAGCCCTCAGCCCCAATAGTAATTTGCCTAACACCCTTTCAGAACACAAGTCTCTTCATTGCATCATCTCAGCAGTGCAAACTTCAACAAAACCTGGGAGGTCAGACAACCTATAGAGCCAGCTATGACCACTACATAACCCCTGCAAGAGCCAATAGAATACATGTTCTTGCACAGGAACAGGAAGCTCAAGTGCAAAGCCCAAGAGAAGGTATAAAACCCGCCCACTCTCAACTCCATGTGGTTAACTGCACCAGAACCACAAACATGTGGTTCTGCTTCATCATTAAGCCATCTTTCCAATCAGCCTCCATCACCTTAACAACTGTGACAAGGAAAGTCGTAAAATGGGGTAAAACCCACTTAACAAATGTCTCACTTAACAACAGAAATTTTGGGCTCAACTGTGGTCATAAGTCGAGGACCACCTGTATTAATGAACAACTGCAGTGATTCACTTAACAAATGTGGCAAGGAAAGTCGCAAAACTCACTTAACACATTACTCACTTAGCAACATAAATTTGGGGCTCAATTGCGGTCGTAAATTGAGGGCTACCTGTAAATCCCGAATTCTAACTCGAGGCACAAATGACCAAGCTCAGATTACTGGTAGTCCTCTATTTACAACTGTTTGTTTAGCAACTGTTCAAAGTTACAGTGGCACTGTATTGTATCTCTGTGATCGCTAGGAGCTGACAATGATTTGAGGGCAGGTTTAAATCATGCCTTAGTGTGGCTCGTGAAACCAGCCATTACGGTTCCTAAAACAGAGTTTATGGTATCATGGAATGCGTGAACGCGAGCAACGGTAGTTTATATTGCAAACTAAAAACCCACTCCAGAGGCCAGGACTGAATATAAGGTGCATTTCAATTAAGAGAAACATTTCAATAATTAAAAGCAACCTAATAGAACCAGGTAGTGGGTTGGGTCCCCCAGCACTAGGGACCAGTGGTGGGTTACCTCCGGTTCGCACCGGTTCTATAGAACCAGTAGGAAAACCGGTGGGAGGCCCCGCCCACCGACCCCGATGTCATCAAAACGCTTCTGCGCATGCGCAGAAGAGCATGCACGCGGCCCCGCTGCAAACCAGTAGTAAAGGTAAGTAGAACCCAACCCTGTTAGGGATCATTGATTGATTATCAATCAAAATAGCAATAGCACTTAGATTTACATATCACTTCACAGTGCTTTACAGGCAGAGGTGGGTTTCACATAATTTTACCACCAGTTCGTCGTGCACCAAAAATGTGAGAGCATGTACTTTGCTCGTGTGCATGGCATGCACGTGGCTTGGAAAACGTCGCTAAATAGGACGGCATAGTACTGGGGGGGGGAGGCGGGGAGGCAGGCCCACGTGCAGGTCACCACTACCGGTTCGCCTGAACCAGTCCGAACCGGCTGAATACCACCACTGTTTACAGCCCTCTTTAAGCAGTTTACAGAGTCAGCATATTGTCCCCAACTATCTGGGTCCTCATTTTACCAACCTCAGAAGGATGAAAGGCCAGGTCAATCCTTGAGTCAGCCAGGATCGAACTTCTGGCAGTTGGCAGAGTCAGCCTGAACCCCTGACAATCAACAGAATTAGCCTGCAATATTGCATTCTAACCACTGCTTTTAATGTTTCTCTTAACTGTAATGTACCTTACATTGTGTCCTGGCTTCTAGAGAGGGTTTTTAGTTTATCAAATAAACTGCCATTGCTCTTGTTCACGCACTGTATGAACCATAAACTATGTTTTAGGAACCATAATGTCTGGTTTCACAAGCCACATTAAGGCATGAATTAAACCTTTGTCAATTAAACCACAGGTGGTCGGGTTGAAAACTGAAAAACGATATTATAGCTTTGTGCGATGTGCAAGCAAACCTTTCACATCCTCCTTCGACTCCCCTTCTTGCTTTTCTGCATGTGAAATGCTCTCGTTTTTCCAAACGTTGCATGATTTATAACAACATAAAAGTTATCTCCCCGTTTCTCTCGCCTAAACTAGAAAAGCCATTTTCCCATCCAACATTAAATAACAATTTTCTCTACAGTGCTTGGATTTTCATGTAATCAAGGACGGGTGTTTTTTGTTTTTTTTTAATATTGTGGTTTAAGTGCCACGTTGCTATCCTCCACACTAATACCCCAAAAATTGGGGATCAGGCCTTCCACGTGGAAATCTGTTTCCCACCTGAATGCAAAAGCTTATTACTTGCACTTCAACCAATTTAATTTGGAATGCCGCAACCTAGTCAAGGGCCATTGAAAAGCCCCTTGTTGGTAACAATTGACCAAATTAGATTTGGCAGTTTGCAAAGAACGACTCGAAGGGGAGATTGTAAAGTCCCACTCAGAGAAGCCGTTGTGGGGAAGTACCGGTAATAGGGAGCCCATTGTCCACAGCTGCTGTTGAATTTTCAGCTTTTGTTAGCATGAACAATAATCATGCAGACCACTCAGATTTGATAGTCATGTTCTCCACTCCTGCAGTAAAATACATGCTTCATTTCTGAGATGTCTGATCATCAGACAGAGCTACTAGGAACCATATAGCCAAAACTGTAAGGCACGGGCCGGGGGCTGAATCCGGCCCGTGGAGCACTTAGATCTGGCCTGTGGGGGGCTTAGATTTGGAAACAATGAAGGACCGGCCCGTGGTGCCTCTGCCAGTGAAAACAGCCCTCCCGAGCTCCATTTTTGCTGGCAGAGGGTTGCAGGAGGCCATCACAGGCAAAACAGAGCTTGGGAGCCAGTGGTGGGATTCAGCCAGTTCTCTCCGGATTGAACGAATCAGTAGTGGCGACTGCAGGAGGCTCCGCCCACCCACCCGGACGTAATGCACGCCTAGTGACATCGAGCTGGCCACACCCACCCTGGCTATGCCTACCCCAGTTCCCTGAGGTCAAATACAACCCTGATGTGTGCTTCAATGAAATCGAGTTTGACACCCTTGCTGTAAGGCATAGAATTGGCAGTGGAGACAGGGACATGCCCCTCTCTAAATTATCAACTTCATCCCCATTTTTGCATGCCAAGAAAACAGGTTAGTCCCCGTCTTATCACCGCAATTGAGCCCAAAATTTTGGTTGCTAAGCGAGACAGTTGTTTTAAGTGGATTTTGCCCCCTTTTATGTCTTTTCTTGCCACAGTTCTTAAAGGAATCACTGCAATTGTTAAGTTAGCAGCACGGTTGTTAAGTGAATCTGGCTTCCCCATTGACTTTGCTTGTCAGAAGGTCGCAAAAGGGGATCGCGTGACCCCCCCAAGACCACTGCAATCATCATAAATACGAGCCAGTTGCCAAGCGTCTGAATTTTGATCACATGACCCTGGGGATGTCGCAAAGGTCTTAAGTGGGATAAAACAATCGTGCCACTATAACTTTGAACGATTACTAAACGAAAGGTTGTAAGTCGAGGACTACCTGCAAAAATAGAAAACTGGAACCTCTTTTTCTCTGCCATGGGAATATTTCTTGACTAGAGAAATAAAAAAAAGCTGTAATAAAACAATAAAGCAGCGTGCGTAAAAAGCCTTCTGGCTGAAATTTGGAAAGCTGATAATAGCCGTAGCACAAAACAGCAGACCGACAATGGGAGTTAAATTTCCTCCATTGACAAAATAATTCAAATGTTCCTTTGTGCGTATTTTCTGAGCTAGAATATTAGTCAGAATTCAGTTACATCCTTCAGTCTCTGCACATTTCTAAATCTGGTAATGCCAGTCTCCTAAAGGAGATGGACCGCCCACCCCCGCCCACCCCCCCCACCCCCAAATGTGCATGCCGATGAAAATAAGCTCAAATTTGCATCCTTGGGGGAAAGCATACAGACTTGTAAAAGGAATATATGATTAAAGGAAGTTGCTGATCAAAATTCATAGATGCAGAAATGTGTACAAAAATCAGAAGGAATGTGCAGGGAAGACAGGCATGGATTTTTATGTGGGCTTTAAAACTGCAAATCAAGGATTGGAGCAAAATGGGAGTAATGTTTGATAAAAAGAAGAAAAAGAGCAAAAAGTAAATTGGACCAAGTCTTTTTTCATTTAAGAGCAACAGACCTTTAAATTTACATGTAAAATTTAGGCCAATGTGATATCCATCACGTAGAATCCCCACGTTACCATTGTATTAGGTTATTTTACATTATATAAACAAACAAACTTCATTAAATATGTCCAAGTACTTATAAGATTCAGCAATGAATACTTCCCCTGTCTTTAGGCAAAATACAAGGTCATCTTTGGCTCCAGGCCTAGTGGAGAAACAATGATCAGATAATTTCATACATTAAAAAGTGCTAGATGTGATCGAGGTAGAAGCAGCTTGGATTCACACAACTACCGTGTTTCCCTGAAAATAAGACCCTGTCTTATATATATATATTTAACCCTGAAATAAGCGCTTGGCCTTATTTTCAGGGAGGTCTTGTTATTTTGGGGCACGTGGTGCAAGACAGAGCTCCTCTTGCCATCTTACCTGATTTCCAACTCTGTCTCCCTAACTCTTAACCAGAGGAAATGGTGGGGACTGGCCGGGCATGCGGTTAAATATTTTCAGGGAGGTCTTATTTTCAGGGGAGGGTTTGTTTTCAGGGAAGGGCTTGTTTTCAGGGAAGGGCTTGTTTTTGGGGTAGGTCTTATTTTTGGGGAAACATGGTATGTCTGTGATAATAAAAGTGGATAGTTAATACTACAGCATGTAGTGTTAACTATTGGTTAATTATTAGTTAATTAGGGCAATTAACCAGTGGAACAGCTTGCCTTCAGAAGTTGTGGGTGCTCAATCACTGGGGTTTTTTAAAAAGAGACTGGACAGTCACTTGTCTAAAATGGTATACGGTCTCCTGCTTGAACAGGGGGTTGGACTAGAAGACCTCCAAGGTCCCTTCCAGCTCTATTCTGAATGATTGATGTTATTGGAATTCCTTCCTTCCTTCCTTCCTTCCTTCCTTCCTTCCTTCCTTCCTTCCTTCCTTCCTTCCTTTCTTCCCATTTGGGACCATGTTGAACCAAATATTGTTTTTTCAGGCATCACTGTTAAAATGGGGAACTATATTGGCTCAAGAGATAGACTCTTGAAAAGCTTGAAAATTTATAATGTCTTTTTAGCTTCATGGAACCACCACTTGAATGCTTGAAGATACTTGTTCTGACCTAGGCTTTCTGTTGTGGCCTGCCAGCAGCCTGCACGGATCGTGGCTGATCCCGACGAGGAGGCTGGTGTGGTGTCGCGCCAGCAGCCTGCGCAGCCAGCGCTCACGTCGGACAGCGAGGAGGCTGAAGAGGATGTGGTGCCAGAGGCAGAGACTCAGCCAGGGCCTTCAGAACCTCCAGAGGTTCCTTCAAGTGGAGAGAGCGAAGTAGAGGAGCCTCTCCTCAATGCTCGAGCACGCAGGGCTGCCAAAAGGCAGGAGTAGCTACTCAGGAGGAGGAGGTATACTCGAGAGTAGGGCTTGAGGATAATTGGCCACTCCCTTAGCCTATTTAAGTCACACGCAGCTAGTGCTTTCTTGCTGGAAACAACTTGTATTTACTATCAGAGTATTTTGGTTTATCATATCTTGTTTTCTGGTCTGGTTGCCAACCTTTGCCGGTCTTGTTTATTCTTGCTACTTAATAAATTTGATAAGGACCATTGGTGTATGTCAATATCCTCGGAAATCCGGAGCTGGGGCAGAACATTTTCTTAGAAAGTATACAGAACAATCTTAGTCCCAGCAAACCTCTTTTATTCATACGGCTGTGAATTATTGTTATTCCCAGTCCGAAAGGCTTCTCAAACAGTCTTTCAGAGGAGTGTTTACAAACACCCACCTTATCTCCCTTGGAATGCTGCCAGAGAACTAATTGCCACACACAGGGCAAGGCCATACTTAGTACAGAGTCAAACAGAGCTTTTTCAGAGCTTTTACTGACCAGATAAACTGACTGCTTCCTGCAAAACCTCACCGGACTTTGCTTCTCTTTTATGTCTTATGGGAGGGGCCAATCATCTCCAAGCCTTACTCCCAAATTAATCCTGTTTTTTAAATTGTTCCTGTATTCTGGCAGCTCTGCGCATGCGCACGCTGGGAACAGGCTGATGCTGTTCTTCTGCCTCACTGATGTCAGACTCTGGAGACTCTGGAGGCAGCAAGGAGGCAGCAAAGAACTACCAGATGGCCTTGGCTCCATCTCTACTTCCAACTCAGAGCCCTCGTCCCAGCCTTCCCCAGACTCCAGGATTGGCCCACGTTCCTTCCCAACCTCCTCACTGTCTGAATCTGCTGCCAGCTCTGCTGGCTGCTGGCGGGCCACAACAATACTGCTAAGATGTCAGTTTTGGACAATCTCCAAAATATCTACTTTTACCCACTCCTGATTCAGAGTAACGGAGCTGGAAGGAATCTTGGACGTCTTGTAGTCCAACCCCTTGTTCAAGCAGGAGACCCTATACCATTCCAGACAAATGGTTGACCAATCTCTTCTTAAACGGAGGCACCCTCAACTTCTGGAGGGAAGCTGTTCCATTGATCAATTGTTCTCACGGCCAGGAAATCTCTCCTTAGTTCTTGGCTGGATCTCTCTTTGATAAGCTTTCATCCGTTACTTCGATTCAAGGTTTCAATTCAAGGCTCTCAGATTCAGGAACTGAAAACTCAAGAGAGGGAAGATCATTATCCAAAGACTGATCTAGTAGATCTCGATATCGGAAGCCAAAGACATTTAATGCAATGGACTTGGTCAAATTAAACAGTAAGAAATCCGGAATCAAATTAATGTGGTTTTACTGCTGGCCAGTCTAATTCAGCATTTCTCACAGGACAGTTCTTCCTCATGTAAAGAGCCTGATAACCAGCATGCAGATGGGTTCACCGCTTGCTTCTGCCCACGAGATAAATTTTCCATTGCTGTCTTCTCTACAGCCCACACAGATATCTAGAGATCTGAGCTGTTTCCTCATTCCTGCCACGCGCTTCCTTTCTATTGAGATTGCCAGCAGTTATTAATAGCCCTTAATGGACTGACACTTATGAACAGTTCCTCCACCCCAGCAGTGGGGATGTTACCAAAGCTCCCATAATCACTGCAATGACGGCAGCAAAACTAGAACTTCAGAACAGGGCTGGGTCAGTTATACAAGATAGGACCACACTCTTATGTCGCTCTTGAGGGATCATGTCTACCAAGCAAGTCCATCTGCATTTTCTGTCATTTCAAATGGACTGCCCAGATAATGGGCAGCTGGTAGATGGTTCAGACATGGTGAAAGAGAAGAAACAGGAGGCTAAAACGAGAGAGACGTGAGGATGGAGAACCTGTTGTCCCACAAGCTTGTTGTGTTGATCTGGATTGAAACCATCATTTGAGTGCAGAGTCCTGATGAACATTTTAGAACAGGACTGGATAAACCCAGATTGAAGTCAACCTCAAAACTTATCCAACCCAATCATGTAACATGATTAATCTGGTTAGTAGATTAAACTCAAGGTGTATGTGTGTGTGTGTGTGTGTGTGTGTGTGTGTGTGTTGGGGGGGTATGCAATATATAGATTTTACACATCTCCTTAAACCAGGGGTGTCCAGTCTTGGCAACTTTAAGATTTCTGGACTTCAACGCCCAGAATTTCCCAGCAAACATAACTGACTGGGGAATTCTGGGCATTGACGTCCAGAAGACTTAAAGTTGCCAAGGTTTAGACACCTCTCCCTTAAATAGACTGGATTTGTGCAACATGCTAAGCTACAAAAACAAACCTTAAGTGGAATCCATACTACTTTCGTTTTGCAAATATTAGTTGCAAGGCCTTCACCTGACCTGGGACACTATCTACTCAGCCCAAACTACTCACAGGGTTGCTATGGGAAAACTAGAAGAGGGTGTATTATGTATGCCGGAATAGAGGTGGGACAGGAATCTAATACATTTTAATATTTGCTTATTAGACTTTTATCCTACCTTTATAAGTAACTCAAGGCAATGACATACCCAATATTCTTTTTCCTTCTCCTGTTTTCCCAACAACAGCGTGGGAAGTTGAGTTGGCTGAAAGAGACTGATCATCCCAGAGTCACCCAGCTAGCTTTCCTTTTCTAAGCTAGCACCTTAATCACTGGCTACGTAACGAAGAGACATACTGTACTTCAACCAGAAAACCACCTAATGAGCAGGAAGGACTCACTGAAGAAGAGCCTAATGCTGGGAAAGATTGAAGGCAAAAGAAGAACGGGACGACAGAGAACGAGGTGGCTGGATGGAGTCACTGAAGCAGTCAGCCTGAGCTTAAATGGACTCCAGAGGATGATAAAGGACAGGAAGGCCTGAAGGAATGTTGTCCATGGGGTTGCAATGGGTCAGACACGACTTCGCAACTAACAACAACAACAAGCCATTTCTGCTTGCCAGTCTATCAACAATAGGAGTAAAAAAAACAGTTTTCTGCCTTTCTTTTCTGAAAGGCGGTGCAAACTGGGCCCAAATTAAAGACTGACAATTACAGTGGGGGAAAAAATGGAGAAGATCCTGCCTCTAAATGATATCTAATGAATCTGAAAGAGACACCTGCATCTAAACATAACCCAATGAGGTACAGTGTTTATGGCTATATTTGTACCCTAGTCAACATATTCATCTTTAAGATGCTCTAAGATTTTGTTATTGGTGCAAAGGGATAGATTATGCCTTCTTAAAACTTATAAATTGGGCTTTGTAAGGTGGGGGGGAGAACCAAAGATTTTCTACTAGTGGCAAGGAAATTCAGCGTCCCGAATGGGACACCAGATGGAAGATTTCTTAGAAACCTGGAAGAGACACATGCACACATGCAAAATGGCTGCTTGCAAGCTACATCCTCCTCTCTCTGCTGGTTTGCCGCACAGATGCATAAAAAACCCTGTTTGGAGAATTATGGCGCTAAACTGCTGTTTTATAGGCACGCTGGGAATACTTTGTTCCCATTATCTTTAAGAAGTGCTAAGTCAAAAAGATGTGGGTTTTTTCCCGTTCGGACATTAGCATTACAAGGGACTTGGTGGCTTCAACCGGAGTTAGAATTGCTGCTTCTGCTGCTTCCACTGAGAGAGAGAAACAGAGCTCTTTGGAATCATATTAAAATTCTAATTTTAAAGCTCTAACAATGCAGCGTCTCCGGAGGTTTTCAGGAAGAACCCGAGCAGGCTTATATAATTGGGTCTGGCAGCAGTACTTCAAACAAGATGGTTATCCGCTTTCAGAGGGACCATGTAGAGGAGTCAGGATGGGGTGGAAGAAAAGAAGCAATTGGTCAGCTGGAGGCCTAATCTGGGGTTAGCCAAATATGTGTTTCCCAAATAAAAGGCTGACCTGATTCTAACTCATGATGCGGTTGTTGTTCGGTTGCTAAGTCGTGTCTGACTCTTCGCGACCCCATGGAACACAGCACGCCAGAGCCCCCTGTCCTCCATCATTTCCCAGAGTTTGCCCAAATTCATGTTCATTGTGTTGATGACACTAGCTAACCATCTCATTCTCTGCCGTCCCCTTCTCCTTCTGCCTTCCATCTTTCCCAGTGGTGGGATTCAGCCGGTTTGGGCAAACCAGTTGTTAAATTGCTGGCTGGCCCCTCCCCGCCCCTCCCAGGAGTCCCCACGCGTCCCGTTTTATTTATTTATTTAATTTATTTATTTTCAATTTATATACCGCCCTTCTCCCTGAGGACTCAGGGTGGTGCACAGCCAGAATTAAAAACATGAAATACAAATATTAAAAACAATTAAAATCTATATAAATTTGGCCCAAAATTTAAAAAACCACAAACCAATTAAACATTTAAAAAATTTAAAAAATTTCTTCCTAAGCCAGCCCGGCTTGCTGGAAAAAGTGGGTTTTAAAGGCACGGCGGAAGGCACTGAAGTCTTGGATTCTCCTTATCTCTGGGGGCAGCTGATTCCAGAGGGTAGGTGCCCCCACAGAGAAGGCTCTCCCCCTGGGGGTCACCAGTCTACATTGTTTGGCTGATGGCACCCTGAGGAGGCCCTCTCTGTGGGAGCGCACGGGTCGATGGGAGGTCGTCGGTAGCAGCAGGCAGTCTCAAAGATAGCTAGGCCCGATGCCATGGAGCGCTTTAAAGGTGATAACCAACACCTTGAAGCGCACCCGGAAGACCACCGGGAGCCAGTGCAGCTCGCGCAGGAGCGGTGTTACATGGGAGCGCCATGTTGCTCCCATCACTACCCGCGCTGCTGCGTTCTGGACCAGTTGGAGCTTCCGGGTGCCCCTCAAGGGGAGCCCCATGTAGAGAGCATTGCAGTAGTCAAGGCGAGAGGTGACGAGGGGGTGAGTGACTGTGCACAGGGAATCCCGATCCAGAAAGGGCCGCAACTGGCGAATCAGGCGAACCTGATAAAAGGTCCCCCTGGTTACAGCCGTCAGATGTTCCTCCAAGGACAGCTGCATATCCAGGAGGACTCCCAGATTGCGAGCCCTTTCTGTGGGGGCCAAGGACTCGCCCCCAATAGTCAGTGATGGAGTCAACTGACTATATCGGGATGCCGGGAGCCACAGCCACTCAGTCTTGGAAGGGTTGAGCTTGAGCCTGTTCCTCCCCATCCAGATCCGCACAGCCTCCAGGCACTGAGACATCACTTCAAGGGCATCGTTGGGGTGGCCTGGGGTGGAGATGTACAGCTGGGTGTCATCAGCGTACTGATGGTATCTCACCCCGAAGCCACGGATGATCTCGCCCAGCGGCTTCACATAAATGTTGAACAGAAGGGGCAAGAGGACCGATCCCTGCGGCACTCCACAGATGAGAAGCCTCGAGGTCGACCTCTGCCCCCCTGCCAACACAAACTGCGACCGGTCGGAGAGAAAGGAGGAGAACCACCGCAATACGGTGCCTCCCACCCCCAACTCTTCCAGCCGGTGCAGTTTTGGCTCCCAAGTAAGTGCAGGGAGAACTACTAGGCCCAAAACGGGGTGTGGGGGTGTGTGGCGCCACCCCCACCCGTGTCCCATTTTTGCTCCCAGGAGGCTGCAAGTCCTACTAGGCCCAAAATCAGGCACAAGGGGGGGGCAATCCTCCCATGGCCTGATTTTGCTCCAGGGAGCAAAAGGGAGGAGCAAAAGGCAGGAGTGCTACCTGTCATACTCCCTGGCCACGCCCACCATGGCGAAGCCCACCCAGCCGGTCATTAGAGCAAAGAACCGGTTGTTAAATTATTTGAATTCCATCACTGAGATTCTTTCCCAGCATCAAAGACTCCTCTCTTCTCATTTGGTGGCCGAAGTATCTCAGCTTCAGCTTCGGTATCTGTCCTTCCAATCTGTCCTTCACAATGCTAAACCATAATGTAGTTTGTTTGTGTCAAGTGAGCCAACAGTGCATTATTCAAAAGGCATAGCTAAGCAAAGCAAAGCAAAGCGGAGGAACCCCGCTTTTTTCCCAAAAAAGGTGCCCCAAATTACACACACACACACACACACACACACTATCATTCAGAAGATTAAAAAAATTAAGCAACATAATTTCGTGGAGTCCTTGGTGCTCTGCGAGCTTGGCTTCCAATACTTGAAGGGCTGCCACGAGAAGTGGGGGCCAACTTATTTACCAAAGGCAAGAAACAATGGATGGAAACTAACCAAGGAAAGAAGTAACCTGGAATTAAGGAGAAAATTCCTATCGGTGAGAACAATCAACCAGTGGAACAAATTGCCTTTGGAAATTGTGGGTGTCCCATCACTGGAGACTTTTAAGAAGAGACTAAACAGCCATGTGTCAGAAATAATATAGGTCTCCTGGACGAGCCGACGGGTGGACTAGCTGATCTCCAAGGTCCCTTTCATCCCTGTTACTGTTTTCTTGCAGACGTTTTATTATTAAAAGAGCCTTGGTAGTACAGGGGTTTAAGGCACCCTGTTATTAAGCTGGTTATTAAGACCAGCTGCCTGCAATTACTGCAGGGTTCGAATCTCGCCAAGGCTCAAGGTTGACTCAGCCTTCCATCCTTTCTAAGGTAGGTGAAATGAGGACCCAGTTGTGGGGGCAATAAGCTGACTTTGTATAAATATACAAAAGGATGAAGGCTATTGCTGAGCACATTGTAAGCCGCCCTGAGTCTTCGGAGAAGGGCGGCATATAAATCAAATTAAAAAAAAAAAATTACCCAAGCTAGGTAACATCATCAGCACTAATGTTACCTAGTTTAGGTAATAGAACATCTACAAGAAAACAACCAAGCTCAGAAAGCATTTCAACCATATTTGAGCTACAAATACTTTCCTTTATTGGTAAGGGAGATAGTTATGGTGGAGTCCCACATGTAAATTATAAAAGTATGTGTACAGTGAGAAAGAGGTAATTAAACTGATAGAATATGCACTGCATTCTACCCCTATTGATTTTAGCAGAACATCACTTCCATCTAAATAAAACCAAGTATCTGGAAAGCAGACAGGCAAATAAAACGTAAGACCACTACTAAGTCAGACCTTGAGGTTGTCCAATACAGCATTTCATTCAGAGTGGCTGACTTCAAAAGTAAACTAGAACTAAAAAGAAATATCCTGACAGTTAGAACAATGAATCCGTGGAACAACTTGCCTCCAGAAGTTGTGAATGCTCCAACACTGGAAGTGTTTAAGATGTTGGACAACCATTTGTCTGAAATGGCATAGGGTTTCCTGCTTGAGATGGGGGTGGGGGGTTGGACTAGAAGACCTCCAAGGTCCCTTCCAACTATTCTAACCTATTCCTTTTCCATTCCATTCTATTCTGTTCATCTTCTCACTGTGGTTTCCACCCAAAATCCGGTCTTAAGACACACAATCTAGTGAAAGTAAGAGAGTTTTGTCATAATGAATTGCCACTGAAAGCAATAATTTTCTCTGTGAATTTCTTCCTCTACGTCAGTGTGTCTTAATCTTGGCAGCTTTAAGATACAAGTAGCCACGTGATCCGAATTTATGAATGAGCAAATAAATGAGACGCCAGACACCGCACAAAAGAAAGAGGTGACCATTTCCTTCTAACTAGCAGTTGCACTTGCCAAGTGATGTTGTAATGGCATAAGATCGAGAACACACATTAAAAAAAAAATACAGAGCTAAGCCCTGTCCTTGCAGCAAGTGACTCACTCAGTGTGTGTGTGTGTGTGTGTGTGTGAAATGGAACATGCTTGCAAAGATCCTAATGAGATGGAAAACAAGCTAAATATATTATCCGGGAGTCAGTGCCAAGGAAAATGCCATCTCTCCAAAACAGCTTGGTCTTTCTTGGTCTTGTTGGCCATGGTGTGATCAAAACACCCGGACAGATGTCTCCTCCTGGTTGTTTAAATGCGATTATTACAGGAACCTCCCCACATGTCAAGCCAGGTGGTTGGTTAGATTCCCAAAAGTAATCAAAGGAGCTTAGCAACCATAAATTGGCTGACAAAAAGGAGTTAACTTCTCGTCTTTTATTTAGGATGCTCTCAAGCCTCCTCCACATTCCTGGGAGGTATTCTTAGAAAATAAAAAGAAGGCAAGTGGCAGTCCAGTGCTCTGCTTGGAAGTATGTGCACTGGGTTACAGGTAATCCTTGACTTACAACAGTTCATTTCGTGACCATTTGAAGTCAGCATTGAAAAACGTGACTTATAAGGCTTTTTTTCCACACTTACGACCGCTGCAGCATCCCCATGGTCATGTGAACAAAATCCAGACGCTTGGCAACTCAGGCTCCTATTTACAACGGTTGCAGTGTTCCTGGGTCATTTGATCCCCTTTTGCAAGCAAAGTCAATGGGGAAGCCAGATTCATTTAACAACCGTGTCACGAACTTAACAACGGCAGGGATTCGCTTAACAAATGTGGCAAGAAATATCATAAAATGGGGCAAAATTCTTTTAACAAATGCCTCGCTTAGCAAATAAATTTTGGGCTCAATTGTGGTTGTAAGTTGAAGACTACCCGTCCTGCCTTCAGTTGCTTTGGAAAATAGGTTGTCAAACACCACCACCACCCCATTTTTT
The DNA here is from genome assembly GCA_022577455.1 of Arizona elegans. Classification (NCBI taxonomy): domain Eukaryota; kingdom Metazoa; phylum Chordata; class Lepidosauria; order Squamata; family Colubridae; genus Arizona; species Arizona elegans. The sequence continues at coordinate 8,396,478 of JAKOOJ010000017.1, forward strand.
TATGGCAGCTCCTTAGATATTGGAAGACTGCTATCATGTCACCCCAGCCCTTCTTTTCACTAGACTAGACATACCCAATTCCAGCAACTGTTCTTCATCTGTTTTAGCTTCCAGCCTCCTAATCATCTTTGTAGCTCTTCTCTACACTCTTTCCAGACTCTCTACATCTTTTTTATAATATGGCAACCAGTGTTCCAGGTCTTACTAAAGCAGAGTAGGTTTGGAAAGGGGATGAGTGGCAGGTTGAATTGCTAAAGCTGAGTTTAAAAGATTTGCCCTCTGGGTGGACCAAAGACAGGTTTGCACAAACATCTCTGTCTGATCTAATCTAATCCCCAAACACAAATCCAGGAAGTTAAGCTGGATGTCGTAGCATCTGCATTCAAAAAATTCCTTAAGGGAGGTTGGTGGTTGAATTTGGACATCACCCTAAACTCTGGATTACTAACATGGTGCCGACAGACACCTCTAGGGGGCACCTACCTAAAAATAAATAAGAAGCTAGCATATTATACAGCTGGCATGTATTTACAACAATCATGGCATCACATTTGTGACCTTGCCAGCCGGCTTCTGACAAGCAAAGTCAATGGGGAAAGTTAGATTTGCTTAACAATCACATGATTCATTTAATGACTGCAGTGATTTGCTTGGCGAAAAAGGTCATAAAAATCAGGCACCATTCCCTTAACAGCCACCTTGTTTAACAATAGAAATTCTGGTCCAAATTGTGGTCATAAGTCAAGGACTTCCTGCAATGCCATCTGCATTTATGTATTTTATTTTATGCATTTAAATATATTTTCCCAAGAATGTGTCCATCTCAAAGGAGTCCCTGGCAATAATGACTAAGAATCTCTAATCAAAAATCTTACCTTGTTGCCCATTATTGAAACAAGCAAACAAAAATCAGGAAGCATATTTAATACTCTGAATTATCCTATCAGGGAAGGACCTCTTACTACCATGTTTCCCCAAAAATAAGACCTCGTCTTATATTTTTTTGAACCCCGAAATAAGTGCTTGGCCTTATTTTCAGGGATGTCTTATTATTTTGGGGTGCGTGGAGCAAGACGAGGCTCCTCTTGCCATTTTACCTGATTTCCAGCTCTGTCTCCCTAACCCTAACCAGAAGAAATGGCAGGGGATGCGCTTATTTTAGCACATGCGTTTAAAAGTCTGATTGGGCTTATTATCAAGGGATGTCTTATTTTAGGGGAAACAGGGTATCAACATGCAGCCGAAAGAGCTAACTTTTTTTGGCTATCAACTTTAAAAAAACACAAGCCCTCTGGCTAAGGCAGGAATCTCTCTTTCTCTTTTTCCATCCTTAAAATGATGAGTCAGTAAAAAGCCACTAGCTTAGAACAGCAGGTGTCGATCAAATCTAATAACCTTCAACACCACATAACAGCAAAGTGAAATGATCCCCTCAAACAGATTGCAAAACGCACACTGAGTCATGAGACGTCCTGAGGTGAGCTGTGGGCCCACCTCGCCTAGTTGTTCTAAGTATGAAACTGAATGGCTGTACAATTTGCTATTTTCGCTGATTTGCTAGGCTAAGCTGAATTACAGAAATCTGAAATGTCAAGTGTAAAAGAATGACTAGCAATGAGAATTAGAGCAAAAAAAAAAAGGCACTTAAGAGATATAGTGGATGGATGAATGGATGGATGAATAGACGATAGATAGATAGATAGATAGATAGATAGATAGATAGATAGATAGATAGATGGAATGTAATGGCTCAGCGGTTAAAGATGCTGGGTTCAAGACTCGAACTCTGCGCAACAGGGTGAGCTCCCATTATTTACCCCAGTCCTGCCCACCCAGCAGTTCGAAAACATGCAAATGCAAGTAGATAAATAGGTACCACTTCGGTGGGAAGACTACAACGCTCCGTGCACCTTTGGAGCGTAGCTATGCTGGCCACATGACCACGGAAATTATTTTCGGACAATGCTGGTTCCCTCGGTCAAGAAATAGAGATAAGCACCATCCCCTAGAGTCGGACACAACAGAGAAACATTTACATATATGTATGTACATATGTATGAATGTATGTATGTAAAGGTTTACCTGTCGGACTCTAGGGCATTTCAGTCAGCCCTCAAATCTTATTCAGTCTTTCCCAATCAGGTGCCCTTCAGCTTTGCTGACTCTTCTCTAAAGTGATGCTATTCTTTTCATCTTGTGAAACGGGGGCACATCTAAGAATAACAGTCTCAAACCACAAGGATGCTTTCCTCTGTTTCAGCATGTTAAGAAAGACGCAGAGGCACAAACTTTACATAACACCGTAGAGATCACCTCTTAGATTTCTATTTCGACCCGTTTCAGATATAATAAAAAGCTACATCTTTTATACTGTCTATTGTTAGAAAATTGGGGGTTTTTTTATGATCATGATGTCACCAGCTTTCTTCCTTGTGGCCAATGCTCCATAACTCCTAGAAGACTGAAATTTCTTTTCAAAAATCTATAACTAAGGTTTATAGATTTGGAGACATTATTCAAAGACCTAGGTTCCCTGGAGAAGGTCCTATGCTGGGAAAGATTGAATGAAAAAGAAGAAGAGAAAGGGAGAGCTGAAGGACCAGGTTGGAAAGAGCTCATTTTGGAGAAGGTCTATCTACGTGGTTCCTAGGAGACAAAAAAGAAATGGATGGAATGTAGTCTGTCTGTCCATCCATCCATCCATCCATCCATCCAGGGATGGGATTCTACCAGTTCAGACTGGTTGGGGCAAACCGGTAGATCCGACTATCAGCTGGGAGCGAACCAGTTCACTCCGACGATTAGGTTGGCCAGCCCACCTCTGCACTTTACTGAACTATATCAACTGATTCGCACAGCAGAGCAGATTGCTGCGCCTCACCTGTGTTACTTCCCAGCAGTAACGCAGAAGGTAAGTTTTCGTAAAGTGCACAATCACCGAACCGGTTGTTAAACCAGCAGGATCCCACCATTGCATCTGTCCATCCATTCAAAGGTTCATAGAGGTTGTCTGATGCCTCTTCATATTACTATATGTTTCATGCCTAGCTTGTATTTTTTAAAAAACCGTAACTACTGAATATGCTTGCATATGAGTCCATCTGCAGACTAACCGACTCTTGAATTTTTAACCAAACTACTGTGAAAAACACACCACCCACAGATAGGCTGACCTTCAAAATGTTCAGTGTGTTTTACTTTTCACAATTGCCTTAATCATGGGTAATCCATGAATTATCCACTTTTCATGGTATTTTGGTTAATAAGGGTCAGCTTATCCCCAGATGCTTATCCGCAAGAATATATGGGATGTATGGGTACTTTAAAAATCAGTATTACTCTTTATACTTGCAGGTAAGCCCATCTGTGGAGAAGATAATGTGAATTGTTATGGTGTGTTTTGACATCTAAAATTCTCAGTTTATTCGCAAGAATATAACTCTCAACCGTCCCACTCAGTCATCTAGCAAAGAAAGACTCCTGGCCATTTGTTTTTGCCAAGAATATACTTTGCTGAAGCTTAAATGGTTTCAGAAGTAAGTTGAATCTGAGGTTTTCCCATGCAAACAATATAAACTAAGATTCCTCCCCTCCCCCTGGTTATCTGCAAATGTCCAATTAGGTGCTTGTATTTGTACAAGCACCTAATTTGTACCAACAAATTCTTGGTTCCCAGCTCTGCATATAGATAGCTGACTTTGGCTCGCTGAAGCTTCCCCCAAGGCACAGCTGGGCTTCCATACCCCACTTCTTCCTTGCATTCCAATTCTTCCCCTTCCTACCTCCATTGCTAATGTCAGGCCATCAGCTCATGAAGCTTGGAGAGCAGAGAGCAGAGATGCAGCCATGACAATAGCAGTACAGTATTTGCAATGCACTCTACATGGGGCTACCTTTGAAAAGTGTTCGGAGACTACAGTTGGTCCAGAACGCAGCCACGCAAGCTGTTGTGGGTGCACCTAGATAAACCCACATTACACCACAAGACAAATTCCTTGTGTGTCCAATCACACTTGGCCAATAAAGAATTCTCTATAGACCGACTGGTATCTGCACAGCAAATGCATAAGTAACTTTGATGTAAAATCCCAGTGGAAAGAAAACTGGATTACCGAATGTCCAGACTCTGGAAAAAACATAACTGACTCAACACAAAAATTAGCAGGTTTCGATGCTACCCTCAAGTGCTGGAAAGCTTTGAATAGGATTCACACTTTACCTGGCATCTGTTCAAGACTCTGTGTTTAAATAGTACAGAGGATCTCCCCTAGATATGACTATGGTGCTCCTCATCAGATACTGGATCACATAGTGACCAGCAGCCATTGGAGAGCTTATATAGGAGGAAAAGTAGACGTCCCCAAATTAACAATAAGGTAAAAGGTAAAGGTTCCCCTCGCACATATGTGCTAGTCGTTCCCAACTCTAGGGGGTGGTGCTCATCTCCGTTTCAAAGCCGAAGAGCCAGCGCTGTCCGAAGACATCTCTATGGTCATGTGGCCGGCATGACTAAACACCAAAGGCGCATGGAAAGCTGTTACCTTCCCACCAAAGTGGTCCCTATTTTTCTACTTGCATTTTTTACGTGCTTTCAAACTGCTAGATTGGCAGAAGCTGGGACAAGTAACGGAAGCTCACCCCATTACATGGCACTAGGGATTCGAACCGCTGAACTGTCGACCTTTCGATCGACAAGCTCAGCGTCTTAGCCACTGAGCCACCATGTCCCTAATAAGTAAAGGCAAAGGTAAAATCTTTTGTTATTCTAGGGCAAGGGTGTCAAACTTGATTTCATTGAGGGCCGCATCAGGGTTGTATTTGACTTTGGGGGGCTGGGGTGGATGTTGCCACGGTAGCCATGGCCAGCTCAACATCACTTGTGTTGGGGGTGCCTGTGCCAGCCCTAGTGTTCTGCCAGTAAAAACGTGCTCCCAAGCTCCGTTTCCGGCTGCGACAGCCTCCTGCAACCGTCTGCCAACGAAAACGGAGCTCTGAGGGACACTCCCGAGCTCCATTTTCACTGGCAGAGACACTGCGGGCCAGTCCTTCACTGTTTCCAGGGTGGCCCCACAGGCCAGATCTAAGCACCCTGCAGGTCAGATCTGGCCGCAGGCCTTGTGTTTGACACCCCTGCTCTAGGAGGTAGTGCTCATCTCTATTTCTTAGCAGAGAAAACCTGTGCTTTGCCCCAATTTGTTGATGTTCAATTCAGTTCAAATGTTTTGCAGCCCTAGCGCTAGAAACAAACACAAAATTTTCACTTCTGCATGTCTGTGGAGATTCTCAATCATCCAAGTCATGGTTGTTCCAAATGTGCTTTTCAAAAGGCAACTGGACTTTCTTGGGCTTTTTTTTCCCCCTTTAAAACATTTGGAACAAGGTTCACTTCCACATTTCCAACCATGGTTTGGCAGATTACAATTCCTTTTTACTATAATGGAAGAGAACCAAGATGGACAAACTTTTTTTTTTAATTTCAGAAGCTGGCTTGATCTCTCTAACCACACTTCAAATAAATCACTGGGGCATTTGACAGTGATGATAGTTTAGCCCTGATGTGACAGCTTCTGATTTCACAGCTGTGAACAATTTTTTTGAATGGAAAAAAAAGGAGAGGAGAAGGAAGAATGGTTCAGAGTGAGATAAAAATAAATGCTCATTGTGTCTGGATTAAGCAACTGTGTCTTTGAACAGCTGCATTTGTTATTATTCCAAAGTGAGAGAAAAAAAACCCACACACACTGTTTGTGTTTCCTTTGTTTTTCCTTTCTTTTGTTAGACTATCAGTTGAAAGAAAAATACTATATCAAAAATATACAAATGCTTCATTCATTAAAAAAAAGTAAGCAAATCACCCTGTGATTTTGTGACTTGGCTGTGAAAATCGACTACTCTCAGAAAGAGAAATAGATAAGCAAATTTTAGGTAAAATGAAACATTGATCAAACCCTTAGATAAGTGAATGCAATACGGTTCTTCATTTACCAAATTTTGTTGAGTTAAATGGCAGAATTTACATAGGACGACCACAGAGAGATAAAGTAAGCCAATTACACAGAAGCTAAAATAAAACAAAATGGAATGCCGTATAGTGCTAAAATTTTAAATGAAAATTCTAATCAAAACCCAAAATATTAAAATATAATACAAAAACAATGAAATGCTGTTTACAGTTGTGTTTGCCAATTTTAAGACAGGTGGACTTCAACTCCCAGAATTCCCTAGACAGCATGCTGGCTGTGGAATTCTGGGAGATGAAGTCCACACATCTTAAAGTAACCAAGGTTGAAAAACACTGCTCTAGAGCATCTTGTCCTGTCTTCAGCAAAAATGGTTTTATCAGGCAGATTCCCCAGGTCAAATATTGGATTTGTAAGAAGGCTCTGCTCTACTATGGTAGTTGGCAACTCTGGTCTTAAAAATTTCACGGTCCTTTCTCAAAATTGTGACTCCAGCATGCTTGCGAGGCTGTGGAATGGTCGTTCTTTGAGCCTGAGCTATCCAATAACAGGAAGATTCTGACATCCTACTAATGTGGCATAAAATTGTTTCTTTTATTTATTAGATTAGTAGCTTGCTTTTCACTGTAGGAACCCAAGGTGGCATACACAGCATTTCACTTTTTCCAATGAAAAACTGGCTGAGAGAAACTGACAGGCGCCACGTCGTAAAGTCAGCTTCCGTGGCTCAGGGTGACACAAATTTGAGTCTCCTATCCCTGATCTACGACCAACCATCATCCCCATCCAGATTTCAGAAGATACAGTGGGACAAAGTAGATAAATGTGTGACTATTGCCATATTTATCGGACTATCAGACACACTTTTTTGTCTCCCAACATGGAGTGAAGATGTCTGTGTGTCTTATAGTCCGAATATTGCCAAAGCCCCACTCACCCGCCGGCCATTTTTAGGCTCCGCACACCCCATTTTTGGGCCTTTTTTCGGCCTTTTTTTGGCCCATTCTTGAGGCTTTTTTGGGCCCATTTTTTTTTTGAAAAACCAGGCTGAAAAAACCTTCCAAAATGGGCCGATAAATGCTTCAAAAATGGGCTGAAAAAAGCCCCGAAAACAGGCTGAAAAAAGCCTCCAAAATGGGCTGGAAAAGGCTGGAAAAGGCCAGAAAAAAGGGCCGGAAAAAAGAGCCAAAAATGGGGCGCATGAAAGCCAAACCTTTTTTTTGTTGTTGTTTTCCTCCTGTAAATTTAGGTGCATCTTATAGTCAGGTGTGTCTTATAGTCTGAAAAATACGGTAGATCAATTTGCCTTGACTGCAGCAGCTCAAAGAGTTATAATTTTCATTTTATTTCCAAAACCACAACCCTGTTAAGTAGGTCAAGCTGAGAAAGATTGACTAGCCAAAATTTCCACAGGGAGCTTCTGAAACTGTGAGGGTCACCTGGTCTTAATTCAGCATCTTTTCTTGCCCACTACATTACATTGACTGGTACTTGTTCACATTGTGAAAACACAATGAATCACAAATTAGCCGAACGTATTTTAACCCATGTGGCTCACTGAGTGGTCCACTTTTCATGCCAGAGAATTGGTTTGAGTAAATCAGTGTTTCCCAACCGTGGCACGTTTAAGATAGGTGGACTTCAACTCCCAGAATTCCCAGCCAGCATGGCTGTTTTGGGAATTCTGGGAGTTGAAGTTCACATATTTTAAAAGATGCTAAGGCTGGGAAACACTGGAGTAAATGATAAGTAAATTCAGGTAAGCAGGTTGGGTGAATGTCTTCTGGGGACCTTAGACAAGGATTCCAAACATATCTCTTGGCTCTATTCTGGGATATTGTGATACCACTGAGATACTACTGATAGCAAAATATGTTCACAAAGCAGGAAAATCACAAGGGCAGAGCCGAAAGGTGCCCCCTTCACCCCTTACCGCACAGGGCAATGATATGACTGCTGTCTTCATGTACAAACTTCCTGGTGACGGCCTCTTCCATTATTTGCTTGACCTGAAAATAAAAAGAATATAAAAGGTTATTCATAGGAATTGAAACTGATAGGCATAATGCCCTTCCGAGTTAAACCAATGCTGGATTTTCGCATAAGGCTAAACCAGTGTTTTTCAAATTTGGCCAGATAAGGTATGTGGATTCACTCCCAGAATTCCCCAATCAGTATGCCAGAGCAGCAAAGTCAGAATAAAGCATTTATTGATTTTACATGCGCTCGCTATTTTGTACAGGTCACAAAAATATCTAATAAAAGACGGGTGGTTTAATTCTTGTCTTCCCTCAAGGAACTCAGTTTGCTTACACACAAATTAACTTTCATTGCAGCCACATTAAAAAATAACTCAGTGAGGCATGTTTGGTTGGAAGAGGTAGATTGGCACAAACACAATTTGTTTCTATGGGCTAAAGCAGTGGTGAAATCCAAATTTTTTTTACTACCGGTTCTGTGGGCGTGGCTTGATGGGCATGGTGTGGCTTGGTGGGCATGGCAGGGTAAGGATATTGCAAAATCTCCATTCCCACCACATTCCAGGGGAAGGATTCTGCAAAATCCCCATTCCCTCCCCACTCCTGGGGAAAGGGTATTGCAAAATCTCCATTCCCACCCCACTCTGGGGCCAGCCAGATGTGGTATTTGCTGGTTCTCCGAACTGCTCAAAATTTCCCCTACCGGTTCTCCGAACTACTCAAAATTTCCACTACCAGTTCTCCAGAACCTGTCAGAACCTGCTGGATTTCACCCCTGGGATAAAGGTAGATGTCAACCTGGATCTCCAACTATAGCTATATTATTTGTAAAAAATATTTTAGTACATTTTTCATTAAAAAAAAAAACCATTCCAAAGTACCATGATTCACTCTCTTCCTGGCAATGACTTGTTAGGATTTTCAGCAGGATTTGGTTTGTCATCGTTTGCTCCAGATTCTTTTAACCGGAGGTGCTAGTAATGGAATCTTCTTCAACCTCCCACACAGAAAGAATTTGACTTAACATTGGAGGTAACATACTAAAAGCCAGTTTGGTCTAGTGGTGAAGGCACCAGATTAGAAACCAGAAGTTTCTAATTCTGCCTTAGACTGGGTGAATTTGGGCCAATCACCAAGAAATAGAGAATTCTAATCCTGCTTTAGGCATGAAAGCTGGCTGGGTGACTTTGGGCCATTCAACAGGAAATAGAAATTTCTAATCCCGCCTTTAGGCATAAAAGCCAGCTGGGTGACTTTGAGGCAATCACCAGCAAATGAAGAGTTCTAGTTTTACCTAAGTCATGAAAACCAACTGGATAACTTTGGGCCTGTCACTCTTTCTGAACCCATCCCACCTCATAGGGTGTGGAAAATAGGAAGGTGAAATAGGTATTTTCTCAACCTTGAGTTATTTATAAAAGTTATAAAGGTGTTATATAAATAAGTAAACACTGAGCTTGCTTATCTTTTAGCTCAATATCACCTGCCCTATCAGCATTGTCTACCGACAGAGACACACATAGACACTCACTCACTCACACAAACACATACATACTGCTCCAATTCACCAGGTTTTCTTAATATCAGTCCTTAACAGAATAACAGAGTTGGAAGGGACCTTAGAGGTCTTGTAGTCCAGCCCCCTGCTCCGGCAGGAAGCCCTATACCATTTCAGACAAATGGTTATCCAAACTCTTCTTGAAAACTTCCAGTGTTGGAGAATTCACAACTTCTGGAGGCAAGTTGTTCCACTGATGAATTGTTCTGTCAGGAAATTTCTCCTTAGTTCTAGGTTGGTCATTCGCTCAATTAAATGTCCCTCCATTGCTTCTTGTCCTGCCTTCAAGTGCTTTGGAGAATAGCTTGACCCCCTCTTCTTTGTGGCAGCTTGCATGGATTTTCCAGATAACAGCCATATCTGGTGATAGCTTATAGATCAGAGGACAGCTGATGTTCCATATGGTCAGAAGGGACAATAAGACACAATAAATAAATATAAATAGCAACAGCAATTACGGGCCTGATTCAAATGGCTCTTTGTTCAAAGCCGAGGAGCCTATGTCAAATGGCACACAAAAGTAAACATCATTAAGAGCCCTTAAACCTTTGGAATAGTCAATTTGAAGAAAAGAAAAAAAAACCACACAGCCCACATTGCTAGTCCATTAAGAGAAGGGAGGAAAATACCTAGAATAGCATGAGTAACCTATTAGTCAGGAAGGCCGACTAAAAGCTAGAAATTAGCAAAACAATTTATATTTTTCATTAGATATTTTCACCGAAGGAATTGCTGCTGCATCCCATTCAGTGTTTTGAAGACCACTGCTGATAGCCCGGTGACAACATAAGAAAACTAAATATTAATAAATAAACGTCCAAGATTTAGTCATTCTCGCCTCAACACTCAAAATACATCAAGCCAAAACAACAAATCTTGCAAGAATGCAGCAGTTTTCCCATGCTGGCAGGGGAATTCTGGGAGTCGAAGTCCATCAGTCTTATGATTGGGTTGGATACCCCTACCCTAGAGCTACAGAGACAAAAGTAACTTAACAACAGTTGCGGTGTCCTTTAAATAGCCTATGGTTGAGAGGAAATAAATCCCACAGCAAACAAACTTATCTTTGGCGGCCGGCAACACTTGTGCCATTTGCCAACTTAAATAAACAAAGAAATAATAATAATCATCACTCAGCCAAAGATAATCTTGGACTATTGGTTCCTTGCCACACTCTATTGATCCAAAAGGGAGGGAAAGGTATCCTTTCAGAAACAAATTGCTTTGATGCACAGAAAACAGCGGGAGGTGGAAGTGCTGCTTTTTAAGAAATAGGAAACATTAGCAGATGAGATTAGCCTGTAAACAACATCCTTGAGAGATCTGGGGGATATGGTTAAACTAAGGTAGGGGTGGGCTGCGGAGGGTTCGCAGGGGTTCGGGAAAACCTCTAGCTAAGATTCTGTGCAGTTCAGAGAACCTCCAAATCCCACTCCTGGCTGGCTCCGCCCCGCCCCGCCCCGCCCCTTCCAGGAGTCCCCACGTGGCCCATTCTGGATGCAGGTAAGTGCAGGGCACATGCGGAGGCTCGGGGAGGGCGAAAAATGGGCCTACCAGAAGTTCAGGAAGGCCGGAAACGGGCCCGTTTTCAGCCTCCAGAGGGCCTCTGGAGCCTGGGAAGGGCGTTTTCGCCCTTCCGGAGGCTCAAGAAAAGCCTCCCAAGCACAGGCTGTAAAACTATATAAATCTAAGTGCTATTGCTAAGTGCTATTTGTGTGTTGCCATTTTTTAAGTGCAACAAAAAACCACACTGCCCCACACATCTTTTAATAACAGTATAGATTGGTAATAATATTCATAGTATTTGTATTGGCTAGCCCTGCTGAATTTATCTTCACAATAAATCTGTTACCTTATAGGTTAACTGCACATTTATTCTCTGTGCATGGATCCTTAGATAACCAGTAGCATCACCCGCAGGCAACTGCCTTCAGGCACTTTTATTTGTTGAATCAAATCAGCTGTAACTTGCAAAGATTTCTGCCTTGTCATAAATTTGTTAGGTGGGAAAGATGCTGCCGGACACTTCCTGATTTTGGACTGTCACAGACTTTACACACATCTCCTCCTACGCTGTTTACAGGCAAGAGCATCTCCATGCTTTGAGGAACCACAAAGTTTGCAAAGAACGAACACCATGGAGGAATATGTGAAAAACCAGAACGAAGAGCCAGTTTGATATAGTGGTTAAGTTGCTGGCCTAGAAGCCGGTAGACCAGGAGTTCTAGTCTTGCCTTAGCAGTGGTGGTTGTCAAAATTTTTTACTACCGGTTCTGTGGGTGTGGCTTGATGGGTGTGGCATGGCTTGGTGGGCATGGCTTGGTGGGCGTGGCAGGGGAAGGATACTGTAAAATCTCCATTCCCACCCCACTTTAGGAGAAGATTACTGCAAAATCCCCATTTCCTCCCAATCAGCTGGGACTTGGGAGGCAGAGAATAGATGGGTGCGGGGCTAGTCAGAATTTACTACCGGTTCTCCGAACTACTCAAAATTTCCGCTACCGGTTCTCAAGAACTGATCAGAACCTGCTGAAACCTACCTCTGTGCCTTAGATGTGAAAGCCAGCTGAATGACTTTGGGCCAATCACCAGGACATCTTGAAGTCTACCTGACCCACCCAATTTTATGTCTTTTTTGTGACAGTTCTTAAGTGAATGCTGTGGTTATTAAGCGAACTCATTGTTTGCTATGGCATGATTTTGTTTAAAACTGAAAGTGCCATAAAACCATCATAACTTTGAATTTGGATCATGAGTAGCCCAAAGGTCTATGGAGATTCTCAGTCATCCAAAAAGAATAAACAGAATAACAGAATTGGAAGGGATCTTGGAGGTCTTCTAGTCCAACCCCCTGCTTAGGTGGAAAACCCTACACCACTTCAGACAAATGGTTATCCAACATCTTCTTAAATACTTCCAGTGTTGGAACATTCACAACTTCTGCAGGCAAGTTGTTTCACTGATTCATTGTTCTAACTGTCAGGAAATTTCTCCTTAGTTCTAGGCTGCTTCTCTCCTTGATTAGTTTTCACCCATTGCTTCTTGTCCTGCCCTCAGTTGTTTTGGAGAACAGCTTGACTCCCTTTTCTTTGTGGCAGCCCCTGAGATATTGGAACACTGCAATCATGTCTCTCCTAGTCCTTCTTTTCATTAAACTAGACATACCCAGTTCCTGCAACTGTTCTTCATATGTTTTAGCCTCCAGTCCCCTAATCATCTTTGTTGCTCTTCTCTGCACTCTTTCTAGAGTCTCAACATCTTTTTTACATCGTGGCAACCAAAACCGGATGCAATATTCCAAATGTGGCCTTACCAAGGCATTATAAAGTGGTATTAACACTTCACGTGATTTTGATTCTATCCCTCTGTTTATGCAGCCTAGAACTATGTTAGCTTTTTTGGCACCTGCTGTACACTGTTGGCTCATATTTAAATGATTGTCCACTAGGACTCCAAGATCCCTGCTTTTTCAAGAGGCAACTAGACTTTCTTTGCTTTTCCTTGAAGACATTTCCCTTCTCATCCAAGAAGCTTTTTCTGAAGAAGAAGAAGCTTCAGAATTGAAGAAGCTTCTTGGATGAGAAGTGAAACCTCTTCAAGGAAAAATAAAGAAAGCCCAGTTACTTCTTGAAAAAGTACCTTTGGGACAAGTAGCCCAAAGGTAGGTCAGTAGTAATTTAGAAAAGTCACTAAGAAGCCAGTTGAGTACTATCTGTATCATAATACAGGTAGTCCTCGACTTACAACAGTTCATTTAGTGACCGTTCAGAGTTACAACCGCACTCAAAAAGTGACATGACCATTTTTCATAGTTACAACCATTGCAGCATCCCCATGAGCATGTGATCAAAATTCAGATGCTTGGCAACTGGTTCATACTTACGACGGTTGCAGTGTCTCGGGGTTATGTGATCACCTTTTCCTGCAACCTTTTGACAAGCAAAGTCAAGGGAGAAGCCAGATTCACTTAACGACCAGGTTACTAACTGTAGTGCTTCACTTAACAAGAAAGGTCTCAAAATGAGGCAAAACTCATTTAACAAATGTCTTACCTAATAACAGAAATTTTGGCCTCAATTGTGGTCGTAAGTCGAGGTCTACCTATACAGTTTGTTTACCTTGGCAGCTTTAAGATGTGTGAACTTCAAAAGCCAGAATAGCTAGCTGAGGAATTCTTGGAGCTTGAAGATGGGTGGACTTCAACTCCCAGAATTCCCCAGCCAGCACTGCTGGCTGGAGGATTCTGGGAGTTGAAGTCCACCCATGAGAAACACTGCTCTGTGGTAACATTTGTGGCAAGCCTCTCTGTTACATTTTATTGTTCAATACTGATCAAAATTGCTTCGAGAACACTTGGCAATGAGAAATACAGAAGAAAATTAAATCAATCTCTTTCCTGATGCAGTCTAAGCGGCTGAAAATCATACACAGCTAAGGATTTGTCTTCAAGAGAAATTACAAATCCAGATTTTGTAGAAGCTTCTTGGAGGGTTAAGTGGCAGGGCAGGTGGCAAATTAACATTCAGTTTGACTTTTGGAACAGCACAATTTGTTACAGCTGTAGAGTTTGAATTACTCCTAGCTTCAACAACAGAAATCCAAATCACACAATCGGGCCATAAGCATTCAATCTGAACCCAAATTGGCAATGCAATGTACGTGATGCCACAGAAAGGACCTGGAGAAGTTTCTTCGTTGAATTAGGTGAGACCAACTTAAGCTTAATTTCTGTGTTTGTAATGTTTGACATTTCAATCTGCGCCTTCTGCGGCTTCCACAAACCGCCACAAACAAATCTGTTTGGTGTAATGCTTAAAGACACCAGGCTAGAAACTGGGAGAACATGAATTTCTAGTCCTTCTTAGGCACAGAGCCAGTTGGGGATCTTTGTGCCTCTCATTCTCTCAGCCCTAGAAGCCTTTCTGAAAATTGTCCCAAAGGAGCTTTTTCAAGAGGCAACTGAATAAGGCAACTGAATGAACTGAAGAAGCTTCTTGGATGAGAAGCGAAACGTCTTCAAAGAAAAAAAAAAACACAAGGAACTCCAGTTGCTTCTTGGAAAAAAAGCTCCTTTGAGACAACCATGGATGACTGAGAATCTCCATAGATCCTTCTGAAAAGGTTCTCAAGAAAACTTCATGGACTTAGTATACAAAACACAGAATAATAGAATTGGAAGGCACCCTGGAGGACTCCTAGTCCAACCGCCTGCTCAAACAGGAGACCCCAATACCTGTGATGGCGAACCTGTGGCACGCGTGCCACAGGTGGCACGCAGAGCCATTTCTGCGAACACGCAAGCCGTCACCCTAGATCAGCTCCACCACATATGCGCGTCCACCTCCCGCAGACCAGCTGATTTTCGGGTCTCTGCCATGCATGCAGGAGACGTGCGTGCATGCCCATGCCGCCCCTGCCCTCCAGGAGTCTCCACACGACCCATTTTGGATGCCAGGTAAGTACAGGGCTCGCGCAGAGGCTCTGGGAGGGCAAAAAATGGGCCTAACGGAAGTCTGGAAATGGGCCGTTTCTGACCTCCAGAGGGCCTCGGGGACCATTTTCACCCTCCTGGAGGCTCCAGGAAAGCCTCCGGAGCCTGTGGAGGGCAAAAAATGGGCCTCCTGGAAATACTGGAAATCCGGAAATGGGCCATTTCCAACTTCTGGAGGGCCTGGGGAGGACGTTTTCGCCCTCCTGGAGGCTCCAGGAAGGCCTCCAGAGCCTCCGGAGCATGTGGAAAGCGAAAAAACGGGCCTACTGGAAGTCCGGAAACTTCTGGAGGCTTCAGGGAGGCCTGGTAGGCCCAAAACAGAGCGCTGGGGGGGCAGCGCAGGGGGGCCATTGCATTATGGGTGTGGGTACACACGTGCGTGCTATTGCATGCACTCTTTTGGCACCCGAGGAAAAAAAGGTTAGCCATCGCTGCCCAATTCCGTTTCAGACAATTTTATGTCCTGTCTCTTTCTGAAAGCCTCCAGAGAACCCACAACTTCTGAGGGAAGCTATTCCATTGGTTGATTGCTTTAACCGTTAGGAATTTTCTCCTTAGTTTTAGGTTGCATCTCTCCTTGGTTAGATTCCATGCATTGTTTCTTGTGTGGCCTTTTGGTGCTTTGAAAAATAGTTTAACCGCTCATCTTTGTAGGAGCCCCTCAAATATTGGAATATTGTCCAGCCAGTTGAGAGGTGTCATAGGCACACAAGTCATTTCCTGCTGGCTTGGACTTCTGGCTCATTTAGTCCAGTAATCTCTTCATGCAGTGACCGACCAATTCCATAAGGAAGTCCACTAGTCTCTTAGCAGATGTCCTTCAGAGGCAGCCACCAATGAATGCTAAGAGTCACTGAACCTCATGACTCTCATGAATTGGTCCCAACCTTTTTGAAGCCGGCCAAGATGTTGCTCAACACCACAACTCATGGTAGTAAATTCCAAAGTGTCATTAAGTGTTGTGAGAAAGTCAAGACGTTGAAGATACAAAAAAGAAGCTGCAAAGAGTTGTGTTTTGCTTAATCCAGGACTCTCCAAACTTGGCAACTTTTAAATCTTGCCGATTTCAGCTCTCAGAATTCCTCAGCCAGCCATGTTGAAATCACAAGCCTGAAAGTCGCCAAGTTGGGAGCCCCCACTGCCCTAATCCATCGTTCCACTTGCACCACAGATTCAAAACCTGCAAGTTTCTCCTTCTGAGTTAAAGTTTTAAAGCGCTCCATGGCATAGGGCCTAGCTATCTTTGAGACCGCTTGCTGCTACCGACGACCTCCCAGCGACCCGTGCACTCCCACAGAGAGGGCCTCCTCAGGGTGCCATCAGCCAAACAATGTAGGCTGGTGACCCTCAGGGGGAGAGCCTTCTCTGTGGGGGCACCTACCGTCTGGAATCAGCTGCCCCCAGAGATAAGGAGAATCCAAGACCTCAGAGCCTTCCGCCGTGCCCTTAAAACCCACTTTTTCCAGCAAGCCGGGCTGGCTTAGGAAGAAATTTTTTAAAATTTTTAAATGTTTAATTGGTTTGTGGTTTTTTAAATTTTGGGCCAAATTTATATAGATTTTAATTGCTTTTAAAATTAAAATTTAAGATTTAATTGCTTTTAATTGTATTTCATGTTTTTAATTCTGGCTGTGCACCGCCCTGAGTCCTCAGGGAGAAGGGCGGTATATAAATTGAAAAATAAAATAAAAATAAAATAAAAAGGGAGTGGTTGGTCTTTATTTGGTCCACGACTGATGAATTGATTTCTCCTGTTGTCCATGGTGCTTCTTAGTAATCATCTCCAACTCTCTAAGTCAAAAACATTCATCTTCTTGGCTTTTAAATTAAACAGCTGCCAAATTTGCTCCAGCCTGAGACGAGGTAGCTACATAACCATCCATTTCTGAGAAAAAGAAAGCCCAGGGTGACCTAACAAAACAGGTGGCCATCTACATCAAGAGATTCTCTATCTTTTATATTTTAATTTCCACGAATTACTTGAACCTAGGCGACATCAGGATGGAAACAATTTAACGGCATTGCTTTTATTTTTATCTTTTATAATTACTGTTATTGCTGTAAACTATCCTGAATGCTAGACAGAGGAGGAAGATGAGATAAAAATTGGGAGAAAAGCATGTTTATGTGCTTATTGCTATGACATCACTATAGATATGATAAAACTTAGGTTTTATGAAAAATCTGTACAATATTCCAGGATTGGCATCCATTAGGAAATATCGTTGCAAGCACAGAAGCTGCATCCAGTTTTGGTCACCACATTATACATAAAAAAAGATGCTGAGACCAGGGTGGATAAAAATTATTTTTTAAAAAAACAAGTAAACAAAAATCAAATTTTTAAAAAATTTAAATCAGATTTTTTTTTAATTTAATTCGGATTTTTTTTAATTTTTATCGAATTTATTTTAATAAAATGCTTTTCGGGTAAAAATCTACCTAAAGATAGTTTTCTGTTTAAGATACATTAATAATTTAGTTTATTCAGCATGAAATGGAGCTTAGTTATGTAGGTAACTGTCGGTAAGTCAACAGCTGGTCAGAGGAGGAGGACAGAGGACAGAGATGACAGTTGCTCTTTAAAAAATTATGATTTAAATCGAGTTGACTTAAATGAAATCCACCCTGGATGAGACTGTGGAAAAAGTGCAGAGAAGAGCAACAAAGCTGATTCGGGGCCTGGAGACTAAAACCTATGAGGAACGGTTGCAGGAATTGGGTATGGCTAGTCTACTGAAAAGATGGACTGGGGTGACATGAAAGTAGTGTTCCAATATCTGGAGGGCTGCCACAAAGAAGAGGGAATCAACCTCTTTTTCAAAGTACCCAAATGCAAGACAAGAAACAATGGATGGAAACTAATCAAGGAAAGAATCAATCTAGAACTAAGGAGAAATTTCCTGACAGTGAGAACAGTCAACCTGTAGAAAAGCTTGCCTTCAGAAGCTGTGGGTGCTCCATCATCAGAGGCTTTTAAGAAGAGACTGGATGGCCACCTATATGAAATGATATAGACCTGTGATGGTGAACCTGTGGCACGCGGAGCATCTCTGCAAGCACCCAAGCCAATGCCCAGGTCAACTCCACCGCGCATGCCCATGCGCCTCTCGCCAGCCACCGGATTTTCGGGTCTCTTCCGGGAGATGCGCATACATGTGTGCATGCATGTATGGAGGGGTGCGGAATGCCCCCCCACTCCCCCGTTTTTGGTTCCAGGAGGCTTCAGGGAGGCTTGCTAGCACAAAAATGGGGGTTGCACACACAGGCTTAGGGGCAGCACGGGAGGGCTCAAGTGCACATGCGTGGGGCCTGTAGGGGGGATTGCATTATGGGTGTCGGCATGCGCGCACACGCGCTTTCGGCACCTGAGGAAAAAAAGGTTCGCCATCACTGGTATAGACCAGGGGTGAAATGCTCCCGGTTTGGACTGGCTCGGGCGAGTAGGTGGCGATGGTGGCGGGCAGTTCGGAGAACCGGTAGCCAAAATCCCTGCCCCCGCCCCCCATGCCCAGCTGAGGCGCACGATCATCAGAGCCTTTTTTTTCTTTTAAATGGCTCTGCCGATCCAAGCTCTGCCGATCCCAGCTGAGTTGCCTGCCGATCAGGCAACTCAGCTGGGATCGTCAGAGCCTTTTGAAAGCATTTTTTTACATGGTTTTACATGTAAAAAATGGTTTTAAAAGTAAAAAAAAAAAAATTGGCCACGCCTACCATCACATTACACCCTCAAGCCACGCCCACAGAACCGGTAGTAACAAATTTTAGATTTCACCCCTGGTATAGACTATAGAGACTGCAAGACCTCCAAGATCCCTTCCAACTCTGATATTCTATGTTCTATGATCCTGCACATTAGCTCAGCCAGAGCTGGTTGCTCAGAACAAGTGGCCCACAAGAGGAGTTAAGCTGCCCTCTCTGGTGACCACAGTTCTGAAGAATGCAAAAGAGCCATTGGACTTGAGTCTTCAGAAGACAGATTCATGGTCTCTTTAGGCAGCATGTTAGACAACATGGACGGGCTGCCAAAGGGCAAGAATTTCTCCAGGCTTTGCAACTGGGAATGGATGTGAAGAGCTATGGAGAGCACCATGATAAATTGAAGGAAATGCCACTGAAAGATGACCATCAAGGCTTTTAAGAAGAGACTGGACAAGTGTTTGTCTGAAATGCTTTTTCTGCTTGAGCAGGGGGTTAGACTAGAAGAGGTCCCTTCCAATTCTGTTATTCTATTATTCTATTATTCTCTACTCCAAATCACATCAGTCCCTACCCATTCATTTGGGCTCCATCATCTTTCAGGAAATCACATGGAGATTTATAGTCCCTTCTTTTCGTGGGGTTTCCCAGGCAGGAATGAGAAAACAAGGACGAAAAAACAAAACCTACCAACTGTGTTTTCTGCTGCAACAGCTTTTGAACAAAACGTGGAAACTTCTACCGACTGTGAGGTGCCTGGAGAGCTTATTTCCTTTTTCCCTTTTCAAGCTGTGTTACTCACCAGGCAGCTGGCAACAGACAAGCCGGGAAAGCAAGCAGGCTTGAAATACAGGCGATGTGTGAACGCAACTTGAGCAGTCTGGGAATAATCATTCTGCTGCTGCTTTTTGCCAAGGTTCACTCCTAAACTCATTCTGATGCAGTCTTCAACAATTCTCCCCCCCCACCCCGAAAAAGGAAGAACTGAAGAAGAACTGATGCAAGAACCAAAGAAGCTTCTTGAGAGCGAAATGTCTTCAAGGAAAAGCAAAGGAAGTCCAGTTGCCTTTTGAAAAAGCACCTTTGGGACAACCACGACCTGGAGGACTAAGAATCTCTATAGACATTTCCCTCCAGATGTCCCATCCTTTAAAAAAAACTTGACAAGCCTATGAGGGAGGGGGGAGGGGGGGAAGAGTCCTGCCTGGAAAGAGCAGTACAGATTTGAGAATTTGTTAGTCTCATATCAAAATAGTTTGCCTTGCATAGTAACTGAAAGCTTGGAGATGATAGGAATCCATTTATTTTAAGGGAAAACTGGTGTCTTAGGTTGCGTAATTACCGTATTTTTTGGACTATAAGACGCACCGGAGTATAAGACGCACCAAGATTTTGAAGAGGAAAACAAGAAAAAAACAGTTTTTGGCCTCTGCGCGTCCAATTTTTGCCCCCCCCCCAGCCCCCAGGAGCACTCTGCAGGCCTCCTAAAGCCTCTGCGTGTCCTATTGTTGCAAAAAACAGGCCCATTTTTGGCATCCCAAACCCTCTGCGCATCCCATTTTTGCAAAAAATGAGCCCGTTTTTGGCAAAACCAGGACGCGCGAGGTAGGGTTTCAGGAAGCGAAAAATGGTTGTATTCGGTGTATAAGACACACCAACATTTCCACCCTTTTAGGGGGGAAAAGTGCGTCTTATACTCCGAAAAGTACGGTAATTTTTTTCCTCAGATACATTTCCTTACTGGACTACAGGTAGTCCTCGATTTACGACCACATTTCTGTTGTTAAGTGAAATATTTTTAAGTGAATTTTGTCCCATTGAACAATCTTTCTTGCCACAGTTGTTAAGTGAATCACTGCAGCTATTAAATTAGTATCATGATTGCTGGTATCTGGTTAGTATCTAGCTTCCCCACTGACATGTAAGAAGATCACAAAAGGTGATCACCTGACCCCAAGACAATGCAATCGTCATAAATATGAGTCAGTTGCCAAGTGTCCAAATTTTGATCAGCATGACCATAGGGGGATGCTGCAACGGTTCTGTGAAAAATAGTCACTTTTTTCAGTGCCATTGTAACTTTGAACAGTCACTAAATGAACTGCTGTAAATCGAGGACTACCTGTAATTGTAAGTGCTTTACGTTGGAAGGAATTTAGTTTCTTCAAGGTTAAGGCTACACCTGAAGGATGCTGTCTTTTTTCAAAAGCTGCATTAGTTTCCTACATCATTAGAAACATGATTATCGTGACTTGAACTCTGGATTTCAAGAAGTCTTTTTCAGTGCCACTGTAACTTTGAATGGTCACTAAACAAATGGCTGTAAGTCAAGGTTTATGTTTGTGTGCAACCCTGGCAAACATAGTGGTTAACCAGGAATGTAAGGCAATGATGGTCTGTCAAATTGAGCCCACAGTTGGAAAATCTCCAGGATCTGGTATGCTTTGCTAAAGGGGACTTTCCTTGCCCATCTCAGAAGACAATTGGAATACTGCATCCAGTTTTGGTCGCCATGATGTAAAAAAGAAGTTGAGACTCTAGAAAGAGTGCAGAGAAGAGCAACAAAGATGATTAGGGGACTGGAGGTTAAAACATAGGAAGAACAGTGGCAGGAACTGGGTATGTCTAGCTTAATGAAAAGAAGGACTAGGGGAGACATGATAGCAGTCTTCCAGTATCTCAGGGGCTGCCACAAAGAAGAGGGAGTCAAGCTATTCTCCAAAGCATCTGAGGGCAGGACAAGAAGCAATGGGTGGAAACTAATCAAGAAGAGAAGCAATTTAGAACTAAGGAGAAATTTCCTGATAGTTAGAACAATTAACCAGTGGAACTAATTGCCTCCAGAAGTTGTGAATGCTCCAACACTGGAAGTTTTTAGGAAGATGTTGGATAACCATTTGTCTGAAATGGTGTAGGGTTTCCTGCCTGGGCAGGGGGTTGGACTAGAAGACCTCCAAGGTCCCTTCCAACTCTGTTATTCTAAGACGATGGTTCTTGTTCAGAAACCAATCTTTTGGGGATGCAAAAGAGGCTTTTTCCAGTTTCACTGTCCTGCTAGGAAAGACGCTGCCCCAGTTACAGATAGTCCTCAATTTACAACAGTTCATTTAAATGACCGTTCAAAGTTACAAAGGCACCAAAAACATTGAGTTATGACCATTTTTCATTGTTGCAACATCCCCATGATCAAAATTCAGGCCCTTGGCAACTGACTCATATTTATGACGGTTGCAGTGTCCCGGGACCATGCGATCCCCTTTTGAAACCTTCTGGTAAGCCAAGTCAATGGGGAAGCCAAGTTCACTTAACAACCGTGTCACTAATTTAACAACTGCAGTTACTGACTTCACAAACGTGACAGGAAAGGTCATAAAATGGAGCAAAATTCACTTTAAATGTTTCACTTAGCAACCAAAATGTTGGGGTCAATTGTGGTCATAAGTCGAGGACTAGCTGTATTACATTTAGCCCTTTCTTTTAAGCATTTTTAAAAAAAATCTATGGCAGGCTTGCCACTTTCAATTATCATTAGCATTAATCTAAAAATATACATTAACCTTTCAGTTCCTTATTTCTTTTGTTGGCTACCTTGAATCTTAGCACGAGTATCAGAAATGGGGCATATATGGAATAGTAAAGAGAAGTCTTTGGACAAGGAAAGAGTTTGATGAATGAAGCTCAGCTCCTGATTTATAATCCTGGGAGAATTCCAACAAGCCTGTAAAAGTATTTCTAATTCAATGGATATTTCCTCTTAAAATAGGTTTGTGGCAATATTTATATACAATACAGGTGGGCCTCGACCTGGGGTGGGTTCTACTTACCTTTACTACTGGTTTGCAACAGGCTCGCGCATGCGCAGAAGCTTCTGCACATGTGCAGATCGCTTCTCATGATGTCAGGATCAGTGGGCGGAGCTTCCCGCCAGTTTTACTACCGGTTCTATAGAACCGGTCTGAACTGGGGGCAACCCACCACTGGCCTCGACTGACAACAGTTCATTAAGTGACCATTCGAAGTTACATCCCTGAAAAGGGTGACTTATGACTGTTTTTACCGCCACCATTATAGTCACATGATTTACATTTGGATGCTTGACAACTGACTCCCATTTATGACAGTTGCAGCGTCCCAGAGTCATGTTGTTCGCTTTTTGCGACCTTCCGACACGCAAAGGCCATGGGGGAAATCAGATTCATTTAACAACCATGTTGCTAATTTAGCAGCTGCAGCGATTCACTTAACGCCTGTGGCAAGAAAGGTCGTAAAATGGGGACAAAGTTCACTTAACAGCGGTCTCACTTAGACACTGAAATTTGGGGCTCAAAGGCGGTTGTAAGTCGAGGACTCCCTGTAATGACATGTCAGGGGCCATGTTTCAATTAATGTAGTTGATTGTATTAAAATATATAGATTGGCAACTTTAAGAGGAATTTTGGGACATTTTGCTAGATCTGGGGGCAGGAACGTATCTCTGTTCTACAGACATGGTCATTCCGGAAGAAATTTCCCAGTCGTGGATTCTACAACTGAGTGGAGTTTCTATTTTGGCGAGATGGTGATCCTAAAAAAAAAAAAGCTACCTGTGTCAGATACTTTGATGGCTGTGAGTAACCAGGTCACAGCTGTTAATTGAAGCAGAGCGACCTGGGTTCTGATGGATGGGCCAGCTGAACAACATCCTGTTTTGTAGAACTTGGTGTCCCCTTTCCATTTTGTCACGGAAAAGCAAATTGTTAGACACAGGGGCTTAAAAGCAATCATAGCAGGAAAGCAAGCAACTCGCGTCAAATTTCCAAGCAGCATTATGAGCTTGCCTTTCTATTAAAAGTTAAAAAATAAATCTCGTGCTAATGGGAACTACAAAGCTGACAAAAAAAAAAAACCCAAATCCATAAAGGAGTCATTAAATATCTGTTAGGGACAACTTTGGGAAAAGCTTTGCCCACTCCTGAATATTGAGAACACAGAAACGGCACCCAGGACAATAAAATAAATGCTTTTAAGAATAAAATTCTGCTATGGAAGTTTTCCGGCGAGGCTCTCACCAATTGGCGTTATGCAAAAGCTCTCTTTACCTGCTACGGTTGGAAAGAACTGGGTGGAGAAATGGGGAAAATAATAATAATGAACTGGTTAATTTAATAGCAATCAAAATGCTTCAATATGGGAAAAGATGGGCCTGATTTTAGCAGAATTCAATTAGATCCCTTCATCTTGTTTACTTAACACCTCTTCATTTAAAGAGCACAGAAGGAGATTTACAATCGGGCCCTTCAAAGAATGAAATATACTTTTTTTTAAAAAAAGAAAGCAATTACATAGAAGTTTACAAAAAACGCTTCATGAGATTTTTACCAGCAACTATTCTAGGCTTTATGAAAAGAGAAGCAATCGGAGCCCACCAGCCATTTATTTCTATGCTTTGCAATGCAATATAGGCAGTCCTACATTTACGACAATTGGGGGCCAGAATTTAAGGTTGCTAAGCAAGTTGGTTGATAAATGAGTCGAGGCCCGATTTTTACAGCCTTTTTTTTTTGCCCCGGTTGTTAAGTGAAACATTGCACCCGTTGACTTTGCTTGGTTGAAAGCCAACTGGCAAGGTCAATATTTTTTAATTACGTCCACCCCATGTTGCCCCAAAGGTACTTTTTCCAAAATTTCATGGTTTTGTTTTGAAAACGTTTCGCTTCTCATTCAAGAAGCGACTTCAGTTCAGAACTGCTGCGCAAACCATTGACTTACTACTGATTTGAGAGTACCGATGTAGCTCAGCTCCACAATAAAAAAAAAATGACAATACAAGTAGTCCCTGACTTACAACAGTTCATTTAGTAACCGTTCAAAGTGACAGCGGCACTGGAAAATGTGACTTATGACCGTTTTTCATACTTATGACCATTGCAGCATCCCCATGGTCACGTGATCAAATGTCATAAATTGAGGACAGGTGACCACAGGATGCAGCAAACAACCATAAATACGGGCCAGTTGCCAAGCGCACAAAATACAGGTAGTCCTCGACTTACATCACTTCGCTTAGTGACCGTTCAAAGTTACAGTGGCACTGAAAAAAGTGACTTATGACCATTTTTCACACTTATGACCATTGCAGCATCCCCATGGTCACGTGATCAAAATTCAGATGCTTGGCAACTGGCTCATATTTATGACAGTTGTTGTGTCCCAAGATCATTTTGTGACCTTCTGACAAGCAAAATCCATGGGGAATCCAGATTCACTTAACAACCGTGTGACTGAGTTATCAACTGCAGCGATTCACACATGTGTGGCAAGATAAGGTCGTAAAATGGGGCAAAACTCACTCAACAAGTGTCTCACTTAGCAACAGAAATTTTGGGCTCAATTGTGGTCGTAAGTCGAGGACTAGCTGTACACTAATGTCTGTCAGTTCCTTATGGCTATGAAACAGTATACTCTATATACTCAGAAAAGCATAGATTTACTATAGAGTAAGAGATTATCTGATTATATAATTATATGGGTACTAAGGAAAGTTGATGTCATTTCTTCCCCCCACTCTACACGCACACGCATGCACACACTCACATCAGGTGCCAGGAAATCAGGAGATTCAGGCAGTTCAAAGGAATATCAAGATTTATTGGAAGCGTAAACTCTCTAGAAGAATCTGAACTACTAACAGCCAAGGGAAATTAGCAGGAGATAAGAGTAGAGAGAATTCAAGGTGGCCTAGAGTTAGATCTCTTGTGGGTTTGCAGGGACTCATGACTTATGATGTGTTTGATGCCTCCCTCGAGCTCAGCCTGGGTCATCTCCTACACATACAGACACATACATATGTTTTCCCTATTTTTTTTATCTTTTCCCCTTCTGACTTTTTTGCTCTTTTTATTATTTTATTATTATTATTATTATTATTTATTAAATTTATATGCCGCCCCTCTCCGGAGACTGTTTATTGATATTTTGTATTTTTTTTATTGAAATTTAACAAAGTTGTATAAAAAGAGGATAGGCTTATATAAATAATTTGCATGTTTCTCAGGAGAGATTTCATGGATTCCATTAAGCTAGTTTTGATGCATACAAAACAGTTGAAACAAATTAAACTACCGGTACATGTAAATCCTAAATATTTCCAGTATTTAATGACACCATGTTGATGCTCTATGAATCCAGACTCACTTTATTATATTTTTAAAATATACTTACATGTCAAACTACAGGTAGTCCTCGACTTATGACCACTATAGCGCCCCAAATTTTTGGTGAGACATTTGTTAAGTGAATTCTCTCTCTCTCTCTCTCTCTCTCTCTCTCTCTTTCTCTCTCTCTCCCTCCCTCCCTCCCTCCCACCCTTCTCTCTCACACACACACACTACTGGAATCAGATACAGATTTGGGATTTGGGAAATGTTACTTTCCAGTGGCAGGGAAAATATGTGGATGGTACAGGTAGTCCTTGACTTACGGCCACAATTCAGCTCAAACTTTTGCCCCATTTTACAATCTTTCTTGCTGCAGTTGTTAAGTGAGTCACTGCAATTGTTCAGTTAGTAACAACCCGGGTGTGAACTGAATCTGGCTTCCCCATTGACTTTGCTTGTCAAGTGCTCGCATGGCAACGGGACACAGCAACCATCATAAATATGTCCCGATTGCCAAGCATCTGAGTTTCGATCACATGACCATGGGGAATGCTGCAAAGGTTGTAACTGTGGTCATAAGTCACTTTATTCAGTGTCGCTGTAACTTTGAGCACTCACTAAATGAGTGTTCAATAAATGGGGTGGGGTGGGAGAAATTGCATGGAGGGGAAGAGCCTCGGTGATGCAGCAGACTAAAGTGCTGTTAAGTAGCACCAGCTGCCTGCAATTACTGCAAGTTCGAATCTCACCAGGCTCAAGGTTGACTCAGCCTTCCATCCTTTCGCGGTAGTAAAATGAGGACTTAGTTTGTGGGGGCAATAAGCTGACTTTTTATAAAAAAGAACACCGCTTGGGGGGGCCGAAAGCCCTACTAAGCAGGTATATACAAAAGTATGAAGGCTATTGCTTAACGCATTGTAAGCCGTCCTGAGTCTCCGGAGAAGGGCGGCAAATCGAACCAATAAATAAATAAATAAATGTCTATCCAATACACGAGATGTCTTTTAGAACAGATTCCAAATTTTTCTTCTTCTGGCTAATAAAAAGGGAACGCCTGTTTTAAGACCACAACCGCTGAGACCCCACATTGTAAAGTAAAGAAATAATGACCTCTCTGATCAGCCATCAAAACACCAGATTTATTCACACACAGAGCTGCACCCTTTTAAAATCTGCTGTCGGATGAATTCACGCTCATGCGTTGGTCAACCACGATCTGCATGACCATGGAAACAGCAGGACTTAAATGGCATCAGTAACACAGAAGGAGAAGGAAAGGTTTTCGTTTTTGAATGAATGCTGGTCTCTCTATCTCCGTCCCCCCCCACCGCGCCCCATGCACAGCCCCTCCTGCCCAAAACACACATTCATAGTTGCAAGCACGACAGTAGCATCTGCGTCATCAAGATCACAGCAACTGATGGGTGGGAGATAATGAAAGAAGATAGATGGAGTATTACGATAAATCCCCTATATTGCTCATCACTGTCCTTTTCATAGAAAACGGAGCAGAAAAAGGCTTTAGCGTCTTTTCTTAAACGATGCATTCAATGGACATTCTGTTCTATTCTTTGCAATTCTTCCTGACACTGCCCAAGCCTATGTAAACACATTTCTGCCAGCTAAAGATAACATTTTCCAAATGCATCCAGCAAAATGTTGAGAAACGAATGCATCAGTGGACAATTCAGCCGTACAAGAATGCAACTGGATTTGGGACTAAAAATTCCCAAGTTCCGCCAACTGATGAAAGAAAGATTACACTTTTTTTAAAAAAAAAAAAATCTGAGCGGAAGAATTTATTCAGAGTGGCAGCTCACTCCAGATTACCCCAGGCATCTTCCTTGTCAAGAACAGGGACATAAATTATTTTGCTGTTGTTGCAGAACAATAAGGAAAACGAAATCTTTGTCAATTTCCTGCAGAGATTGATCGTTAAATATCAATCTTCTGTTTAAGGCTTCTGCAGCAACATACTTCTTGGCCTCTGAAGAGCCATAAAGCTCTCTGCCCTCTTAACTGTACCCTGGCACAGGAGCCAAGCACCCAGACACCTGGCAGTTGAATTCTCTAGGTAAAAAAAATGATTCCTGTCCAGATGAAAGCCACTGTTGGCCATAAACATGTAATGGGAGACTATTAAACTATAGTAAGCCAGTGTTTCTCAATCTTGCTAACTATAGATGTGTGGACTTCAACTCCCAGATTTCCCAGCTGGCTGGGGAAATCTAGGAGTTGAAGTCCACACATCTTAAAAGTTGCCAAGGTTGAGCAACACTGCACTAAGCCATACTAAGCCTTCCCCAAACGGATACTTTCCAAATGTACATGTTTATGGCCAGCACTGGCCTTTACCTTCACCTAGAATATAATCACCAGAATTCCATGGCTGAGAATGTTGGACTTTGTAGTTCTGAGACACCTGGAGGACCCCAATTGCCTAATGGATTTCTGGCCCAATTAAGTGATGCCCCAAATGGACTTTTGATGGATCTTAAAACAGCAAGTTTCAACTTGGTTGGCGCTTGGATGGGACACCACCAGGAAATTTTAGTGCTTGAGAAGTCCTAAAAATAACCTGAAAGGAATCAAATCATTTCATGCCAAGGAAACTGCATAGATCTATGAAATGTCCAGGGATTGGGGTCGACTCTGAATCATGATTTTAGATTATTTTTTAAATAAATAAATAAAACAGCAGGCCAATATTTACAGTGATTGGAGCATTTCTCCATCACTGTCCTTAAGATTTGATACGTATGATTCAGAGAATGTAGGCAGCTTTCTAATCTTGTTCCTTTGACCCCCCACAACCATCACACCAGTCCTAGGAAAATATCTTGTCAGCAACAGGTCCTTTGTGAGGCAATAATATTCTGCATGCCCTCAGAGGCACTCTTGTTTATATCAGCAGATACAAAGTTGACTGGCCCTGGTCTGCCCCAGTAGACTAAACATTTTGCTTAATACAGATAGTCTTCAACTTACAACCACAATTGAGCCCAAAATTTCTCTTGTTACGTGAGACCTTTGTCAAGTGGGTTTTGTCCCATTTTACAACCTTTCTTGCCACAGTTGTTAAGTGAATCACTGCAGTTGATATTAGTAACCCCATTTTTAAGTGATCTGACTTTCCCACTGATTTTGCTGGTCAGGTCGTCACAAAAGGAGAATCACATGACCTTGGGACACGGAAATGGTCATAAATATGAACCACTTGCCAACAAACATCTGAATTTTGACCACCTGTTCGTGAGGATGCTGAACAAGTCATAACTGAAAAAACGTTAATAAAAGTCACTTTTTTTCAGTGCCATTGTAACTCTGAGCGGTCACTAAATGAGCTGTTATAAGTGAAGGACTAGCTGCATTACATTCATTTCCCTTTTCAAGATCTTATTCATAAACAGGCCCTTTGCATCAGCTGGTCCCTTCTGAACTAGACAGTCAAGGATTAAACCAGAAACCCTTTGATGAAAAAAAGAGAGAGAGAGAGAGAGAGAGAGAGAAAGCAGCATTTTACAACAACAATATGCTGTTTTTGAGTTGCCTGAAAAGGGGGGAAGAGCCTTCATATTCCAGAAGCTCTCACTATTACCACCTCCATACACCACAAAGGGAACCTGACCAATTGTCAAGCTAAAGGTGGGTAAAATGAGCTTGACTGGTCGCATCATAATCAAACACAGCTTGTGCCAAAGTAAATATGATTAAGAAAAGGGTAAATGCTCCCATCCAAATGTTTGTCCTCCCTCATCTCACCTGGTTAGACGAGGGAGAGACAAAGGCGTCTCTGAGCTTGTACAGTGTGTATATTTGATCAAAACCAGGCAGACTTGCTCAATTCAGGAATGAGAAATTCTCCATTTCTAAAAGATTTTTAGTCTAAAAGATTTTGAAATCGTCCACCAGCTAACTGCAGCTCCACTCCCAGAGAAAGGGGCTGGGCACCAAAAGAGATGCCTCTATAAAATGCCCTTTGCAAATTTTAATCCTCACCCCTTTTGTGTCATTCAGTTCTATTCACTCAATCCAGGGGTCACCAACCTTTCGGACCTCAGGGACCTCTACATTCATAATTTTAAATCCCGCGGACCACTAATATGATATTTTTTTAAAAAAAAATAGTATTTAGTGCAATATAAAAATGCAAATAATTTTTCTGCGGACCCCCAAAATTTTCTCATGGTCCACCAGTGATCCACAGACCCCTGGTCGGTGACCGCTGGGGCCCCAATCTACCTGTTATAATTGGTTTCACACAACACGCTGCCTCTCTTCAGATGCGTCTCAGGATGAATTAACTCAACTCTTTGAATTCACACAACACTGAGATCCAGGTCCATCCCCAGACACTAAGCCAGGAAAAAAAAATCAATCAATCTATCTCTAAGCCAGCTTCGTCAAACGTTTTCTGCTTGAACTTATTAGCTCCAGCAGGTTGTGCGAAGGGAGCCACCACAACGCAAGCCAACTTCATGTCAACTTCGCGTTTTGAATGAAGCCCCAACCAGAGTGGCTCGTTTGCGAAAGCAGAAACCAGAGGGGTGTTGGGAAGCGAGCAAAAAAGAGTCCTGCGAACACAGCCACAAATGACTCGCCTAATTAGGGTTGCCAGGTCTGCTTCCAAAAAATAGCGGACAAGCGGGGGCGGGGGGGGTTTAAGTAGTAAAAAAATAAAAAAAAAATTACAATTAAATTATATATTTTCTTACAAACATTTTAACACGTATTAAAATCATCACTTCAAA
This sequence comes from Arizona elegans, assembly GCA_022577455.1. Lineage (NCBI taxonomy): Eukaryota > Metazoa > Chordata > Lepidosauria > Squamata > Colubridae > Arizona > Arizona elegans. The sequence goes on from JAKOOJ010000017.1 coordinate 8,427,052, forward strand.
ACTTTACTGAAAATTCAAAACATCAAATATATTATAATAATATGTAAAATATTAAATTACATTTTAATTTCATCATAAAGCTTTTGAATAAAAAAAAAATGTCCACTATTTTGTGGAAAAAAAAAATAGTGAACATAAGGTGAAAAAAGCGGACTGTCCGCTCAAATAGCGGACACCTGGCAACATTACCTCGCCTTCCTTGTCGTTTTCTTTCCTTTTAAGCCTGGAGCAGCCTCCAACTCGTGGTTAGGAGCCATAAGGCGAGGACTTTCCCCACTTAAGTGACTTAGCTGGGAAGCCACCCCACAGTCACCGTAGGATGCCAAGCCCAAACCCCAAAATGCAACCCAACCTCGGCCACAGAAAGAGAGGGGTGGTAGTCCGGTTTTTTTTCCCTACACCCCCCGAAATGGGTTCAAAATCAAGGCAAGGTAGACAAGCTAACGACGACTACTACCACACACACACACACACACACACACACACAACCTCCCAAAAAATCTGCCCCGCCGCTTCCTTACCTCCTTCTTCACATTCCAAAGCAATTTTTCCTTCGCGGCATCTTCCGACAAACTCATGGTGCCGCGGGGGACCAAGAGAGTCCGGGGCGATCGGAAGGGGAGAAAGGGCGACTAAGCTGGGGGCGAAGGCAAGGCGGGGGTCTCCCGCTCGCGCTGCGCTCTGCAGAGCTGGGACCGACCGGCCCCGGAGAGGCGAGCCAGCCAGACGCCTTCCTCCTCCTCCTCCTCCTCTTCCTCCTCCTGCTGCTTCGCCGCCGCCGCAGCCCTGCGCTCGCTCTTGCAGCGGGCAACCCCTTCAGCCGCCGCCGCTGCAGCCATCTTCCGCGGCCTCCCCCACATTGACGTCACTCCAGCTGGCCCAGCCTGCTTTTCCCCTGGGGGGGGCAGGAGGAGGAAGGAGGGAAGCGCCCGGGGGGGGGCGGATTATCTAGTAACAATACATTTGTGTGATGGGGAAGGGCGCGCAGGCGGCTGAGGTGGTGGTGGGGTCTCTTGGCTGGCCAAGACTTAGAGGAGTGGGTATCTCCAAACCCTGGAGAAAAGCACAGGGCTCCAGAGCATGGACAGAACGCCGGGGGCGGGGTGGGAAAGGTGTCTCTTAACCCAGAGGTGAAATGTCTTAATCCCAACACCCTGGAAAGCAGGGGTGAAATCCAGCAGGGTTTGACAGGTTCTGGGGAACCGGTAGCGGAAATTTTGAGCAGTTCAGAGAACCGGCAAATACCACTTCTGGCTGGTCCCAGAGTGGGATGGGAATGGAGATTTTGCAATATCCTTCCCCCAGGAGTGGGGAAGGAATGGGGATTTTGCTCTATCTTTCCCCTGGAGTGGGGTGGGAAGGGAGATTTTGAAGTATCCTTCCCCTGCCGCGCCCACCAAGCAGGGGTGAAATGCTCCCGCTTCGGACCGGATCACCCGATCCGGTAGCGATGGAGGCAGGTGGTTCAGAGAACCGGTAGCAAAAATCCCTGCCCGCCCCCCATGCCCAGCTGAGCCGCGCAATCATCAGAGGCTTTTTTTTTTTGTACTTTTAAAAGCATTTTTTCTACAACCTCTTTGGCCGAAAAAAATGTTTTTAAAAGTAAAAAAAAAAAAAAAAAAGCCTCTGATGATGGTGCGGCTCAGCTGGGATCGTCAAAGGCTTTTAAAAGAAAAGAACCCTTTTTTTCTTTTAAATGCCTCTGATGATACAAGCTGAGTTGCCTGATTGTCAGAAAAAGAAAGAAAAAAAGCCTCTACCGATCAGGCAACTCAGCTGGGATCGTCAGAACCTTTTGAAACCATTTTTTTACAACCTCTTCACCGAGGTGGTATTGTTAGAGACTCCTCGCTAGAAGGACCCCTGTTCGTCCTACCCTTGTTCTGGGTTCACATTAAGATGTGTTGGGCAAACTCGTGGGACTAGTTGTTGATTCACAAGAATTCAATGGTGAAAAAAAGGAAAGTTCTACATTTAGGCAAGGAAAACCAAATGCACAGGTACAGTATAGGTGGTACCTTGCTCAATACTAGTAACTGTGAGAGGGATCTTGGAGTCCTAGTGGACAACCATTTAGATATGAGCCAGCAGTGCCAAAAAAGATTCCACAGTTCTAGGCTGCATAAACAGAGGGGTAGAATCAAGATCAATTGAAGTGTTAATACCACTTGGTAAGGCCACGCTTGGAATATTGCATCCGGTTTTGGTTGCCACGATGTAAAAAAGTTGTGGAGACTCTAGAAAGGGTGCAGAGAAAAGCAACAAAGATGATTAGGGGACAGGAGGCTAAAATGTATAAAGAACGGTTGCAGGAACTGGGTATGACTAGTCTAGAGAAAAGAAGGACTAGGGGAGACATGATAGCCGTGTTCCAATATCTCAGGGGCTGCCACAAAGAAAAGGGAGTCAAACTATTCTCCAAAGCACCTGAGGGCAGGACAAGAAGCAATGGGTGAAAACTAATCAAGGAGAGGAGCAACTTAGAACTAAGGAGAAATTTCCTAACAGTTAGAACAATTAATCAGTGGAATAACTTACCTCCAGAAGTTGTAAATGCTCCAACACTGGAAGTTTTTAGGAAGATGTTGGATAATCATTTGTCTGAAGTGGTGTAGGGTTTCCTGCCTAAGCAGGGTGTTGGACTAGAAGACCTCCAAGTCCCTTCCCTGTTATTCTATTCTAAGACTGCTGGCCATCCAGAAAACAGGGCTGTGTAAACCGTGATGTATAGATTCTGTCGTTCTCTTAACTCCTGTGTATATAGAAAGGATAGGAACGTTGGTTTGAATCTGCAGATGCCCGCGGTAGATCTTCGGGTAATTGAGGCTTATGGCTGTAAAAGCACACTATGGTATAGTCAGTTATTTGATTTGCAAAAGCAACCTTTCAACATTCATTGAGGGAACATGGCTACAAGGGGAGAGAGAAATACTCCAGGGTCAGCTGCAGTCTGTCTTATTGATTGGATTGATAATCCTAGCTTTTCATTTAGGAGCTAAGGCTATGGAGTCTGTGGAATCTATGGAGATCAGAGGTGGGTGTCAGCAGGTTCTGACCTGTTCTGGAGAACTGGTAGCGGAAATTTTGAGTAGTTCAGAGAACCGGTAGTAAAAATTCTGACTGGCCCCGCCCCCATCTATTCTCTGCCTTCCAAGTCCCAGCTGATCGGCAGGAAATGGGGATTTTGCAGTAATCTTCCCCTGGAGTGGGGTGGGAATGGAGATTTTACAGTATCCTTCCCCTGCCACGCCCACCAAGCCATGCCACGTCCACCAAGCCACCCCCACAGAACCGGTAGTAAAAAATTTTGAAACCCAGAACTGATGGAGATTCTCAGTCATCCAGGTCATGGTTGTCCCCAAGGTATTTTTTTTCAAGAGGCAACTGGACTTCCTGTTTTTTTCTTTGAAGATGTTTTGCTTCTCCTCCAAGAAGCTTCTTCAGCTCAGCTCTTCTTCAGAACTGAAGAAGCTTCTTGGAGGAGAAGCAAAACATCTTAAAAGAAAAACCAGAAAGTCCAGTTGCCTCTTGAAACAAACAAGAGGGGACAGTTGGGGACAGTATGTCAAGTGCTCCCCTCTCCTCCTCTTTGATTTGCAAATATACTGCATTTAGAATCCATTGTAATTTTTGATTAGTCTTAGGCAACCCAAGGTAGAATGCATGGCAGAAATCTAGCTTTTTTGTGTGCTGTTTGTTTCATTCTTTTATTTGTTGTCACATACAACAAAGGCACATGGTGGCTAAGACGGTGAGCTTGTCGATCGAAAGGTCGGCAGTTCAGCGGTTCGAATCCCTACTGCCGCATAATGGGGTGAGTTCCCATTACTTGTCCCAGCTTCTACCAACCTAGCAGTTCGAAAGCACGTAAAAAATGCAAGCAGAAAAAATAGGGACCTCCTTTGGTGTGAAGATAACAGCGTTCCGTGAGCCTTTGGCGTTTAGTCATGCTGGCCACATGACCACGGAGACGTCTTCGGACAGCGCTGGCTCTTCGGCTTTGAAATGGAGATGAGCACCGCCCCCTAGAGTCAGGAACGAGTAGCACGGGTGTCAGCAACCTGTGACTCCGGAGCTGCATGCGGCTCTTTGGGACCTCTGCTGTGGCTCCCTGTTGGGTGATCCGTGGTTACTGGTGTTTTTTAACAATTGGTTCTCTGCCCTAATGACCGGTTGGGTAGGCGTGGCTAGGGGGGGTCATGTGACTGGTGGAAGTGAGTGATGTCAAGTTGGCCACGCCCACCCAGGTTTTGTGGCTCCCGGTGTTTTCTTTTCTGTGGGAAATGGGTCCAAATGGCTCTTTGAGCATTTAAGGTTACAGACCCCTGGACTAGCACATATGTGCAAGGGGAACCTTTACCTTTACAACCCTTTACAACAACCCTGCAGAGATGGGTTGCAGTGAGACAATAGGACTGGCCCTTAAGTCCCCAGGGCGCTTCCATGGCTAAGACTGGATATATCTCTGAATATATGATTTAATAACTTAAAAGAGTTGATGCAGCGAAAAAATTATGTTTAGAACCTGTGTTGGAGCTGGCTCCCGCCTGCAAGGAAATGAATAGCTAATTATGTCATCATTTTTTGAACACACTTCATAGCTGCACCTGTCACTCACCTGCTCATGGGTTCAATCTCCCAAAAGTGTTTTATAGAGAAGAGTACTGTTTAGCCTTCTGTGCACTTTGGGGCCATTAATCCAAAATATCAGATTGTTCTAATGGGTTGTTTTTGTTTTCTTATAAAGAGGTTTATGTCAGCGTTCCAGAAAAACCCCAACTCCAAGTTGTATTCGAAAACAGGAATATTTTATTTCGTTATTTAGTTGAAGGCTGGCCTGCAGATGATAAATTAGAAATATTAGATTTCAGCTATAATGCAGCTGACAGATATAACAGAGTACAATTCTATGCAAACCTACTCAGCGTAGGAGGAGTAAACTTTTAGGGAATAGAAAACAGGCGTGGAATTTGAAGAGCCTCTTGTGAGAGCTGCCACAAAATGGCTGCCAAGGGAAGGGAAGGGAAAGGAGAAACTGTCTTTTTGCAAAATAGTTGCCACCGTGTAGGTAACTGGTTATTAAACATTCATTTAGCAAAAGCTGGGGATTTTCTCTATCCATTCTTTCATTTTTATACTGTGGGAAGCCCTCCCTTCCAGAAGAATGAAATATTTTGGGAAACTTTTAAAAAGCAGAATATTATATTTCCCTGAATGAGAAATGGAGAAACATGTTTTTTTAGAGGCAGAAAGCAGCTCCCACTTTTTCTTAGTAGCCCACAGCAGATGTCAGCCCTTAAGAGCTTATTGAAAGAAGAAAAGCATCTAGATAGCTCTATCCATAAGCAAATACCCTCACCCAAGAGCCAAAACAGGATGAAAGCCATTAAACCACAGTGGGAATTGCATCATCCCCAGAGCAATCCAAACTTCAACCAAACCTGGGAGCTCAGACAAACACCTAGGATTTGCATTTCCTCTTTTGCCTATAGAGCCAGCTATGACCCCTACATGACCCCATAGGAATCTGGCAACAGCCAATAGAAGACATGTTCTTGCACAGGAACTGGAAGCTCAAATACAAAGCCCAAAGAAGGTATAAAAACCACCCATTTCTCAACTCCATTTTGTCAGCTGCCCAGAACCACTAGCCCATGTGGTTCTGCTTTATCAATAAACCATCCTTCCAATTAGCCTCCATGTTTCCTTTCTCCCAGCTTGGAACTGGGCCAGATGGATATTTCTTCCCACCAGGCTCAAAACATGGTTCTTATTAGTTTAGGTCACGAAAGCCCAACAAGGTAAAAAATAGAATATTAATTTAAAAGAACCAAGAAGAATATGATGATACAATTACTACAAAGCTACTAAAATGACCATTCATTGCCTAAAGCAGCTCATTTTCTGAAGCAACAGCAAAAGCTAACTTCAAAGAGCAACAGGATTTGGGGGCATCACTAAAAAACACTTTGAAAACTGAAAAACAACAAATATTTTGGACAGGATGCAAATAGAGCAATATACCTACCCTTTGAATTGCACTCAGAAAACTGTTTATAATGAACATTCAGACGGTAGAGCAAGTATTAAATGGCCGTGGTCACTTTGATTCGCAAATATACTGCATTTTGAATCCATTGTAGCTTTTGATTAGTCTTCAAAGGCAACCCAAGGTAGAATGCATGGCAGAAATCTAGGGGGGGTGGGGTTGTGCTGTTTGTTTCATTCTTGAATTTTGTCATTGTGATTTGGGGCCTTTGTTGTTTGCCACACAGAGTTCATCTCTGGATTTAGGACTGGAGCAGGCTGTAAACATTGCAAAATCAACAAAATAAATATAAGTGGTGGGCTGAAATATTACCCCTTTGAAAGTCACCATTGGAGTCATAAATATTGCTGACTGGGGAATTCTGGGAATTGAAAACTGCACATTAAAGTTGCCAGAGTTGAGAAACACTGATCTAGAGCTGAGTTAGCCATAGATTAATACTCTTCAGTTCAGACACTATGCTAGATAGTGTCTTCTCTGTGGGGGCACCCGCCCTGTGAAACAAGCTGCCTCCTGGAATACGACTGATCCCGGACCTCCGGACCTTCCATAAAGCCCTGAAGACTTATTTATTCCACCAAGCCGGCCTAGCCTAAATGGTTCTTAATTGGGATTTTAAATTTTATGGACTTGGGGGTTTTAAATTGGGAAGCTAATGATTTAATTCTTTTTAATTATCTTAACTTTTGTATTTGTATGTTTTTTAATTTTGGCTGTTCACTGCCCTGGGTCCCTTTTGGGAGAAGGGCGGTATACAAATTAAATTAATAAATAAATAAAATAAAAATAAATAGATGATGGTTATCTGTATTCTGCTAGTGCAGAAGATGTTTGAAGTACCATCTGACCAAATATCTAGGTTTGACTATTTTATACACATGTAGAAAGTTAGCACCCACCCCTCCTAGAAGAATGACGCATTTTAGGAAGTATTAAAAAGGCAGAATATTATATTACCTTACAGAAGAAACATGCTCTTGGAAAGCAGCCCCCACCTTTCTTAATAGCCCCAGCAGGACTGGGCCAGCCTACCTAAAAGACAATTAGACCTTCAGCTCAGTGGTGAAATCCAATTTTTTTTACTACCGGTTCTGTGGGTGTGGCTTGGTGGGCATGGTGTGGCTAGATGGGCGTGGCAGGGGAAGGATACTGCAAAATCTCCATTCCTTCCCCACTCCTGGGGGAAGGATATTACAAAGTATTCATTCCCACCCGACTTTGGGGCCAGCCAGAGGTGGCAGTTGCCTGTTCTCTGAACTACTCAAAATTTCCGCTACTGGTTCTCCAGAACCTGTCAGAACCTGCTGGATTTCACCTCTGCTTTCCAGGGTGTTGGGATTAAGACATGACCCTCCAGGACATAATAGGATTCTCAGCAGAGCTCACCATATGGCACAACCAAGCCCCTTCATCGCATCACCCAGAAAGGTTCAACCAAACTTATCTCGGACAACCTCAACTATGACCCCTGCATAGCCCCCTGGCTATGATAGAATAGAATACATTTCTTGCACAGGAACAGGAAGCTCAAGGGCAAGGCCCAAGAGAGGGTATAAATACCTCTCTCTCCTCTCTCTCTCTCTCTCTCTCTCTCTCTCTCTCTCTCTCTCTCTCTCGACTCCATGTGTTCAGCTGTCCAGGACCTAAAACCCATGTGGTCCTGTCCATCAATAAACCAACTTTCCAATCAGCCTCCATGTTTCCAGTGTCTTTCTCCCCACTTGGAATTAAACCCAGATGGATATTTCTTCCAACAGAGAGAGAGGGAGAGGGAGAGGGAGAGGAAGAGAGAGAGAGAGAGACCCCACTATCATATTGCCACAAAGAAAACCCCATGTAGATGCATGAAGCTGCCAGACACTGAAGATTTTCATTTAATCAATATTATGTCTTAGTGTTAGGGGACTCAGCTCACAGAGTAGTTTTTTTTAAAAAAATCCAGTTTTTCATTAATTTGATCTTGCCTTGCACAGAAGTCCTAGAATGGCACTCTAACCACTCCATTGCCTGAATATCAAGCAAGCAACTAGTAAGAAAGCGACAGTCTGGTATAGTGCTGGCCTAGAAAGTAGAGCGTGGGTTCTAGTTCTGCCTTAGACATGAAAACCAGCTGGGTGATTTTGGGCCAATCACCAAAACACTGAGAGTTCTAGTCCCGCCTTAGGCTTGAAAGCCAGCTGGGTGATTTTGGGCCAATCACCAGAAGACTGAGAGTTCTAGTCCCGCCTTAGGCTTGAAAGCCAGCTGGGTGATTTTGGGCCAATCACCAGAAGACTGAGAGTTCTAGTCCCGCCTTAGGCTTGAAAGCCAGCTGGGTGATTTTGGGCCAATCACCAGGTTACTGAGAGTTCTAATCCCGCTTTAGGCATAAAAGTCTGTTTGGTTGATTTTGGGCCAATCACTCTCTCTCAGCCCAACCTACCTCACAGGGTAGTTGTTATGGAGAAAATAGGAGGAAGGAGATTAAATACTTTTGCCACTCTGAATTATTATAAAAATTATAAAGGTCGGGTTAAAAAAAAAAACCTAAAAGAAAAGAACCTCTCATAATTCTTCATCCAGTACAGTATCATGGTTACGATGCTGGCCTGGAAGTGGGGAACCTCTGGATGCAAAAACGATTATAGGAAGCAGATTTTTGTTCCTCTGGACCAGTATTGGTTGATCCTGGAGTTTTGCTGGCTGAGAATCATATTTGGGGTATTGGAAGCAGCATTAAAAAAAAAAAAAAGGTGGTACCAGGGCCAAACGGAAATTGATTCAATTAAATGCCAATTGGACTTTAATGAAGATGATGACATCAATTCAATCCAGGTAGTATTCCCCATGCGCCCATCATTGTCTCCCAGTCTCCATTTTGATAATGGATAATTTCCTTGGACAAGCTCCAGAAAGCACCGATAAATTCCATATCTGGCCAAATAGCTCTGAAGAGGACTAACCACTTTATAATGCCTTGGTAAGGCCACACTTGGAATTACTGCATCCAGTTTTGGTCGCCACGATGTAAAAAAATGTTGAGACTCTAGAAAGAGTGCAGAGAAGAACAACAAAGATGATGAGGGGACTGGAGGCTAAAATGTAAGAAGAACGGTTGCTGGAACTGGATACGTCTAGTTCAATTCAATTCGATTCAAACCTTTATTGTCAATGCACAACATGTGTACAATGAAATTGAATGAGCCTCCCTTGGTGCAACCCACTCAAGAACACAGAATACATCTCAATAAATCAATAATAGTCTGATGAAAAGAAGGACTAAGGATGACATGATAGCAGTCTTCCAATATCTCAGGGGCTGCCACAAAGAAGAGGGAGTCAAGCTATTCTCCAAAGCACCTGAGGGCAGGACAAGAAGCAATGGGTGGAAACTAATCAAGGAGAGAAGCAACCTAGAACTAAGGAGAAATTTCCTGAAAGAACAATTAATCAGTGGAACAACTTGGTTCCAGAAATTGTAAATGCTCCAAAACTGGAAGTTTTTAAGATGTTAGATAACCATTTGTCTGAAGTGGTGTAGGGTTTCCTGCCTAAGCAGGGGGTTAGACTAGAAGACCTCCAAGGTCCCTTCCAACTCTGTTATTCTATTCTATTCTAAGTAACAAGAGCTCTTCATGTTTTCCGATAAAGTTCCAGTCACTATTCAAACTGGACCAGGGGTTGAATATGAATACAGGTGGTCCTTGACTTACAACAGTTCATTTATGACCATTTGAAGTTACCAATGGCACACAAAAAAAAGTGACTTATGACAGTTTTTCACACTTAGGACAGTGGTGACATCCCTACGGTCACGTGATTAAAATTTAGACGCTTAGAAACTGACTCTTATTTATGGCGGTTTGCAGTATTTCAGGGTCACACAATCACATTTTGCAACCTTTTGACAAGCAAAATCAATGGGGAAGCCAGATTCACTTAGCAATTCAATTCAGTTCAGGATAGTAACCATTAGTTTGCTTAACAACCATTTTGCTTTAACAAATAACCATATAACCAAATAATGTAACAACCATGTTGCTTAACAAAGGAAATTCTGGTCACAGTTGTGGTCATAAGTCAAAAACTAGTAGAAAGAACTATGCTACAAAACTCCTTCAGGCCAATAGAGGCCAGCAAAGAATTTTCACTGTTTCTTTGTCGCCATCTATTGACCATCTCAAAGTCTGCACCTGAGATTTTCAAAATGTAGAGCCTACATACCACAATTGTTCCTCTGTTGGTGGTCACTAAAAAGTCACATTTGCAATAAATTTAATCCCAGATTTCTCCCTGTCTTCTTCAAAATCTTCCCCGCATACAGCCAAAGGAACTTGGAACCTCTGGCTTGGGAAATTCCAGAAAGACCTGCTGGACAATCTCAAGTGTACATTTTATATAGTCCTCAATTTACAACAATTCGTTTAGCAACTGTTCGAAGTTACAACGGCTCTAAAAAAATTAACTTACAGCTGGTTCTCACATTACGACCATCAGAGCATCTCCATGGTCACATGATCAAAATTCAGATGTGTTCTGTCCCTGTCTCACACACGCACACAAACAGACAGCCAGGGGTTAAATAAAACTGGCAGACAACAAATTCTTTCGATAAGAGGATTGGCAGCAACCCAGTAGCTGCTTGCCAAGAACTTTACTCATAAAGGGAGGGGTTGTTCCTCCGTCAGATAAATCCAAACAAGATACACACAGTTCAAGAATTGTTAAGTCCAGTCCGTATTAAATCCAAAGCAGATAACATTGTTTCCAAAGATACAATGTGACTCGCTAGTAGTTTAGTTTTGTCTGTCACAGAGTCTGAATGGCCACCTCACCCCCTTTTATCCCCTGTGGGGTGTGGTCCAGTGACTCAGCTTAATCTCTGGCACGCCTCCTTTTCTGCTGCGTGCGCTTGTCTCTCTGACGCTGGCGTGGATCCAGCCAAGACTTATCTCCGTCACTGTCCGACTGCGAGGAGATACCTGGCTCCTGGCCAATCTCTTCTCCTTCGGGAGACACCTGAGGCATTGCCAGAGAGGAGGGTCCTGGAGAGGGAGGCCTGGCCAACTCCTCTCCTTCATGTTCGGAGCCTTCTCCCTCCGATAAGTCGGCCTCGGGGGTCGGAGTCACAACAAGATGCTTGACAACCAGCATTATTTATAAGAGTTGCAACATCCTGGGATCACATGATCGCTATTTGCAATTCCCCCCACCAGGTTCCAATAAGTAAAGTCAAGCGAGGGGAGCTCTGCTTAATGATTGCATAAGTCTCTTAACTGCAGTGATTCGCTTAACAACTGTGACAAAAAGGTCATAAAATAGGAGTGGTGTGGTGACAAACTCTGCCCACAGCCTGGATTTCGATCCTGACTGGCTCAAGGTTGACTCAGCCCCTCATTCTTCCAAGGTCAGTAAAATGAGGACCCAGATTGTTGGGGACATTATGCTGATACTTGTATCAGCATTTGTATTGAATAAATAGTTCTTGGACTGCTGGAGAAAAAATTATTTTTTAAAAACAAAACAAGATACTTAAGAAGGAAGAAATGAGTGGGATTGTGAAGGAGATGGACTTGCTTTTTCAAAATACAAAAGCCATCATGGAGAAAGGATTTAAGGAGATTATGGAAAAAATGGAAAATGCCATATGGGGGATGATGATGAGTAAAGACCAAGACGCCCAGGAAAGGGAGGAGCCAACAGAAGAAATGAAGAAGGACGAAAACAAAGAGGAGATAACAATGAAAATAATAGTGACTGATGAATTAAACCGGAGGAAAATATATTAAGAGAGTGGGAAGATATGTTTGAAAGGAAGACAGGGGCCTGGATAGAAATTTTAGAGATTAGCCAGTGGAAGAGGGTAGAGGTGGGAGGAATACCTAGACTGAATATCTAAGAAGGAGACAGAGACAGAGACAAAGATTTAAGAGAGGAATTCGGGGGGCAAGTCAAAAAAAAAAAAGCATAGCAATTAAAGTATTGAAGCGGGCAAGAGACGATGGATAGATGATTTCTTTTTTTGTTGTATTGATTTGCTTTTCCTTTTTCCTATATTTCTTTTAAAGCATAGCAATTAAAGTATTGAAGCGGACAGGAGATGATGGATGGATGATTTCTCTTTTTTGTTGTTGTTTTGAGTTGCTTTTCCTTTTCTCTCTCTCTCGTTTCCTTTTTCCCCCCACTTTCTTTAGATAGGTGACATGATTAGAAGTTAGATAGGAAAGAAAGAAAAAATCTCTTAATAAAGGGTGATATGATTAAAAGCTAGAATAAGTGATAGAAATAAGAGAAGGGGGAATAATAGTGAATACATTTTTATATTATAAAATGAAAGTAATAGGAGAAAACGTGGAGTAATTGAACAATGATAGACTATAACTTAATACAAGTGTGTATTATTAAAAATACATAAGCAGATTAAATGTAATGATTATGATTAACTTGATTAGTTTTATTTCTATTAGAATGTATGACATCCAGGTGCCACCCTGTTCACGCATTGATTTTATATCTTTATAAAAAATAAAAAATTTGGGCGGGGGGAAACAACTGTGACAAAAAGGTCATAAAATAGGAGTGGTGTGGTGATTTAAAGTGCAATATTGTAGACAAACTGTGCCCACAGCCTGGAGTTCGATCCTGACCAGCTCAAGGTTGACTCAGCCTCCCATCCTTCCAAGGTCAATAAAATGAGGACCCAGATTGTTGGGGGCATTATGCTGATATTTGTAAACTGCTCAGAAAGTGCTGTCAAGCATTCTGGAGTGGTATATAAGCCGAAGTGCTATTGCTATTGCTTTTGCTAAAGTCAGGCGTGACTCACTTAACAACCACCTTGCTTGTGTTCATAAGTCGAGAACTACCTGTAGCAGCAGGAGGAATTTCCTGTTCTAGTAGGTGCCTGTTTTCAAACCAGAGCTGTTCTTGCCTGTTTGCAGAGCGATGGAAAGTCTCTCTTGCAGTGTGACTGCCTGCACCATCTGTTCTCCAGCAACTTTTATCTGCAGCTTGAAAACAAAATCATGGAGCCGGGGAATTTTCAAAGAAGTATGTTGACACTTTCCCCCCACCCGCCCATGCTGTCTAATTACAAGCTGGAAGGAGAAACATCCAGGGACTAGCAAGCAGACAGATTTTGAACTTCTACATGTCGCCTCTGAAAAACAGCCAAATATTTACTACTTGGACACATTCATGAATATGAAGTTAAACCAAATAAAAATAAACATCCAAAGCAAGAGACAGTGGGCCACGACAATCGTATATGAATTACCTTTTCAAATAGCAAACTTAAGAACTCTAAAAATGTGGAGAGTTCCTTTTGCGTGTGCGTGGCTAATAGGGATTAAAAATAAGAAGTACTAATGTCAACTCTGAAGGTGCAAATATTCGGAATGCTGACAATTTGTTTATATTAATGGGGATAAAGATTTACAAAATAAGTGCAATTGTATTTATCTAGGAATCGGTTCCAAGATGACCCAAAGCTTTGTTCCAACTATTAGAATTAAATTTATTATTATTTGTTTGACTGGTAACTTGCTTTCCAGTTCGGACAGCATTCATTTATTAGCAGGGAACATTTTAATTTCTACAAAGAGTTTGGTCCTTAGCTGATCTTGTAAAAAAAATGTTATATTTGTTGGAAGAAATGTCCACCTGGGTTCAGTTCCAAGTGGGTAGAAAGACACTGGAAACATGGAGACTGCTGGGAAGGATGGGTTTTAATGGTGAACAGGATCACATGGTTTGAGGTCCTGGGCAGAAATAAGCACATGGGAGAGAGAGAGAGAGTTATACCAGGGGTGAAATCCAGCAGGTTCTGACAGGTTCTGGAGAACCGGTAGCAGAAATTTTGAGTAATTTGGAGAACTGGCAAATGCCATCTCTGAGTGGGGTGGGAATGGAGATTTTGCAATATCCTTCCCTCATGAGTGGGGAGGGAATGAGGATTTTGCAGTATCTTTCCTCTGGAGTGGGGTGGGAATGGAGATTTTGCAGTAGCCTTCTCCTGTCATGCCCACCAAGCAATGCCCACAGAACCGGTAGTAAAAAAATTTGGATTTCACCACTGATTTATACCCTCTCTTGGGCCCAGCTTTGGAGCTTCCTGTTCCTGTGAAAGAAATGTATTCTGATTGTTTGTCAGACTCCCATGGGGGCATGCAGGGGTAACTTTGTAGGTTGTCTTGAGTCCCAGGCTTGGTTGAATCTTGCTGGGTGATATAACCTCCCCAGGTGCCATGTGGTGAGTTCTGTTGCTAGATGGGTAGAGGGGTAATCCTATCATGTCCTGAGGGCCATGTTTTAATTCCATCACCCTGGAACTGACGGGAGGGGGGGCAGGGAGCTGCAGGGAGCTGCTTTGTTTTTAAAACATGTTTCTCCCTTTCTCATCCAGGGAAATATAATATTCTGCCTTTCCAGCATTTCTTAAAATATTTCATTCTTCTGGGAGGGGGTTGGGTGCTAACTTTCTTCATATTTTTATAGCATCTATATTTTCTTCATTGTAATATATGTCTATATGCACTTATATTTTCTTCTACAATCATCTATTTTTAATTACATAGATCTGTATTTGCTAGCTAAATTATATATCTGAAGAAAGAAGACCTAAATTCTACCACCACTGATTAGTCTGTAATACAGATTGTCCTCAACGTACGACCGCAACTGAGCCCAAAATTTCCATGGCTAAGCATGACAGTTGTTAAGTGCGTTTTGCCCCATTTTACGACCTTTCTTGCCATAGTTGTTAAGTGAATCACTGCAGTTAAGTTAGTAACACAGTTGTTAAGTGAATCTGGCTTCCCCATTGACTTTGCTTGTCAGAAGGTCGCAAAAGGTGATCACATGACCCTGGGACTCTGCAACTGTCTTAAATATGAGTCAATTGCTAAGCATCGGATATTGATTACATGGGGATGAAATCACAGTCATAATTGTGAAAAAAGTTCATAAGTCACTTTTTTTAGTACCATTGTAACTTTTGACGGTCACTAAATGAATAGTTGTAAGTCAAGGACTACCTGTATATAAAAGGCACTCTTGAGACTATCCAACAGGACTTTTTGGTGAAGCTGAAATGTACTGGAGGAATTATTGCCACTTTACCTCAGGCAAATCCCTTTAAGACAGCCAGATATGATTTGCTCAAGGTTATACAAGGAGTGAACGGTAGAAGCAGTGGTGGGATTCAGCCGGTTCAGGCCAGTTTGAGCGAACTGGTTGTTAAATTGCTAACTCGCCCCGCCCCACCCCTTCCAGGAGTCCCCACGAGCCCCATTTTTGCTCCCAGGAGACTGCAGGGCGACCTACTAAGCCCAAAATGGGGCAGAGAGGGCAGCGCCCCCATGGTCTGTTTTTGCTCCCAGGGAGGTGCAGGAGGCTGAGTACTGCCTGTCACATCCCCTGGCCACACCCACCATGGCCACGCCCACCCAGTCATTAGGGCAGAGAACTGGTTGTTAAATTCATAATCATAATCATAAGTTTATTTTTCAAGCATATATAAGATAACAGGTTTGAATCCCACCACTGGTACCAATTCCTATCAAAAGCATGGTCCAAATCTATAACTGGGCAGCTATTTACCAACCATTTTTTGCCAGACATGCAGGCAGATGTCTAAAAAAAGAAAACATGGAAGTGTGGAACGAAAGCAAAGGATCTCCTCGGAGAATTGAGAACAAGAAATTTCTTTTCTTTTCTTAAATCGATTTTTCTCGATTTAAAAATTAATTTTTAAGAGAAAGGTAATGTGCTGCCATTGAAACAGATGGATGATTTAGGTGTAGTGGGGATTTCTGGCTTAGGCAAATAGTCAGAAAGAGTCTGGTAGCATCTTTTCTGACTAACAAATGTTATTCAAGTGCAGCTCAAGAAAGCATATGTCTTTTAATGAAATGTGTTACTCAGAAAAGTGGGTGTTTTGCCACCACGCATAAATCTAATTTTCTTTCTACAGTGGCTTCAGCACAGAAATCCTTTACAGCTTCTATACCTGCTGTCTACCCCCACCCCCCACCCCAAATTAGATAATTTTGGAGGAGGGATTCATTTGTTAATTGGAAAGAAAATTATTTTAAATGGAGCTTCTGTAATAAGGGGCAGCAGCAAGGCATCTGTCTTAAAGGCCCATCTGGAGGTTTATCAGGTTGCACCCTGAAGTTACAGGATTTTACCCTGATTTTAGAGAATGGAGCAGTTTTTATTTTTAACCACTTTTTATTTTTTAAGTATTTGCAAGCTTTAGCAAACCACTCTCCCCCCAAAAGCTATTTATCAAACTTTAAAAGTTGCACCAAATTGGGTATTGCTTATAATCTTATTTATATCCTGCCTTTATTATTAATACCAATAATTCAAGGGAATGGAATGGAATAGAAATCTTTATTGGCCAAGTATGATTGGACATACAAGAAATTTGTCTCCATTGTGCATCCAACTTTTCTCCTTCTATTTACCTCAACAACCCTGTGAGGTCAGTTGGGGTAAGAGAGTGACAGGCCCAAAGTCACCCAGCTGGCTTTCATGGTTAAGGAATTACGGTTGTAAGATGTGCCAGTCATTAAACAGGTCACCCTGTTTACTCTTTTTTTTGCAATGATCATTAAACAAACAGCAGTTGTTGAGCAAACACCATGGTTAAGGAAATGCAGCAGTCATTAAACAAATACATTAAATCAAATGGATGTATCTTGTCAGAAACTCAAGAGTAAATACTGGACACTAGCAAAACAGCCCCAAAGTCATGTTCATGTGATTGCAGGACACTGCAAACAGCCATAAATGCAAGTCGGTTACCAAGCAGCCCAAATATGATCATGTGACCGTGGAGGCAGCCGTCACAACTTCAAAAATGGGTCATTGTTAGCTGTTAAGAGCCATGGTAGTCAGTGGTGGGTTTCAAAAATTTTTACTATCGGTTCTGTGGGTGTGGCTTGGTGGGCATGGCATGGCTTGGTGGGCGTGGCAAGGGAAGGATACTGTAAAATCTCCATTCCCACCCCACTCCAGGGGAAGGCTACTGCAAAATCCCATTTCCTCCCGATCAGCTGGGACTCAGGAGGCAGAGAATAGATGGGGGTGGGGCCAGTCAGAATTTTTACTACCGATTCTCCGAACTACTCAAAATTTCCGCTACGGTTCTCCAGAACTGGTCAGAACCTGCTGAAACCCACCTCTGATGATGGTGCAGTGGTTAGAGTGCAGTACTGCAGGCTAATTTTGCTGACTGCTGACTGCCAGCACTTTGGCAGTTCAATTCTCACTGGCTCAAGGTTGACTCAGCCTTCCCTCCTTCTGAGGTCGGTAAAATGAAGACCCAGATTGTTGGGGGCAATAGTCTGACTCTGTAAACTGCTTAGAGAGGGCTGTAAATCACTGTGAAGCGATATACAGGTAGTCCTCAACTAACAACAGTTTACTTAGTGACCATCCAAACTTACAACGTCACTGAAAAAAGTGACATGACCATTTTTTACACTTGCAGCATCCCCACAGTCATGTGATGTACATTTGGATGCTTGACAACTGATTCACATTTTGCGATGGTCACAGTGTCCCGGGGTCATGTAATTGGCGACCTTCTGATGAGCAAAGTCAATGGGAGAAACCAGATTCATATACTGTAATAACCGTGTTACTAATTTAACAACTGCAGTGATTCAGTTGTGTAAATGTGGCAAGAAAAGTTGTAAAATGGGACAAACAAAGTTATTTAACAAATGTTTCACTTAGCAACATAAATGTTGGGCTCAATTGTGGTCGTAACTCAGGGACTACTATATAAGTGTAGTGTAAGTGCTATTGCTATTTGGGGAGGTCCATCATAACTTCGACAGTTGCTGGTTGTTAAGTGAAGAGGGTAGATTTTAATCCACAGCGATACCTGTCCCTAACCTAGTCTTTCAAGCCTTCCAGTTAGTGGTGGGTTGCCCCCAGTTTGCACCGGTTCTATAGAACCGGTAGTAAAACCAGCGGGAGGCTCCGCCCACCGACCTTGAGGTCATCAAAATGCTTCTGCGCATGCGGCAGTCCAGCCATCTTGCTGCTCTTATCCTTCTCTTATCCTCTTTTCTTCCACTTTTCCCAGCATGAAAGCCTTCTCCAGGGACCTGGGCAGTGGTGAAATCTAAAATTTGTTACTACCGGTTCTGTGGGCATGGCTTGGTGGTGGTGGGGTAATGTGACTGGGTGGACGTGGCCAATTTTTTTTTTAACTTTTAAAACCATTTTTTCTACAACCTCTTCGGCGAAGAGATTGTAAAAAAAATGCTTTCAAAAGGCTCTGACGATCCCAGCTGAGTTGCCTGATCTGCAGAGGCTTTTTTAAAAAGCCTCTGCCAATCAGGCAACTCAGCTGGGATCGTCAGAGGCATTTAAAAGAAAAAAGGATTTTTTTTCTTTTAAAAGACTTTGACAATGCCAGCTGAGCCATGCGATCATCAGAGGCTTTTTTTTTTTACTTTTAAAAGCATTTTTTGGCCGAAGAGGTTGTAGAAAAAATGCTTTTAAAAGTAAAAAAAAAAAGCCTCTGATGATTGTGCGACTCAGCTGGGCATGGGGTGCGGGAGGAGATTTTTGCTACCGGTTCTCCAAACCACCCGTCTCCATTGCTATCGGATTGGATGATCCGGTCCAAACCGGGAGCAGTTCAACCCTGGTGGGTGGGTTTTCACATAATGTGCCTAAAATAGGATCATTTGAGCCTAGTTATTCATCCCTTGGAGGAGAACTCTGAGTTAATTGATGGTTCTGCTAGTTTACCTTGTTCCAATTTGCCTCTTTTTTCCCATGGATTTTTTTCCCACTTACATCACAGGTGTCAGGGTTCCAAGTAAGAGACCCATACTAAGCAAAACTCTTGAGGCAGACAAATCCGTCAAAGAATAGCTTTATTGGATATATCATATTGGCACAAATCTGGTGAAAACCGACTCTGAAAGGTCCTGCGGTTTTCACCTAGTTCAGGGGTGTCAAACTCAAGGCCCGTGGGCCAGATCCGGCCTGCAAGGTGCCTAGATCTGGCCCGCTGGGCCAGCCTGGAAATAGCAAAGGACTGGCCCACAATGTGTCTGCTAGCGAAAACAGACTCCTGCAGCACACTGCTGGCCAAAACAGGTCATGGGGAGGGGGGCTTTTGCGTAGCCTCCCCTCAACCTGTTTTTGGCCTGGATGGCCTCCTGGAACACTCTGCTAGCCAAAACGGAGCGTGGGGGGCCGCTCCATTTTCGCCGGAAGAGTGCTATAGGAGGCTGTTGAGGCTGAAAATGGGGCATTTTGGCTGGCAGGGTGCTGCAGAAGGCATCCGCTCCGTACTCCCCTTCCCCCGGCCCCGCAGAGGACAACTACAATGCAGATCCGGCCCTCAAAGAAATCAAGTTTGACACTCTTAAACTTTTAAAAGTAAAAGTTTTTCCCTCAACCCCAAACAGTCACTTGGTCCAATCATGGCACCGTCTGTTGACCCGCTGACATCACTCCTCCTTCCTCCATCCAGGTGTGAGAACGTCCTTGGTTCCCAAGAGAAAGTATTTTGTTTTGACTACACAACCCCAGCTATCTCTAATCCCCCCTCCCTATCCCTCAGCTCCAGTGCGACAGCACTGAAACTCCAAGATGGTTTCGGCCAGGCCAGCTTCAGGAATTGCAACAGGTCCCCAAACTCCCCCGATCTGCGGAAAAACCTACACGGAACAGGTCCCTGGTTCCCCAAAGATTGGGAGCTTCTGATTTGCATCTGATTTGCAGTTTTATTTATTTATTATTTTTATTTATTTTCCCATTTGCATTTATTTTACAATAAAAGTCAGAAACACCAAAAATCAAATAATAGCCAATATTTCTTAGTGTGTGTACAAAGCAAAATTGGATATATTCTTTATAGATTCAAGTGCAAATAGTTCACCCTAATCCCCATCCTTTGTCTGGGGCAGATTTCTATGGTGAGCTTAACATGTGAGCCTTGAACTGTTAAAATGGACGTATCCCAAGTTGTGTTTTAAAGCAAACAGACATCGTCTTTGACCAGCCGCCGCATTAACTCTGATCCACTGGAGGGCAGATTTAGCCATGATTATTCCATCACCATTCCCTTTTAATGTAATTTATCAGCTTCTCTAACCGTGCAAAGCAATCTTTTAAAATGCCAATGGAACAGAATGTTACTGATGGATAAATGTCAGTAAATATCAGGTGAAGGTTAAACATTCTAGATTTGGCTTGGCATTTATTGAGCTGTGGGTGACATGGAGTTCTCCTCAGGCTGCTCTCTTTCTGACAGCCTCCTTGTTGCAAAAAAAAAATATTACTGGACAATTTTGAAAGAACCTGGCCGGAGGCAATGGGATAATTCCTCAGGTAACACGGCTCCCCTTAACATGGTGCCATCAGCAATTGTAAGTCTTCTGCAGCATGCCACCTGTTTTGACTTCTGCAATTGCAGATATTCGCCTGATTTGTATCTAGCTAGCAGATTAAACAGGAAGAGGAAAGGCAGCAAGCTCCTTCCGGGTCATTCGTCATGAGGACTAGAAACATAAAGGAAATCTATTTCAAACGCAATGGAGTTTCTTATAACGCTCTCTACATGGGGCTCCCCTTGAGGAGCATCTGGAGGCTCCAACTGGTCCAGAATGCGGCTGTGCGAGTGGTTATGGGAGCGACTCATCGCTCCCGGGTAACACCTCTCTTGCGCGAGCTACACTGGCTCCCAGTGGTCTTCCAGGTGCGTTTCAAGGTGCTTGTCACCATCTTCAAAGAGCTCCATGGCTTAGGACCAGGATACCTACAGGACCGCCTTCTACCACCAAATGCCTCCCACCGTCCAATACGCTCTCACAGAGAGGGCCTCCTCAGGGTGCCGTCGGCCAAGCAATGTTGGCTGGTGACCCCCAGGGGAAGAACCTTCTCTGTGGGGGCTCCTGCCCTATGGAATGAGATGCCCCCGGATATAAGAAGGATCCCCGACCTCCGTGCCTTCCGTCGTGCTCTGAAGACTCAATTGTTCAATCAAGTTGGCCTGACCGAATAAATTAATTTTAATGGGTTTTAATTGGTTTTAAAGGGGTTTTAGCTAAGGGTTTTAATAACGGCCAAATTCCTTTAATTTATTTTAACGGTTTTTAATTTTTGTGATGGGTTTGTTTTAATATGGCTGTACATCGCCCTGAGTCCTTCGGGAGAAGGGTGGTATAGAAATGTAATCAAATCAAATCAAATCAAAATCTTAAGAAACAATCTTATTTTTTGATGGTAATAGCCAGAGGTGGGTTTCAGCAGGTTCTGACCAGTTCTGGTAGCGGAAATTTTGAGTAGTTCAGAGAACCGGTAGTAAAAATTCTGACTGGCCCCACCCCCATCTATTCTCTGCCTCCCAAGTCCCAGCTGATCGGGAGGAAATGGGGATTTTGCAGTATCCTTCCCCTGCCACGCCCACCAAGCCATGACATGCCACACCCACAGAACCGGTAGTAAAAATTTTTGAAACCCACCACTAGTAATAGCAATAGCACTTCGACTTATATACTGCTTTACAGTGCTTTACAGCCTTCTCTAAGCGGTTTACAGAGTCAGTAATATACTTTAGCTGGATACTAAAACAGCAGCTCCCAACTTTTCGGGCATCAGGGACCAGTTCTGCAGAGAGATGTTTTTCCATGGACCAGAGGGGATGTGGTTTCACATGCTGCCTACATCCCATGGATGGGGCTTTGCTTGTTTGTGCAGTCCTGATTCTCGCATGCCGCGGCCCAGTTTATTTATTTATTTATTTATTTATTTATTTATTTAATTTATATACCGTCCTTCTCCCGAAGGACTCAGGGTGGTGAACAGCCATAATAAAACAATGTACAAAATAGAATTTAAAAGCAAATTAAAATAATTAAATCATAGTCCGAATTTAAAACTCTCATTTTAAAACCAATTTTAAAACCCCATTAAAACCAAATTAAAATCATTTATCCCATCAGAGCAGCTTGCTGGAATAACAGGGTCTTCACTGCACAACGGAAGGCACGGAGTTCCGGTCCATGGACCAGGGGTTGGGGACCCCGGTACTAAAGGACTAAATAGTTGTCTGGAAAAGAGATCTGGAACAGATGACAATACAAGAATATGTTCCTTGATAACTAACCAAACTATTAGATGAGTGACCATTAAAAACTGATGAACGGAGTTAAGGGTACCAGCAATTCATGTAAAATAACCCAGTACTGCTTTTTTAAAAAGACAGCTGGAGAGAAGAAGATTGAAGTTCCATCTTCTGTTCACTAGCCACAAGGAGCTTCCGCTGTTATGTATGGACCCAATGAGTGAGTGAATGAATGTGAGATGCTTCTAATATTGGTAATCCTAAATTCATATCTTCTAATCTAAGCAGGAGTGGGCTTCAAAAATTTTAGCAAGGGGTTCTCTGCCCAGTTGCTGGGTGGGCATGGCCATGGTGGGTGTGGCCTAGTCGGCTTCCTGCACCACGGCGGGGGAGGATTTCCTCAAGCCTCTGGGAAGGCAAAAATGGCCTCCCCAGGCTCCAGAAGCTCTCTGGAGGCCAGAAACGGCCACGTTTCTGGTCTCCCAAACTTCCAGTAGGCCCATTTTTTGCCCTCCCAGAGCCTCCATGCGGCCCTGCACTTACCTGCATCCAAAACAGGCTGCATGGGAACTCCTGGGAGGGGCAGGGTGGGATGGGTGGGGCCAGCCAGGAGTGGGATTTGGGGGTTCTCCGAACTGCACAGAATCTTAGCTAGAGGTTCTCCCGAACCCCTGCGAACCCCCAGCAGCCCATCCCTGAATCTATGCCAAGTGTAGAGAGAATCACAGACTTGGAAGGTCTTCTAATCAAATCACCTGCTCAAGCAGGAGACCTCTTACCATTCTGGACAAATGGCTTCTAATCTCTTCTTTAAAAACTTCCAGTGTCGGAGCACCACCAACTTCTGGAAGCAAGTTGGTCCACTGATTAATTGTTCCCACTGTCAGGAAATTACTTCTTAGTTCTAGGCTGAATCTCTCCTTGATAACGTTGCCATTCGTTACTTCTTGTCCTGCCCTCAGGTGCTTTGGAGAATAGGCCGAACCCCTCTTCTCTGTGACAGCCCTTCAAATATTGGAAGACTAATAAAGAAGAATATTTGTAGCTCAGGGTTGAAATGAGGGGTCCTTGGTGCTCTCTGAGTTTGCTTGTTTTCTTGCAGACCTTTCATTACCCTAACTAGGTAACCTCATCAGTGCTAATAAATTCGGATGCTTGACAACTGGTTCGTATTTATGATGGTTGCAGTGTCCCAGGGTCATGTGACTAGCACTGATGATGTTACCTAGTTAGGGCAATGAAACGTCCACAAGAAAATGTCTATGGCAGGGGTGAAATGTAAAATTTGTTACTACTGGTTCTGTGGGCGTGGCTTGGTGGTAGGGGGTAATGTAACTGGGTGGGCGTGGCCAACTTTTTTTTTTTTTTTAACTTTTCAAAGCATTTTTTCTAATGCTTTGAAAAGCCTCTGCTGATCAGACAACTCAGCTGGGATCGTCAGAGACTTTTCAAAGCATTTTTTTTTTACCACCTCTTCGGCCAAGAGGTTGCAGAAAAAAATGCTTTGAAAAGCCTCTGATGATCCCAGCTGAGCCGCGTGATCATCAGAGGCTTTTTTTTTACTTTTAAAAACATTTTTTCGTCAGAAGAGGTTGTAGAAAAAATGCTTTTAAAAGTAAAAAAAAAAAAGCCTCTGATGATTGTGCGGCTCAGCTGGGCATGGGGGGGGGGGGCACAGGGATTTTTGCTACTGGTTCTCTGAACCACCCGCCGCCATCGCTACCAGATCGGGCGAACTGGTTTGAACCAGGAGCATTTCACCCCTGGTCTATGGAGATTCTCAGTCATCCAGGTCATGGTTGTCCCAAAGGTGCTTTTTTCAAGAGGCAACTGGACCTTCTGGTTTTTCTTAGAAGATGTTTCGTTTCTCATCTGAGAAGCTTCTTCTGGTGGGGATGGTGGGGAATGAAAGGATTTAATTGGAAGATTAATAAGAAGCTGAGAGGGCACCAAGGACCCCTTATTGCTATAATGTCACCCTCAATGAACATTTCCCAGCTTGGCTCCATTTTAAGAAGAACCCCTTGTGATGACATCCCAACCTGTAACATCAGACAATTGGCATGTTGCAAATCCCTCCAATGAAGCCATGTCATTCAATGGGATCTGGGAAGGGCATCTTCTCTCATAGCTCCTCTCCTCTGGAACAGCCTCAGCTTCAGCCCAAGATCCAAAGAGCCCCCAACCTGCTCTTTTTTAGCCTCTTCCAGAGACATTGAGCTAAAATATGGGAAGGACCTAGAGGTGGGTTTCAGCAGGTTCTTCTGACCAGTTCTGGAGAACCGGTAGTGGAAATTTTGAGTAGTTCACACAACCAGTAGTAAAAATTCTGACTGGCCCCTCCCCCACCTATTCTTTGCCTCCTGAGTCCCAGCTGATTGGGAGGAAATGGGGATTTTGCAGTAACCTTCCCCTGCCACGCCCACCAAGCCATGCCACACCCATCAAGCCACGCCCACAGAACTGGTAGTAAAATATTTTGAAACCCACCACCGGAAGGACCCATTGCAGCAAGAGGTGTCTTTTACTGTGCCTGTGTTGTCTCTCCGTTTGACCATCTTCTCCTATTTATGCTGTTGCTCATTGAGTAATGAGCAACTTTAAGTAATGACTTTAAAAGTCATTACTTTTCAAATTTTAATCCATATTCAGCCTAGGGGCATTCTGGAGCCTGAGAGGGAGGCTGAACATATGACTGTTTTGAGGTGTTTTTTATTAGTTTGTTTTGTTTTGTATTGTATTTTGTAAGCTGCCCAGTGTCGGCTAGAGTGGGGGAGCTATAATTACATTTAATGAAATAAAGCAATATGTAAATCGATCAGTAAATCAGTGAGTGTAATTAAGGGCGAGATTATACTTTGATCTATACTAAAAGGTTGTTTAATTAAATCTATAAGGCTGCTCAGCTCTACTCTTATAAAGGGAGTCCTCAACTTTACAAGAGTTCATTCAGTGACCGTTCAAAGTTACAAGGGCACTGAAAAAAGTGACTTATGACTTATGATTCAAAAAGAAAATTGTATTAAAATATATAGATTGGAGAAACCAGATTCACTTAACAAATGTGGCAAGAAAAGTTGTAAAACAGGGCAAAACTCACTTTAACCATTTTTTTCATTTGGCGACAAATTTTGGGCTGAATGGTGGTCGTAAGATGAGGACTACCTATAGATCCTCAATCCATCCATCCATCCATCCATCCATCCATCCTTTACGGCAAATTAAAGCAACTTTTGGAGTTAAAAGCAGGAGCTCCTACCGCCTGAGGAGGTTGTTTTAGGCCAAACGCTGTTTAAGGTTTACGTCATTCTTCACTGGCAGAAAATGTTTCCGTGATGTTCCCTGGGCCCTGGGAATTACATTCAGCACAGATGTATTTTGAAATTCTTTTCTGGCAAAGTGTACTCTAAAATTATGGTGCAAAAATAAAAAGGAAAAGCACTCTTCTAGAGAGTGGCTTGGCCTTTCTAAAATATGTCTCAGTAGGTACCATATTTGTCAGAGTGTAAGACGCACCTTAGTTTTTGGGGAGGAAAATAAGAAAAAAACCGATTGCTGGGTGGATCAGCCTCCTGGAATACCCCCAATCAGCTGTTCCCAGAGGTGAATTTTAGCAACAGGTTCGTTGGTTGTGAGCTCTGTGCCTTGCTTTTTTTTCTGCCTCTGAAACTTCTGAAACTTCTGAAACTACATTTCAGAAAACACTTTTTTTCTGCCTCTGAAAGCAGAGGCTTTTTTTTCTGAAGCTTCCTTTCAAGGCTTTTTTTTCTGAAGCTTCATTTCTGAAGCTTTTTTCAGTCTCTGAAACCTCTGTTTGAGAGGCTGGGCGGGGCTACATTCAAAGTATAAAACCAGATTTTCACACTCTTTTTTGGGGGGGAAAGGTGCGTCTTTTACTCCAAAAAATATGGCCCTCTCTCTCTCTCTCTCTCTCTCTCTCTCTCTCTCTCTCTCTCTCTCTCTCTCTCTCTCTCTATATATATATATATATATATATATATATATATAGTAGTCCTCAAGTTACAACAACTGAGCCCAATGTTTCTGTTATTAAGTGAGACATGTGTTTACAACTTTTCTTGCCACCATTGTTAAGTGAATCACTGCAGTTGATATAAGTTAGTAACAGGGTTGTTAAGTGAATCTGGCTTCCCTATTGACTTGGCTTGTCAGAAGTTTGCAAAAGGAGATCACATGACCTCGGGACAGAGCAACCATCATAAATGTGAACCAGTTGCCAAGCATTTGAATTTTGATCATGTGATCATGGGAGGGGAGGTGCTGCAAAGGTCGTAACTCTGAAAAATGGTCATAAGCCACATTTTTCAGTGCCGTTGTCAACTTTGAACAGTCACTAAGCAAACTGTCGTAAGTGGAGGACTACCTCTGTATATCAATAGCATTCATCATTCTGTGCCAGAGTTAAGGTTAAGCCAGTGTTTCTCAAACTTAGGAACTTTAAGAGATGTGGACTTCAGCTCCCAGAATTCCCCAACCAGCAGCAGCATTCTGGGAGCTGAAGTCCGCATCTCTTAAAGTTCCTAAGGTGAGAATCACTGGGTTAAAGTATCATCTACACATTATCAGAACCTGTGAGGAATTGCATAAAACTATGCAGGAGATATACTCTGCAGGTAGTCCTTGACTTACAACCATTTGTTTAGCAAAGTTACAATGACATTGAAAAAAGCGATGACTGGTCCTCATACTTACAACTGTCGCAGCATCACCATTGCCATGTGACCATCATTCTGTCACTTGGTCCCTGGCATCAGTGGTGGGTTGCCCCCGGTTTGGACTGGTTCAGACGAACCGGTAGTAAAACCGGCAGGAGGCTCTACCTACCGACCTGGACGTCATCAGGAAGTTTCTGTGCATGTGCAGAAGCGTGCGGGCAGTCCCGTTGCGAACCGGTAGTAAAAGTAAGTAGAACCCACCCCTGCCTGGCATGTATTTACAATAGTTGCAGCTTCCCAGGGTCATGCAAGCACCGTTTGCAATCTTCCCAGCCAGCTTCCAACAAGCAAAGCCATTTGCTTAATGACCACCCCATGTGCTTAAAAACTGCAGTGGTTTGCTTAACAACTGTGGGGAAAAAAAAGTTGTAAAATCAGGCAAGATTCACTTAACAGCCACCTAGCTTAGCCACAGAAATTCTGGCCCCAATTGTGGTCATAATTTGAGGATTCTCTATATGGAATGGAATGGAATGGAATGGAATGGAATGGAATGGAATGGAACGGAACGGAACGGAACGGAACGGAACGGAACGGAACAGAACAGAACAGAACAGAACAGAACAGAACAGAACAGAACAGAATAGAATAGCAGAGTTGGAAGGGACCTTGGAGGTCTTCTAGTCCAACCCCCTGGTTATCCAATCTCTTCTTAAAAACCTCCAGTGTTGGAGCATTCACAACTTCTGGAGGCAAGTCAGGAAATTTTTCATTAATCCTAGGTTGCTTCTCTCTTTCATTGGTTTTCATCCATTGCTTCTTGTCCTCCCTCAGGTGCTTTGGAAAATAGCTTGACTCCCTCTTCTTTGTGGCAGCCCCGAGATACTGGAACACTGCTATCATGTCAACTCACAAATGTATGAATGTAACAGTCGTAACATTCAGCAGATTAATTTACCATGAACCTCAAAATTTAGTGTCAATAGTAAAAGAAAATCCAAACTTCTACATTTCGTAGGTCCAGTAATGCCACCTTTTTATGCATCCATCTTCCATTTTAATCTAGCAAAGGTAATCCTCGACTCATTTAGTGACCATTCAAAATTACAACTGCACTGGAAAAAGCGACTTATGACCCTTTTTCACACTTATGATCATGGCAGATTTCCCCCGTGGTCACGTGATTTACATTTTGGATGCTTGGCAACTGGTTCATCTTTATGACGGTTGCAGTATCCCGGAGTGTGTGTGTGCGGTATCACCTTTTGCAACCTTGTGACCAGATTCACTTAACAACCATGTTACTAATTTTAACAACTGTAGTGATTTGTTTAATGACTGTGGCAAGAAAAGTCGTAAAATGGGGCCAAACTCCTTGAGCAAGGTAAATTTTCAGGTCAATTGTGGTCGTAAGTCGAGGACTGCCTATAGCCAATTCTAAGGACGACTAGACCAAGCCTTTATTGATCAGGGGGGGAAATATGGGAGAAACTCCATCTGACTCCCCGTTTCTTATGTCCAAACTAACCCACAATATTTTTTTCCAACTAGACACAGTTGAAAATTAGTGCTATTCAGCACAAAATGTCATTTTATTTGTTCAGTGCTAGGTACAGAGCGAAATCACTATCCAACTTCCAAAATAAAAAGCTCACAGCGTTTGAAGCATCCAGCTTTCACACAGCCAGCTGCTTATTGTATGCAAAGGCATACAATTATTAAATATCAAATGCACAGAAAATCTATTCCAGCATCTGGAATCAGGTTCCCCCAGGTGAAAGAGAGAGGGGCTTTAAGATAGAAGGACAGAAGAATTTAAGGCTTCATACAGCACCAAGGATTGTCAGCATGAAACAAACCCCTTAAACTCAAAACCTTTTGAATTAAGGGGGCAACTTGTCTCAGCCACCAGCATACAGGTAGTCCTTGACTTACAACCATTCATTTAGTGACTGTTCAGTTACAATGGCACTAAAAAAGGGGGACTTTTTCATACTTATGCCCATTGCAGCATCCCCATGGTTATGTGATCAGAATTCAAGACGCTTGGGAACAGACTCGTATTTATGATGGTTGCATTATCTCGGGGTCATGCAATCACCTTTTTGTGACCTTCTGACGAGCAAAATCAACGGGGGTGCCAGATTTCTCTTTGTAACTGCAAGGGATTCACTTAACAACTGCAGAAAGAAAGGTCGCAAAATGGGGCGAAACTCATTCAACTGTCTCGCTTAGCAGCAGAAATTTTGGCCTCCACTGTGGGTGTAAATCGAGGACTACCTGTTATCAACCAGGGCTTTGGGTTACCCTGTCTCCCGAACTCTCTTCCATTGTTATTCCCAGTGCAATTTTCCTCTGTCGCCATATAAAAAGTGGGTTTTCCCATGGCATCTTTCTACTCCCCTTGGCTGATCTGCATACTTCACCCTCTTCCATTTTGCAATTAGTGTCACTTCTTTTTGACTTGAATCCACTAGAACTGTATTTGCTTTATTTCTCCCCCCACCCCCTCAGCAGCATCTGCTTCTGGGATCTTCCACAATTCTGAGCAGAGACAGTGCATTTGAAACTCTCTAAAGGAGGCTGAATGCAGCACAACTCGGAACAAATCCCACTGGCTGAGGCTGCTAAAAAAAACCAGTTAAATCTGAAAGGTTGCAGCGTCTTGTACAAGGAGTCCTCAACTTATCATTGTTCACTTAGCAACTGCACAAAGTTACAACAGACTTCCGGGGAGGGGGAGGGGGGGATTTAGGATCTGGATTTTAATTTCTGACAGCCGGCTGTCCCTGGATCGTGCGCCTCCGTTTCGTGACAATTTTGCTGTAAACGTCTGGTTTGCGTCACAACAAAAGTCGTAAAATCATGTCGGTTACATGGGTGATCCGATCTGTTAACTGCCACAAGTCACGACTGCTCCGCTACCATCGTAACTTGAGGACTACCTGCGTGCTGGATCTAAGGGAGAACACCAGCCAGTGCTATAGGCCATTTCTAAAGCAAAGGGATACACGTGGCGAAATGGCCACAGAAATCAGTAATCTGTGCCTTTGGAGCTACCCCATTTTCCCAATTAATCCCTATATCACGGGCCCTCAAACTTGGTGGCTTTAAGACTTTAAGACTATGCATAGCTGGCTGGAGAATTCTGGGAGTTGAAGTCCACAAGTCTTAAAGCCGCCAAGTTTGAAGACATCTGCGGGGCCTATGTCATGATTTTGGCACCATTACACTCCAGGAAATGCCACTGGAGCAGGGATGCTATTCAGCAGGTTCTGAAGAACCAGTAGCGGAAATTTTGAGTAGTTCAGGGAACCGACAAATACCACCACTGGCTGGCCCCCATGTGGGGTGATAATGGAGATTTTGCAATATCCTTTCCCCAGGAGTGGGGATTTTGCAGTATCCTTCCTATGCCACGCCCACAGCACCAATAGTAAAAAAAAATTGAATTCCACCACTGCAGTGGAGCAACGTCTAAGGATGACATCCTCCTGATTTTGGAATCTGCATGAATTCATCTGCCAGTTTCAGCTCAAGTTTCCCCCTCCCCCCCTTTTTTTTGCCTAAAAGAAAAACCTGCTTTTATAAAACTGGAGCTATTTGTTTTCAGAAATGTTTGCAGAAAGGCTGAGAGCTGTCCAGTCAATGACCTACCAAGACACATTGCATGGAGTGGCTTTAATTTACAAGCCTTGGCTACTGTGCCTGCACCAATAGCATTTTAAGCTGAAAACCTTATTGCACGTTTTAAAAACATTGACGGATATTTCAATCCCATGTGGGGATTACCCAGAATTGCAGAAAGGAAACTGTTTGCCATCTTCAGTGGTGTGAAATAATAGGTTTATGTCCAGTTGAGACTGCTTGAGTGGGCAGGGCAGGGCAGAGCTGAGTGTTAGAAAAATCATGGAGAAAAAGTTGGATTGGTTGGATTAATGGGCTAGGTTTCTACCTGCTGTGGATATTTTAAGTTTTGTAGAAATATTCCAATTGTGGGTGCTTTCTCAATACTCCAAGGTTGATTTATCTCAATGAGATCTAGTCTCATGCAAGAGAATACAAGACATTACTCATTTGTGACCAGTGTTAACTGGGCTTCTTTTCAAGCAGTTCCTTACAATTTTGCTTTCGGGTCTTTTTACCCATAGGAACACAGAAGCACTCATTTTATATTGCTAGATTTTTTTCTGGAAAATAGAGAATTTTAGCCAGGAGGTACCATAAATGTGTTTGAAGCAAGAATATATCTTAAACTCCCCCCCCAAAAAAAAGGCACTCAAAGGGATATATCCTACCCCTTACTGATATCTGATACTGAGATATACTGTTCCTGAATAGGGAAGTTCCATTTAGAAGTTGATACTTTTTCATTGCTGTGATGCTATGCTGGTACTCACCCTAAACTCTGCCCCCTGGAGGAGCAGAAGTCACGATTTACATCCTGCCAGCCAAAATTTATGTCTCAGTTCTGGCCATCCTAGAAAAAAAACAACCCTGACCTTTTCTAAATTTAAAAGGATAACATAGGAGCCTGAGTGGCATAGGAGGCTAATGCCTCCTAAGGCAGCATTTAACATCCAGCTGCCTGCAATTACTGCGAGTTCAATTCTTACCAGTCTCAAGGTCGACTCAGCCTTCCATTCTTTCTAAGGTGGGCAAACTGAGGACCCAGTTTGTGGGGGCAATAAGCTGACTTTGTATAAATATACAAAAGTATGAAGGCTATTGCTTAACGCATTGTAAGCCGCCCTGAGTCTCCGGAGAAGGGCGGCATATAAATCAAATTTAAAAAAAAACATATGGCTTTTCTCCCATTTTCCCAGATTTGTTTGAAAAGGTTGACTTTATACAACTGGTAGTTCCCCCCCCCCCCGGAACTACAATTCCCAGGAACCATGGGAGTTGTAATCCACACACGCAGAGGTCACCCAGTTGGGAATGATGGTCTAAGGCTCAGGGCAGTGCTTCTCAACTTTAGCTACTGTAGGGTTATGAAGACTTCTGATCCCAGAATTCCCCAGCCAAGATGGCTGGTTGGGGAATTCTGAGAATTGAAATCTTCATATCTTATGGAGAAACACTAGCCTAGGGGACTGAATAGAATAGAAGAGAGCTGGAAGGGACCTGGGAGGTCTTGTAGTCCAGCCCCTTGCTCAAGCAGGAGAACCTATTACATTTTAGATAAGTGATTGTCTTCTTAAAAACCTTCAGTGATGGAGCACCCACGATTTCTGAAGACAAGCTGGGATACAATATACACCAAACCCCCTTAACCTTACAATACACCAGCATTTCTATAGAGGTTAGCACTAAGGGGAGAATAGTCCCCAAAGATGCATCAAAGCATTTAGCACCCCACTTCTAGTATCCTAAATAAGGTAAAGGTTCCCCTCGCACATATGTGCTAGTCGTTCCCAACTCTATGGGGCGATGCTCATCTCTGTTTCAAAGCTGAAGAGCCAGCGCTGTTGAAAGACTTCTCTGTGGTCATGTGGCTGGCATGATTAATCACCAAAGGCGCACGGAACGCTGTTACCTTCCCGCCAAAGGGGGTTCCTATTTTTCTACTTGCGTTTTTTACGTGCTTTCGAACTGCTAGGTTGGCAGAAGCTGGGACAAGTAATGGGAGCTCACCCAGTTACGCGGCACTGGGGATTCGAACCGCTGAGCGGCCGACCTTTCGATCGACAAGCTCAGTGTCTTAGCCACTGAGCCACCGTGTCCCTCTTCTAGTATCCTACAGCCAACTAATAAGAGTTTGCCCAACTATCCTTATGGGCATCAGGTTGGGGAAAGCAATTTTTAGACGTCCCACCCATTGTTCTTCACTAACTAGAGCTTGGGAACCAATAGGAGGATTACCGTAAAAAAATGTTCTGGAAGAATAATCAAATCTCAGCTTATCCAGGCCATGTTATCTATCATTGAATGAGCAAGCATCTCTGTCCAGAGACACAGACATAGGAAATTGGATCTTCCTGCTTTTGGTTTGCCTCTTTCAGCAATCCCTACCTCCACTCGAACCTGAGGTTTCCAACAGCAGCGAGGCAAGATCCAAAGCTATCTGCAATACAAGTAGCCCTCAACTTACAACCATTGATTTAGCGACCACTCAATGTTACTACGGCACCAGAAAAAAAGTGACTTATGGCTGTTTTTCGCACTTACGACCGTTGCAGGATTCCCCAGTCACATGATCAAAAATTCCGATACTTGATAATTGGCTCCTACTTACGAAGGTTGCGATATCCTGGGATCATTCCCCTTCTGACAAGCAAAGTCAACAGGGAAGCCAGATTCACTTAACAACTGTATTACTAACTGAACAGCCGCAAAGATGGACTCAACAACTGTGGCAAGAAAGCTCGTAAAATGGAGCACAACTCAACGACTGTCTCGCTTAGCGGCAAAAATTTTTGAGCTCAACTGTATCAACGAAGGAGAGTATTTGTAGCTCAGGGTTAGAATGAGGGGTCCTTGGTGCTCTCTGAGCTTACCGGTAGATGTTTTCTTGCAGATGTTTCCTTATCCCAATAGAGTAGAGTAGAGTAGAATAGAGAGTATAGAATAGAGAAGAGAATAGAGAGTAGAACATAGAGTATAGAATAGAAAAAATAGAGAATAGAATAAAATGTAGAGTATAGACTATAGAATAGAATAGAGAAGAGAATAGAGAATAGAATTTGTCTTCGGTGCATATGCTCTCAGTGTACATAAAATATATAAGTGATAATTCATGATCATAGCCATCGTAAATACATTCATCATCATCAAACTAGGTAACATCATCAGTGCTAGTAACTACCTATTTTGGATAATGAAATATTTGCAAGAAAACAACCAAACTCAGCAAGAACCAAGGGCTCAATTGTGGTTGTAAGTAGAGGACTACCCGTAGAAGATGCACACTGGGTATATCCCTTCCATTCAAATTTCTCCCCAAACGCATCAGTAAGAATTAGGAACTAGAACAGAGGTTTTTTTCCAAGGATGAAGTTGATTTCCAGTTATTCCCAGCAACATAGAGCCCCAAGGATTCTAACCGAGGTGACATCAGAAGTTCTCAGTTATGGCATTTTTTTTTTAAAAAAAAATCACATTCTGCTAAAGGAGGAAAAAAAACGGCTACCCAGGTCTTCTCTGGGAAAGGGGACCAGGGGCTATAAAACTGTAGTTTTTTTCATCATCGCAATGTAGTGTTTAAGTGTGATTCTTTGGTCTCAGCATCTGGATTTTTGTTTTTAAGGTCTTCAAGGAAGAGTCTCGAGGCAGAGAAGGACCCCATTAAATTCCACACAAAACAGCCAAGGGATGGCTTCAAACCCACAAGCTTGCCCTCCCAGCTGTAAGTCGGCATCGGGGAGTAATGTTTTGCAAACTATATCACAGTGTGGCCGAAATGTAAGCTGCCCTCCTGGAAGATTTGGGCCCTTGAGGGGACCCCAGTGCCGAAGACACGGGCCCTCCCCCCAGGTGGAAGGAGGGGCTCTGAGTGGCCCCCTGGGAGCCTAATGGCCTATCTGCCGGTCATCGTAGGTGCTGTATCGCTTGACGTGAATGCGCCTGACTCGGTCGCGCGGCTCGTAGTTGCCGTCCTCGTCTTCTCCGCGGGAGGCCTGGCTCCGATTTTGGCTCGTGGCCTCCAGCAGGGAATTATCAGGCACCCGGGGAGTCTCGTATAACAAGATGTTCAGTGTTTCCTCATAGATGCGGGCCTCAGGGAATTCGACCTGGAGGAAGAAGAAGATGAAGCTTTTGGAAATTTAGCAGTGGTTTCGTTCTGCCTCCCTCACATATACCATCACTTGTAACCCTGAGACTCAGAAGAATCAGGGGCCTGAAAGCTACGTATTATCATATGTGGTGGACATGTGTAGAAGCAAAAAAGTATTGGGCAAAAATCCGTATGTGGTTGGAGAAGATGATGCCATAGCATATTGATCTAAAACCTGAACTATTCCTGTTGGGGATTTTACTAGAAACATATAGTAAAGAAAATGTATATTTGATTATTCATGTAATAACTGCAACTAGAATTGTATTTGCTCAAAATTGGAATACTGAAGAGGTCCCTGCAGAGGAAAATGTGATTAGGAAAATATTAGAATGTGCAGAAATGAATAGATTAACACTTGCAATTAAAGGAAAGGAAGAATCTGATTACTATAATATATGGGAGTTATTTTATCAATGGTTAGAGAATAAATATGAAAGCAATGTATTATAAAGTTAAATAAGTCAAAAAGAAAAATGTTACAACATTCGTAACTAATGGATCAAGCAGTTACAAGTGGCAGTGGGAAGTTTCTGCCTTCAGAATTGCAAGTTTCTGTTAATGTATAGAATAGAATAACAGAGTTGGAAGGGACCTTGGAGGTCTTCTAGTCCAACCCCCTGCTTAGGCAGGAAACCCTACACCACTTCAGACAAATGGTTATCCAACATCTTCTTAAAAACTTCCATTGTTGGAGCATTCACAACTTCTGGAGGCAAGTTGTTCCACTGATTAATTGTTTTAACTGTCAGGAAATTTCTCCTTATTTCTAGGTTGCTTCTCTCCTTGATTAGTTTCCACCCATTGCTTCTTGTCCTGCCCTCAGGTGTTTTGGAGAACGGTTTGACTCCCTCTTCTTTGTGGCAGCCCCTGAGATATTGGAACACTGCTATTATATCTCCCCTAGTCGTTCTTTTCATTAGACATACCCAGTTCCTGCAACCGTACTTCATATGTTTTAGCCTCCAGTCCCCTTATCATCTTTGTTGCTCTTCTCTGCACTCTTCCTAGAGACTCCACATCTTTTTTACATCGTGGCGACCAAAACTGGATGCAGTATTCCAAGTGTGACCTTACCAAGGCATTATAAAATGGCATTAACACTTCACGTGATCTTGATTCTATCAGTTTATGCCGTCTAGAACTGTGTTGGCTTTTTTGGCAGCTGCTATGCACTGCTGGCTCATATTTAAATGGCTGTCCACTAGGACTCCAAGATCCCTCTCAAAATTACTACTACCGTGTATTGGGCAAGGTACCACATATATTGTACCTGTGCATTTTGTTTTTCTTGCCTAAATGTAGAACCTTACTATTGTAGCTTTACAATAAAGTAGAATTGCTTCATTTAGTCCTGTTTCCTGTCTGATTTACCTGGAGAGCTGGCAGGCACCCAGCAAGTAGAGTGAAGAGCAGAGCGACAACATTCTTGGCTGCTTGCCAAGCAAAGGAGTAAATTTCTTGATGTGTAACAGCTGACTGCAGCCTGATTTAAGAAGCAGCTCTGACCCATGTTCCCTTTATTGCAAGTAACATCTGATCTCCGGCTCTTCTGTGACATACCTGTTTGTGTAAGAAACCTTGAACATCTTGACTTCTGAACTGGTTGACAACTTGGGTGACCGAATTTTGGACCGACTATTCTTGCTCGTACTATTTGAAAGCAACTCAATTCAGGTAAGCATCTCTGTTTGAGTTTGCATGCTATTATATTGTATTTTGTCCTTGAATCAACCGAGAGATACCATAGCAACTGCCTGTGTGAATCAGAAATGGAAAGCAGGATGCTGTCTCCAATATCCGGATTGAAGATCTGCTCTCGGCAATTTAGAAGGCATTCAACCACAACCAACATCAGCTGCAACTGGTAGGCCTCCAAGAACCTGCCCAGTCTTCTTTTCAAGCTATCTAAATGGGTGGCTAGCCAAGCAACCTCCATTCCAAGCCCATTCTAAGGAAAGTTAAATTTCCTGGTGGATTCCCATCCAACTGAGTCAAGTAAAAGGTTAGCTCGCTGCCAAACATCCCATCGCCGTCTCCGTTTCAGAGAATGCATTTCAGCATCCTGACCCATCCCTCCTCTGACATGGATGCTGGAGCAGTAAAAAAAACAAAAAACACACACATTGAGATACTGGCTCTGATAGATTCTGTCCTACGTTTTAAGTTTCATTTCCAGCTCCACCATTCCAAAATGGCTATTTCAACCGGCTTGCCATGGCAGGAGCCATTTTGACAGCAAGCGGTAGCGGTATAATAGTTGTTGACTTGCAACCATTCGTTTAGTGACTGTTTGAAGTTGCAACAGCACTGAAAAAAAGTGACTTATGACCGTTTTTCACACTTGCCACCATTGCAGTATCCCCATGGTCACATAATCACAATTTGGATGCTTGGCAACTGGTTTGTACTTATGAAGGTTGCAGTGTCCCAAGATCACGTGATCCCCTTTTGTGACCTTCTGACAAGCAAAGCCAATGAGGAAGCGAGATTCACTTTAACAACTGTGTTACTCACTTAACAACTGCAGTGATTCACTCAATTGTGGTCGTAAGCCGAGGACTAACTGCACAAGGGTGTATGTTTTTGCCACACAGCAGCCCGTGACATCGAGTCACTTAATAACTGCCTCGCTTAGTAACAGAAATGTTGGGCTTAATTGTGGTCATAAATCGAGGACTACCTGCCCAAGACTTCCCCAACATTTGGAAGATAGCAATAACACTTAACTTATGGGTCCTCATTTTACCCATCTCGGAAGGATGGAAGGCTGAGTCAACCCTGAGCCTGGTGAGAGTTGAACTGCCAAATTGCAGGCAGCCAGCAGGCAGCAGAAGTAGCCTGCAGTACTGCACTCTAACCACTGCGCCACCGTGGCTCAAAATGCTTCCCTTAATGATGTGAAAGAACGACTTTGGGATATGGCTGCCTAGGGAACTATCAGATAAAGGAAGGAGGGAGGCCGCAGTTTCATAACAGGCAGAAAAAGAAACTCAGAAAGGAATCTCTTTAACTTCTCAACCTGGAAACAGTGGGAGATTTGTATTTTCAGACTTGCAAGATTCTGTTAAGGTAGGGCTTATAATAAATTAGTAAAAAACAGTAAAATTAGCTCATCTGGTCATGTTTTCTGTCTAGTTTGCCTGGCAGAGTGACGTCTCCCCCATCCCCACAATGGCAGTTATCTTGGGTATTAATACTGAGCCCTTCACAGAGGACTCTCAGCTATGATCTCCATCCCAGTGCCCGGAATCACTGTTGTGGCCTGTCGGCTGCCAAATCAGAGGACGTGGCAGCGTGGGAGTCAGGATCAGTATCAGGGCAACTTGAGAGCTCCGAGAGGGAAGTGGGAATGGAGCTGTCAGAGAGAGAGAGAGAGAGAGAGAGACAGAGGTGGAACTTGGGCCGTCAGATAGAGAGTCAACAGCCCCCAGGTCTGGAGGTGGCTGATGAGGAAGAGGAGGAACAGCTGGGTCCAGTGCCTGGCGCATGGGTGCACAGAAGGCAGAGGAGAGGAGAGCAGTGGAAATCTGTGGGCCAATCCTTGGGACAGAAGAGCCACCACTGCTAGCAAAGCCCCACCCTAACTCTGGGGATAAAAGGCAGGGGGCGGAGATGAATAGATGTGGCAGACATCTCCCCTGCCAGACAGACTTGTTAGCCTGCGGTGAGAGAGAAACCTTTTACTGGGGCTGCTGGCGCTCCTAATAAAGGAATCATTGATTGAACTTCAGAGGGTTTGTCGTGTATGGGGAGCTGGGTCAGAACAATTGCCATTTACCTTCGTTTGCTTCTTTTCCGTGGCGTAAACAATGGAGGTGCAACAGACTTCGGCCAGCTTCCGCCCCTGGCCAAAGAAACTCCAGCAGCAGATCTCGTCCCCGATGACGTCCTTGATGAAAAGAACCCTTTTGTTGAACCGGAGGGAAAGCTTGTCAAAGAGTTCGATGTTCTTCAGGAGATTGTCGTCCGAGGTGCTGGAGGGGGAAAAAAAAAAAAAGCAGCACTGGTTTTATTTATTAAATTTGTACACCGCTCAACTCGCCATCGAAAGCAATTCTGGGCAATTGGGAGGCTGGAAGGATTCCGTATCTCTGTTCTTCTCCAGCACCAAAAGTGTTGTGTCGAGGGACCTGTGGCTCATCCCTAGCTCCAGCGGCCTCTCTTGTGCAAGCAGAGGCATCTGGAGATAACAGGTAGGGCTTGATTTACAACCAGAATTGAGCTCAAAATTTATTATTGCTAAGTAAGACAGTTAAGTGAGTTTCCACCCCCCCCCCCAATTTTACGACCTTTCTTGCCACGATTGTTAAGTGAATCACTGCAGTTGTGAAGTGTGAAACAGTTGTGTTAAATGAATCTGGTTTCCCCACTGACTTTATTATTTATTATTTATTTATTTTATTTTATTCAATTTGTATCCCGCCCTTCTCCTAGTGGACTCAGGGCGGTGCACAGCCAGAACTAAAACACATACCAATACAAAATTTAAAATTATTAAAAGAATTACCTGACTTTGCGTGTCAGGTCACAAGAATAAGAATAAAAATAATTTTATTTCTATACCGCCCTTCTCCCGAAGGACTCAGGGCGGTGTACAGCCTATTAAAAGCACAAGACAAACATCAATTAAAATAAGTTAAAATTATTAAATAATTCGGCTCAATTTAAAACCCCAGAAGTTTAAAACACCCAATTTAAAATTATTATGTTGATAGCCCGGCCTGGGCTATCACATGATCCCGGGACATTGCAACCGTCATAAATATGAACCCGTTGTCAGGCTTCATCAAGGAACGTATTTCTGACCCAAAAGAAAAAAAAAAAAAGATTTGGGGGAGGGTGTGAGAAGGGGAGGGGGCTCTGAGGGGTTTGCCTTGAAGCCAATTTCCCACATTTTGAGCATTCCAACTGTATCAACCAGTCCAGGGTGAGAAAAATGGGTTTTCTGGTGAGTAAGACAACCAGATAATAATGTCAATGATGGCAAAAGAGCCAAATGATTTAGTGACCATTCAAAGTTACAACGGCACTGAAAAGAGAGACTTATGACCGTTTTTCAGTTGCAACCTTTGCAGTGTCCCCATGGCCATGTGATCAAAATTCAGATGCTTGGCAACTGGTTCATACTTATGACCGCTGCTGTGTCCTAACGGTCACGTGATCCCCTTTTGCGACCTTCTGACAAGCGAAGTCAATGGGGAAACCGGATTCATTTAACAACCGGGTTACTAACTTATCAACCGCAGTGACTCATTTAACAAGCATGGCAAGAAACGTTGTAAAATGGAGTAAAAACTCCTTTAACAAATGTCTCACTTAACAACAGGAATTTCGGGGCTCAATTCTGGTTGTAAGTCGAGGACTACCTGTAGCTGTTGGGCTGAATGTTTCCGCCTACAGAGGGAGAGACGGGATATGCTTTAAATATGCTTGGCTGCCAAGCAGATACAGGTAGTCCTCGATTTACGACCACAGTTTGGATTGGAACTGCCGTCAGGAAACGAGGGGATCATTAACTGAGTCATCATGTGACCGCACCTGATTTTATGATCTTTTTTTTGCCATGCTCGTTAAGCAGATCACTTAAGGATCACGTCGCTTAGTGCGGACTGTTAGGGATAAAGTTTCTTTGAAACTGGCTGGAAAAAAGTTGCAAGCAATGATTGGGTGATCCCAGGACTGTTGTAAATAGATGATTGTCAAATGCCCAAACCACAATCATGTGACCATGGGGACACACCATGATGGTCATTAAGGGCTGGTAAATAATTTTTTTTGGCACCAGCATTAACTTCAAATTACAGGAAGTCCTCGACCTACGACTGTTGTAGGTCGAGGACTACCTAGAATTCAGTCCCACAGTATTTGGTTGTCCAAGATACCTAGCTTGACATCCTGCCCGTCACAGATGGATTACAAAACAGGTGAATTTGTGTCCAAACACCAGTTAATCCTTAGCTCTGATCTCTCACTGCTATTGCAGCAATCTTGTTTACCTTAAACAGCAGTAGCTTCATTTTTACTGCTGCTACTATAATTAATATCATTTTACCTTGTACTTTGACCAGAGGATTGCCATGTAAAGGGAGATAAGACACACAAAGACTATTAAATGTTAGTCGGTGGCAAAATAATCTTGACTGCCATTTTGAAAGCTTGAATATATCTTAAACTTACTGTGACGGCGAACCTATGGTACGCGTGCCACAGGTGGCACACAGAGCCATATTAGTGGGCACGTGAGCTTAGTTCCAGTGGGACTGGAAGTCGGCAAACGGGTCGTTTCCAGCCTCCAGAGGGCCTCTGGGGGTGTGGGGAAGGCTGTTTTCGCCTTCCCCAGGCGCCTAGAGAGGCTCTGGAGCCTGGGGAGAGCAAAAAATGGGCCTACTGTGCCATCATGTGCCAAAAGTGGGGGAAGCACAGGGGGTCACAGGCACATGCGTGGGAGGCATAGAATTATGGGTGTGGGCACATGCATACACACATCCCCCGTGCTCCCCCTGCTTTTGGCACGCAATGGCAAAAAGGTTAGCCATCACTGGTCTAGGATTAATTTTCCAAACTCTGATCGAAGACTCTTGAGTACAATTGCTTTGCTACAGTAATAGAACTTTTCTGTTTAACGACTGACTCCTTAAGTGACTTTGAATCTGATAAATTCCTATTCACTCCAAGATGATCTTTTGACTTGTTTCAATACATAAATACAAAATGTATATATTTTTTGGCTTTTAAAATGTACACTTTACATTTTGTACTGTAAATTGTATCTATTTGCAATACATGTTACATCTAATGCATGTAACCGGTCGCCCTCAATTTATGACTAATTGAGCCTGTAATTATGGTTAAGCCGTGCCGCTTGTAAACTGAGTTAACCATGTGATCGCACCTTTTTGTGGCAGTTTTTAAGCAACTGCCATGGTTGTTATGCGGACCCCTTGTTTGCTTTGGGTACGGTTTGCTCGAAACTGGAAGTAAATGCCAAACTCTAGCAAAAATGTCATAAATCGTGTTCATGTGACTGTGGGACACTGCAAATGGCAGTAAATGCGGGCTGGTTGCCGAGCGCCCAAAATGTAACTGGGAGAGGGGGGCAGCTGTTGGAATACCAGAATCAGGTCATAAGTACCTTTTCTTAGGTCCATTGTAAATTGAACAGTTGCTAAGTGACTAATCATAAACAAGAATTACTTTTAATGTATTATATACAGACGCAGACATATAGATGAGAGATATAGACATACACACACACACACACACACACAGATATGTACACATACATACACACCGTGTTTCCGAAAATAACACCAGGTCTTATATTAATTTTTGTTCCAAGAGACACATTAGGGGTTATTTTCTGGTTAGATCTTATTTTCTGGTAAATACGGTACTAAATTGGTCCATCTGGCTGATGATCTTTACTGGGGCTTATTTTGGGGATATTATGAGCATCCTGAAAATCGTGATAGGGCTTATTTTCCAGTTAGGTTTTATTTTCGGGGAAACATAGTATATCGAGAGAGAGAGAGATATACCACCACAGCAGGGACTACCAACTCAACTGGGCCTTAATGTCTCTTTGGAGTTTTCCTAGATTCAACTGGTGGATCCCACAGAGTAGGTCTCCTCCGGGTCCTGTCAGCTAAACAATGCCGGCTGGCGGGCCCACGGGGGAGGGCCTTCTCTGTGGCTGCCCCAGCTCTCTGGAACCAGTTACCTCCTGAGGTCCGGACCATCCCCACCCTATTGGCCTTCCGAAAAGTGGTGAAGATCTGGCTTTTCTGGCAGGCCTGGAGCCGTTGATCTCGCTTTGCGATCTGACAAGATCCGGCAATGAATGGTGTGAATGGGTTTTAATGTCTTTAATGTTTTTTAATTTTTAAGTGTTTTTAT
Source organism: Arizona elegans (assembly GCA_022577455.1). Taxonomy (NCBI): domain Eukaryota; kingdom Metazoa; phylum Chordata; class Lepidosauria; order Squamata; family Colubridae; genus Arizona; species Arizona elegans. The sequence goes on from JAKOOJ010000017.1 coordinate 8,469,537, forward strand.
AGTGATTTTTTGAGTGTATTGTGAGCCGCCCTAGGTCTTCGGAGAGGGGCGGCATATAAAATGAATGAATGAATGAATGAATGAATGAATGAATGAATCAATCAATCATCGCAGGAACAAAATGGGTGGATGGGACCATCCCACAGTTTCCAAGCTTCATCTTTTAAGTTTCAGCATTAGCCCAGAGAAGAGAGGGGTTTACCTTGTGTAGGAGTATTTGTTGTTACTTCGGTTATAAAGAAGCTTCACCACTGGCTGAAAAAAGAGAGGAGAAAAAGGTGTCAATGCAGGCAGAAGAAAGAACATCAAACTTTGTGCCACTGGGTGCCACCAGCAGCTGGCGGAGACTCATAGCCCTGGATCCCACAAAGCTCTGGGAACAGAGGTACTGAACAGTCCCAGGTCATTCATTATAGGAACCTGAGACCACCATTCCTGACTCAGGTGTTTTGCACAGGTGAGGAGGAGGAAAAACAAGGCTTGGAGGTAATCATGCCAGACTTCCAGATTCCCAGTATGGATCATTCTTCATTCATGACCACAATGGTATAGAGCAGAGGTCTTCAAACTTGGCAGCTTTAAGACTTGTGGACTTCAACTCCCAGAATTCTCCAGCCAGCTATGAGAATTCTGGGAGTTGAAGTCCACAAGTCTTAAAGCTCCCAAGTTTGGGGACCCTTGGTATAAAGTGTAGGTGTAGGGTCTTTTGCTTGGGTGGTGGGTTAGTTAGTTGGTTTATTATTATTATATTTATATACCGCCTTTCTCCCGAGGGACTCAGGGGGGTGAACAGCCATGGTAAAAACAATGTACAACAGAAATTAAAAGCTTATTAAAATAATTCAATCATTCGGCCAAATTTAAAACATCCAAGTAAAATCATTTAAAAACCCCTATCAAAACCCAATTAAAAAAAACTTTTATCCTGTCAGACCAGCTTGCTGGAATTATAGGGTCTTCAGAGCACGATGGAAGGCACGGAGGTCGGGGATCCTTCATATGTCCGGGGGCGGTTCATTCCATAGGGCCGGGGCCCCCACAGAAAAAGCTCTCCCCCTGGGGGTCACCAGCCTACACCGTTTGGCTGACGGCACCCTGAGGAGGCCCTCTCTGTAGGAGCGTATTGGTCGGTGGGAGGCAATTGGTGGCAGAATGCGGTCCTGTAGGTAACCAGGTCCTAAGCCATGGAGTGCTTTAAAGGTGGTAACCAACACCTTGAAGCACACCTGGAAGACCACCGGGAGCCAGTGCAGCTCACGCAAGATGGGTGTTACATGGGAGTGACGAGTCGCCCCCATTATTACTCACACGGCTGCATTCTGGACCAGCTGGAGCCTCTGCGTGCTCCTCAAGGGGAGCCCCATTTAAAGAGCATTACAATAGTCCAGTCGGGAAGTGACGAGGGCGTGAGTGACTGTGCGCAGGGCGTCCCGATCCAGAAAGGGAGATCAGGCGAACCTGATAAAAAGCCCCCCTGGCCACGGCCGTCATATGATCGGACAGCCATGAGTCCAGGAGGATGCCCAAGTTGCGAGCTCTCTCTGAGGGGGGTAAGATCTCATCCCCAATAGCCAGCGATGGTGTCAGCTGGCTATATCGGGCCGTCGGGAGCCACAGCCGCTCAGTCTTGGAGGGGTTGAGTCTGAGCCTGTTCCTCCCCATCCAGATCCGCATGGCCTCCAGGCAGCGGGACATCACGTCAAGAGCATCATTGGGGTGGCCTGAGGTTGAAATGTACAACTGTGTGTCATCGGCATACAGTTGACACTTCACCCCAAAGCCACGGATGATCTCACCCAGCGGCTTCACATAAATGTTAAACAGAAGGGGTGAGAGGACCGACCCTTGCGGCACCCCACAAGTGAGGAACCTCGAGGTCAATCTCTGCCCCCCCGTCAACACAAACTGCATACGGTCAGAGAGGAAGGAGGAGAACCACCATAGCACGGTGCCCCCCACTCTCACCCCCTCTAGCCGACGCAGTATGATACCATGATCGATGGTATCAAAAGCCACTGAGACACCTAGGAGGACCAGGACAGAGGAGCAACCCCTGTCCCGGGCCCTCCAGAGATCATCAACCAATGCGATCAATGCCGTTTCCGTGCTGTAACCCGCCCTGAAGCCCGACTGGCACGGATCTAGACAGACAGCTTCATCCAGGAATCGAGGAAGTTGTCCCGCCACCACACTCTCAATAACCTTCGCTGCGAAGCGGAGGTTGGAGACAGGACGATAGTTAGCTAATACAGCCGGGTCCAGGGAAGGCTTCTTGAGGAGGGGCCTCACCACCGCCTCTTTCAGGGCAGATGGGAAGACACCCTCACTCAATGAAGCGTTGGTAATCTCCTGAAACCAGCTTTGTGTAACCTCCCGGGAGGGCCAGCACCAACCAGGAGGGACATGGGTCCAGTAAACATGTGGTAGCATTAAGCCTCCCCAAAATCCTGTCCATGTCCTCAGGAGTCACATGGTCAAACTCTTCCCAGGTGACACTTTCAAGACTCACCTCCGTCATCCCGTCCGAGGCTATCCAATCGAAGTCCAGGCCGGCCCGAATCTGAGCGATTTTATCATGCAGGAATTGTCCAAAATCCTTAGCTCTACCCTGCAAGGGATCCTCCCTCGCTTCCACCCATAGGAGAGAGCGGGTCACCCTAAACAGGGCGGCTCTCTGCAGATGCAATAAGAGTGGAAAAATAGTTGGATTTCGCCACTCTTATCGCCACTAGGTAGGTCTTGATATAAGACCTCACCAGTGTCCGGTCAGATTGTATAGAATGTGAAGGATGTGTGTTTGCGTGTTATTTTTATAGTTATAATGTACACTAAAGATGGCATTTAATTTTGTTGTACGGGGTGCAATGACAATAAACTAAAACTAAAATTAAACCTCTAGCAAATCCCCCCCCCCCCCACGCCCCGTGTGTTCCCCCAAGCAGCAGAGTCCAAAAATAATAAAAGTGGTTTTATCTGCCATAAACCTGAAAACCTTTGAGCTGAAAAGGGTAAAACACAATGGTCCTTCTTCAGATCACCTCTAGGTGGTGTTCAGTAGCATGGAAAATATTGATATTTAAAAGCTTAACGGCGCCTCCTCTTTCCTCTTCCTCATTCTTCAGATGCCATGACAAAGTTCAATCTCCCAGCCACTGATAAGAAAGACAAGTGGCTGAGACTTTGGATGGCTTCACATGTGATACCAAGCCAGGTTTGGGGTGACTCTGGCTTGGAGCAGGTGCTGCTTACCCTCCGTTAACTCAAGGACCACACCAAACCTAAAGTGAAGAGCCTTATGTTAGACTTAGAGGTTTTGGGTTTTTTTAAAGGGTAAAATACTGTTTTAAGTATTGTAAACAATCTTAACAAGTCTACAGGTAGTCCTCAACTTATAACCACAATTAGCAGCAGAATTTCTACAGTCGCTAAGCAAGGCAGCTGTTAAGTGATTTTACAACCTTTTTCATCATCAATGTTAAGTGAATCACTGCACTTAAGCGGATTTTGCTTTTTTTAAAATATAGATAATCCTCAATTTATTGGACCAGACTTTTCCTTGTTAAACAAGGAGGTTGTTTGAGTGAGTTGTCCCCAATTTTATGAGCTTTCTAACATGGCTTTTAAGTGAAGCACTGCAGTTCAAGGGTGAAATCCAGCAGGTTCTGGAGAACCGGTAGCGGAAATTTTGAGCAGTTCGGAGAACCGGTAGTGGAAATTTTGAGTAGTTTGGAGAACTGGCAAATACCACCTCTGGCTGGCCCCAGAGTGGGGTGGGAATGGAGATTTTGCAATATCCTTCCCCCAGGAGGGGGAGAGAATGGGGATTTTGCAGTCTACTTCCCCTGGAGTGGGGTGGGAATGGAGATTTTGCAGTATCCTTCCCTTGCCATACCCACCAAGCCACACCACGCCCACGGAACCAGTAGTAAAAAAAATTGGATTTCACCACTGCTGCAGTTGTTAAGTGAATCATGTGGTCGTTAAACCAATACCGTTTCTCCCTGTGACTTTGCTTGTCGGAAGCTGGCTGGGAAAGTCACAAATGATGATCACATGATCCAGGGATGCTGCAATCATCATAAATACATGTTGGTTGCCAAGTGTCTGAATTTTCATCCCATGACTGTGGGGATGCTGCGACAGTCGTAAGTACGAGGACTAGTTGTAACTCACTTTTTTTCAATGCTACTGTAACTCCAAACTACACCAATGGTCATAAGTCAAGGACTACCTACAGTAGGACAAAAAGGGCAGCCCACATGCTGGACATTCTCATCTCCTAGATTAGTGTAATGTGTGAAATGTCTCTGGAGATTCTCAGTCATCCAGGTCCTGGTTGTCCCAAAAGTGAGTTATGACCATATTTCACACTTGTGACCACTGTAGTATCCCCATGTCACATGATCAAAATCCAGCCACTTGACAACTGACTCACATTTATGATGGTCGTAGTGTTCCTGGGGTCATGTGATCACCTTTTTGCGACTTTCTGACAAGCAGATTTATGGGGGAAACCAGGTTCACTTAACAGCCGGGTTACTAACTTAACGGCAATGATTTGCTTAACAACTGTGGCAGGAAAAGTCGTAAAATGGGGCAAAACTCACTTAACAAATTTCTCAGTTAGCAACATAAATTTTGGGCTGAATTGTGGTTGTAAGTTGAGGACTACCCGTAATGTGTGAATTGGCCCTTTTCGTCTGCTCATTCTCTCCTCAGGCCCCCTCAGTACCTTCATGGCTGATTCAATGAGCCTCTCTTCCTCTTTTGGAGACGTGATGACAGGGATATTGCAGATTGGGTAGTAGCTCTCTTTCTTGTCCTGCAAAGAGAATTGCACACATCCAGACAGATTAAAGCAGGGTAGACTGCCACTGCCTCTGGAATCTCATTGTTCTGAACGGCAGAAATGAAGATTTAAGTTAGAAAGCATATCTGGCTTTTTCATTTTTCTTTTTGCCAAGATGTTGGGAGCGGGCTGTTGCAGGACATAATTTATGTCTTAAACCAGGGGTGTCCAACTCGAGGCCCGCAGGCCAAATCTGGCCCTCGGGGTGCTTAAATCCGGCCCGCAGGGCCGACCTGGAAATATCAAAGGACCAGCACGTGGTGCCACTGCTGGCCAAAACGGGCTGCGTGTGGCCCGCTTTTGGCTGGCAGAGTGCTGCTGGAGGCTGGGGAGGCCCAAAACGGGCTGCAGGGGGGAGCTCGGGAGGCCTCCATGTGGCCTGTTTTTGGCCGGCAGAGTGCTGCTTGAGGCTGGGGAGGCTGAAAATGGGCCGCGGGGTGGGGGAGGCCTCTGTGCAGCCTGTTTTTGGCCGGCAGAGTACTGATGGAGGTTGGGGAGGGCAAAAAAGAGGCATGGGGGACCGTGCACCTCCCTGCACCCCGTTTTGACCAGTAAAGTGCTGCAGGAGACGTCCGTCCCGTCTCTCCCTCCGCTGCCCCCCTGGCCTGCAGAGAACTACAATGCTGATCCAACCCCACGAAGAAATCCAGTTTGACACCCGTCTTAAACCTTGCAGAGAATTTTGATGGTTAATTTCTCCCCCACCCCCCACTTTTCAAAGAAGGCATGAGAATGCCATGAAGAGATATCTGAGGAACCTCTTCAGATTTTTAGGCTTTAAAGGATGAAGACACAATTTTCTTTTTTAAAACAGAGTACCTGAAAGATTTGTTGTAGAATATTGGGGTGGGGTGGTTTGAAGGCCTGAAATTCAGGACAGGGGGTAGTGGCCACAAGAACCCCCATCTCTAGAATAATAATGTACATGGTAGATTGCAGTCTGTCCTTCCCCAAAAAACTTTAAATATACACTGGCTGTCCCCTATCAAGGACTTTTTTCGAGTAGGATTCTTGCCTTGAGTAAAAGGGTAGAGCTGGATGACCTCCAGGGTCCCTTCCTTCTCTTCAGCATTTACCATTCACTGTGTGCAGCTCTCTTACCTTCAAGGCTGTTTGGCAGAGGTCCACCAAGCCCTGGATGAGGTAATATTTGGCTTCGGCCATCAGCTCCTTGATCTCCTGCCGGTTCTTAGGTAGAATGACCGTGTTGTCTCGAAGGTAATTTAAGATGGTTCCAAAATGCTTCCCACAGCGGTCAATCAGGATCCAACCTGGGAAAGAAACAACGGGCCTCGGGTTTCAAGCAAAGCAGGTGGAAAAATTATTCCACCGAGCTTTGTTTTCTAACAAGACGACTTGTAGAAATAGGAAAACTTGCTTAGTCTTGGGTGATAATTCTGAACAGGCTGCAAACAGATCTCAGAAGAGGCCAATTATAACTTTAATTAATTAGATTTTGCAGGTAATCCTTGATTTGTCCCATCAAATGGGACAAAACTCACTTAATATATCACTTAGTAACAGAAATTTTGACTCAATTGTGGTTGTAAGGTGAGGACTACCTGTACCAACGCCAACTAGAACCCAAAGAAAGAGGAGAAGCCATACAAAACTGTATCTCCCATTCCCAACTTTTGGAACCAGTACAGAGGAATGCCCATGCTAAGAGATCAAGAGAGTCAAAATGGATGCAACACCCCCATTCTGCTCCCACCAGAGGTGACCCACAAACGTAATTGATCCTGTTTCACAATAGAATATTCTGCAAGAGCTGCTGGAGACGCGTTTGCAAAAATGCAAAGCCAAAAAGCACGAATATTTTTTATTTTATCTTGAAATTAAACGAAGTCTTATGCTAAGTGACAGAGGGTTAAACGACTCAAGCAGTTTAAGCACCGGAGGGCAGGACAAGAAACAATGGATGGCAACTAATTACGGAGAGAAGCAACCTGGAATTAAGGAGAAACTTCCTAACAGTGAGGACAATCAACCAGTGGAACAGCTTGCCACCAGAAGTTGTGGGTGCTCCATCACTGGAGGTTTTTAAGAATAGACTGGACGGCCACAAAGCGCGTGCATGAAGAGAACCGGTGGTAACGCTGGTTGGAACCCACCACTGTCCCACTGGCCAGCTGGTCTTCGGGTCTCTGCAATGCATGCGCTGGGGGTGGGGCGAATGGGGGGGGGGGGACACTCACACACAGGGTGCATGCATTGGGTTGTGCAGGTTGGTACAGGAGGCTTTCCAGGCCCAAAATGGGGCAGGGGGGGCGGGATGCATACAGAGGGGCGGGACTCATGCACGGGGTGGGGCTCGCATTGCATTTTTGGGGTTCTGGCACACACACGTGTGCTTTGGGCACTCGGTAACCAAAAAGATTACCCATCACTGGGCTAAATGATCCTTGATTACAGAGTTGAGATTAGAAGGGGAGTTGGTGGCATGTTTTGATGAAGGGGTTTATCAGCTTTCTTGGTTTTCATCAGTACCCACCTTCCTTGTCGGAGAGCACCTCCATCCTCCCGCTGAACATGGCTTTCAGCATGGTGTCATGGCGGGTCAGCACCTGCACGGTGGTGTAATACAAGGAGCCCCCGACATTCAGCCGCACGTACTTATTGCCAAGGGTGCCGATTTTGGCGCTGCACCTCTTCGGCTTCGCTCCCGAAGCAGGGCAGAGGGTGGTTAAGCAGGTGTCGCCGGACATCTCCTTCTGCAAATAGATGACAACACGGCAGTGGGTGGGCTTCACCGACTCCGCCGTGGTTGGAAGGGAAAACCGTGGGGGTCTCCAACTGGATTCAAGAACACCTTGGAAGTCACAGGCCCCCCGAGCTGAGAGACTCTAAAAGCAGAGAGAGAGAGAAAAAGAGAGATTTGTTTCACTGTTGTTGGGTGAAATGATTGTGTTGGGCTGGGTTCACACAACACGTTCAGAGGCAAAGCCTGTTTTTTATCAGTCATCGTTTTATTTATTTATTTATTTGTCAAACATGTACAGATTAGCAGGTATAAATATGAACATGGACATGAACGAAGGAAATGAATACAAATAAATGGGGACAGAAGGACAGGAACGGTAGGCAAGCTGGTGCACTTATGCACACCCCCTTTATGGACCTCTTAGGAATGGGGTGAGGTCCACGGTAGACAGTTTAAGGTTGAAGCTGTGAAGGTTTGAGGATGTATCCTGTTTCCCTTAAAATAAGACATCATCCCCTGATAATAAGCCCAATCGGGCTTTTGAGTGCATGTGCTAAAATAAGCCCTCCCGAAAATATTTAAATGTATGTGCAGTCGGTCCCCACCATTTCCTCTGGTTAGGGTTAGGGAGATAGAGCTGGAAATCAGGTAAGATGGCAAGAGGAGCCCCATCTTGCTCCACGCGCCGCAAAATAATAAGACCTCCCCGAAAATAAGGTCAAGCGTTTATTTCAGGGTTCAAAAAAATATGAAACAGGGTCTCTGTTGCACATGCATGGGGGGTGGGCTGTGTGCGGGGGGGGCTTGCGGGCATGCGCGGGGCCTCCGCGCACATTGCATTTTGGGGGTTCACGTGCTTTGGGCACTCGGTCCAGAAAAGGTTAGCCATCACTGGTCTAGTACCTATAAATGGCATCATATAGCAGGAACGATGGGCCCTTTACACCAGTGGACTTCAACTCCTGGTTGGCTCAGGAATTTTGGGAGTTGAAGTCTACAAGTCGTAAAGGAACCATCGTTCCCCACCCGATAGAGTCAACTTCTCTCTAATTGAAGAATATAGGAAAAGTGGATTTAAAGGGAAAATAGACACATATACAATCACACATAGATCCCCATGTCAGACAGTTTTTAAAACAAATTATGAAAGTTACGTGGCTCTGAAAAAATAAAACACACCTCCTGTTTTCCGGAAACGTTCAACAGAGGTACTTCATTCCAGTGGAAGACAAAAGGTCCTCCCCGCCCTTGTAAATGGCAATGAATCTTTGCTTAAATTTAATGGGATGTCCCGATCTAACCAATCCAATTAAGAGGGTACCTGGGATATAGAAATGATCTTGAGATATGAAGAAAAAAAAGAGGTACCTGTTGTTTAAAGCTGTATCCGCAACCAAGGCAATCCTTAAACTAACTTCTGGATAGGAGACCAAAGTCCATTTCAAAGGGGCAGCAGGAAGATTGGGGGAGTGGGGTGGGGTGAGAGTTTCCAGCCCTGAAGGATGACGCAATACCTCTGACTCAGCCTCTCTCAAACAATAGGAACATTTCCTTTCCTTCCTCCCTGTTGATCTTTGTTTTTTTGTTTTTTTTTTTAAACTTCTTTTTAATTGCCTTTTATAAAAAGTAATAAACTGGAAATACCCAGCGTCACAACAAGTTTCTGTTTCCAACAGGGCCAGCCTGAGCTTGTCTCAAGTGCCAACTGGATGGCATTCAGGAAAGATTATGGCAGATAACCAAACTGAGAAATGGCCATAAAAATGACCCAATTTGAGTTGCAAAGACAGAGAGATGTGCGTCAGGTTCCAAGTAATGCATCCATCATGAACTGAACTCTGAGGCATTCCAGAGTATTTCTCAAAGTACAAATTTATTGGCATTAACTGGTGAAAAGCCAGTACTAAAGTTCCCAGGCTTTTCACCCAAATATAAGTTTCAGTTTTCTCAAGTTTCCAAAACAATCGGTCACTTGACAAGCTTGACAATGTGAGTGTTGCGCTTGTCCCTGACCATGCTGGCCGAGGGTGCTGGAGGTTTCATTCACCACTGGAGCCCCCTGGATTCACAGGTAGTCCTCGACTTACAACTTGTTTAGTGTCTGTTCGAAGTTACAACGGTACCAGAGAAACTGACTTATGACTGGTCCTGCCATTTTTGGTGTCCTATTTTGATACACTGAAGATGCTAGAGCGTGCCAGAGTCCAATAAAGATCCTGAAGCTACTTTGCTCAATTTGATAGATATAGGTAGTCGTCATTTTGTGACAACTGGGATTGGCAGCATGGTCATTAAATGAAGCGACTGCTAAGACCCCTCCCATCCTGGACATAAACTGTTTCAACTCCTACCCTCAAAACGACGCTAAAAGAACACTGCACACCAGAACAACTAGACACAAAAACAGTTTTTTCCCGAATGCCATCACTCTGCTAAACAAATAATTCTCTCAACACTCAACAACTAGTTACTAAGTCTGCACTACTATTAATCTTCTCATCGTTCCCACCACCCATCTCCTTCCACTTATGACTGTACGACTGTAATTTTGTTGCTTGTATCCTTACGATTTATACTGATATTGTTTCCGGATTGCTCATTTGGACCCTATGACTATCATTAAGTGTTGTACCTTATGATTCTTGATGAACGTATCTTTTCTTTTATGTACACTGAGAGCATACGCACCAAGACAAATTCCTTGTGTGTCCAATCACACTTGGCCAATAAAAAATTCTAATTCTAATTCTGAGTGAAATATCGCGATTTTACCATTTTACTTCAACTTTCCTTGTTTTGTTTTGTTTTTGCAAAGATTGTCAATGCAAGGATTGGCCCCAAAATTACTTTTTCCATCATCCATCCTAACTGCAAGCGGTTGTCGTGCAAGGCAGTCACTAAATGAGGACTACCTTGTAAGGCAGAATTCTAAAAAAGGTGGCAAAGGGATTTTTCTTTCTTCCGTCGCTCAGCCCACAAAAGAGCCACCTCTCCACCAGAGATCACAACACTCGGCCTTTCTCGTGGCCATTTTCAGAGTGAAATGCTCATTTAATCCAGTGGCCCTTTCCTTCCCACAGAAAATCCTGCTTGAAGCCTCTGGTGGGAAAAAAAAAATATAGTTAAACAAGTTTGCAACTCCAAAACTTGGCTTCAATGGGGCAGGAAGAGCAGCCAGGAAAAGAATTAATGTTTTATCACATTTTTATCCGGCAACAGATGAGGTCCTGTTGCCTTGCAGCAGGAAGGCCGAGCGAGAGAAGCAGAGCCAAGGGCATTCAAATAATTTCTTGGGCTGGGCCCCTTTGGGTAGACTTGAATCCAGCTCTCCCCAATCTAAATCCAATGCTCTAGTCCTTAAACTACATCATGGTTAAGCATTCTGGGCAGTTCTAGGTTGCCAGTCTAGATATGCCACAGATCAGGGGTCTCCAACCTTGGCAACTTTAAGCCTGGGGGACTTCAACTGAAAGAATTCCCCAGCCAGCAAAGCTGGCTGGGGAATTCTAGGAGTTGAAATCCATCAGGCTTAAAGTTGCCAAGGTTGGAGACCCCTGCCATAGATGTAGCTGTCTTCTCCTGAGGCCCCACATACAGTAGCACAGGTGGGAACTATACGGCAGTTTACGCTCCCAGCTTGCTAGCTCTGCCGCTTTTACAGATCACATTGCTAAAATTTGGCCGCATTTTTTTCAAAATTCACTTACCAATCCTACCTGTTTCAGATAACAATTTGTCCAGTGATGGGATTCAGCCAGTTCGCGCCACTTCGGGAGAACCGGTTGTTAACTTTGTGAGCAGTTTGGCAAACTGGTTGTTGGAAGAAATCATTAGGGCAGAGAACCAGTTGTTAAATTACTTTAATCCCATCATTGAATTTGTCTGAAATAGAATAGGGTTCCCTGCCTAAGCAAGGAATTGGATTACAAAACCTCCAAGGTCCCTTCCAACTCTTGTTATTCTATTCTATTCCTATTGTCCACTAATTTTGAAATTAATACACTTGGTTCTCCATTTTTGAGGGGAAAAAAAAAGCTATCAATGTACACCTTAGCACAGGGGTGGGCAATTATGGCCCCTTTACGACTTGTGGACTTCATTTCCCAGAATTCCGGTGCCAGCATGGTTGGCTCAGTAATTCTGGGAAATGAAGTCCACAAGTCGTAAAGGGGCCATAATTGCCCACCCCTGCCTTAACACATGGGTCGTCAAACTACGGCCCGCATGCGGCCCACCGAAGCTATTAATCTGGCCCGCGGAGGACGAGGCTGCCCCACCCACATTGCTCCACCCACCCTTTGACAGAGTGCAGGACTTACTTTCGCTAGCCTCGCAGGCTAGAACTGAAAAGTAAGGCCAACAATTTTGGCCTGCAGAGATGTTCTGGAGGCGGGGGAGGTAAAAAACGGGGCATACAGATGCCCCAGAAAGCAAAAAAAATGGGCCTCTCCCACCTCCAGAAGATAAATATAGATAGACAGAGAGAGAGAGAGAAAGAGAGGGAGGGAGAGAGAAAGAGAGACAGAGAGAGCTCCTTGGGGCTGAGAAGAATTGCTGCAAAACTGAGTTTTCTGAAGTGGACCACTAGACTCCTAAACAACTGAAAAAATGACCTAGTAAAAAGAAGAGTCAACCAAATGAGCAACATGCAAACAAAAGCAAATAAAACACCCCCAGGAGCAAAGCAAATTTTATGTTTAATTTGTGTGCATTGTTTAATGGACTGTTAAATTGGCCACACCCACCTAGTCCCATGACCTAGCCATGCCCACCCAGTTGATCCAGCCCCCCCCAACAATCTGAGGGACCGTGAATTGGTCCCCTGTTTAAAAAGTTTGAGGACCCTTGCCTTAGTAAGTTGCCCTTCTGATATGCTTGTATGGTAATTCCTATCACCAGCCATAGTTCAGCATGATGGGCCATGTAATCCAGATACACCTGGAAGCCATCAAGTCAACCCCTTCCTTAGTGACATTTTGATTCTGCGTACACAAACACACACCAAAATATCTCATGAATTTGTCTTCAGATTCATGGGATATTTTAACAAGGTAAATTTTTCCAGTCCTGTTTTAAACTGGCAGCTTTTACAGGTAGTCTTCATTTAGCGACCGCATTTACAGCATTAATGAAAAACTAACTTTGCAATCAATCCTCGCCTTTACAACCTTCATCAGGTCTGTAAAGCCAAAGAAAGCAGATGTGAGGCCATCAAATCATGTTTCACTTGGCAACTGCTTTGCTCAATGACCGAATTGATCATCTCAATTCAAGTTGTGTTAAGTGAGGAATTCCTGTATAGCAATTTTAGGCTACCATTCACATTGTGTCTGAACATTTTCAATTACCCCGTTTCCCCGAAAATAAGACATCCCCTGATAATAAGCCCAATCGGGCTTTTGAGCACATGCGCTAAAATAAGCCTCCCAAAAATAAGCCGTCTCCAAAAATATTTAAACGCAGAGCTGGAAATCAGGTAAGATGGCAAGAGGAGCCCCATCTTGCTCCATGCATCCCAAAATAATAAGACCTCCCCGAAAACAGGGCCAAGCGCTTATTTCGGGGTTCAAAAAAATATAAGACGGGGTCTTATTTTTGGGGAAACACGGTAGTTGTTCAGCATCAAGGTAATTTGGAAATGTAAGCTGTCCTGGTGATACCAGTAACTACTGAAACTGCAGGTGGTCCTCGACTTATGACCACAATTGAGCCCAACATTTCTGTTGTTAAAGCTGAGACATTTGTTAAATGAGTTTTGTCCCATTTTATGGCTTTTCTTGCCAGTTGTTAAATGAATCATTGGAGTTGATAAGTTAGTAACACAGCTGCTAGGCGAATCTAGCTTCCCTGTTGATTTTGCTTGTCAAAAAGTTCCAAAAAGTAATCACGTGACCTTGGGACACAGGAATGGTTGTAAGTATGAATCAATTGTCAGGTATCTGGATTTTGATCACATGATCGTTCATGGGGCTGCTACAAAGGTCGTAAGTGTTGTGGGAAGCCCACCCCTCTCTAAAGAATAAATTTTTTTTGGAGAATATTAAAAAGGCAGAAACTTCAGATAAGCAACACAATAAAGCAACACAATCAAACCAAAGGTTGACAAAATTAGCTCAGATAAACACCTAGGATTTGCATTTCCCCTTTTGCCTATAGAGCCAGCCATGACTCCTACATGACCCCATAGGAATCCAGAAGCTATAAAAACCCACCCGCTCTAAACTCCATTTTGTCAGCTGTCCCAGAATCACATACGGTTGGTGATTCTGCTTCATCAATAAAGGGAACATTTCTTTCCAATCAGCCTCCATTTTATTTCCAGTGCCTTTCTCCTGGCTTGGACCTGGACGTGGATATTTATTTATTTTATTTATTTTATTTTTATACCATCCTTCTCCAGCAGGACTCAAGGGCGGTGAACAGCCAAGGTAAAAACATAGCATACAAAATTTAAAACAATTTAAAAAGATATTAAATAGTTTTGGCCCACAATTTAAAAACACCCCAATAAAATCAATTACGAATTAAAACCGAAAGATGGGATCAAGCCAACCCGGCTAGATGAAATAAGTGAGTTTTAAGGGCCCGACGAAAAGTCCGGAGATCAGGGATCGTACGTATCTCTGGGGGTAGGTCATTCCAAAGGGTGGGTGCCGCCACAGAGAAGGCTCTTCCAACAGTGTGAAAAATGGTCATGTCACTTTTTTCAGTGCCATTGTAACTTTGAACCGTCATTAAATAAACTGTTGTAAGTTGAGGACTATCTGTATAAGAATACTGGGACTCAGTTCAAGGGTGGGATCCAAATGGCCACTTATTTTTGTACAGCTCCTGCTGAAAGCTCCTTTTTGTTCTATTTACCATAGATGGGATTTTCTGTTCATGCTTTTTCTTTTAGGGTTTGGACAAGTAGTCCTTGTCTTATGGCCAGTTGCTCTCACAGATCTGATGACCTTGATTCAAAAGTTCAGATGGTCACCCCTTCCCCTGCAGTCATGTGACAACCATTGCAAAAAAAGGTCATAAAATCAGGTCGGTCACCTGAGTGACCTGACTTACGACTGTAATGGGCAGGTTCTATTACAGTCATAATTTGAGGATTACCTGTATTTAGATTTCGATCTCACCTTCTGTCCAGGTGGCTCTTTTCCCAGGGGTGAAATACAGCAGGTTCTGACAGGTGCTGGAGAACCGGTAGCGGAAATTTTGAGCAGTTTGGAGAACCGGCAAACACCACCTCTGGCTAGCCCCAGAGTGGGGTGGGAATGGAGATTTTGCAATATCCTTCCCCCAGGAGTGAATGCAGATTTTGCAGCATCCTTCCCCTGCCATGGCCACCAAGCCACGCCCATCAAGCCACACCATGGCCACCAAGCCACGCCCAAAGAACCGGTAGTAAAAAAAAATTGGATTTCACCACTGCTCCCTTTCTATAATCCCCAAAGAGTTTCCTCAACCCTGCCAGATACATCTGTCTGAGCTAACCCCTCACTTCCATGGTTGCGTTTGCACTTCCCCCCAAGTCTCCCCAGTTCTGATCCAATGCTTTAACCACTACACCATCCATGAGCCACGGTGGCACAGTGGTTAGAGTGCAGTACTGCAGGCTAATTCTGCTGACTGCCGTCTGACTGCAATTTGCCAGTTCAAATCCCACCAGGCTCAAGGTTGACTCACCTCCCGAAGTGGGTAAAAGGAAGACCCAAAATTGTTGGGGGGCAATATGCTGACTCTGTAAACCGCTTAGAGAAGGCTGTAAAGAAAGCACCGTGAAGCAGTATATAAGTCCGCTATTGCTATCCTGGCTGTATTTACAGAAGGGTGCCCCCAACTGTTTTCATGCGAAGGAGCATACTTGCTTCTGAATGCACGTAGGGGGCATAGTACCAAAAGTAGCATAGTTAAGACCAGGAGTGGGGAAGAATCCTTATGTTTCATTTAATCTCATTTTAAGACTTAATATACCCAATGTAACATATTCAGAAATTTCCCTCTTCGACCTTATTAGGCCCTAACCATGATCTCCTCCTGGGTTTGAACTCTGGGCTACCCTTCAACAGGTGTAGCGTTTCCCCACCTCCAGCCTGTTTCAAACGCCTATCTACAGACTCCTCTCTACCGCCGCTAAAAGAGGCTTGGAGGGGGCTATAAATTATATAAATACTGTAAATAAAAAGGAAAAACTCTTTCACCCAGCCTGCCCTTACTCCCGCCTACCTCGCTTTATCTCAAACCTCTCGTCCCCAAATACAGAATCAACTTCACTTCCCCAGTCTCTTGCCCCAAACGCGGGCCCTCCCACCCCTGATTCGTCCTGCCAACCGTTGGGTCTTTTCTTTACCTGCTTCCGAGCCGCCCCGCGCTGCTCCCACACTAGGCCACCAATGGCTCCGCGGGACCCCCGAGCGACGGCCAGGCAAAGGAGCGGAACTTGACCTCAACCGGCTCCGAGCAACTCGACGCGCCTTCGGTTTCTCAAGTCCGGCCAAAGAGAGAAGCTCCAACTTGGGGCTGCAGCAACAGGCTTCCCAATCGCGAGAACTCAGCCTACAACTCCCGGCACGCCCTGGGCGCCGGCGTCCATTCCAGATATACGTTTTATATATATATATATATAGGGCCACCGGGAACTACATCTCCCGACAAGCCACGGCTCTGTCTTTCGCCAATCCAGGCAGGCACGCGGGTCGAAGCCAGAGCTATCGAGCGCTTTCTGGCAGGAAATGATGGCAAAGGCGTTTTATTCATTAAAAGAAATCGGTAACAATCCGTATGGGTTGAATTTCGACTCCTATAATTACCAATCAAGACATCTGGAGAATATATGGCAATATTTTTCTTAAGGCTGATCGAGATAATAATGTGTAAGATTTCAACTTTTCTAATCTGGGGAAAAAAACTTTTTTTTTACTTGTGATTCTGTTTAGATACTCAAAATTGAGTTACCCTGCATTGATTGGGGCTTGTTCCTGGTTTAAGAAAATATTAGTTAGGACTCCAGCCTTATATTCTTGACTTGTTGTCCAGCACTCTAGTTGACACGTTTAAACGATTGATTGAATTAAACCCTTTTTGGATTAACTCAACACGGTCAGGAAACAAAATTGGGTTTACACAACATGCTAAGCTACAAAAACTACAAGCCAGATTTATCATGTTGTGCAGTTACAGCTGCTACCGGTAGGTTTTCAATTGATCGGGTTATTTGTGTTGTGTGAATTCAGTTATGGTTGCAGACAAGCATGTTTTCCTCTCATTGTGATGATGTGGCTTGAGAAAAGGGCTCCATTGATGGGACTGGCACCTATGCTTACATTAGCACCTGTAGATGTTAAGAGCTCCGTTTCTTGGCTTTACTGTTAGTTGGGTCGCTATTTTGGCTGCTGTGTATTTATATTTTCTTGTTCTGTTTTTAACTGTTTTATAATTTTAGAACTACAATTCTCAGCTGCCACAAGGAAGAGGCGGTCAACTTATTTTCCAATGCACCAGAGGGCAGGACAAGAAACAATGGGTGGAAAGTTGGTGTGCAGTTAAAATTATACTGTGAACCAGCTAAAATAATTAAGATAAGGAGTGGAGGAAAGCATTGCTGGAAAGCAGCTGATTAAGATGTGAACCAGCTAAAAAATAAATTTAGGAGGAAGTGGAAGAGATTTTACTGGAGAATAGTAGCTAAACTGTGAACCAGTTTAAATAAATACAAATAGGAGTATTGGAAAATACAGCTGGGAAATAGAAATTTAAACTATGAACCAGTTAAAAATTAAACTTAATAAAATATGAGAATAAACTTGAAATAAATAAAGTATTGTGGAAGTAACAAACTATAGAACAAAATGTTGATTGTTTATGAAATGACTTTTAGAGAGGAGGAAAATACTTTTTGTCAAGATTATGGATGTTAGATGTCATTTAAGAGAAGCAAAATATAGATTTGAGGTAATGGGTTTTAGGATTGAGGAATATATATGAAATATTGATTGTTAAAATGATAAAGATTTAGAACAGTGTTTATTGTTTAGAATTTTGGGTGTAATAGTAGAATGATAAATGTTTAGAATAAAAAAAAATCATTTTTCTTTTCTTTTTCTTTTTTAAAGATGTAAATGGATAAAATTTGGAACAAAATTGATTGAGGGAATGTGAATAATTGTACTCATTTTATGCCGGACCAAACCCTTCCTCTAAAACGATATATTTAATGTTTTATGTTTAAAAAATAAAAAAAATTTGGAAACAAAAAAAGAAACAATGGGTGGAAACTTACCAAGGAGAGAAGCAACATAGAACTAAGGAGAAATTTCCTGAGAACAATTAATCATTGTAACAGGTTGCTTCCGGAAGTTGTGGGTGCTCCCATCACTGGAGGTTTTAAAGAAGAAACTAGACAGCCACTTGTCTGAAATGGGTCTGAAATGGCTTGAGCAAGGGGCTGAACTAGATGACCTCCAAGGTCCCTTCCAACTCTGTTAATAGAATAGAATAGAATAGAATAGAATAGAATAGAATAGAATAGAATAGAATAGAAATTCTTTATTGGCCAAGTGTGATTGGACACACAAGGAATTTGTCTTAGTGCATACGCTCTCAGTGTACATAAAAGAAAATATACGTTCATCAAGAATCTTCCAACTCTGTTACTGTTACTATAACGGCTGAGATCACTTGGCTGAGATGGGAGGCTGTATAAATCGAATAAACAAACAAACAAACGAGTTCTGTATAAGATCTTTGGGGGTCATAGATCGAAAGCCCTTCTCCGGGATCATCCGTCTCCTGGCGACCCCCCCCTTCCGCTTCCTCCGCTTTGGATTCTTCCCACCGAACTACGGTTCCCAGAATGCCAAGCGAAGCCGGCGCTCTCCTTTCTCCCCCCTCCCTACGAGCGCATGGAATAAGCCGCGTGGGCGGGGCAGAGGCGGCGGCGGCGGCTGCTGTTGTTTCTTCTGTCGCCGTGGCAGCTGGAGGCTGCGGCGAGCTTGGGGCACCGGGGGAGCTTTTAGGGACCCTTGCAGGTAAGTAGGGAGGGATCCAAGGAAAGGTGGGGTGGGAAAGAAAAGACGGTGGGGGAGGCTGCTTACTTGTATGTCTTAGAATGGAGCCTCCAGATTCAGGAGCAGTCATTAAATGTCAGCTGCAAGGGAGCGATGGTAGAGAATGACGTCGGGTGGCTCCTGGAAACAAAGAATTGTGTTACTGTAATTGGCTAGGAATTCTGGGAGGCAAAGGCTCCCACATCTGGAGGACACCGGGGTGTGGGGGGGCAGCTGTAAGCATTGTTGTTTCCTGAATGAGAGTCCCATTTTTTTCCCCATCTCTGTGTTGGGATGAAGGGAGCCCCATTTTTGAGACTTGTCTATATTGTATTCTCTATGAAAAATTGCGGGTTTATTTATTTTTATTTTATTTATTTGTCAAACATATATAACAGTGTAGGAAGAAATATCCTTCTGGGTTCAGCTCCAAGTGGTGAAAAAGACACTGGAGACATGGAGATTGCTTGGAAAGATGGTTTAATGGTGGACAGGATCACATGACTTGAGTTCCTGAACAGAAAAGAGAGGCCAGATACAGCAAGTCTCCGGGTTTTATACTTTCTCCGGCTTTGAACTTCCTGGGGCCCCGAAAGAGTATCCTGATTGGTTGTCAGACTCCTAGGGGGTAAGGGTCTTAGGTAGCCTTGCTGGCTGATGTAATCTTACCAGGTGCCATGTGGTGAGTTTCTGTCCTAGATGGGTCCCATTATCTTGCAGATGAGGTCCATTGACAAAGATTGAGTTTCTGCCTCTGGCCCATTAACAAAAGGGTGGGGGCAGGAAAATGGGAGCTGCTTTGTCTTTAAAACATGCTTCTCCATTTCTCATCCAGGGAAACATAATATTCTGCCTTTTGTAATATTTCCTAAAATATTTCATTCTTCCAGGAAAGAGTGGGTACAGTCCTACAACAGATAAAAGTATAAACTTTTATGGATATGAGAAAAATGGATACGAAAAAAGGGACATCAGGACAGGGTATGAATAGTAAAATACTGGAAACCCCCCCCCCCCCAAGGGAATAGCAATTCCCCTTCATCACAATAATTAAAGATTTTAAAATTTACCAGTCTGGGGTTTCCCCTGCCCCAATCCTTCCAACAAAAAGGGGATTGAAGCCCAGAAAAAAAAATGTTCACAATATATTCTTTAGTGGTTCGGGTTTGTAGTTTTCTCAGCAGTAAACATCTCTCCGGCTTTTCACAAACTTAAAGGCATAAGGTGACAGCTGATAACATCACTCTGTTCATTGCTGAGTAAATGTGCCTGTAGGATCACAACCTTCACAAATCAAACTGCAGTCCTAAAGACATTTATTCTGGAATAAGCTTAGTGGCCAGATTTATTGAGGATACCCAAGAAAAAAATGCAAGGTTGCAAAAGAAAAGTATTCTTGTGAATAATCATCTACAATAATAAATGTTATGAACAGTTTATGTTTGTTTATGTTTTATTAAATTTATATAACAGTGATTTTAAAAATGGCATTAAAAGGGAATTGGAGGTATTGCCTGTTTCTTTACCCCAGGAAAGTTTTATTTAGTTTTGCAAAATATGGAAGAATTCCTAAAATACCCTCATGTCTTGATTTTCAGAGGCCTGCTCTTTCCTTCTCTCTGGAACCAGATCTTGATGTTTCTCCAGCCACTTGAAAAGAGCTTATAATGGCAAAAGACATCCTAGGAGAGGCAGGTCTCCACTTTGACGAGCTGAACAAACTGAGGGTTTTGGATCCAGAGGTGGCCCAACAAACCACAGAGCTGAAAGAGGAATGCAGACTGTTTGTAGACAGTAAGTCTTCATGGCTGATTGCAGAGAGAGCTGCCCCTTCACATAGTAGAGTCAGGATGATGTTGGAGGCCTCGTTTGCACAGATGTGGTTAGCAAGGGAGGGTTGTGGAGTGACTTGTAGCTTAGCCCATCTGGAAGATGCCGTAACTGGCTCCATGTTTTAGTTTTCTTTCTGGCTGATCCAGCTTTCATGCAGAAATGAAATCATTTAGACCAGGACAGAGACCAAGACTCCTGGGACCCAAGAATATCATGGCCAGCTGGGTTTGGAAGAGTGGCCAAATATGGTCCCATCAACTTCTACCAGACCCTTTCTATCTTTCAACTCTCACTTCTGAAGTTCCTTGTAGCCTGCCCATCTGTTGTGACTTAGGCTTCCTGAATCATTAAACCCACGAGTAGTCCCAAAAACCTCTTTTCTTGCAACAGTTGTGAATTACTTTCATTCACAGCTGAGTCCCAGTTAGTTGCAAAAAGTCCTTCGGGTTAATCATCAACCTTTATCTCCCTTGACACCCTGCCAAATACCTACTTGGCAAAGCCACACGGAGTCCAGAATCAAATAGAGATGCCGACTGGGAACAGAATTAATAACGTTGCTTTCCTGCAAAGAGCCCGTGTACCTCTGTTCCTCTTTTAAGTCTTATGGGAGGGGCCAATAATCTCCAAGCCTTACTCCCGAGTCATCCCTTTTGTTTTAACTGTTCTTGCCTTCTGGCAGCTCTGCGCATGTGCGCACTGGGAACAGGCTCCTCCTGTTCCTCTGCCTTTCTGCTGTCCGACTCTGGAGGCTCCGGAGTCCGTGCATCGCTCCCAGATGGCCCTGGCCCCATCTCTGTCTCCGACACAGAGCCCTCGTCCGGGCCTTCCCCAAACTCCAGGACTGGCCCATGTTCCTCTCCAGCCTCCTCACTGTTTGACTCTGCTGCCAGCTCTGCAGGCTGCTGGCGGACCACAACACCATCAGAGATCTCTTTCCTTATGTGGGAAATGGATGTTTTTTTTTCTATGGGCAGGGGTTCAAATTGTTGTGGCTGGTGGGCCCTTCAAAAATGAGAATTATCTTAATCTTGATCTCCAAAATCAAGTTAAAGGGTTTCCTCTTAAGGAAGAGCAGCTTTTTGTGACATCTATTTTTGTGCTTTTGTAGGCCTGTATACAGGAGAATATATTCATGTTTGTGAGCATTGGTGGAGATTTATGTCTTTCTAAAAGTCCTTATTTGATTGGATGAGCATATTGTCAGAGGCGCTTTAATGAGTGATTATGATCTAGCGCTCTTAAAACAATTATAATAGAAATTGCCATATTAACTTTACCGTCCCTTGTCTGATGATGTTGGATGTAAACCTTTTCTTTTACGGCTTCCTTCCTTTTTTACAGAAATTGCAGAATTTAAAAAAATAGTGGGCAACCTGATTGAACTTGTAGATCAGCTAGCAAAAGCCACAGAAAATGAGAAGATTAAGGTAAAGGAGCATTACAAAGGAATATTTCCCACCTCTAACAACTATTAGGTTAGGGATCGTTCACATTTATAATAGCACTGAAAAAAGTAACTTACAACCAGTCCTCACACTTATAACTGTCACAGCTTCTCCATGGTTACAGGATCAAAATTCAGGCACATGTATTTAGAATGGTTGCAAGGTGATTGTTAAGAGAATTGTGCCTAATTTTTTACCACAGTGTGCTGGGGGTCATGTAATTACCATTCAGGACTTTCCAGCCAGCTTCTTGATAAAGCAGTGTCAATGGGGAAAGCTGGATTTGCTTAATGACTGTGCGCTGACAATTTGCTTAACCAGATGAGTCACACGATTCAACTGTGATATGTTTTAACAACTGTGTCAGTAAATAGGGAAGGTATGACAGATGGTATGGGGATGTTATAATGGAGATTGCCTGACTTCAATTTCTCCCATGATGGCTTGTGCTGTATTGCAGCTAATTTGCCTTTAAATCAGTGTTTCCCAACCTTGAGAACTTTTAAGATGTGTGGACTTCAATTCCCAGAATTCTCCAGACAGGAGCAGGGAGAATTCTGGAAGTTGAGGTCCACATATCTTAAAGTTCCCAAGCAGTGGTGGGAATCAAATAATTTAACAACTGGTTGTCTGCCTTAATGACCGGCTGGGTGGGCGTGGCCATGGTGGGCATGGCCAGGGGGTGTGACAGGCAGTACTCAGCCTCCTGCACCTCCCTCGGAGCAAAAATGGGCTGCTGGGGGGAGACACACACCGCCCCCCCATGTCCCATTTTGGGCCTGGTAGGCCTTTCTGCAACCTTCTGGAAGCGAAAACGGGGCACGGGGGGGGGCTGCGCTGCCCCTCCTGCGCCCCGTTTTGGGCCTAGAAGGCCTCCCTGAAGCCTCCTGGGAGAGAAAATGAGCCTCGGGGAGGGCGTGCCTCACCCCCCCATCCCCCACGGCCCGTTTTAGGCATAGTAGGCCTCCCTACACTTACCTGGGAGCCAAAATGGGGCACATGAAGACTCCTGGAAGGGGCGGGGTGAGCGAGCAATTTAACTACCGGTTCACTAGAACCAGCCCGAACCAGCTGAATCCCACGACTGTTCCCAAGGCTGGATAGTCCTGGTGTAGCCTTCCTCCTTCAGATTTAGAACAGTTGTTTAAAATAGGTCTTTTAGTTTTTTATTTCCCCTTTTGTCTTATAAACTGCCTTGATGTCCTGGATAGAAACAGGAAACAAATATATTTTAATTAATTACATTAACACCCCTTTGATGAATTCTATGTTTTTCAACAAGTGTATCAGATTTTTTTTTTAAATGTTTGCTCTGTTTCTGTTTGTGTGGCCCTCCTTTAGAAGACAACATTCTAAAACTAAAAACAGATCCTTTTTTTGTTTTAAAAAAAGGAGCCGGTTGTTTGCTTTAAAAAATGATAACTATGATTAAGGACTAGAATTTTTTATCGCTGAATTATATGTTTTTTTTTAAAATAAGAATTTTTTAAAAAGGTTATATTCCAAAGTACATTTATGTTTTTAAATTACAGTATTTATCAAGAAGTAAGCCACTCCCCTGAACTAAATGGGACTACTTCTCAAAAATAGCTCTGGGAGATTAATTGATCAACAAGGTGTCCGTCATTTTTTTAAAAAAGGTTTTCACTTTCTTTTTAATGTAATCAGTTATAAAAATAATAATTAAAGAGGGCAAGAAGTATTCTGTGTCGTTTGCCATTGTGTACAGGTAGTCACCCTTACTGATTGCCTTGTTTAGTTACAATGGTACTAATAAAGATACAACTATCACTTGCATTTATGAGCAGCGTAGCATCTCCCAGTCACATAATAACCATTACAGTTAATCCAGTGGTGAAATCCAAATTTTTTTACTACCGGTTCTGTGGGCGTAGCTTGGTGGGAGTGGTGTGGCTTGGTGGGGTGTGGCTTGGTGGGCGTGGCAGGGGAAGGATACTGCAAAAACTCCATTCCCCCCCCCCACTCCTGGGGAAAGGATATTGCAAAATCTCTATTCCCACCCTACTCGGGGGCCAGCCAGAGGTGGTATTTGCTGGTACTCCGAACTGCTCAAAATTTCCGCTACCGGTTCTCCAGAACCTGTCAGAACCTGCTGGATTTCACCCCTGAGTTAATCCACTGTGTCCTGTACCTAACCTATTGTTTTTTCTTTTCCCCACCCCCCTGCAGAGTAAGGAGATTGGAGAAAAGGGGATTAAAAAGAGTAAGCAAGTACATAATGGGGAATACTCTGGGCTGTTTGCGTAGCATGCTCACGGTTTCTGGCACCACCACTTTGCTTTCGATGTGTATTCCCCATTGTGTGCCTCATTACTGTCTTGTAATCCCTTCCTCTCCAATGAATGAAGTACAAACATTAATTCCCTTCTTGCTAATTACCCCAATGCCAAATTGACAATTCCAAATTACGGGCAAGTGAGAAGAAGGAAAGTACAGTTGCAGTCACATGATTTCCCCCTTAGTGGCCATTTCACTTAATGATGGAGTTGCCAGTCCTAATTGTGTCACTAAATGAGGACTACCTGTAGTTGCAACTTGTCAGTTAAAGGTGGTATTCACTTGGACAACATCCATAGCAGTGTCATTGCTTACCAAGGATTGGTAGACATTTGACCATCAGGAGGTAGATGAGGCCCAGTAAGAGTATAAACAGACAGGACACTGCCTCCTGGTGGTCACGTAGTGTGTAACTACCACTCAAATATATGCTAAAATAGTGTCCATCACCTAGAAGGGAGTCATGAAACCACTAAAAATAAGGTTATTTTATTTCCTATACTAGCTGAGGAATTCTGAGAATTGAAGGCCACACATCTTAAAATCGTTAAGATTGGGAAAAAATTGGCCTAGAGAGATACTGTCATTTTGTCATGGGTGCATGGCATAATATCAGCTCTTTCTGCTCAGCTCATTTAAAGGAGGTCTCTACTATACATATAGCAGGGATGTGGTGGCTCAGTAGCTAAAACACTGAGCTTGTTGATCAAAAGGTCTGCAGTTCAGCGGTTCGAATCCTTAGTGCCGCGTAACGGGGTGAGCTCCCGTTACTTGTCCCAGCTTCTGCCAACCTAGCAGTTTGAAAGCACGTAAAGAATGCAAGTAGAAAAATAGGGACCCCCTTTTGTGGGAAGGTAACAGCATTCTGTGTGCCTTTGGCATTTAGTCATGCTGGCCACATGACCACAGAGACGTCTTTGGACAGTGCTGGCTTTGAGCACCGCCCCCTAGAGTCGGGAACGACTAACACGTATGTGCAAGGGGAACCTTTACCTTTATACCATACATCGATGCTTACCAATGGATGATGAACAGATTTCTTTAGAGGTGGAGCAGCCCAAATCCATTTAGAAAGATTGCAAGAAAACAAAAGTACTTGCTTTTTTCTTTTTTTTTTAAATAAAGGTTTCTTCTTTTGCAGGCAATCGGGGCCCGTAACTTACTGAAGTCCATAGCAAAGCAAAGAGAGGCCCAACAGCAACAACTCCAAGCATTAATCACCGAGAAGAAGACGCAGTTGGAAAGGTTAGGAATGGACAAAGGAATTCCCAAATATGTGCTAAACACATCCTAGGTTTCCTGGCCCCAAAAACTGAAGCCCCAGGAGGTCTCCTGCCCTTAAAGCATCTGATCCTTAAATCAGGGAGGGATATCATTTTCTTTCTGTCCCCAGACATCTCCCCCCACCCCAAAAAAATGTGGTGCCGTCTCATGAGATTTGTTATCCTATATTAGTGTTTCTCAACCTTGTCAGAGGAATTCTGGGAGTTGAACTCCACTCTTCTTAAAGTCGCTGAGGTTGAGAAACCCTGCCCTAGATTCTCTTCTACTTAAAAAAATATTAGTTTGTTTTTTTTTTTTAATTGGGGTGGGGCAAGACACAGAAGATATTTCGGCAGGAGATGGATGCGAGATGTCCCGCCTCTGCTGAGTGGAGTTTGCTCCCGAGTAATCCCAAGGTGAATAGCAAAAGCACATAGACTTATATACTGCTTCACAGTGATTTACAGCCCTCTCTAAGTGGTTTACAGAGTCGGCCTATTGCCCCCAACAACCTGGGTCCTCATTTTACCCATCTCAGAAGGATGGAAGGCTGAGTCAACCTTTGAGTTGGTCAAGAACGAACTCCTGGCACTTGGCAGAGTTAGCCTTTAATAGCAATAGCACTTACACTTACATATCGCTTCACAGTGCTTTACAGCCATCTCTAAGCGGTTTACAGAATCAGCCTATTGCCCCCAACAATCTGGGTCCTCATTTGACCGACCTCGGAAGGATGGAAGACTGAGTCAACCTTGAGCCTGGTGAGATTCGAACTGTCAAATTGCAGGCAGCCGGCAATCAGCAGAAGTAGCCTGCAGTACTGCACTCTAACCACTGCACCACTGTGGCTCAGTGAGAAAAACTAATAAAAGAAAATGAAGCTATGTTTTAAAGCGTTCCCTCGGGCTGACTTTCTCCATTTCAACCACAGCATTGGGAATTATGCCAGATGCTGTCGCAACCTGTTAGACCCCCCAGGTTAGAGAAAGTGCCTTGCTTAATCACATTATCCTCATAGCATCGGTTTCCCTCTTTCATATGCATTGCATAAATGGGGGAACGGGTTTGTTTCCATGGGTTCGTTGCCATCTTGACTCTTTTGCTCCTCTCCCTGTGTACATTTTGCTTGCCAGATAGGACAGAGCAGGAGCGCTTGCGTTTTGGGAGGAGCAGGTTATTTAGCATTTGAGGAGGAAAACAATCCGCCCAACCCCAAGACTAATCATTATGGAATCCTTGGTGCTCTCTGAACTTGGTTGTTTGCTTCCAGACATTTCATGACCCAACATCATCAGTGTGAATGAATGTGGGGTTTGTGACCTCTTCGGCCATCAATAGACACATAGAGGTAAACCACATTTACACATCAGTCAAAAACATACCTAAGAAGGAAACTAAAAGACCAGACCCCATCTGCTCCAGCAGCCAACATCTAGATAAGCAGGGATTAACACCAGACAAGTAAGCAGGAAACAATACCATAATAAAAAAACTGACAAGGAGAAAAACACACCCCCATCTAAGCTGGGCAAGCTACTATATATAAATAGAGTGCACTGAGGACCCCATAGTTCAACCCTGAGCTTTATATATTCTTTTCTATTAGCATAGAATAGAAGAATAGAATTCTTTATTGGCCAAGTGTGATTGGACACATAAGGAATTTGTCTTGGTGCATACACTCAGTTTACATAAAAGAAAAGATATGTTCGTCAAGAATCATAAGGTACAACACTTAATGGTAGTCATAGGGAACAAATAAGCAATCAAATCATATTAGGAAACAGTCAATATAAATCTTAAGGATACCAGCAACAAGGTTACAATTACAGTGTTATTGGTTATTGGTGTCATGGTTATCTCTGGAGGTTTTCTAAAGCGCTTACTGTATTTTTCTGAGTATAAGACACACTTACCTTTTTTGGTGAGGAAAAGAAGAAAAATTTCCCTCTGCGATGAGCAATTTTGCCTCATTGCAGCAAACAGCCTGCTTTACTTTCATTTTCGTTTTCAGCATAGCTTGATTAGCACAAGGAAAAAAAAATCTGCTCCAACAATTTACCTCTTTGCAGCAAGCAGCAGAGCCCTGCGCAAAACAGCTGAGAGCAAATCAGCTGAGAGTCGGGAGGCGGATCCAATCAACTTGTGCTAATTAGGCTGTGCTGAAGCTGAAAGGAGCTGTTTTTTCTTGCTGTTTGCTTGCAAGGAGGTAACTGCTGCCAGCAGAGGCCAAAGGGTGGGGGCCAGTGGGTGGGCAGGACTACATTCGGTGTATAAGACGCACCTAAATTTTTACCCCCTTTTAGGGGGGAAAAGGTGTGTCTTATATTCCGAAAAATACGGTAAATATAAATGTATACCAAATACCACTGCCTCCTTTTTCCAAAGGGCCAATTTATTTATTTATTTTATATATATGTGTGTGTGTGTGTGTGTGTGTGTGTGAGTGTGTTTGCTTTAGTTTATATGACGCCCTTCTCCGGAGACTCAGGGTGGCTTACAATGCAATACCCTTCATACTTTTATATATTTATACAAAGTCATCTTATTGCCCCCACAATCTGGGTCCTCATTTCACCTACCTTTGAAAGGATGGAAGGCTGAGTCAACCTTGAGCCTGGTGAGATTTGAACTTGCAGTAATTGCAAGCAGCAGATGTTAATAACAGTGCTTTAGTCCACTGTACTACAGGCTCTTTATTTTATTCGGCTTATATGCCGCCCTATCTCCCAATAGACTCAGGGCGGCCCACAATAATAAAAACACAAGCCACAATACAAAATAAAATCTAAAATCTAAACAATTTAAAATTTAACCCTTAAAACCCCCCATCAGACCAGGTCAAGCGATTTAAAAAGCCAAGTTTTTAATTCACGACGGAAGGTGCGAAGGTCAGGCGCTAATCAGAACTCCAAGGGAAATTGATTCCAGAGGGTGGGCGCACCCACCGAGAAGGCTCTACCCCTGGGGGCCGCCAGCCGGCACTGTCTAGCCGACAGCACCCTGAACAGGCCCTCTCTATGGGCGCGAACTGGGCAAGGGGATATCATTACTGGCTGTAGGTGGTCCGCCAAATATCCTGTGCAATTAGTTGCACAGCCTTCCAACACTCCCAGAACACTTTTCTTCCTCCCTCCCTCATCTGCCCAGAGCTGTCCTGATTGTCCATCCCCTGATCCATCAGGGAATGGTCTTCTCTCTGTTCTTGGGAGCCGGTTGTCATAAAACAGCTGCTGAAAAATTCAAAAGAATGCTGGAAGGTTTTTTTTTTTTTTTTACTCCCTAAAGTATTCTGATGCTTCTTGAATAACTCAAGAATGCAAACACATGGAAGCCATCAGCTCCCTGACGGGGCTCTTTTTGCCAGCTGAAAAATCCCCCCCTCCCCCCAGTTGTTCATCCTTCAAGCTGTCTTCAAGCCCAGCCAGCTCATTCTTTGCTTTCCTTGTTCCTCAGGTACCGAGTGGAGTATCAAACACTGTGCAAAATAGAAGCGGACCAGAATGAATTCATCGACCAATTTATCTTCCAGAAGTAGACCAAGAATTGACGGCAAACAGCGGACCAACAGAACTTGACCAATTCCTGTTGTTCCAGAACAGGCAATTTGGACAGGCTGTGAAAGCATCGACTTGCAAGATCTCCATTCCAGAGAGTTTTCATTTTCCCCATGCAACCTGCCCTGTGGTTTGGGGGGGGGGTAATGAAAACCACAGTTGGCAGGTTCCCTGGGAAGATGTTGGCCATTGGATGTGCTTCCAAAGGATGAGAAGGAAGGAGCAACTCTTGTATTTAAGTCTTCTTTTTTTTTTAACAGCTGTTTATAATGAGAGTTTCGATCTCTCAACTGTATTTCTCACTGGGTTTGTGCATCTTCCCCACTTTTTAAGAAAATAAAATGCTTCGAGAAACAATTAACCTTTTGAAATGCTGCGTTTACCCACTGCACTTCTATCATGGTGAAGTTCGGTAGAGAGAAGGTAGCGTGCCAGAAACAGATCACATATATGGCCAGTGAAAGAGAGAGGAGGAAAAAGTGGAAGGCACCTGAATCCAACTTTAATCCCACTCCATGGGGGTGAGGTCCAAAAAGTCAAAATGGCATGTAATCGAAGCCCTGCTTTTTCTGCATGCACATCTGGGTGGAAGGCTGGTTCAGAATCAGGAGACCTGATCACATCTCAGAGGCTTACATAACCCTTCAGGTCAATCTTTACTCCTGGTGTTGATCCATTTTTCAGAAATGATTGTCCTTTCCTTTTTCATGGAGCTGAGAGGGAAGTATTGTGTTGTGGTCCACCGACGGTCTGTGTAGCTGGCAGCAGAGTCGGATAGTGAGGAGGCTGGGGAGGAACATGGGCCAGTTCTGGAGTCTGGGAACGACTCGGATGAAAGCTCTGCGTTGGAGGCAGAGAGGGGGCCAAGGCCATCTGGGAGTTATGTGCTGACTCTGGAGCCTCCAGAGTCTGACATCAGCGAGGCAGAGGAACAGGGGGAGCCTGTTCTCAGTGTGTGCATGCCAGAAGGCAAGAACAGTTAAGACAAATTGGATGACTAGGGAGTAAGGCTTGGACATGATTGGCCCGTCCCATAAGACATAAAGGTGGAGCAAAGGGACATGAGCCTTTGCAGGAAGCAACTTTGTTGGTTCTGGTCGGTTTAAACTCTGAAGCTCCGTTTTGACTTTGTGCTCCGTTTGGCCTTGCAAGGGTAATTGGCGATTAGGTCTTTGGCAGCGTTTCAAGGGAGGTAAAGGTGGGTGCTTATCAGTCTTATCCAGGGTGGATTTGATTTAAATCGAGTTGATTTAAATCACAATTTAAATCATGATTTAAATCACTAGTAAAAAGGCTTGATTTAAATCAACTCTATTTAAATCATAATTTTAAAGAGCAACTGTCATCTCTGCTACTCCTTTGATCCACTGTTGACTCACCGATAGTCCCAGTGTTGCAGAATATACAGCCTCATGCTACATAACTAAGCTCCATTTCATGCTGAATAAACTAAATTATTTATGTATCTTAAATAGAAAACTACCTTACGATCGATTTTTACCTCAAAAGTTTTTTATTAAAATAAATCCGATTAAAAAAAAATCTGATTTAAATTAAAAAAAAATCTGTTTTTTTTTTTTTAATCATTGATTTTTATCCACCCTGGTCTTATCCCTAAAGACACTGGCAGACTTCTGTCGGATTATTCACAAACTGCTTGGGACTCATTACGGGCTGTGAATGAACATAATTCACAGCCGCTGAAATAAAAAGAAGGTATGGGGACTAAGCGTGTGATTGTTACTGTCTCAGGAAGCCTTAGTGAGAACACAGAAGAGCCAGTTGGTTTCATGCCTAAAGGCAGGACTAACTCTTATCTCCTAGAGCAGGGGTGTTAAAACTCGTGGTCTTGCGGCCCGGATGTGTCACGCGCTGGCCAGGCCCACTCCCGGTTTAGCAAAGGGGAAAAAGTCGCGATACGTCACGTGATGACAACATGATGCTGCGAGTTTGACACCCCTATCCCAGAGAATTTCTTTAATCACTGTATCAGATTGACTCAAATATTGCATTGAAGCAGAGATGGGTTTCAGCAGGTTCTGACCAGTTCTGGAGAGCCGGTAGCGGAAATTTTGAGTAGTTCGGAGAACCGGTAATAAAAATTCTGACCCCATCTATTCTCTGCCTCCCAAGTCACAGCTGATCGGGAGGAAGTGGGGATTTTGTATTAACCTTCTCCTGGATTGGGGAGGGAATGGAGATTTTACAGTATCCTTCCCCTGCCACGCCCACCAAGCCACGCCCACAGAACCGGTAGTAAAAAAAATTGAAACCCACCACTGCATTGAAGGGATTTTTACATCCTTTCTTTCTCGGGCCATATTATACAGCTTTGACCTAGTTACCATTTGAAATTAGGGCGGGAGTTTATACTATATTACACTCAGAGCAACCCTATAGCCGACCTCCACTAATCTTCAGAAGCAAACGCTGTGTAGATCTTGATTGGTAATTGGATGGGGAACCATCAGGAGACCTCCGAGCGGGAGAGTAGCGTAGGAGAAACATTTTAGTAAAAGTAACAGTTGGAAGGGATCTTGGTGGTCTAATCCAACTCCCTGCTCAGGCAGAAGACTTTATGTCAGTGTTTCTCAACCTTGGAAGCTTGAAGATGGTTGGACTTCAATTCCGGCTGGGGGATTCTGGGAGTTGAAGTCCACCCATCTTCAAGCTACCAAGGTTGAGAAACACTGCCCTATTGTCAGCACTTCAACCTGCATTTACTCTAGTGCTGACATAAGAAGGAGAAGAGGGGGCAGCTGGCAAGAGGACGCTTGACTTCTCACCTACTTATTTTCCCTGAAGATAATATCCCCTAGGAGATGAGATGGGAGGGGGGACATTCCTGGGAGCTTAAGTAGTAGATATGGGGAGAGTGATTTGGAAGAGGGCCAATGAGACGCAGAGAATTGGGGAACGGAAAGGGAAGGTTTGGGGTCAGGAAGTCAGAGTTGGCTACGCCACGATTGGGGACAGGTTGTCGTGCTTAATAAAATGAAAGATTTCTTCAAAGACTACCTGTTTGGAAATGCAATTTATTTTATTTGAGACAACATCGAAACCTGACACCTATGTCATTCTGGACAAATAACAGTCCAATTTCTTAAAAGCCTCCAGTGGTAGAGCACCCATAACATCTGAAGGTAATAACCCATTCCACTGATTGATTGTTCTCACTGACAATTGCCGTCTGTCTTAATTCTAGGTTGGATCTCCCTTGGATAAGTTTCCAGCCCTTACTTCTTGTCCTGCCCTCAGGCGCAGGGATTCAGATCTTCTAAAAGCGTTCGAACCTTGTCCCATCTGGTCGTCTTTTATCAATGCTTATTTTAATGGGTTTGTAACATGTTTTAATTCCTGATTTTATTGGACAGCACCCAGAGTCACTTGGGGTGAGATGGGCAGTCATATACATTTGTTAAATAAGTAAAAAAAAAAAAAAAAAAAAAACCTACAGGAGGTAGTCATGGGGACCTCAGAAGTGGATTAAACTTGTGAGAAATTTTTTTCTCTTCCTATTGGTTTAAACGAGCAATCCCCAGATTTAGAGTCCAGATGGCACATCGTCCCGATGTGCTCGTTCGTGTGTGTGTGTGTGCGTGTAATATGAGGGTGCCCGGCGAGACCAGAGAAAATTAGTAAAGACAATATATATTTGATTATACATGTAATAACAGCGGCAAGGATTGTTTATGCACAAAATTGGAAAGCAGAGAAAATACCATCGGAGGGATAAGTAATTAAAATTTTTTTAGACTGTACAGAAATCAACAGATTAACTATGATGAAAAAAGAAAGAAGATTCAGAATATTTTAAGATATGGAATCAATTTTACTGTTGGTTAGAAAAGAGATATAAATAAGATTTAAAAGAGATTGGGGGAAAAAAATGTTGTAACAATAATATATTAGTGGAAAATTTTTGTAATGGACTTGATGAGAATGAAGATAGAAGAGATAAGAGAAGAGAAGAAGTTTTTGGAGATAACACCGAAATGTCACATTTATTTATTTGTTTATTGGTTCAATTTATATGCCACCCTTTTCCGGAGACTCAGGGCGCCTTACAATGCGTTAAGCAATAGCTTTCATACTTTTGTATATACCTACTTAGTAGGGCTTTCGCAACCCCACCACCACCACCAAGCGGTGTTCTTTTTTATACAAAGTCAGCTTATTGCCCCCACAAACTGGGTCCTCATTTTACCTACCTCGAAAGGATGGAAGGCTGAGTCAACCTTGAGCCTGGTGAGATTTGAACTTGCAGTAATTGCTGGCAGCTGGTGTTACTTAACAGTACTTTAGTCTGCTGCGCCACCAAGGCTCTTTTTTTTATTAAAATATGAAACGCTTCACGAATTTGCATGTATGAGATGGGTGGCCATCTAAATTTGACCAATCAATAATTCTATGTAACCTGAGATAAAATCTATATTTCACCTATTCCTGGAGTCTTATATGCTGACCCCTCTCATCCCTGGACCCTGCTTTTAAAAAGGGGCTTTGCCGTTTCTTCTCTGATCAATGTTATAAGAAGCTGGACTGGATCCTAACATGACCTAGTGACAAGATTCATAGATTGATAGATTTAGATAGACAAAAATAACAGATATAGAGAGATAGTAGTTTTTTAAAAAATCAATAGAGGGCCAAGTCTGTCCTTCACCTCCCTCCCTCCCCCCCCCCAGAATAGAAGATTAAAGAAGGACTCCGGTGTCCCAAAGGTGCTTTTTTTCAGGAGGCAACTGGACTTTCTTGTTTTTTCTTTTGAAGACGTTTTGCTTCTCATCCAAGAAGCTTCTTCAGTTCTGACTGAACGGTGGAGTCAGAGCTGAAGAAGCTGCTTCTTCAGAGGGCGAGGCTTCTGTGGGGAAAGCCTGAGGGAGAGAAGGGAATAAGAAAGGAGAGGCTTCTGTGGGCAGGAAAAAAGAGCCCAGCAAACAGTTCAAAAGAGAGAGGGAGGGTAGGAAAGAAGGGCTGACCAGCCACCTGGATACCATCTCATTTATTTATTTATCAAATTTCTATACCGCCCTACTCCCGAAGGACTCAGGGCGGTGAACAGCCAAGATAAAATACAGATAATACAAATATTAAAATCCCTTAAAATTTTTAAATATTTTGGCCGAAACACAGATTAAAACACCCAATTTATAAAATCACGAATTAAAAATTTAAAAGAGGAGAATTAGGCCAGGCCAGCCTGCTGAAATAAAAAAGTTTTGAGAGCACGACGAAACGTGTGCAGGTCCGGGATCCTCCGTATCTCTGGGGGGAGCTTGTTCCAGATGGTAGGTCATTATGTGACCTGCCTGCTGGGCAAAGACTGACGACCACGTGACCCAAGCAAGTAGAGGGCCCAACAGGGATGGGTTCTACTTACCTTTACTACTGGTTTGCAGCGGGGCCGTGTGCGCGCGCTTGCTTTGCTCGCGCATGTTCTTCTGCGTTTTGGTGACATCGGGGTCGGTGGGCGGAGCCTCCTGCCGGTTTTATTACCGGTTCTATAGAACCGGTGCGAACCGAGGGCAACTCACCACTGATGCCTGAGGGAGGGACCAGTGTGGACTGGCAGCCCTACCAAGAGGGCCAGGAGAACCCGGATTCCAGGTGCACAAGGAAGGAGAAGCACCAGCAATTTTGCATCTGGGTTTTTCCCCCCCTGCAATTTAAGAAAAGCTTTTTACAATGTTGGGGTAACTCATCTGGTCTCAAGTATCCCCGCACGTCTGGTTGCTCTCTTCACCTCAGATTTGTGAAACGACCCCTTTTACGAGGAAAGCACGTTGCTTTTATGGCATAACACTGTTTCAGGTGGTTTTCTAAGATCCCACCGGAGAATATTTTCCATCTGACAGGCACACTGAGGCCTAGTCCCTACAGGTAGTCCTCGACTTACCACAGTTTTTTTTAGTGACCGTTGGAAGTTACAACGGCACTGAAAAAAACCGATTTATGACCATTTTTCACACTTATGACTTTCGCAGCATCCCCACGGTCACGTGATTTACATTCGGATGCTTGACAACTGGTTCGTATTTATGACGGTTATAGTGTCCTGGGGTCGTGTGATCATCTTTTGTGACCTTCTGACAAGCAAAGTCCATGAGGGAACCAGATTCGTATAGTAATCATGTCACTAATTTAACAACTTGCGGTTTCATTTAAAAAATGTGGCAAGAAAATGGGGTAAAGCTCACTTAACATCCTCACTTAGCAACGTAAATTCTGGGCTCTGTTGTGGTCATAAGTCAAGGACTACCTGTGCAGAGGCGGGTTTCAAAACCTGTCGCTACCGGTTCACTCGTGGGTGTGCGCGCGCTCATGCATACACGCGATGCTTCTGAGCATGTGCAGAAGCATCTGGACAGGTGGGTGGAGCCTGCCGCTACTAATGGTTTACCCAAACCAGGGCGAACTGGTAGCAACCCACCACTGTACCTGTGCTTTGCTCCAGTGGTGGGTTTCAAAAATTTTTACTACCGGTTCTGTAGGTGTGGCTTGGTGGGCATGGCATGGCTTGGTGGGCGTGGCAAGGGAAGGATACTGTAAAATCTCCATTCCCTCCCCACTCCAGGGGAAGGATACTGCATTTCCTCCCGATTAGCTGGGACGTGGGAGGCAGAGAATAGATGGGGGCGGGGTCAGTCAGTTCTCCGAACTACTCAAAATTTCCGCTACCAGTTCGCCAGAACCTGTCAGAACCTGCTGAAACCCACCTCTGGTTTGCTTCCTTAGGAACACAGACACACTTTTCCTCGATTTCACTGGCACATCTTCCTTCCCAAAGGAGAAAGGCCAAAGGTTTTATTTCTTCTTCTTTTTTTCAACTGGCTTATAAGCAGAGCTGAACAGTACAAAAAGCAACATCACAAGGGGAATTGCTAAGTAAGGAGCGTAGAAAGCAGCCAGGGTCAGGCGTTCCTGCAAAGTCTGTGGACCCGGGACTTTAGCGTTGGAGAAATCAGCAAACAGGATATGGGCCAAGCAAGGAACCACCGTTGTAGTTACATGCGTTGTGTAGATAATCACAGGAATCCGGATCCACTTGCAACTCCCTGCATTGAAAAACCAGGTTTTTTTTTAAATAATTGCAGCTGTAGGTCAAAACTCAAGTGTTCATTTTCTAATTTGCATACTTACTGTATTTTTCGGAGTATAAGACGCACCTTTCCCCAATTTAGGTACGTCTTATACACCGAATGTAGCCCCACCCACCCACTGGCCCCCACCCTTTGGCCTCTGCCTCGCAGCAGTTACCTCCTTGCAAGCAAACAACAAGAAAAAACAGCTCCTTTCAGCTTCAGCACAACCTAATTAGCACAAGTTGATTGTCCTTTGGATCAGCCTCCTGACTCTCAGCTAATTTGCTCTCAGCTGTTTTGCGCAGGGCTCTGCTGCTTGCTGCAAAGAGGTAAATAGCTGGGAGCAGATTTTTTTTTCTTGTGCTAATCAAGCCAGTGGTGGGATTCTACCGGTTCGGTAGAACAGGTAGTTAAGTAGTTAAGCAGCTTGGAGAACTGGTTGTTAAAAGAAATCTCCTTTTGTTTTTTTTCCCCCACTTTACAGGGTTAATCCTGTAAGGAATTACAACATTCGGTGTTGTTTCCTAACCTAATCTTTATTGCCCTGCTTACAGAAACTGCCTCTCCGGCAGTATGTCTAGACTTACTGTCGCTTCCGGAGGTTCTCGGAGGGTTTTTTTGGCTTGACTTTCTTAAAAGGGAAGGGTTGTTTTAAGCTTTTTACATCACTGTTGGGAGGAAATACTCCCCTGTTGGAGTTCTTCCAGCCAGGATGCAATGATCAGCACTTTGAAGAAATAATTGAATAATGAAGCAGAAGCTTTTAATGACAAGGAATCAAGATGAGTGACATTCAGCAAGGCTTCTTGGCTAGCTAGAAAGATTGACATTCAAACGTGAGTTTACATACCCTTTCTGACTTTTGGTTTTTGGTGAAGTTTAATTCTGTGCTTGGTGATCTTTAATCCTGTGTTTAGTGATGAGATAATTTTCCCTATTCAGCTTTGTTTGGAAGGAAAAATTTTAATCTCTATTCCTGAAAAGAAGCAGCTTTGGAAATCTGACTAGTTCTGTGTCTATTTGTTCTGGTAATTGGTTTAACAAGCAACAGATACTCTGTTTGCTCCTTGGCTTCATTCTGGAGAGTTTAAATCACCTCTCTGCTAAAGGGTTTCACTTTATGAGCAAGAGTTGGCTGCTGATAGTAAACATTGCATTTTAACTATTTTAATTCCTCAAGGTGCTCTGGCACCCTCCCTGATTTGCAACTCCAGTTTGCAGGTATTTCTAATCTAATGATTGGTATTTAGGGCAGCTTTTTGCAAGGAAAGAAGCTTTTTGAATTTTTGTGCAGGTAATCCTTGATTTACAACAGTTACAATGGCACTGGAAAAAGTGGCTTATGACCGTTTTTCACACTTATGACCATTGCAGCAAACTGTCATTAGGGCAAAGAAGCGATGCCACATGACCACCTGGCCACGGCCACTCGGTCACATGAAGCACCGCAGTTGTGAAATGAGTGACACGGTTGTTAATGCTGCAGTGGGCATAAATGATGACTAGTCATAGGTGTGAGGACCGGTCAAAAGTGTGAGGAACTGTCAGAAATAACTTTTTTCAGCCCTCTAGGTAGTCTCTATACACATCACCATGCCCACCCAGTCACATGACCACCAAGCCACGCCCACCCAGTCACATGACCACCAAGCCACACCTACCCAAATAAGCCACGCCTACAGAACCAGTTGTTAAAAAAATTGAATCCCACCACTGAATCAAGCTATGCTGAAAACGAAAACAAAAGTAAATCAGGCTGTTTGCTGTACCGAGGCAAAACTGCTCAGAGGCAGAGGGAGAGGGAGATTTCTTTTTCTTCTTTTCCTCACCAAAAAAGGTAGGTGCGTCTTATACACTGAAAAATATTGTTTGTAAATATTGGTAGTCCTCGACTTATAACCACAACTGGGACGAGAATTTCCCTTGCTAAAAAGGTGGTTGCAATGTTAACTGAGTCAGATCAATTTTATTAGTTTTTTATGCCACTGCTGTTAAGCAAATTACCGCAGTTAAGAAAATTACAAGCGTTGTTAAGTGAATTCAAATTTCCCAATTGACTTTGCTCCTTGGACGCCAATTGGGAAGGGGAAAATAGCTATAGCACTTAGACTTATATACCGCTCCACAGTGATTTTACAGCCTTCTAAGTGGTTTACAGAGTCAGCCTCTTGCCCCCAACAATCTGGGTCCTCATTTTACCCACCTCGGAAGGATAGAAGCCTGAGTCAACCTTGAGCCTGGTGAGATTTGAACTGCCGAACTGCAACTAGCAGTCAGCTGAAATAGCCTGCAGTGCTGCACTCATCAGTTATATTTTGCAATGCCATTGTAACCTTGAATAGTCACTAAACAAATGGTTGTAAATCAAGGACCACTACAACCAACTTCTTTCACTATTTCAGAACAGGTAGATAAGCCTGTCCAGGCTGCCAACAGTTGGCCCATTTCAGCATGAGGGGCTTTGGAGTCCGATGGTTCTCACGAACACCTCTTGACCTTCAATCTCCATTAGGAAATACTTGCATTCTTCTCTCCAAGGACAATTTATCATGGTTCTGTGCCAGGGCTGGGATTGAAAAATTTTAGCAACCAATTCTCTGCCCGGTTACTGGGTGGGCCTAGCCTAAACAGCTTCCTGCACAATGGTGTGTGTGTGGGGCGGGTGTTTTTGCCCTCCCCAGGCTCTGGAGGCCCTCCCAAGGCCAGAAATGGGCTATTTCCGGACTTCTGGTAGGCCCATTTTTCGCCCTCTCCAGGCTCCGGAGGCTTTCCTTGACCCTCTGGGAGGGCGAAAACGGCGTCCCCCCGGCCCCGGAGGCCCGCCAGAGGCCAGAAACGGGCCTGTTTCTGATTTTCTGGTGGGCCCAATTTTTGCCTTCCCAGGGCCTCCACGCAGGCCCTGCACTTACTTATCTGGCATCCAAAATGGCCCACGTGGGGACTCCTGGGAGGGGCAGGGCAGGGTGTGTGGGGTCAGCCATTCCTTGCAACTACCAGTTCGGCGAACCAGATTAAAATTAACATCCGGTCGGCCTGAACCGATCCGAACCAGCTCAATCCCACCCCTGTTCTGTGCCCACCCAATGTCATGCTCCCCTGGTTCTCACAAACCGGCATGCTTACCTTTCCAGAAGGCATAGGCAGCAACAGGAAAGAAAAATAATTGTGGAAAAGCTTCAAAGTACAGGAAAGACTGGAACCAGGGTTCTGGGTTTGCCACCAATGAATCCTTGAATGTAGTTTTGTACCAGGTCAACATATCGATCAGCTTTAGGAACAGAGAAGATTGGTGAGTAAGAAAGAGGAGGAGGAGGAGGGCACCTAAATCTTCCTTTTAATCTTCTATCTATGGTGGGGTGAGACGACAAAATTCAATTGGCATCTGCAACTGTGTAATAGAAACTCTGCCCTATTTTAATGCTGGGTGGGAAACTGATGCAAAGCATGTAAGTTTGGCCAGTTTTGTTAGCAGGGTGCAAATTTTTCCTTCTTTCTCAAACTATGTCATAGGTTTTGATGACAACTTTTACAGGCCGTACAGAAGAAACTATCCATCACTCAGGTTGAACTGAGGACTCCTTGGTGCTCTCTGAGCTTCAGTGCTTATTTGCTTGCAGACATTTTATGATCAAATCTGGTAACAGCATCAGTGCGGGTGAGTGTGGCGTTTGCTCCCTGTTTCTATACAGTAGCTTGCCCTGCCAATGTTGGCTTTTCTCTTTTTTTTGTAATTTTTATTTTATTTTATGCCCAAACAAACATACATCAATCTTCCCTTCTGTGCGACATTTTGGTGTTTTCTCCGTGACTTCTTCTTTTTTTGTTTCTTCTGTCTTACTTTTCACCAAATCTATTATACCATTTCTCCAAAAGTACACTATTCTAATTATGCCATTTTCTTACATAGCTATTAATTTACTTGTCTGTATTTCTTTTCTAATCAATGGTAAAATTGATCCCATATCTTAAAGTATTCTGAATCCCAATGTTGGATTTTCTCCTTGGTAGTTCTTTGATTAGGGTATCAAGTCACTCGGTTGAGTGACGAGCAGGGGGCTCTCACACTAAAGGGCTTAGACAAGATAACTTGAGGGGCTCCAAAACAGTGGTGGGTTTCAAATTTTTTTACTACCGGTGCTGTGGGTGTGGCATGGTGGGCGTGGCATGGCTTAGTATGCGTGGCAGGGAAGGATACTGTAAAATCTCCATTCCCACCCCACTCCAGGGGAAGGTAATGTAAGGATCAAATCCAGCTTCTTTTAACTTTGATTCAAGAAGGCGCAAAGTTCTTTCCTAAAAGGAGAGTCCAGGGATGAGAGGGTTTAGCATATCAGGTTCCAGGAATAGGCGACATGTAGATGTTATCTTTTTTCATAACAGAATTTAAGATCTTTACGTGTTTATGGGTCAAATTTATATGATAAAACACAGGGAAGAGGTTTACATGCATTTTGATCCAGTTTTTCAGATCAGATACACAAACTGTTGTAAAATGGATGGAATGAAACCCAGCTTTTGCCCAACAGGCTTACTTGCAAATTCTGACCTTTGATACATAGAATCAACGCGTTTCCTAATCCCAGAGTGTCGAAAGCGCTGTCTATGAAGAAACCTCCATCTTCCCCAAAGACCCTTGGTAATCCAGTCAAGCCACAGGGATCTATCCCAGGTGGGAGACGCGCTGGATCCTCCCATCCCCGGTCAGACTCATCCAGAGCTAGAGGGTCCATGCAGCTTCCCCCACTTCCCCAAAGAATCCCGCTTCTTCTCAGCCTCTTCAGGCAGGAACGCGGAATCAAGTGGATTGATCCCAGCACTGGATCCCAGATTCTTAGGCAAAGCGGATCCCCGGCGCTTGCAGGTTGGACCAGCCAGGAGAGCTCGGCGGTTCCTCTCTACTTACGGCGGAAGGGTAAAGTCCAGGCAGCAACGCCTGCAGATCGAAGAATAAAGTGATCGGGATATGAGTGAGGAAGTAGAAGACGAAGAGCCACTCGAGGACGCGCGCCACAGCCATCGCCTTTTCGGTGTCCGCCGAGCTGGCAAGCGCCGGGAACGAACGATCGCCTTTGCTCTGCACCCATTGGCTCTCCCTGGAGGGGGCGTGGCCTCCCGCCCAGATGTCTACGCCCAACTTTCCCAAGTTGTCCTTTTGGCAGGCGAGGAAAGGTCTTCCGTGGACCCAGCAGGACAATTTCCCCACGATCCGCCGAATTTGGCTTTTGGAGAGCGGCCAAGATGAGATGGGGCGGAGGAGAAGCCTCGCAGTCGCTCTTAAATCAACCGCCGTTGCCAAGAAGCAGCCGGGAAAAGAGGGGAGCCTTCAGGGATGGATGGAAGGCCCTCTAAGCAAGAGTGGCTGGGTCTGCTTGCCCCAGATTTAACCATGCCTTGCTTAATTAGTTAATGAATTAGTTAATTAGTTAACTTAATTAATTAGTTCTAAGTTGGGCTTAGACATTTTAGAAGTCATTCATTTTCATTTTATCATTTATTAGATTTGTATACTGCCCTATTCCCGAAGGACTCAGGGCGGTGAACAGGCACAGAATAAAACACATAAATACAAAAGTTAAAAAACATAATTAAAACCAAATTAAATAATTTCGCCCGAGACAATTAAAATTCCCAATAATTTAAAAACAAATTAAAATTTCAGTTTAAAAAATTTAAAAGAAAGGGGAGAAAATTAGGCGAGGCCAGCCTGCTGGAATAGGAGGGTGTTAAGAGCACGGCGGAAGGTGTGCAGATCCTCCGTATCTCCGGGGGGAGCTCGTTCCAGATAGGAGGTGCCCCCACAGAGAAGGCCCTCCCCCTGCGGGCCGCCAGTCGACATTGTTTGGCTGACGGCACCTGGAGGAGCCCCTCTCTATGAGAGCGTACCGGCCGGTGGGAGGCTGTTTGTGGTAGTAGGTGGACCCGTAAATAACCAGATCCTAAGCCATGTATGCCGAGTTCAGTCTGACCTAAGCATAGTACATAAAATTATCTGCCACAATGTCCTTCCTGTCAATGACTACTTCAGCTTCATACACGAGCAAATAATAGATACAAACTCAAGGTAAACTGCTCCAAACTCGATTGCAGAAAATATGACTTCAGTAACAGAGTGGTCAATGCCTGGAATGCACTACCTGACTCTGTGTTTTTTTCCCCAAACCCCCAAAACTTTAACCTTAAACTGTCTACTGTTGACCTCACCCCATTCCTAAGAGGTCTGTAAGGGGCGTGCATAAGCACACCAGGATGCCTACCATCCCTGTCCTAATATTCCTTACTTTTACTTACTCTTAGTAAGTAAAAGAGTAAGTAATTTTACTTACTCTTTTCATGTATTCAAATTATGTTTATACTTTTACCTGTAGAAACACATATATATATATATGCATATATATATATATGTTTGACAAACTTATGATTATTATATGATTATGATTAATGAACAGGACTCTAAATAACCTGCACAAGTTGCGCCCATACAATTATGTAGATCGGAGTGTCCAATCTTGGCAACTTTTAAGATTTGTGGACTTCAATTCCCAGACTTCCCCAGCCAGCTATGCTATGGCTTCTGGAAGTTGAAGTCCACAAATCTTAAAAGTTGCCAAGATTGGATACTCCGATCTATAGATGCAACTTGTGCAGCTTATTCAGGGTATTTTTCATTAAGCAAGGCATGGTTAAATTTCGGGCAAGCATGCCTGCAGACCCAGCCAATCTTGCTTTGAGGTCCTTCCATCCCTGGAGCTCCAAAGTCTTAAATGTTGCCAAAGTGACACCCCAGTGGTGAAATCTATTTTTTTTTACTACTGGTTCTGTGGGCGTGGCTTGGTGGGCGTGGTACGGCTTGGTGGGCGGGCCAGGGAAGGATACTGCAAAATCCCCATTTCCTCCCTACTCCTGGGGGAAGGATATTGCAAAATCTCCATTCCCACCCCACTCTGAGGCCAGCCAGGGGTGGTATTTGTTGGTTATCCAAATTACTCAAAATCTCTGCTACCGATTCTCCAAACTGCTCAAAATTTCTGCTACTGGTTCTCCAGAACCTGTCATAACCTACCGGATTTCACCTGTGACACCCCCTCCATCATGTAGATTAAAAATGTGGTTGACGAGTTTGGGAAGTCCGAAGTTGACTTGCTGTTCAATATTGTTATTGGATTCTGGAAGGCTGGACAGCCAGTAGAATTCTGGGAGTTTAAGTCCACATCTCTTAAATTTGCCAAGGTTGAGAAACATAGGACTTAGATGATGGAGATCAAGTCTAGCCAACAGTTGAATGAAACTTCCTGGTGGAAGAGACTTAACTGGATCTCAATACACTGTTATTTTGTTGCTGTTTTCTAGAGGATACTTTGGAATTACGGATTCTGGAGTCCAAATCACGTGGAATATAGTTAGCAGAATGAGCTGTGGCCAATGCTGCTGGAGAAGTATCAACATGGCAAGTTTCAGTCGATATGGAAGCATATTCAGAAAAATTGATTCAGAACCACTTTTTAAAATGCACCAAGTCGACAATTAAGCAGCCGCAACAGGAAGTTTATGGAAAGAGTTCTGTGTTTCTTTTAAATTTCTGAGGCTGCATTATTTTAGAATATTTTAGCTTTGTTTAAATTAACTCATTCCATCTGCGCTCTACAACGCATCCATAATCAAACCCCTTTTTTGGTTTTTAAAGGAGTCTGCACATATCTCAGCAGAAGAGGTCTCTTGGATGTCTGAGAAGGAAGGAGAAACACTAAGAGATGCTCCTTTTAGCTGAAGTAATTTTGTTAAACAAGTTAACATTTTATCAAAAGGTCAGAGATGCCATTTTACTGAAAAGAACTGGTTTTAAAATGTTGAGAGACTTGAACACTTTGTATTGCTTTCAACCTATTTAAAATACTTTGTATGTATTTTTATAGGGCTATTATATCCAACCTGCAAGAATTTCCATTACTGCTACATGGCAGTAAAAACCAGTAGAAACTGCTAATGTTGCCATCTAATGGGGTTCATTTGGATGTTTTGTTCAAGATGACAATCGTGCCATAATTCACGATTCTCATTTGCCCTTATTAGCGTTATAAGCCAATATTAGCATTCTAATACTGGCTTATAACGTGGTAGCGCAGTGATTAGAATGCAGTATTGCAGACTAATTCTGCCCACAGCCAGGAGTTCGATCCTGACCAGCTCAAGGTTGACTCAGCCTTCCATCCCTCCGAGGCTGGTAAAATGAGGACCCAGACTGTTGGGGGCAACCTGCTGACTCTGTAAACTGCTTAGAGAGGGCTGTAAGGCACTACAAAGCGGTATATAAGTCTAAGTGCTACTATTACTATTCTCCATGTTGCTACATTAACAGTTTATCAATTGATGAAAGATTATTGGTTCTACATTTCATACTTGTCCTCGTTACTTAACATGCCACTTGCCTCCAATGTACCACTGCAATATTACCTCTAATATGGTGCAAATATATCTCTGTAGTTTATCTCCCAGAGTTGACAATGTGTTAGCAAAGCAATATCACATACAGCTGAAAAAGTGTGACTATCACGGTGATATCAGCCAAAATCTCAACAGTGCAGCAACGAGCTGCTGCAATGAAAAAATTAAGATATAAACCAATATAATCTTCCTTTCTTTTCATTTTAGGACTTGATCTGTATAGGAAAAATCCTCTGAGCCATTAATTTTATAGGACTGTTATAAAATACGCAGGTTTTAAGGAACTAGTATTGTTTTGTATGATTATTGCACAAAAATGTTTGAAGAGGGTAAAAGATTAGTTTGCTAAATAAAGGAAGATACAAATTGGCCGAAGAGGTTGTAGAAAAAATGCTTTTAAAAGTAAAAAAAAAACAGCCTCTGATGATTGCG
This sequence comes from Arizona elegans, assembly GCA_022577455.1. Taxonomy (NCBI): domain Eukaryota; kingdom Metazoa; phylum Chordata; class Lepidosauria; order Squamata; family Colubridae; genus Arizona; species Arizona elegans. The sequence continues at coordinate 8,514,481 of JAKOOJ010000017.1, forward strand.
CGGCTCAGCTGGGTATGGGGGTGTGTGTGTGTGTGCAGGGATTTTTGCTACGGGTTCTCCGAACCACCCACCGACATCGCTACCAGATTGGGTGATCCGGTCCAAACCGGGAGCATTTCATCCCTGGTCTATAGTAGCCAAAATCAGAAAGATAAGCTTATATATTTTAATAAAAATTGCTTGGAAAAAGCATTGCTAAATAATAGTTTTGAAACCAGTTGGGCACAGTGGCAAGAATTTAGCGCTTCCTCTCTCAGTTAAAATAAGTATATTTACTGACTAAGCTTTTGCCCCTTTACAAATGAGAGGTCTCTGAAGAGGACACTCCTCTTTATTCGGGGCTAAACACCACACTCCTTTATTTTCTCTTTGAATTTAGTTTCTTGTTCCCTCATTGTCCATGTTTATTTCTGTAACTGTCTTCTTCTTTGTCTGAATCCTTCTCAAAAGCGTGATGTCTAGCCCTTGAGTTAAAAACCTACTGCCCATGAGTGAAGAAAGCTCTAGAATTCTCACCTCAGTTAATATGGAAAATGCAACCTTGCTTTCAGTCCTGTAGCTACATTTAGTTGCCAACCCTGGAGAGTCAGTCATAATGTAAGTAGTCAGAGGTTCCAGTTATTCAACCAGCTCTCTGTGACCCCTCAATGGCCTTCTTTAAATGCAACTTCATATAACAGATCCTTGGAAGAGTACAAATCCGTTATTAATGAGTTGCATGCCTCAAATCAGTAGAAAGATAAAACAACAATAACAACATAGTCACGGAAGTTTGTTTGCTTGTTTGTTTCAAATGTCACATTTAATGTTTTCACCACTGTACTTCAAAATCTACATTGTACAAAGTGACCCGCAAGTGTGCCACATTTAACAGACCAACCTCTGAGATTTTACCTTTCATACCAGTGTCTTCATGGGCTCTTTTTAAGTTAAAAAGACGATTCTCATTCAAGTTAATTGAAGTGTTGCAGTTGGTTTTGTTTGCTTTAAGTTCTCAGGAGCCACACAAAAAAACAAAGATATTTCATCATCTTTGTTTGAGAAATTCAAAATTTGTCTTTTTTTCCCCAGCAAAATGACTACTTCATTGAAGTTAAAACTTCCAAAAACGTAAATTAATAGAATCCAGTTCCAACTCAAATCACCCTTCCTGAAAATACTCTGCTAAATACAGATAACTTACAATAACTTTAACAGTTAATTGTCCATGACAAACACCAAGGTTTCTCTTATTTTTTTTTAATATCCCAGACCAACATTCAAAAATTCGAGACCATCCATTCGTTATTTCTTTGTACAGTTGAAAAACAGTCTTCAATTTTTCTTGCCTTTTTTAAATATAAAAGTTGGAAGGGACATTCAAGTTTCAAGTCTCCACACTGGACTAAAAAAAAAAAAAATATCAGGTGGAGGTAAACAAGCCATGTTGTATACTTCCAGGAGGTAGAGGCCTTCAATTTGTGTTCATATATATATATACATATGCACAGAATAATTCAGTGTTTGAACAGAACACACACAAAAAGGAATTAGCCAAAAAGTAATAAAAGTTATTTACTACTGTGACATTTCAAGACTTCCACAGCTTTGCCTAATGACACAAATACAATTAACATAATTCCCTATGTGCTTTCCCCCACTATTTTTTTCATTTCTTTTTCGTCCAACTGTCCAGTGCAGGATTTTAAAAAAAAAAATCACAAAGTTTCACAGATCTAAAAATGTGTAAACTACTTTCTCATGCGCACTTCTCTCTCTCTCGTTCTCTCGCTCGTTCTCTTTCTCTCCATGGCAATGGATATCAAGATTTTTTATGAAATATTAGCCCCCCAATGGAATGCGTGCTGGGGCAGAGGGAAGGGAAGGGAAAGGGATGGTTCATGTAAGAAAAAGAGCAGAAAAAGCTTCTAATAAAAATAGATTAAATATATATATTTATATATATTTATTTATAACTTGGGAAGGGTTCAAAGGAAAAGACACTTTTCTCTCCTAGTCAAAACTCATTCTCTCTACTCACAAAATCAGACTGGAAAACAGCACACAGGCATCATCAGCACTTCGCTACTGAGAAGCTATGGAGATGGATGTGACCACCAGGTGACGTTGCCCTCCCACGCTTGGGCACTGCCCTCTGATGAGGCTTTATGATTGGTCATGATTTAAGTTTTGTATTCCCTGTTTTGTTTTTCAAGCAAAAGTCCCAATTCTTCAGGAATGGCTCAATATCAAAATAGCTTGTCCTTTGATACAATTTCACTTTTAAAACTGAAGAAAAAATAAAAGGTTCAATCTTTTTTGTCGTTGTTGTTCCGAGCCAAGCAAGATTCACAGCTGCACTACAATTCATAAATTTAAAAAAAAAAAAAAGTGCAACCCTGGATAAAATATATATTTTTTTTTTCCTAAAAGCACAACCCCACCTTTGACAGGATTTAAAAGCCTAGTTAACATTTTTTCTAACTCTTATTTGTATAACATACAAGGATAGTGGTTGTTAATTTAAAACTTCATTAGTAAAATTACAGTACAAGCATGATTAAATCTCCAGAATTGCAAATCCCAGAATCCAGTGGAAAGCTACATTATGTCTTCAGTAGTATACTGTATCTCCCACTTTCATTCCCAGACCAGTGGAGATGGTGGCATCTCAGACGGCTGAGCAACAGTGGAACTAGAAAGCAAGAAACAGAGAAGATCAACTTTCCCTCTCAAGAGGTTGGAGGGGCAGAGACAATGCTAAGAACACACACATTTAATCATAAATCCAATTTTAAAAAATTGCCATGAAACCGGAAGCCCTTCCAACTCAGCAGGATTAGAAACTGAAGCTTGAAAAAGAAAGATAAGTTTCTGTTTTCACCACAGGGGAATGAAAGCAGAAGCTTAAGAGAAAATAAGATGTCTTGGGGCTAAGTAAGGCTCTTCCCTCTTTTCTTCCTAAGATTACTGCAACAGTGGTGGGTTTCAAATTTTTTTTACTACCGGTTCTGTGGGTGTGGCTTGGTGGGCATGACATGGCTTGGTGGGCGTGGCTTGGTGAGCATAGCTGGGGAAGGAGGATACTGTAAAATCTCCATTTCCACCCCACTCTAGGGGAAGGAAACTGCAAAATCCCCATTTCCACCCGATCAGCTGGGACTTGGGAGGCAGAGAATAGATGGGGGTGGGGCCAGTCAGAATTTTTATTACTGATTCTTTGAACTACTCAAAATTTCAGCTACCGGTTATCCAGAACTGGTCAGAACCTGCTGCAACCTACCTCTGCACTGCAACGTGCAGCAATGTTTTAGATTACTGCAATGCTCTCTACCTGGGGCTGTCCTTGAAGAGCATTCGGAAATTTCAATTGGTGCAGAATCAAAGGTGGTATTCAGTGGGCGAACCGGTAGTATCGATTGCAGTGGGCCCGCCCAACCGCCCCTTCTCCAAGTCGTGCTATTTAGGCACAATTTCGAGGCTGGGTGCATGCGTGGAAGGTGCGCGAGTGAGCAAAGTGCATGCGTGGAAGGCAGGGTACCTGCACGGACAGCTCACGCGCACGTGAAGCAAGTGTGTGCGCACAGGGCCAACCAGTGGTAAAGGTAAGTGAAACCCACCCCTGTGCAGAATGTAGCTGTGCGGGCACTAAATGATGCTGGATACATGGCACAAGTAACACCACTACTATGTGAGCTGCACTGGCTACTATTGTGCTTCTGGGTGAAATTCTAAGTCCTGGTTTTCACCTTTAAAGCCCTAACTGGCTTGGAACCAGGTTACCTGAGGGATTGTCTTTTTCCAAGTATCTCTACCTGTCCAATTGGACTGGCCATGCTGCTGAGCCCATTAGGCAAAGAGGGCTGATGGGCAAAAACTACAAGACAAGCCTTCTCTGCTATAGAATATTCTCCCTTCCGAGATTAGAATAATCCCCCAACCCTGTTGGTATTTTTTTGGAAAGCTTTAAAAACTTGGCTATGTACCTGAGCCTGGGCTTTGGAATGTGTTAAGCCCTCTGTTTGTTAGTTGGTTAACTATCACAGTTCAGTCCTCTTGTCTCTGATCAAAACTCAGTTTGTCCCCTAATATTTTGGGGGTTAGGGCGTGTAACATCCATTTTATGTTCTTTCCTTCGGTATCTTCATTCTTTCCATATATTTTATCTTAGGAAAACTCCCTCTTGTCTCTGCCTACATTCTTTTTGCTTCCCCCTTAGGACAGAACTCTAATTTAAAGATTCTAAATGGAACCACTTTGGTTCTCGGGTATTTAAATAATTCTCCTCCCACTTGTTTTGTGAAGCTTTGCACTTAGACCTCAACAACAATTAATATCAAATTTTATCATTAGGATTACGCCTAGTGTCCTCAGCTATTGTGAAAGGACCAACTGCTGATGAGATAAGAGTACTTTGAAGTACACTTCCGTTATGTGTAATTTATTATAAGCTGTCTTGAGGTTTATCCAATTAAAAGTGAGATATAGTTATTTAAACAGAGATAGACAAGTCAAAGATCATATTCCTGAGTAGTGCTGGGTAGGACTGAAATAATTGGAGCTCCCTCTTTCCTCTTTCTCTCTTGCACAAGGATTGTGAAATGAGGCTGAAGGTTGCATGAAATTATCCATGGAATGTAGATTCCCCCCACCCCCATCTAAATTAAACAAACTGCATTGTTACCTCACTTTCCTATGTTTATTTTTGCCTAAGGTCAAATTTAGACTCTAAAGCTTTAAGGGAATGAGTGTTTTTTCTTTGCTTACATCAAATTACCATATATATTGCACCATTTGCCACCAATGATGCAGAAGCTTGAACACTCTTCCTTCTACAACTAGACAGGAGGATAATGGCTTAAATACCAGGCTGTGATCTGCTAAGCTAAGGGATTGCTGGTTCCAGGGGATGAAATAGCCGCAATGGAAAATTCTTACTTCTTTATTCATCCAAAGGAGGTTATAGACAGGTGAAAAAATCCAAGGCAGCAACCTACTGTTTCATTCTTTTTGTGCTGCATTTTGGCTGCTTTTGGCTAAGATAAAAACTAGCAGTAGAAGAACATTTGCAGCTCAGGGTTGAACTGTGGGTCCTTGATGCTCTCTGTGTTTGATGGGTAATGAAATATCTTCAAGAAAACAAACTAGTAACATCATCAGAACTTGAGGTCTAGCATTGATGATGCTGTACTGTAGTGAAATGTCTGTGAGAAAACAATCAAACTCAGAGAGCATCAAGGATCCCACAAAAATCTATCATTCAAAATGTTAAAGCATTCTTAACAAATCAGGCATGCAGGTAATATTACTGGAAGGCTCCTTAATTCAAAGAAGATTTTTTTAAAAAAAAACGTTTCACCATTAAGGAAATAAATGAATATCAGAAGTGATTACATACAGTTACCTAATAAAGCTCTTAAAAGCAGCAGATTGTGGATTGATGCACAAAGGTACTCTATTTCCTTTCTGCTGTTCCAAAATGAACTGATGGATTATTTCTGGAAAAAAGTAGAAAAAAAAACGAAATCCAAATTCATGCTTTCCAATGCAAATTGTACAAAACAGGATATTGTTTACTAATAGACATTGGATTTGTGGCGAGGACACATTTTTATAGATTTTATATTTAGCTATTTGTAAGTCACTGGGGATTCCTTGTGGAGTGCAGTATAGAAAATGCTGTAAGTAAATTAATACCAGCATATATACTGTACATTTAGGAAATACACCTGCTATAAAATTGCAATACATTTGTTCACATTCTAACACATACTAATTCCTTTATTGGATCAGTTTATTGTAATAAAATGCAAAAAGTCTAATTCAGATGAAATTTCCCACAAGGATTGCACAAACTGATTTTCTTTCCCCTCATACCACATGGGTACAAATGATAATTAGTCTTTATGCTTAAGGAAAAATAAAAGTTTTGTATATTTATTGTATGCTCTATTTTGCATAATTCATGGTGACATACCTAATACTGTGTCCTATTTTCTCCACAGCAACAACCTGGTATGTTTGGTTGGGCTGAGAGAAAGGGACTAACCTAAAATATAAAATATAAACTTTCAGCAATCTGTGATTGTGAAATTGTGACATTTCTTTTCATTTCATAAATATTTCAGATTTCCCATCTAACATATTCTTTCCATGCAAATACTGAAGAATTGATGTACTGCCCTTTTTCTGGCTTAACGAGATACAAGTTATTAAGCAAACAAATATGTATATATAAATGATAGAAATGTATATTTATCCTAAGTGTACATTATTGCTAAATAGTGCAAAGGATGTTATCTCTCAGTTTAAAATACTGACCTTTAACCTGCCGGACAGAACTGAGGTTCTTTTCAAAAGTATCATCGAATTTAGGATTTGTGATGGGTTCAAAATCACTGGTGTAAACTCTTCCAGTAGAAGTGGAAAAACAACATTTGCACATACAGGTGTGATATCGTAATCGCCCTTCGTCAAGATATGGATGAGCTAAGGCATCCTTAGCGGATATTCTTTTGGACTGAATACAGAAAAATGCAAATTATTGTTGCATATAGATTTTAGTTTATCATATACATATATGCATGTAGAGAGATAACAAACTCTGTGATAAACTTTTTCTAACTTTCACATTTGATAAGTGAAACCATTAGGAGGCAGTGTTCACTTGAAAAAGTCAGTGTTGCTGTAACTGAACTATTTTTTTACATGGCAAGAGTGTATTTATTTATTTACATATCAGCAAACAGCACTAACTCTATTTACAGGGTACATGACATGTTAAGTAGGCACTGATATGCTTTATCTGCTACCCCTCTCACTGATACATGACTCGGGGTGTTGCTTCCCTTCCCTTCCACCAAAGTCAATGAGAGAGCTGGCAAGACATCCACCAACGTCTCTCTTAACTAGGCTGTAGAAAGACAGTTGGGCTTAGCTATCTGTCAAATTGCTCTGCTTCGCTACCCATACAACAGTCCTTTTTGCCTGCTTCACCCCAAACCACCCCTTGTTGCCAGTTGTGGTCAACTGCTGTTCAGGCAGACCCAGATCAGCTGAGGTACCTGGCAGATACAGAGGGAGAACCAGGTGTGATAGAAACGGATTTTCCAGTTGCCATACCAAAAGGGGACTGAACAGTGAGAGAAGAAAGAAAGCAGGCTCTTTTTCTACCTGCAGGTGCTATGCAATTGATATGGAAATGCGATTTGGTGAGGCTGCTAGAATTTTTATAGTGATTTTCTAAGAGAGGGAGAGAAAGCTTCAAAGGAAGACATGCATTTTAGGAAGCGTGTGAACTGGTGTTTCTCAGTCCTAGTTTCTCCCCCAATTTAACTATGATAAACCCATCAAAGAATAGCGGCTGTATTTCAGAGCAGAATAACATTTAATATTTTACCACAGACTAATGTATTTCAATAAGAAGTTATCATTGTCTGCCCTGAACCTGTTTTATATAGAACCAACTATTAAAAAGCCAATACTTTTGTTGCCATTTCAGAAATGAAGTTGAAAACAGTATTCCTTTGGCCCCTGGAGCACAAATCACCAGCAAAGCTAGAGCACCTCCCAGCTAGTCATTAAAGGAGCCTGCCTTTTCACAGGTTTCCATGCAAGCCTGAAAAAAAACCTGGATCTGTTTCAAGAGTAATTGCATGAATTGACATTAATGATTAGCAGAGGACTGCTGTGCTCATGAGAAGGCCAAAGTGCTCTACTGAAATTATTTTTGAGGCACACATAAGCCTCAAATCACATCACCTAGAAAAACTTTTTATATTTAAATACTGCTAACTTAGAGGGTGTGATGGCTCAGTGTTTAAAGAGGCTGAACTTATCAACTGGAAAGCTAACAGCCTTGGGTTCAAGACCCAAATGCTGTGCAATGGGGTGAGCTCCTGTTACTTGCCCCAGCTCTTGCCAACCTAGCAGTTCGAAAGCATCCAAATGCAAGTAGGTAAATAGGTACAACTTTGGTGGGAAGATAACAGGGCTCTGTATGTCTCAGCATATAGTCATGCTGGCCCCATGACCACAATAATGTTTTTGGACCTCCCTTGGCTAAGAAACAAGAGATGAACACCACCAGTGGTGGGATTTATATTTTTGTATTGGTTCTGTGGGCGTGGCCTGGTTGGGGGGGCCTCGTATAGCTGAGTGGGCATGGCCAACTTGACGTCATTCATGCCCATGCCCACTCAGTCATATGACCCCCCACCAAGCCACATCCACAGAACCCAGTAGGAAAATTTTTTTCCAGCGACCAGGTGGGGGACGTGGCCAGCCAGAAGTCGTTACCAGTTCAGTGACCCAGGCCAAATTGCCGCTACAGTTCGCCTGAACTGGTGTGAACAGTCTGAATACCACCTCTGAACACCACCCTCTAGAGTCGGTCACATCTAGAAAGGGAAAACCTTTACCTTTAATTTAGTAACAGTTGGATGGGAGAGGGGTCAGTGGCCTAGGGTTCTTTTTTTTTTTTTTGAACAAGTTTTATTAAATTTTTCTTTTACATATTACATATTTTATGAACAGAGTATTGACCGGGTCACATCTTATACAACTTATAACATAGTTATATATTGATTTTTATAATCTATTTCAATCTTCTTTTTTGTTTTTTCCAAATACAATTTACATATTTCAATTTCTGCCATGATATTCTTTTTCCCTCCTTTTTTGATCTTATCTTGACCTCTTCTTAATACATAGTATATAATCAATATCACCATCTGCCCTTCAAATCCTAATTTCTTAGCATTACTTCAATTAATTATCTTATTTCTCCATTTCTAAAGTATATTTCTCAAAATCCCCATCACATTTTTTGGCTATAAACAATGTACTTCATCCTATTAAATTTTTACTTTGAAACCCTTTAACTTAATTGACCTTCCACATCTTATCTTAATCTCTTCTAAGTACATAATAAGCAATATCACAATCCACCCTTAATTCCTTATTATAGCATCAATTATTTTATTTCATTTTATTTACAACATAATTTTCAAAATCCCCATCAGACTTTTTTACATTTCAATTTTATCTCTTGATTTCAGTTATTTTCATTATTGAACCAAATTACCACTTCATATTTCATCTGCTGTTCATTTTACAATACACAATATACATCATCATATTTACTTTTTACATTCAGTTACTACAGTTCCCTTAGATCTACTAATATATACCTTATTTCCCTTCCTCCTTTCCACTATTCTTCCCCTTTTAACCATTTTTTCTTGACCTCTCCAGAATTTCACTTCTTAATAATGGCCTAGGGTTCTTGATGGTGCTAAGAGTGAGAGCTAAAGCAAAGCTGGGGCTCAGCTCTATCCCCTGGGCTGGTAGAAGGGTGGCTGAGTCATATGAGTGGATGAAGGGGTCCCTAACCAGGGGAGTCAGGAGGCTTGAGTTGGTGGGAGAAAAGGAATGCACTGGGGGCTTAGGGCAAGTCAGTACATTCAGGTGGTGACAGATGGGATGTTTTGATGGGAGACAGAGAGTGGGCCTTTTGGGGGAAGATGCCTCAGTGTCTGGTACCAGTGTCATGTTCTGTCCCTCTATGTTCAGGCCCAGACTCTGGTCAGCACAACTGAGAACTACCTGTATATTATTATGCCATTCTCTTTTAAAAAGAGGATGAGAATTGGCATAATAGGAATGAACTTTGCTGCCTTCTGCATTCAAAATATATGCTCTACCTCTTAGCTATGATACTTCCTGCTCATTTTTGCACCACATTTGACTTCAATCACGTATTAACCCTTTATTTGAGAAATTCTATCATGATTATCACCTGGGACACCATGTGGAATGCAGGGAGAACTGGCTGTAAGAGAACATTATAATTGCCTGGCAGTTCATCTGCCATCAAGAATGTGATAAATTGCTGAACTGTAAGCAGCCACAGCTTAAGAGACTCATGGAAAGATCAAGTTGTAGGATCTGGCCTTTACGGTCTCCAAAAAATGCTATAAAAGACAAAAGACTAAAGCTCTGAAAAGGGATGTTTGTGCAAGACTGCTACCAATATGTAACACTTTGTGCAAAGCCTAAGGCTGATGTGAATGTAGAAATGTAGTATAGTGTGCTGCATAAATAAAGGCATGGAATTATTCATTATCCTGAATACTGAGAAAATAGATAAGAAAGTAGAATTTGGCTTTATAATAGGCCTTTTCTGCCCCAAAGATACAGTTCAGTTCTTCACAGCTTTAAAATAGCCTTTATTCTGAAAAATAAACTGACTGCCTATGAGAGGCAGGAGAGATAAAGAAGATTCCCAATCTCTTTAAAGAGTTCACCCCATCTCTTCCTTCCAGGGCTGTTCTCAGGGAAACAGACATTACATTTTTCCTTTCTAGGTCTGCAGATGAAACAGAGTTTTCAGAGAAGAACAATTCCTTTTTCTGTGAATTGCTCCTCCATGAGTATGGCAAAAGCTAAAGGATTTCTCTCATGAGGGAAGTTTGTGAATATAATGAATGTTGATGCTTTTCAGCATAGCTGTTCAGAGCAGAAGTCCAAGACATCTGAAGGGCAGCATGCTGGAGAAAGCTTCACCGAAAGAGAAAAAAAAAAAGAAGTCTGGTGCAAAGGTTTCAACCCCAATAAAGAAGGCATGCCATTCCCACAAGAATAACTGGTGGGTAAGTGAACCTGCTGCAACTTGGCGGGTGGCCACACAGGCGAACAAATATGACAACACAGCTACAACACAGCTTCCAGTGACATGGGATTTATGAGATGGAGTCATCAAACTTCCTCAGAAAAAAGAATCCTTCTTCCCCTTTGAGGCCACCTGGTTGCAAACATGGACCACCTGTCTTAAAGAGAGGCAGATATGCTCAATCTTTGTGAATATCTTAAAAAATGCATTCACTAGAGAAGTCCAGATAAAATTTGGGAGTTCATAAACAAGATAGTAAGAGGAAATTGCAAATACAACGTGTCCAAACTCCAATAATGTACAAGAATGGAGTCAATTAAAATCTTTCTTTTGCTACTAAATTAATAGTTCATGTATGACAGACACAAAAAGGGGACTTCCTTTCTTTACTGTAGTCTCTTTTATTGCCAAAGTAATAAGAGGCAAAGTATTATGAGCCCAACTATATAGTCTTACCTATAACCACTTCCTTGTCCCACAAGTAAGAATCTGGATCTATTTATCATCTTCTAGTGCCTATGCTAGTACACAATTGTAATTTTATCTTTCCAATTTTCATTCAGTAGAGCTAGATCTTAAATATTGCTTCAGGAAGACTTCTAGTGAAAACAGGATAAGCTAGATTCCCTGAAGGAGTGTGGGATGATATTTATGGCGGAGACTGATGGTCGGATGGATTGTGGCTGGCATAAATCTCTCCAGGGAAAGGAGAGATCATGAGTTTGCACACATGTACTCTGGATCAGTCCTAGAGGAGATCAACCCTGACTGCTCTTTAGAAGGCCAGATCCTGAAGATGAAACTCAAATACTTTGGCCACCTAATGAGAAAGAAGGACTCACTGGAGAAGAGCCCAATGCTGGGAAAGATTGAGGGCCAAAGAAGAATGGGACGACAGAGAACGAGGTGGCTGGATGGAGTCACTGAAGCAGTAGGCGTGAACTTAAATGGACTCGAGGATGGTAGAGGACAGGAAGGCCTGAAGGAACGTTGTCCATGGGGTCGGGATGGGTCGGACATGACTTTGCAACTAACAATAAGTGTTGATTTTAGAAAGTTAAAAATGGGCTAAGGGTCCAGATAGATTTGAAATAAGACCTGAAATTAATTATAAGAATTATAATTAATATATAATTATAAAAATATTTCCTGTGGGAAATTGCTGTTGTTTGGATTCCTTAGAAAAAATAGTGATAAGATAGGACTTTGAAAGTTAGACACTAGAGCGAACTAGAAGAAATGAAAGATCATAATTAAAGGAGAAGAATACTTAATGAGAATGTAGAATGGAGCAATACTTTAACTCTGGACATTTTGAAGGGTATTTATGAACAATTGACTCAGAAGTTGATTTTAAGAAGGTCTGTCATCATAGATGATATGTAAACGGTGTTATAGAAAAGAGATAATGCAGTACTGAAATCGATTTCAATGTGGATTTAAAAATGACAAGCTACAAGAATGACATGGAAAAGCTCAGACAGCACCAAAGACTCCACTAGTATTTGTCCTATGCCCTCAGCATTGAGGACAGAACCAAGAATTCATTAAGTCATTCTGCTATTTTTCTATTTTCTATCTTCCTCTGACACATCTTTGGATATTTTTTCCTGTTCTTTGCCATGTGCTTCTCAAGTCTTTTCTGCATACTTTACGAACCATGATATATATTTTGCTGTATTTATCACCACCCCTCCTCCTTTTCTATTTTAAGTATATAACACAAAGCATCAACTTACTGGATCGAAGACCAACATCCTACAAAGGAGATGAACGGCTTCATGTGTAGCTTGGCTGGATAATGTATACAGGACAGGAAGGGATGGCTGTGAAAAGAAAGAGAAAAAGCACTGAGCGTCATAGGAATAATTGAGATGCCAAAATGCAACACTGTCTTTTCTGAATCATGGCTAAAATTACTGAATACGTTCTGTTTTGGGAGTTTTTTAAAAATGATTTTTTAAAAACTGTTTTGAAAATGAATGAAGAGGACAAGTTAGTCTAGCAAGCTTTTCCAGCAAAACAGGTTAGGTTAAGTCCAGCAAGCTCTTCCAGGGAAGCAGATTAAAAATAAAACTTAATTGCTCTATTTTTTGTAATTTTAATTCATTTTATATTTATAATTGTTATATGTTGTTTTATCTTGATGTAAGCCAGTCAGAGTCACCTGAACCACAAAATGGTCAGCAAATAAATTTCATAAATAAGAATTAAAAAACAAATTCCTGGAATTCCTAACATGGACCTGAGATGAAGATAGTGGATGGGGAAGCATTATAGACAGGGGCCCTCTCTCCTGTTCTAGCTGTTTGACCCTATGACACTCACTGACTTAGTTGTTCCTAAGTAAGTGAAGTAAGTGCACAGAGAGGTTAAGCCTTAAAGGGCTTAATGAACTTTACATTAAAATGAAGAGAGAAAAAATGACCTCTAAAATTCAAAAGGAATATTCATAACTAAAAATAGATCTAACCTCTTTATGCAATTGTAAAAGCTGTCTTGTGGTTTTTTTTTTTGTTAGAAAAAAAAAGAAAGCATATTAAAATATATTGAGTTTAGAAGCTGGTTGTTCTCCATCACTTCCTACACTATTATTTTCTTAGTGTGGTCCTTCTAAAAAATCCTGATTTCCTATGCAAATTCTAAAAAGGAAAGCATTGTAGATTTAACATGTGCATGAGTTGGGAAAAGCCACTAGAAGCAAGGAAGAAATGATTACATAATTTTTCTCATATTATTGGCAGATGATTAATTTTTATTGATATGTGGGAGGAATATTTTATACCTAACCAAGAACCAACACATATTCAGTTTGAAATAAAACTAAGCAATCAAGCTTTTGCCTTATCTATTTATATAACAATATTAACAGAAAAGGTTAGATGCTAGTTAGCATTATAGAACAAAGCAAAGATTTATAAAAGGTTTCATGGGATGCTTTCCATAAGGACACCATGAGAAGGACTATTCTGGAAGGATGATAGTAGGATCCCATCGGGTTTCACAAATATTACAGTTGTTCTATACCAGTTCTATGTCATATGAAGTTGTGTTAGGCCAAGACTGTTGATTGTGACTAAAAATACAGTAAATCTTTATTAGTAGTACTTTTTAAATTGGAAAATCCATCAGCTGATCTTGGGACATACTGTATGCAGTGATTTAAGGCTATGTTTCCGGGAATTGCAAATCTGACCAGCTTATACAAGGTGATTATAAAAAGACCTTAGAACAACTCTGAAATACCATGGAATTTTGGAAAAAATAAAGACTTTATTTCCATCTCTCATTTCTTGCCCCTCCACTGCATTTCCATATACAAAGTACTCCCTTCTGTTAAGAGAAACTGAGAAAACCTTGAGTATAATTCCACATCACTATTACCTGCGGCCCTGCTGCACGCATACAACTCTAAACAGAATTCAAGTTGCAGCACAGGTTTCCTCTTCCAACACACTAAAAAAAAATCACTCTAGTCCTTATGTTTTTTAAAGTTTGGTATATACAGTTTTCATCACATTGTGAAGTGATGTTTATATAATGAGTATTTTTGCACTGCAAATATTTTCAATTCTTATCCATCAAAACTTCCTGTTGAGAAGAAGTTCCATCAGAACAATGGTTACTCAAACAAAATGGGCGACATCCTAAAATAGATATTATACATCTATTTTATTAACTCCAGCCATTATATTTGATTTCATACTTTTGGCTGAAATACCCAAAACAAGAGGTGGTAAAAGAAATTGATGTTACGGCTAAAATTAGGTCCCTGGTAGCAGCTTTCCAAACTAAGGTAAGTGGGTCATTTAAGTCTAATTTAGCCTCATTGTAATTGGTTCATAGGCTGTACTTAATGCCAGGAATGCAAAAGATTTCTTTTCCTTAGCTTGTCTTTCTAGTATTACATATAACAGCTCCACTCTCCTTAGGCCAAACAGCCACACCTACTCTCTCCATCAAAATTTTAACTTCCACAAAAAACAGAGAGCGTGACGTATTAAGTATCAGTTATGTACAGCTGAGATAAATTGCTTTGTGATTGTCACAGTATAAATCCCACTCCGGTATTGCTCTTAGACTGAAAATTAAAAGTTGTCAACACATAACTAAAAGGCTTTGCAGTACGAAACTCTCCAAATTAGAAAATAATCACTCTACCTGTTTATGAGGACCCCTGAGTATGTGAGCCTTGGCGCCTTCACAAGCTGTCCTCATTGCTTCCAGTGACGGTGTCCCCAAAAGATCTGTGATCAAATCCAACTGTAGAAATGGGAAAAATAAACCAGCACTCCAGTTTTATTTTATACTGAGATAACCTCTGCGAATACAATAGTATGACTACCCTGTCTGTTTCCTCACTACGTTTAGATATTCTTTGAAACTGGGCAAGTATACATATGTGTATGCATACGTGTGTAGCTTTTATATTTTTTAAATATTTTTTTTTATTCTAATTTGATTTATATGCCGCCCTTCTCCGGAGACTCAGGGCGGCTTACAATGTGTTAAACAATAGCCTTCATACTTTTGTATATTTATACAAAGTCAGCTTATTGCCCCCACAAACTGGGTCCTCAGGTAGTCCTTGACTTACGTCCATAATTGAGCAAAACATTTCTATTGCTAAAGCGAGACAGTTGTTAAGTAAATTCTGCCCCATTTTACAACCTTTCTTATCACAGTTGTTAAGTGAACAACTGCAGTTGTTCAATGAATCTGGGTTCCCCACTGACTTTGCATGTCAGAAAGTTGCAAAGGGTGATCACATGAGCCCAGCACACTGCAACCATCATAAATATGAGCCGGTTGCCAAGCATCCGAATTTTGATCATGTAACCAGGGAGATGCGGCAATGGTCATAAATATGAAAAATGGTCATAAGTCACTTTTTTCAGTGCTGTTGTAACTTTAAACAGTCACTAAACAAATAGTTGTACATTGAAGACTACCTGTACTAGCTTCTGACCCAAATATTACATCTCTTTATACAGAAGCAGCAAATGCAATGAAACCACAAAGATAATAGTAAAAGCAGTAGCCAAACATCCAAGTGTAACTTAAGATGCTAATTGTCACCTTCAAAGCCCTTCAAAATATTTGTAGGCCCATCTCTGCCTATCCAGTAAAACCATGACTGGCATGCATCAGATCCCAAGCAGTGTCATCCAATGGAACCTAGGAGGTTTGTCTTCAGTGTCATTGTGACTGCCCTAAGCAAAAGCATCTCCTCAAAAAGACATTGAAGATCCATTTCCCCTCAGGCTCTGAGTCAGGACAGCACATCAACCTTTACAAGTGAGCTGTCTCTGGTGTGGGAGGTGTTTTTATGGATTTCTATTTACCTTTTGTTTTCAACCTTCTGTTAGCCGCTTAAAATTGCATCCTGAGTGAGCAGCTATATAAATCCTATTTAAATAATAAATAAAGTAAAGGTAAAGGTTCCCCTCGCACATACGTGCTAGTTGTTCCCGACTCTAGGGGGCAGTGCTCATCTCCGTTTCAAAGCCGAAGAGCCAGTGCTGTCTGAAAACATATCCGTGGTCATGTGGCCGGCATGACTGAATGCCAAAGGCGCAGGGAACGCTGTTACTTTCCCACCAAAGGGGGTCACTATTTTTCTACTTGCATTTTTTACGTGCTTTCGGACTCCTAGGTTGGCAGAAGCTGGGACAGGTAATAGGAGTTCACCCCGTTATGCAGCACTAGGGATTCGAACCGCTGACCTTTCAATTGACAAGCTCAGTATCTTAGCCACTGAGCCACCATGTCCCTTAATTAATTATTAATAAATAAATAAAGGCATACAAATTTTCAGTTCTCAGCAGTTTCTGTCTGCTGAGAAAACTCTGTAGTTTGGGCATTAGCATAGAATAATGCAGGTCGTCCTTGACTTATAAGTGTAACTGAGCCCAAATGATGGGCAATGGTCATGCCAGTCGTTAAGCAGGTCATTATGTGACTGTTCGGATTTTATGACATTATTTTGTGGTAGTCGTTAAGCAAATATGGCCATTAAATGAATGCTGCAGTCATGAAGTGAACCCATCATTTTTTTTGCTAAAACCCAAAGGTAAACACTAGTTTCCAGCAAAAAAAATAAAACATTATCAATTGCGGTCATGTAACCCTGGGATGCTGCCAATGGCTGTAAATGTAGGCTAGTTGCCAAGTGCCCAAATGAGATGGTGTGAGGACATCTCGACTTCAAATCCAGGTCATACAGTAAGTACCTTTTGGGGGGTCTGTTGTGACTTCAAATGGTTGCTAAGTGAGGACTACATGTATCTTTTCTCTAATAACCACTTGCCTCTAGCTTAGAAGACAGGATTGTTGTGGCCCCGCCCTCTGAGCCTGTCCCATCGGAGGAAGAAAGCTCCGAGCATGAGGAAGAGGAGTCAGCCAGGCCTCCCTCTCCAGGCCCCTTCCCTCTGGCACTGTCTCAGGTGCCGGCCAAGGGAGAGGAGATTAGCAGGGAGACAGGTGGCTCGGATGAGAGTGACGGAGAAACATCATTCCTGGACGCACGCCTCCGAAGGCGTGATAAACGATTGCAGCAGCTCAGGAGGCGTGCTAGGGATTAGAACTGAGTCACTGGACCACACCCCAGAGACTATATAATAGAGGGTGGTGGCCAGTGATCCTTGTGACGAACAAAGTAAACCTTGGATAGTCACTAAAGCCTCGTCCGGAACTGCTGAGAGAAATATTTATTGTTGTTGGATGTTTGGACGCTGAGTATGTTATCTGTCTGTTTTCTGTGGAAATAAACGCACTTGGCAGACGGTGTGTAAATCGCTGCCAAAGTTGGAGATAAGGACCTTTGTGTGTGCCAAAGTGTTTCCTTAACCCTCGGCTGGCTGTGTGTGTGTGTGTGTGTGTGTGTGTGTGTGTGTGTGTGTGTACGGGGACAGATCAAGGATTTCAGCCTCTGAAGACTACAGGCAGTCCTCGACTTATGACCACAACTGAGCCCAAAAGTTCTGTTGTTAAGGGAGACGTTTGTTAAGCGAGTTCTACCCCATTTTACAACCTTCCTTGCCACGGTTGTTAAGTGCATAACTGCAGTTGATAAGTTAGTAATACAGTTGTTAAGTTAGTCTGGCTTCCCCATTGACTTTGCTTGTCAGAAGGTCGCAAAAGGGGATCACATGAGCCCAGGAGACTGCAACCATCATAAATATGAGTCAGTTGCCAAGCATCTGAATTTTGTTCAAATGATCATGGGGTTGCTAAAAGGTCATTAAGTGTGAAAAATGTTCCTAAGTCACTTTTTTCAGTGCCTTTGTAACTTTGAATGGTCACTAAATGAACTGTTGTAAGTCGAGGACTGCCCATACTTAATTGGCAGGCAACCTTGTTTACTTATTCTAAATGCCTGGAGAATCATGACAACTGTAAATTCAAATCCCTGGTCCTTTTAATGAATGGTATTTTCAAGAAGTTTAATGTGAACAGGCCACAATGGAACATTAAGATAAAGAAAGCTGACATGGACATACCACTCCTATCAAAATATAACAGAAAACTGAAGACAAAAGATCGGTAGCCAGGCATTGAGCTTTGATTCAATGGCTATATGTTGTTAATTGGAATAGCCTTTACAAAATCTCTTGTCCTCAAATTTCATACATAGAACAGAAACCATCTGCCTCACAATGGGCTTTTTTTTTGGTAAAGATGAAACATAGAACTATGAAACGACAATCATGTTAGGAGAACTACACATGAGAAATAGTCAAGAAGCATGCAACTAAATCCAGGAAGCTTTCTCAAAACATAAACATCAAATACTGTTAACTGAAATCTGTTTATACAGAGCCCTGGTGTGCTGCTGTCTGATTGTCAGAATCCCCAGACAGAATAGTTGGAGAACCTGACAAATATGAAAAGGGCTGTGCTGAGGAAGATTTTTTTACAGCAACTTAATCAGCTGACACGTAGTCACAAAGCTTTTACATCCATGTCCAGCTATAACAGTTTTCCACTCTTAATCTGACAAGACAAAGACAAAACAAAAACAAAAGCAGTCTCATTCTCAATTAGACTATATTACAATTTATTTTGTAACAATGCAAAATGGTTTGCAACTTCACCCTCAATGTAGAGATCACTGATTACTACAGGTGTGTCACCTATGTGTGAGTTGAGCAGCTATATACATTTGTTTAATAAGTAATAATAAATAAATACTTTGGGTGAAAGAAGCTAACGTCAAGAATAGCAACTAAAGCTCTTGCAACTTTGCTATTTATCCACCCAACTTAAATATTTTGCAAAAGATTTCAGAATAGCATCTTGCTTTTCTAGCTAATCCATATTTGTAAGAAGCATTTTCAACATGCTAAAGATAAACCACCCACATTTGTCCTCACAATTCCTGGACGAGATGGGCGGTCTTGAGTGGGCTTTTAACTCAACCTCCATTCCCCATCTGTCACCCCAGAACAATGACAATCTACCTCACAGGTTTGCACTGGAATTAATCAGATAAGCAAATGCAAGTTTGTTATTCCTGGACAAGGAGCAGGGTCCCCCAGAAAATCTAATAGAAAAAAAAGTAAGGGAAACATCTCATGGTCATATGGCTAAAATAGTAATTAAACAAACTCATTTAAATCATCAGGCCTCTAATGGTTAACCACAATTTCTTAGTAGAAAAAGTAAAGATTATGTGTGCTCACGTACACACCCACCCACCAAAAGCCACCCTAAAAATCAGGAAATATGTAAGTACTTTTTCTTATTCTAGTGCCCCTCTCCCCATGCTGAACGAGGACTGGGCATGTTGGCAGTTGCAATCCAACTCGTTAGGTGGGAGTACGTGGCCAGATCTATTGCATTAAAAGCAAAGCACCTTTATACCTGCTGAATGGGGCTTTGAGCTTGAAACAATATTCTTCGCCCCAGCAGTTCGGCAAATATACAGCCTATAGACCAGATGTCAATAGCATGGCTGTAGTGACGGCTTCCCATCAGGATTTCCGGAGCCCGATAATACTGAGTAACAACTTCCTGAGTCATATGACGAGATTCATCTAATTCTTCCACCCTGGCTAGGCCAAAATCACAGATCTGAAAAAATAAAGATTTGATAATGTTATAAACAGTGAGGGTAGGAAGAAGAATTCTGATACATCATCCTAGTCATTTTTTCCCTCTTTTTTTGGGTACCCAAAAATCAGTGTTGACTCTGACACTGGAGACAGCCTGAACAAGTCCCTGCAATTTTCTTGGCGAGATTTCAGAAGTGGTTTTCCACTCCCTGCCTCCTGGGGCTGAGAGAGAGTGGCCCAAGGTCACCCAGTTGGCTTTGTACTAAAACTATTATTCCCAGTCTCCCAGTTTGTAGCCTGATGCCTTAACCACTACACCAAACTGATTCTTCATCTTAATAATAGCCTGTAATAAGCAGGGCTTGGACATATATGTGAACCAGACATGTGCAAATATAGACGATTCATGTAGCTTGTAGCAACTATAATTATAATCCTCTCACCATTATGGGAATAGAAACAACAGTGGGAGGCACACTGACACATAAGTCCAGATCATCTATGAATGTCGATGCATGCTAGAAGGAAGTGTGCCACTCACCTGATCTCCCCACCACTTTTTGTACATGGCTATGTTTAGGGTGGATGGTGGGAAGGTGAGTTAACACCAGGCAATGCTCTACCTAGGATTTTCTCAGTGCTGATCTTTCAAGGGTTAGTTTCCACAAGCAAATAAAGTCTACCTGTATCTGGGCTGTACCCACTTAGAAGAGCAGGTGGGGCTTAGATGAGATTATGTTCCTCTATACAAAAGAGCTATAAATCTCTCCAGAGAGAAAATTAGTTCTGTGCACTATGAAAATGAATTATAATCTAGCTCTCATTGTTTTTAAGATGTGGATTTATTTTCTATCTAATGAGATTCAATCATAAGTGCTCCTAAAGTACAATTCAGTTTGCTGTTTTTAACAGTGAGTCCTTAGCCACATGTAGCAGCAAACTATTGTATAGTCAATGTTCTCACAAGTAGCAATATGAAGAGATTAAAATAATCGTATCACACATTAAGCTGGAGTAAACATTCATATTTTTTCTAGAGTAGCAAAGAGACCAAACTCTGCCAACACCACAATTTTAAGCTACTCAGTTAACAGGAAAGAAAAGTCATTGGCTTCAGTCAGAGAGTATTTATTTACAACGAGGGAACATCTCTGGCATTTAAGCACAGTGTGTTTTGTTTAAATTTACTGTGGGAAGGAGATGAGGAGAAATATAATTCTCCCTCTGCTACTGCTTAGCCCAAGTGAAATTATTTATGCCAACAGAACACAATCATAGCTGACAAATATGGCAAGTGAGTGGTTAACAACACTTCTCAGTGTTGTAATCATACTGCCAATAATGCATTCAATGAAATCCTATTTTTAAAATAGGGACAGCTCTTCACCAGTACAAACTCATTAATATTTATGGTTGTTTCATGATTTATGGTTTTAATGATTAGAATAGACTATAGAAAGAAGAGAGCTGGGTTATAACCATAGAATAAGAGGTCAATTTATAATTATATTTATAACTGCTGTGAAGAAGATCAGAAGCTACTTGCCTGTATCTTTTTTCTTTCTGTTCTATTTTTCTTTTACTTCTTTTCCATCTAGCTTTCCCTCTGATTTCTTTTTTTTCTCACTCTATATTAGTTTGTATATGTTTTTAATCTTTTTTTAAAAAATAATAAAATTATACAAAAATATTTATGACTATTTCAGAGAAATGCAAAGTACAGTGTTTTTGTACTAAATATATCCGGGTTATACAGATTGTAAAAGCAAGACTTCACCCAAATGATTTTTGGCACAGACTCAGAAAGGCTGACTATTTTATACAGGCATTACAAAAATACCTTAAGAACACAGTTGCTGTTCACAAGAAGGTTCCCTGGTTTAATGTCTCGATGCAAAATACCAGCTGAATGTAAGTATTTCAGGCCTAGGAAAAAATCAAAGCAGAACAAAAGTTCAAAATCAGAACAAGCTGTGGCATCAAGTCTGTGACTGCAAAAACTGACATATTGGAAGCCAAAGTATTATTTTTTTATACCCTCTCTAGGGTCCTAGAGAAATTTTATCTCTTGGATTTCAAAGAATCAACACTGACTTGATGACACATATTCAATCAGACCCAGAAGGCAGCCAACATTATTTAGTAGTTAAGGCTTTATTTCTCAATCTTGGCAACAACAAGACATGTGGACTTCAATTCCCAGAATTCTCCAGACACCATGCTGGCTGGGGAATTCTGGGAGAAGTAGTCCATGTCTTAAAATTGCCATGATTAAGAAACACCGAGCTAATAGGAGTGGGGAGACTAAGGTTTCAGCCCTTCTTTCGGTACAAAAGCCAGCAAGGGTGACCTTCGGCCAGTCCCTCCCACTCAGCCCAAATCAGCATCAGGCTTTGCAACAAGCTGGCCAATGAACAGCTTGTTCATTTTGCTTTATCTGCTGATAAGCTTCATTGTAAAAACTTGGCAAATGGAATCCATACAGAACAACAGTGGGAAGAGGCACGGTTATAGGTCACTTAATGAACTTCAGCAGATGAAGGTGGACTTAACCATAGTCCAATACTTTAGCCATTTCATCATATCACATTGTTCAAGATGTATAGTGAATATGCTAAGATTAAGACGAGGGAGACTCAGGTTCAAGTTCAACTTTTTTTTTTTTAAAAAAAAGTGGATTTAAAAAACATTTCCAGACTAAAGCAGCATATATATTATTGCTAATCAAGGAGAGAAGCAGCTTAGAACTAAGGAAAAATTTCCTGACAGAGAGAACAATAAATCCCACTGGGACGGCTTGCCTTCAGAAGTTGTGTGCTCCATCACTGGACGCTTTTATAAAGTGACTGGACAGCCATTTGTCTAAAATGGTGTAGGATCTCCTGCTTCAGCAGGGGTTGGACTAGAAGACCTCCAGGGCGTCTTCCAACTCTGTTATTCTGCTATGTATACATTTTTTTTCAATTCTAAATTGCATTCATATTATTTATAGGGACTGTATTAACATTAGAGAAGCAATACAGTATGACTAAACAAATTACTTTGCAGTTGTAAATGTTGTTTTAAAAAGTGCTTACTTGCAGGGAAACCTTTACATATTTTAATTTATACGGCTCCTCTTTACCTGCTGTTTTAATGCAGGTAGTCCTCAACTTACAATGTTCAAAGTTACAATGGCGCTGAAAAAAATGATTCACAACTGGTTCTTGCACTTACGAGTTTTACAGCATCCCCTCCGTTCGTGTGATCAAAATCCAGGCACTTAGTAACTGGCAGATATTTATAATGGCTGCAGCACCCTGGAGTCATGTGATCACCATTTTCAACCTTCCCAGTTGACTTCTGACAAGCAAAGTCAATGGGGAAGTTGGATTTGCTTAAAGATCACATGATTCTCCTATAACTATGCCTATTTTATCGGAGGTCCCACAAATTGGCTTCTAGTAGAATGTTTACATTACATGGACAGCAGTGAAGAAATACATTTTACATACTGCAGTGGGGTTCCAATATATTTGTTCCACATTAAAAATCTAAAGTAAATTACCTCTTAAAATCTGGTAAAGAAAAACTTTGACGTGATCTGAGCTGAGTGGCTGAGGAGAGACGATAATCTTATGGAGATCACTCTGCATCAGTTCTGTAACA
Source organism: Arizona elegans (assembly GCA_022577455.1). NCBI lineage: Eukaryota > Metazoa > Chordata > Lepidosauria > Squamata > Colubridae > Arizona > Arizona elegans. The sequence goes on from JAKOOJ010000017.1 coordinate 8,537,836, forward strand.
ACATATCTTTAATTGTATTCATTAAGGAAAATACAAGACAGAAAGTGGATCAGATAATTTCAGTTCCTGCAAGATGCAAGAGACTTCACAACAACAGCTCTTATAATCTTTAATCCACAGCTATTTGTATGTTACAGAATCAGAAATGATTTGGACAGTTGCTAAGAATTATTTTAATCGTAAGGCCCTGCTGTTTATGTCTAAGCCATTTTTTTTTATTACAGGACCATTAAAAAACCTTTGTGCTTGAGGCAGAAAATCTCTTTCTTTTCAGTTACACATCAGTCATTTTTTTTTCAGGTTGGTAATTTAATTTTACACGAGAAACAAGACAAAAAGTGCCAGTGAAAGACCTGGACTGACAGGAAATCGAAATCATACCAGGGAACCTGCCCACTTCTCACATGCAACATTAAGACAGGAATGCAAGTTAAAGAGGCACCTTGGGAAAGAGAAATCGCTCCTATCTGTTCACTTGAGTTATAACTTCTTAGATGATTACACAATTTTCTACTGTCTCCAATAAAATCTTTCAATATAACTGAACAGGAGATCAAGATGTTGAACTGGGCTCCACCTCCTGCATCAAGGCAATTGCCAAGCAAGATCTCTGATGTTTGATCTTGGCTGTTGACAACAGTCTGGGAGGACATACAGCCTGAAGCAAAACCAGTGTATCTTGATTTTCAAGTATCAAGCTGTGCTTTTAGCACTGGAAGATTTTAGGAAGAAGCAGTAGTGAAGAAAATAATTTTAAGCTTAAAGGAAAACAAAACAAAACACAGAATTAGAGTTGCAAACACAACATAAATGGAGTTGGATCAGGAGATGAGACCTGATATACAAAGGTGGCAAAGATGATGATAGCATATTTATATTAGTTCTGGAATAGAATGCAGGGGAGAAGAGGCTAAAAAAAAATCTTTTGCCATCTTTTAGGAATTACTATTTTACCTTTTTAAAACATACAACGTACAACAAAACTTATTTTATTTAGGAAACAGAAAATATGGGTTGGAACAATACATTCTCTCACACACACAACCTGTGATCTGTTGGGTCATCATTTCAAAGCTATTTCCTTACCTAGATAGAGAAACAGAATGACCACAGGTGGGCAAAAAGAAATAATTGGGAGCGGGAATGACTTCTGACTTCTTGTTGGCTTCCCCATTGAGTTTTCTTGTGGGAAGGGGGCAGTGAGCATCAGAAAGCTTCCTTCCTTGCTTCCTCTCCTTTTATTCCCTCCCTTCACTACCTCTGTTTGCTGAGAGAGAGGGAGGGAGGGAGAGAGAGAGAGGGAGAAGGGAGTGTGGTGCAAGCACAGAGGGACTGGCACTCCTGTGGACGTGTGAGAAGCTATTGGGGAACATTGAAAATGACAATCATAGCTGACTGTGGCAGCGCTGAAGCAATAACAACTTTCCGACATTTCATTCCCTTGGGAGTAATGAGTCCTGACATTCTTTAAGTTAGCCCAGTTGATGCAGTTAGTTGAAAAAGCATTGCCCTATAATGTACTGCTTCACCCAGTTAAAGATACTAGAATTTGTGTGTGTGTGTGTTTTTTTTTTCTTTTTTTCTCTTTAAATCTACTTATATAGCCAGCCAGCCATCTCACAACTGTGACTCTGGGCGGCTAACAATTTGTTATACTCTCTGTATTTTATTTATTCCTTTCTGCTTCTCAAATCTCTTTGTAGGTGGCTTGTACAGATATATTTACAGTGAGGGGTAAACCGACATGTATATTTCAGTGTTTTAATTATATTTGGTCTAGAAATAACAGAGAGAAACAGCAATCACAACTGAGATTTAAGGCAGAAGGAGTAACATGCTGTCTTCTACATGAAAAAAGTGGTCATATCAATCCTTCATTGGGGGTTCAGATGAGCTTAATGGCCCCATAGCTTTGACATAAATGGTACACAGGTGGCAAAACAGGTTTCACTTGTGGTTGTTAAGTCGAGGACTATCTGTAAATAGATACATTTTCCATTTCAAACTACAACTTGGGTTACTTTTTCATTCCTCCCCACCCACCCAGGAGCAGTATTTTATTCTCTTTAAATTAGCCCAGTTGATGCAGTTAGTTGAAAAAGGATGGATCAACTGGATGGATCCATCAACTGGATGGAAAACTCTGAGGCACTGTTATTTGTTGATTTTTCTCATTATGGTCCAAAGAGCCGCACTCAACAGATTATTGTACAAAGCTAGCAATGTCCTACCAATGGTGGGGACTAAGTTGTGTTAGCCAGGTGAGCCCCCAGGATTACAGGCAAAAACTCTTGATGATATTATCCCAAAGGTGTTTTTTCAAGAGGCAACTGGACTTTCTGGGGTTTTTTTTGGAAGACATTTTGCTTCTCATCCAAGAAGCTTCTTCAGCTCTGAAGAAGCCAAAGAAGCTTCTTGGATGAAAAGTGAAACATCTTCAAAGAAAACCCAGAAAGTTGCCTCTTGAAAAAGCACCTTTGGGACAACCATAATCTGGATGACTGAGAATCTCCATAGACAGTCTTAATGTTGTTGGAAACAAGAGTGGAGGACAGCTATTTGTTCCATATCCTTTTTATGGGTTTGGTAGAGATCTTTGTTTTTGTAAGATTTCTTTATTTTCCTCAGTGTTTTGGCAAAGCCTGATAGAAAATACATGAATTTGTAGAAAGCTTATTTTTAAAGCAGAACCAGATTCCACATTTAGAATCACACCTTAAAGCAGCAGTTCAGGACCAGGTTCAATTCCCCATTTAGTGCAGGAATCCAAATAAACCAGTCCCCAAAATGGTTATCTAATCTCTGCTTTCAGTGATAGAAAATTTGTCACTTTCTTGCTAACTGCTTCCACTGGTGAATTGTTCTTACCCATTAGCAAGCTTTTCCTAACAACTCAAACTGAAACCAGCCTTCCTGTGACCCATATTCTAGAACACTAGAGAATAGGTTCTTACTTTTTTCTATCTAATATTCTTTCAGATACTTGAAGTATATCTGAATTTATGATACTTATGTATCATATTTATGATACATAATACTTATGAACTTATTCATGAGATATGAACCATTATCTTTTTTTCCCAAGGTTCTTCAGTCTTTCCTAATTTTTATCTTACGAACCTCACTACGGTTTCTTGGAACAAGGATGCTAGTTTCTCCTAATTGTCTGGGTTTTTTTATTTGTAATATCAGTGTTTGATGGTTGCTAGTGTGTTTCTTCTGTTTTTCTTTATTTTGTATTTTAACTAAATTAAAAATTGTGCAAAAAGAATAAGTCTTCTTAATTACCTCTACTGCAATTGGTAGAGATTTTTCATCCAACGTGAACAAGATGAGGAAAGCATGAAGAGAAGAGTATATTTTCAACCACTTCACCAATGGCCATGAGGCAGGTATATAGCATCTTTAGTGAAATTAATATCTGTATATATGTGTGTGTCAACAGTTCAGAAGATAGGCACGAGATCCAGATGGATCTTGACAGACTTGAATACTGTATCCTATCTAACAAAATGAAATTCAATAGAGAGAAAAGTAAGGTTTTACACTTAGGCAAGAAAAACCAAATGTACAGGTATAGATTAGGTGAAACTTGGCCCAATAACAGTAACTGTGAGAGGGATCTTGGAGTCTTAGTAGACAATCACGTAACCATGAACTAGCAGTGTGAGGCAGCAGTTTAAAAAGCCAATGCAATCCTAGGCTACATTAACAGAGGGGTAGAATCAAAATCATGTGAAATATTAGTATCGCTTTATAAAGCCTTAGTAAGACTATGCTTTGAATACTGCATCCAGTTTTGGTCACCGCATTATAAAAAAAGATGCTGAGAGTCTGGAAAGAGTGCAGAAAAGAGCAGCAATTAGAGGGTTAGAGGCTAAAATATATGAAGAATGGTTGCAGGAAATTAGGTGTGTCTACTCTAATGAAAAGAAGGACTGGAGTGACAAGATAGCAGTGTTCCAATATTTGAGGGGCTGTCACAAAGAAGAGGGGTGTCAACTTATTCTCCAAAGTACTTGAAGGCAGAAGAAAAAGCAATGGTTGAAAACTAAGAAATTTCCTGACAGTGAGAACAATTAATCAGTTGAACGGCTTACCTTCAGAAGTTTAGATGCTCCATCACTGGAGGCTTTTACGAAGAGACTGGACAGCCATTTGTCTGTAATGGTATAGGGCAGTGGTGAAATCCAAACTTTTTTACTACTGGTTCTGTGGGCATGGCGTGGTGGGTGTGCTGTGGCTTGGTGGCCATGGCTTGGTAGCGTGGCAGGAGAAGGATATTGCAAAATCCCCATTCCCACCCCACTCTGGGGTCAGCCAGAGGTGGTATTTGCCGGTTCTCCAAACTACTCAAAATTTCTGCTACCGGTTTTCCAGAACCTGTCAGAACCTGCTGGATTTCACCCTGGTATAGGGGTCTCCTGCTTGAGCAGGGAGTTCGGTTAGAAGAGCTCCAAGGTCCCTTCCAACTCTGTTATTACTTTCCTTTTTCTTTGCAGCCCCCAGCTGGATCTAACTTATTTTTTAAACTTGATATTTCTTTTGTCAACCTTTCCCCAATGCCAACTTTGGCCTGATCATATTCCTTTTTTCATAGTTATATGGCTGCCTGCCTAACAGAGTCCCAAGCCTCTTTATTCCATTTCACTTAGAACATAGGATAACAGAGTCGGAAGGGACCTTGGAGGTCTTCTAGTCCAACCCTTTGAACAAGCAGGAGACCCGATACCATTTCTGATAGATGGCAGTCCCGTCTCTTTTTGAAATCCTCCAATGATGGAGCACCCACAACTTCTGAAGGCAAGCTATTCCATTGGTTGATTGCTCTCACCATTAGTTTAGGTTGCTTCTCTCCCTGTTAGAAGTTATATGACTTTACTATATAAAGTTTGTAACAAGGTTATAACTTGCATAGAAAGAATGAAAGTATCCGGGTCTCCCACATTTACTTCTGGGACAGGGATTGCAGTACAGTGGTCTGTACTTCACTATGGCACATGAAACTTACTTGTTTGGCTCTCCCACCTAAATCCTCCCCAGCTTCAGTCCCAAACAAGATAACTCCCAAATGTCTCAACTAGTTGCCATGCCAACTAAAGCAGCTTAAATGAAATAAGGTCCTGGAATGGCCTCTACATTGCCCTGGGTCTGCTGTGCTTTACAAAAAAGTGTTTCAGAAGGACTCAGAGGTGCTATTAGCTTGAATAGCAAATATCTTTTGATTGTCTCTGGACAATTTAACAAGAGCCTAGAAACAAGAGCAAAAGCAGCCTTTCCTTGGAGCTCCACAGCTCCAGCAGAATTTTAAATCAACTGGCATCTGGGTAGGTCAAAGATGGCGATGAGCTCTCTCCTCCTCTTACCCACAATAAAAGTATAATTAAACAATATAATAAAAAGCAGGTTTCAGTGGATGCCCTGTCTTTCGACACTTAACTCCAATTCATATCATGGCAAGAGAGCACGTGAGGTTGCTCTGGTTACAATTCCTTCAAACCAAACAGCACCTCCTGGGTAGAAAATACTAACAGTAATAATTAGCAAATCGCTGCATAAAATTAGAACTACGAAATAGCAATTTACTTCAGAACAACCATAGCAGAGGACAATAGCAAACCTTTAATTTGTGCTGAGTCAGAGGCCATAGAAGCCAACGGGCTGTGCCACACTGACAAAGCAAACCAAAAGTGCAAGTCTAAGTATTGTTTCACAGTTACCTTTGCAGCAAGTGAAGAGTTCAGAAATATCTGCTACAGTTTCTCCCTGAGGGGTGGGGGGGAAAGCAGTTTATTTTTTACAAATAAGTAGCTGGATTTTCAAAACTCTGGTTTGCTCACTGCACATGTATTTATTTATGCAGATTCACAGCAACACAAACTCCAAAATATTCAGTTGGGTTTGATGTCTGGGTTTCAGTTCAGTTGTAATATGGTTAACATTTTTCCTTATTGATTAAATTTTGGTACATAATGAACATATATAAGGAAAACAGAGGCAAAATTAAAGAATGGTCAAGAAGATAAAAGATTCCTCTATATATTTTTTAGCCAACCCTGGCATTATGAAGTCCATTAGTTATGGGTTGTTGCACTTTTGTTCAAATTTGTACAGGTGGCCCTTGCTTAACTACTACTTGTTCAGCAATTGTTTGAACGTACTCTGAGTGAAATCTACTGTAGGACCAGTCCTCAAAGGTGGGCCATTGCAATGTTTCCATGGTTACGTGATCACTGTTTGCAACATTTGCTTCTGGCTTTTGACAAGTGGTCAATGGGGAAGCTGGTACAAGATCCCAATGGCAATCAAGCAGGGGTGAAATCTAAAATTTGTTACTACCGGTTCTGTGGGCGTGGCTTGGTGGTGGTGGGTAATGTGACTGGGTGGGTGTGGCCAACTTTTTTTTTTCTTTTAAAAGCATTTTTTCTACAACCTTAAGAGGTTGCAGAAAAAAAATGCTTTTAAAAGCCTCTGACGATCAGGCAACTCAGCTGGGACTGCCTAAACAGGGCAGTCATAAGACATCACACTTTACAACTGCATCACTTAACAACTGTTGCTTAGCAATGGAATTTCTGATCATAGTTGAGGACTACCTGTATGTTGTTTTATTGCTGGTGCGTAGTGTGTTGTATTTTATTCTTTTGCATGTTCTGCACTTAAAAGTAAGTACACACTACATAAGAATTACTACTAAGAATACTACTACTACTTGGGCTTGGGCTTTTGATTAGTCACCTCAGGATGAGCTTGTGCTGTCCAGCTCAATTCCTTAACATTCCAGTCTTTAAAAAACACAAATAATTCTAAAAAGGCCACATGAGCACAAACAACTTGCATAAATGTCCGAGCGTAAATGTACTGCTCACTAGGCAAAAAGCTCAGGATTATGGTATTATCCTGGCGATTGGGTTATTACTGGGCTTAACTATATCACTGTGTGCTATTTATGTGAAACTCAGAAATGATACGATTCAGGCAATTTTAAGAATATCGATGTGAGGAATCAGACAAGCTACATGGAATCCTCAGTGGGACAATATCTCTGCTCATCATTAGAACATGTGTTATCCAATTGATTTCTGTTTATAAAACAGAAAGTATCAGAAAGCACAAAGTATCACTTTATATCATGCCTTTTCCCAAAGAACAGCTCAGATCTTTAAATGAGCTCTGTAACAGGGGGCACAACTTTTGCTAGGCCAAGGGTTGTACCAATTTTTCAACAGTAGCTTGGAGGCTGTACTGAAAGATCACATCTTTTATGGGAGTATGTGAAAGTACAATTAATACTGCTACTTTTAATTATTTAACACACTTTTCCACAGATGCACATACAATTACAATGACACCCAGCCCTCCCTTCTGAGTTGATTCTAAATTAACCCAGAAGTATATGAGCAAAGTTTATCCTCGACTTTCTTTTCCCAAGTGTAGGCATACAGTCAATAAAAATAGTATTGTGTATAAACAGAGCGTTGGTGGCGCAGCAGACTAAAGCACTGTTAAGTAACACCAGCTGCCTGCAATTACTGCAAGTTCAAATCTCACCAGGCTCAAGATTGACTCAGCCTTCCATCTTTTCGAGGTAGGTAAAATGAGGACCTGGTTTGTGGGGGCAATAAACTGACTTTGTATAAAAAAGAACACCGCTTTGGGGGGGGGGCAAAAGCCCTACTAAGCATATATATACAAAAGTATGAAGGCTATTGCTTAACGCATTGTAAGCCGCCCCGAGTCTCCGGAAAAGGGCAGCATATAAATCAAACCAATAAATAAATAAATAAACTGATTCCAAATTAAGAGGTTAAAAATCTCCAACTTAATCAAAATAGTTTAAACTAGTCTGAAGCCACAGCGATATTCAGCCCCTGAAAGCCTTGGGAGAAGCCTTTAGAGCCGTGATGGCGAACCTATGGCACACGGAGCCATATCGGTGGGCATGCAAGCTCAGCTGATTTTCGGGCCTTCTGGTCCCACCGGAAGTAGGGAAACAGGCTGTTTCCAGCCTCTGGAGGGCCTCTGGAGGTGGATGGGGAAGGCCGTTTTTTGTTCTCCCCAGGCTCCAGAGCCTCTCTAGGAGCCTGGGGAGGGCGAAAATGGCCTTCCCCACACCCCGGAGGCCAGAAACGGCCCGTTTGCTGACTTCAGAAGTTGGCAAATGGGCCCTTTCTGGCCTCCGGGGTGTGTGTGGGGAAGGCCGTTTTCGCCCTCCCCAGGCTCCTAGAACGCTTCTGGAGTCTGGGGAGAGCAAAAAACAGGCCTTCCCCCCCAGGCCCTCCGGAGGCTGGAAACAGCCTGTTTCCCTACTTCCAGTGGGCCCAGAAGGCCAGAAAATCAGATGGGGAGCTGAGCTCACATGCTCACCAATATGGCTCCACATGCCATAGGTTTGCCATCATGGCCTTAGCGATTTCTAAAAGTTGCTATCAAATTGTTATTTCTAAATGACAACAGAGGAACATAATACAACTAAAGATCTGTAGAGATTCTCAGTCATCCAGGTCATGCTTGTCTGAAAGGTGCTTTTTCAGGAAGCAACTGGACTTTCCTGTTTTTTCTTTTGAAGACATTTCTCTTGTAATGCAAGAAGCTTCTTCAGCTCTGACTATCCTGTCAGAGATGAGGAAGCTTCTTGGATAAGAAGCGAAACGTCTTCAAAAGAAAAAACAAAGGAAGTCCAGTTGCCTCCTGAAAAAGCACCTTTGGGACATTCAACTAAAGAGTAATCAAATCAAATGTATTTAACTTTAGTTCGATGAATATGTAAACAAAATGATATAAAATTTAGGTTTTATTGGCACTTCAATTACCTACTTGGGAACCTTGTACAGACCTTGCCACATCCTCTTAAATGTAAAAGAAGAAAACGATTGTACTCCACTTTTGGGGATTGAGAGCCAATGTGGTGCAGAGTTAAAGGTTTGGGACTAAGAACAGGTTGAAGGCCCAGCCTTCAGTACTCTCAGTCACAAACATTCACTGGTTAACTTTGGATGGTTATTTTTTCTACCTTGATTTGTTTGGCAGTTATCATTGGGAAGAAAACAGAGGAGGCCTTGAATTCCTGGAGAAAAAGTGGGGTAGAAATCTAAGGTAAATAGAAGATGACTGTAGAAGTGGATAAACTCAAGAGCAATAGGAGAAATGAAAATAAAAATACAGAACTAGCTTCCACAACCATGGAAGGATAAATTGCTAGAGCCTTTGCAATGGAATTAAGGGTTTCTGAGACAGGAGAAATGTGTAAAAGATATCACTTCATATCATGCATATCATGCATTAATATAAATGGAGTTGTGCATTAATTCAAAGCTTTGCATAAAAGTTTCAAAAGCAAAAAACATATCAAGATATCAATAGCTGCACATACAGCACAGTTGTGAAACCTGGCTATTTTATGCAAACATACTTTTCAGTATTACATCTTCCTTTTTTCTCCCAGAAGCTGTCAGCTTGGCTAATTAAGATTCACTTTCAGACAATGTCATTTTAGCCATGCTAATTTTTCAAGCATGTTTATTTATTTTCATTCATATCTTGTTGTATGGTCACTAGTCGAGCTCAAAAATTTACCACTATAGCATTTTAGTGGTTACATTTTAAAAAATATTGCAAGGAGCTCATTCTCCAGTCTTGATCAGATTTGGCAAGCTAAATTTTTAGATGTATTTTCCAATCTAAATCTCTTTTATATACATGCCTGCATTAATTTAAATTTACAACAACCATTTACTTCTTGAAATAAATATTGATTCCAGATCACTGGGCACCAGGTTCTGTAAAAACCCTGTTCAAGCTCCTGGAAATCAAGCTCTATCTTTCTACCACTTTCTACCTAAAAAGGGAGGCAGAATAGACTAACAATGTACTTATAAGAGTACCTCAGTTACTATGCTAGCTACCAACAGAACAATTGAGCCCAACTTCTACCCTTCAGAGAATTTCCTTACAATAAGTCCATGATACATTCTTGACCTAGTCTCTGGTAAACTGGGTCTCTCTGATTACATACTGAAGGACCCAGCTTACAACTCCTCTTTAGTTTCCAATAAGCTGTCATGTACATGCATACAGTTCCTATTGTACTCATGTTGTCTCCCCCACCTACACTTCTACTTGCTGTTTCTCCACACAAATTTTCCTGACACCTTCTCAAGCCTCCACTTCAACTGCCTGTATCAATACTTTCCTTCCGTCTCCTTGCTTCCCCCACTGGGGAATCAACTACAAAGCCCCCATGTCATCTCCCTAGCACCTCTGCAAGTTCCTGTTTAGCAACTGCCTCATTTAGTGACTAGCTAACAGTGGTATTGAAAAAATAACTTTGTGGCCCATCCTCACCTTTTTGACCTTTGCAGGTCTGTACTGCAAAGGAGAGCTGAAGTAAAATAATAAGCACAAAGCCAGTTTCATGTAGCTACCGGTACCACTTCACTTAATGACCAAGTTGCTGGTCCCAATTATGGTCGTGAAATTTGTGTTTGCAAAGATTCAAACTCAATCGATTACTGCATGTTAATGACGGGGGAAACAGTTTTATATCAATGGCAGTGGTTTTTTCTGTCAGTTCAGTTCAATGATATGAATAGCAAAAAGTCATAAAAATGTCAGTGTCCCTATGAAATTATTTTCAGCTGGCTGCCTCTTTCCTTCCATTAAAAAAAAGTCCTTATACAACACAATACTCAATAGGCAAACATTTGTGACAGCATCGGCTTTATTTGTTTGCCTTAGGCAAAAATTTAAGTGGGGCTAGCCATTTTGTGGAGCTTGTACACAATTTTATAAAGCTCCTGAGAAGCAAATCTACAATTATGAGAAGAGCATCAACATAAAAAAGCAATTGGATCCAACAAACAAGACATTTCATATTCCTTTTAATAGGAAATTCCGGCCTCTGTCTCTCTTTGTTGTTTTTTCTTTCAGTGTGACATTTCTACCATTCTTTGGGCAAGATAGGATCACAGGAAGCTACATTACAATGATAGACATCAAAATAGCTCAGCAGCTGTATGTATTAGAGGTTTTCAAGCTCTGGGGGCTGCTACACTGTAATTAAACTATACATATGGACATCATATTTATGATGGCAATAAACAGAAAGAAAGGAGAGTGGATTTTATTCCGCTAGTCATTGGTGACTATAGGAGATGGTGCTTATCTCTATTTCGAGGCCAGGAGCCAGGCTGTTTGAAGACACATTTCTGCAATCAGGTGCCTAGCATGACTTTGTGGAGCGCTGTTGCCTCCCCACTGAAGTGTACCTGTTCACATTTGCATGCTTTTGAACTGCTAGATGGACAGGAGCTGGGCAAAGTTCACCCCGCCGCACAATGCTCAGGTCATGAATCCGGGCTGTCAGCTTTCTAGCTGACAAGCTCAGTGCTTTAACCGCTGAGTTATCGCACCACCCACTTGTACAACTTCCTTCAGGAGGAAGGGGGGTCTCCAAATGTCTATCAAATACAGAAGTTGTTTTTTCCAATTAAAAAAAAGCACTGCAGTATATTCAGTAAACCAGGAAAAACAATTTTTTAGTCTTAACTTTGGTTCCTTTCATTTCTAATTATTTTTTATATGTCATATAAACCTTGGACTCTATCTTTTGGAACCTTTATCTAAATATTTTTATATGTAAGTCACTTTTGTTTTAGAAATCAATTTTCCTTTTGAGCATTATTTTCCTGACCTATTTTTGCATATATCTTTTCCAGTGCAGATATGTATTACATAATTGGGAGAAGTGAAATTGCTGAGTTTATAATGCTTTAAAAGTAAATAAAGTTCAGATTAAAATGAGGATAAATCTCCTTTCCCCCCCCATCTTTCTTTTTAAATTTCCCTCCAGAATCTAGAAAGACAAGAGAGCACAAATCTAGCCAGGAGGCATTTTGTCACTGAGTCTTCAAATTTTTAGAAACTTTTTTCAAAACTTTTATTTTGCTCTAAAATGAATCTTAGCAAAGTGTTTCTGAAAAAAAGAAAGGAGCATTGGTTAAAAATTATTTTCTATTCTTAATTTTTCCTCAAATAAGACATAAAAACTTTCCAAACATTTTTTTCAGCAATCATCTATGTTAACATTTTAAATTAGCTCTAAATATAGCAGATGATTAACTGGATGAAAATAAACTGGCTGTTGTCATTTAGATTTTTAAGCTGATAAACTTCCTAAAAGGAACAAAACAAATCTTATTTAAATCACTGTCCTTGGTTCGGTGGTCTAGCCCTAGATCTGAAATTCATAAAAAGAAATAATAGCAAGTTCAGATTAACTAATATGCTAGGGTTTTTAAAAAGGAAGAAAAGCTAAAGAACTTGTTGTCAGTTGAGAAGTCATGTCCGACCTATTGTGACCCCATGGACAACGTTCCTCCAGGCCTTCCTGTCCTCTACCATCCCCTGGAGTCCATTTAAACTCACACCTACTGCTTCAGTGACTCCATCCAGCACCTCATTCTCTGTCGTCCCCTTCTTCTTTTGCCCTCAATCTTTCCCAGCATTAGGCTCTTCTCCAGTGAGTCCTTCCTTCTCATTAGGTGGCCAAAGTATTTGAGTTTCATCTTCAGCATCTGGCCTTCTAAAGAGCAGTCAGGGTTGATCTCCTCTAGGACTGACCGGTTTGATGGCCTTGCAGTCCAAGGGACTCGCAGGAGTCTTCTCCAGCACCAGAGTTCAAAGGCCTCAATTCTTCGGCGCTCAGCCTTTCTTAGGGTCCAACTTTCACAGCCATACATTGCAACAGGGAAAACCATAGCCTTGACTATATGCACTTTTGTTGGCAGGGTGATGTCTCTGCTTTTTAGTACGCTGTCTAGATTTGCCATAGCTTTCCTCCCCAGGAGCAAGCATTTTTTAATTTCTTGGCTGCAGTCCCCATCTGTGGTGATCTTGGAGCCCAGGAAAATAAAATCTGTCACTACCTCCATTTCTTCCCCATCTATTTGCCAGGAATTGAGAGGGACGGATGCCATGATCTTAGTTTTCTTAATGTTGAGTTTCAAGCCAACTTTTGCATTCTCCTTCTTCACCCGCATCAAGAGGCTCTTTAGTTCCTCTTTGCTTTCTGCCATTAGAATGGTATCATCTGCATATCTGAGGTTGTTGATATTTCTCCCAGAAATCTTAATTCCAACTTTTGAAATCTCCCAGAAATCTAATTCCGCCTTTCTCATGTTGTGCTCTGCATATAAGTTAAGTAGGCAGGGCAACAGTATACAGCCTTGCCGTACTCCTTTCCCAATTTTGAACCAATCAGTGGTTCCATGTCCAGTTCTCACTGTTGCTTCTTGACCTGCATATAGGTTTCTCAAGAGACAAGTAAGATGGTCTGGTACTCCCATCTCTTTAAAAACTTGCCACAATTTGCTGTGATCCACACAATCAAAGGCTTTAGCACAGTCAGTGAAGCAGTAGGAGATGTTTTTCTGGAACTCCCTAGCTTTCTCCATGATCCAGGGTATATTGGCAATTTGATCTTTAGTTCCTTTGTCTCTTTGAAATCCTGCCTGTACTTCTGGTAGTTCTCGATCCACATACTGCTGGAGCCTAGCTTGTAGGATTTTAAGCATAACCTTACTAGCATATGAAATGAGTGCAATGATGCGATAATTTGAACATTCTTTGGCATTGCCTTTCTTTGGAATTGGAATGAAAACTGACCTTTTCCAATCCTGTGGCCAGTGTTGAGTTTTCCAAATTTGCTGGCAAATTGAGTGTAGCACTTTTACTGCATCGTCTTTTAAGATTTTAAATAGCTCAGCTGGAATACTGTCTCCTCGCTTTGTTGTTGCTCAGATTTCCTAAGGCCCATTTGACTTCACATTCTAGGATGTCTGACTCGAAGTCAGTGACCACCCCATCGTGGTTATCAGGGATGTTAAGCTCCTTCTTATATAGTTCTTCTGTGTAATTTTGCCACCTTTTCTTAATCTCTTCTGCTTCTTTTAGGTCCCTGCCATTTTGGTCCTTTATCATGCCCATCTTTGCATGAAACACTCCCTTCATATCTCCAATTTTCTTGAAGAGATCTCTGGTCCTCCTTACTTTATTGTTTTCTTCTATTTCTTTGCACTGTTCATTTAAAAAGGCATTCTTATCTCTTCTTGCTATTCTCTGGAATTCTGCATTCAACTGGGTGTACTTTCTCTTTCTCCCTTGCCTTTCGCTTCTTCTTTCTTCAGCTATTTGCAAAGCTTCCTCAGACAACCATTTTGCTTTCTTGCCTTTCTTTTTCTTTGGGATTAGTTTTAGTTGCTACCTCTTGTACAATGTTTCGAAGCTCCATCCATAGTTCTTCAGGCACTCTGTCTGTCAGATCTAATTCCTTAAATTTATTTGTTAAATCTATTTGCTAAAGAACTAGTATTGCTCATTTCTACATTAAAACATTTTGAATGAACACCAACAAATAAAAAGTTATTTAATGATAACACCTGATGATTAATTAATTGCCTGCCTGCTACATAGTTGTTCTTAGACACACTTTAACTAGAACTGAAGATTGAATCAAAGTGCAGAGTCTTCAATACTAGATACTCATAAGTCTTTTATGTTATATAATATTTATATTATGCCAACAGCTTTTTAAAAGTTCAGTTTTAAGACTTAAGAATTAAATAGTTAGTTGCAATTTAGCAAACTATGGCTGGTTGTGAATTTCTTGTGGCCAGTTTAAAAAGAATTAATATTTATTATTTCACTTGTCTCACTGACTTACATATTTTTTCCCAAAAGCACAAGACAGTATTCATAACATTTGTCCTCCATTTTTTCAATCATCCTTGAGATAACAAGGGATTAAAACAGAATGGGTGTTCCAAAATCTCTTAGGAGGCTTCCATGGCTGAGGATGGACATGGATCTCCATGATCTAGGTCCAGTTACTCAATTATTACACCACACTGTTGAGAATATTTATGAACTATAAATCAGATCAATATTTCGACATTAATGTTGCAGTGGAGCCTTTATCAATCCTCTCAACTCAAAAGTGGAAAGAAGTATAAATGGGAGAAAACCACAAAATAGGAAACTTTTTCTTGGAAGTTTAGAACCCAACTGAATTCATATAATCCTGGCCATAATCTAAAGCAGAAGCATTTTGAAGAACTGAAATGAGCTACTACTGAAATCCCTAAAGCTAATCTGTGTACTCACATTTCTAGATCAAAGATAGTTATTTCTTACAAGGTGTACTTGAATGAAAGGAGAGAAATAACATTTCTGGAAATGTAGAAGCTATGGGCATGAGAAAACAATTTCATATGAACAATATATAGGTAGTCCTCGACTTACAACCACAATTGATCCCAAAATTTTTGTAGCTAAGTGAGACCGTTAAGCGAATTATGGCCATTTTACAGCCTTTCTTGCCACAGTTCTTAAGTGAATCACCACAGTTGATAAATTAGTAACACGGTTGTTAAATGAACAAGGCTGCCCCATTGACTTTGCTTATCAGAAGGTTGCAACAGGTGACCACATGACCCCAAGACACTGCAACTGTCATAAATATGAGCCAGATGCCAAGCATTCGAATTTTGACCATGGGGATGCTGCAACAAACGTGTGAAATACAGTCATAAGTCACTTTATTGTAACTTTGAACATTCACTATAACATCATCATTATCTTCTTTTAATGATCCCATAATCCCTTGCGGGGTGGAGTCTGAGCAACTGAATGGAACTGAGTGTTTACTGGCCGGATGCCCTTCCTGTTGCCAATGCGAAGTTATATTCAGCAAATATATTCTCAAAGTGCCCAGAGAGAGAAATATCTACCTCTACCTAGGATCAAACTGTGAGTTTGATCCTCCTGATTGTGAGGCGAGAGCTCCACCTCTAGGCCACTTTTTGAACATTCACAAAATGAACTGCTGTAAATTGAGGACTACCTGTATAAAATTGTTATATATAGTAATATATACAAGAATACATTTCCTATGCTTTAACAATGTAAAATGCAGCACTGAATTAAAAGGACATTCAAACTGTTCTATCTGGCACATTTATAACTTTTGAGGGACAATCCTCACAGCCCTTATAATTGTTCCTGCCCTACTGCAGAATTTTTTCCTATATTTATTTGACTGCAATAAGATTTAAACTATAGGACAGCTTTTTTTTGCTTTATATAAGCAAAGGGCAGGTACAGAATGCTTGTTTCTCATATGCCTAATCTAGACCGAAGGTTATCCTAAGCAAGAAAGGAGCAATTTACAAGAAAGCAAGGGCACAGGATTTTTCGGAAATGAGGATGGGAATACATGAGAATACATGGAAATATATTTCAGAAATTTAGTATTATATAAATGAAAATTGAATCCTAATCTTACAAATATCCCAGTTTTTTATATTTTACAGGATTTTTTAAGGATCCTTCAAAATTTCCATTGGACAAAAGTCCAGGGCTAGGGCTGTAGCAGCCTCATGCTCTGTGTTAATTAATAAAAAAATAAATAGTATATTCTGGCATTGAAAAAAATTTTCTTTTGTAGGACAGCCTTCCTTACATGGGAGACAACAGGATCACTAAGTGTAACAAATAACACGAATGTACATTTCAAGACATGCCTGTAACAATCCTCTCCACCATTTATACATATACATCAAATTACTATATCAGCATTTGCACATTGGAAGGCATTAATTTGCAATCATTTTCCAAATACTTTTCTCTACATGATTAAAAGATAAATCTGGGAGAAAATCCTGAAGGCTACCTATGAAGCAGGTTGACATATTAAATTCTTATAACAATAACCATAAATTTCTATACACACCCTCCAATTCCTTCTTTTAGAAGTCCGTTCTTTTAACGATGTTTTTCTAGATGGTCTATTACAGCTGGCCTCCATATCACCTTTCCAGATGCTAAATCTCAAGAGGAAAAGTCCAAAATCTGCAGGCAGTTTTATGAGCTAGAATTAATTACACCTACCTCAATGAAATTATTTATTTAACATTTAGGATACATTTCTTCAAAGTAGTCAATGTGTGGTGGCTGGAGTATGTCGAGAGCGGAGAGTACCTAGGAAATAAGATGGAAGCTGATTTATTACCAAAGTCTCATTTTACAGAAGGAAATGAATGAACAAAGAAAAAATATCTTCAGTTTGCAATTGTATGGTGGGAAGGGCAATATAAATTTTGGAAACCTGAGACAGAAACTCATCAATGGAAAGAGCAATGCTGATATTTTATCATAGCAGATTCAAGGATTTAATAAGGTCAATGTTTAGATTCTAACAAACACATACACACATCATCATACACCTGGCTATGTTTGTTTAGTTATTTATTATATTATCTAATATATTATTTATTATAGAATAGAATAGAATGGAATGGAATTTTTTATTGGCCAAGTGTGATTGCACACACAAGGAATTTGTCTTGGTGCATACACTCTCCGAGTACATAAAAGAAAAGATACATTCGTCAAGAATCTTAAGGTACAACATAATGATAGTCATAGGGAAACAGTCAATATAGTGGGAAGAGATGGATGATAGGAACAATGAGAAGATTAATAATAATAGTAATGCAGACTTAGTGACTAGTTGACACTGTTGAGGGAATTATTTGTTTAGCAGAGTGATGGCATTCTGAAAAAGCTGTTCTTGTGTCTAGTTGTTCTGGGTGTGCAGTGCTCTATAGTGTCATTTTGAGGGTAGAAGTTGAAACAGTTTATGTCTAGGATGCCCAGGGTTAGATGTATTATCATGTATTATCAAATGTATTATCTAATATAATACACTTTTTCAAATGAAATGCTCAGTTGAATGCACAAGATCGAAGACTGCTGAAGCAAAATAAAAACATAGTTAACTTTCAGAGAAGGTTTTGGATAAGCCCTCAGAACAATTCAGGTAAAACTCCACCTCTATTTATTTATTTATAACATTTATTGGCCACCATAATTTATTTATTCATTTAACTAACCATGACAACACCTTAGTCATTTCTGTGTTGAAAAAATATAGGTTACAAGTAATAATGGTTTCTTAAAATAATTTGAAATAAAATGATTTAAGGCTTTAAAAATTAGAACCATCCTTTTGAATTGGTCTCAGAGACACACTGGGAAACATAGCCGGCATTAATATCTGTATCTCATGAATCAACAAAATCAGCTCCAGAATTGACAGTCTGATCAATGAGTAGGCAATCTGATGTTTTGCATCCCTTTTGATTAATTTTAATTACTGTAGTGCTATAATATAAAAAAGAACGTGAGGCAACATGGACAATAGTATACTGGGACAATTTTTTTGTTTCTGGTATGATACGAAAGTGTCACATCAAACATTAGGTACATCCACTCCATACTGAAAAAACCTGAACAGGCGGAATTCATTTTTGAATTTCTTGAATTTCAACTGCCTCACATTTTTTTTATATTACAGCACTAGTGAAACTTAATCAAAACCTGTTATTAGGAAGATAGAGTCAGCTGCTAAAGAAATCTCCAATTACTGGTTAAACTATGTATATGAGAGATAGAACATTTTGCTTGATTGGTCAAAGAAACACATCTGGAACAGCAAGCTTTCAGTTATCCTCCTTATTTGGTAAACGCAGGATAGTGCTCAAAAAGAGGGGACTGCCTAGCCATGATGTCATTCCAACTGTCCCTCTTGCAATCATCTCTTAATATTGCTGAAATCCTGTATTATATTGAAGTAGATAATAAGTAACTAATTGTACTGATTATATTTGGAATTCTTGATTACATTTGGAATTCTGGATTCATTGGTGCTTTCCCTTGTTTTTCAGGCATTCCTGTTTCTCAATAATAACTTGCTGATATTTAGAGATCTGACATCCATTGCTTAAAAAAAAATTGTGTTTCGGCATTGGCACGGCTTTTTAAAAATTATTTCTAGATTTGGGGCAGAAAGATCCAAAATCGTTTTCTTTCTTATGGCTGGGCTTAGCAGAAGGAATAAGAAGTTTCCTAATCAGGAGATTCAGATTGACTGGTTGTAATCTATTGTAATGATTTTTTCCTAGGGAATTCACAGAAGGAGTTTTCTGGTGAGTTACAAGCTGGAAGAATAGTTAAGGAAACAGTAGTCTAAAACACATATAGAATACCATGTTGCCTTTTTGACACTCATACCAAAATGTATCCCGCTTATTACAAGGTTATATCCCACTTATTAAAATATGCAACTTATTACAAGGTTATAAATAAGAACAGATATTCTGTCTTAACCTCTCTCTGCAAAATGGAGGAAATCCTTACTAGGAAAGCGTATGCAGCAAAGAAAATCTTTTTTGATTTGGCAGAAATAAGTGTGTTTTGATTCCAGTGGCTGCAGTACATATATTTAATTTCTCAAGACATTGTGTCTTACTTCTTTAATCACTGCAGCTTTTACATTTCAATTTGTATATGGTTGATCTGTTTTATTGGGTTGCTTCACCTATAACTACCTGGTTTTCCACCAGCTGGAGTTTATAGTTGGTTTTGACAATGTTGCTATCTCTACAAACTATGTCTATTTATGGTAGGCTTTCTTATTGATAGTTGTAACATCTGCGTTTACCTGTTAGCATCTGCCCTAACAGAACATAGATTCCATATTTACACTGGCTGTCTTAAGTGATGGCTGTCATTAAAGTGATGACCACCACATGACTGATTAGTTTTAAAAAGAAATGAAATGGCATAAAGTCTAGATGAAATTCCCAAAGAAAGGAGAGAAAATGAGAGAAAGCATAACAATAAAGTAGGAGTAATGAATTCTGGAGTGTGTTTTCAAACATACATACTGGTACATATACAATAGTAGTAAAATTGGGCTCAGTGGTGTAATGATCTGTTTTATGACTGTCACGACTTGCAACTGTAATTACCAGGTTCAATTACAGTATTAACTCAAAAGTCACCTATATTATTATTTTATTTGGGGGAGGGGCATGTTGGACTTACTATTGTGGTGTTACAGTGGTTAGAATACAGCATGGCAGGCTAATTCTGCCTACAGCCTGGAGTTCGATCCTGACTGGCTCAAAGTTGACTCAGCCTTCCATCATTCCAAAGACCCAGATTATTGGGGACAATATACTGACTCTGTAAGTCGCTTAGATAGGGCTGTAAAGCACTATGGGGCGGTATATAAGTCTAAACTGTTACTACTCTTGCTATTTAGGGTTAGCCACTTGAAAAAGCCACTTGAAAAGCATTCACAAATAATACTTGTCCATTATAAGTATTTTCCCAATATCTGTTCTGATTCTAAAGCAGGCCAACCCAGATCTCTAAGTCTTGCACTTAAATATTCACTAACCTTGTCAAAGTCCAATCAAGTAAAATCACTAGCTATATTTTAGTTCTATTTTACAAAGAAAGATTTCTCCTTATTTAGAATATATCATAGTTGGTTTCTTAAAATGATATTAGGATACTTTGGTGATTTTTACCACAAAATAGCCATATAACATATTACTGAATTACCTTGGTATTTCTTACAAAACCCCTAAATCTTCCTCGTTCAGAAGAACATGGTCATTTTTTATTTACCAAAAATGCATGTGATACAAGCATCATGATCCTATCATGTTTCTCAGTCTGCTTGTTTTTTAAATTTCTGTGTCAACTTATCAGAATTGATAGAGAGACAGGCAGCATTCCAGATTACTCAAATCCTATTCTTGAAAAATCAACAGACAAATACAGAGATTAAAAGATAATTGAGTACTGAACAGAACTTGACCAGAAGGAATTATATTTGTTTCTTTTAAGAAACCAACATCTTTAGAACTAATGTAAAACATTTATTTAACAAAATACAAAACACAAATTCATTGCCAAGTTAAAACCACAAAAGCCAAATTGCATAAACTTGTACAGGTAATAAACCAAGACTGGAACAAATGCCTTCTTCTAGACACAGTTCCGTGTGACAGCGTTCCGTGTGCCTTTGGGGTTGAGTCATGCTGGCCACATGACCACGGAGACGTCTTTGGACAGCGCTGGCTTTTTGGCTTTGAAATGGAGATGAGCATCGCCCCCTAGAGTCAGGAACGACTAGCACATATGTGCGAGGAGAACCTTTACCTTTACTTGATATAATTAATTATTCATTATTTAAAATTAATTATATTATGTAATTGATGGTTAAGTATTTAATATTATTAAATTATGCAATATTAATAACTAATTAATATTAAAGGAATATAACTTTAATATAATTAATACGTTCCTAAAACATATGAAGAATGGTTGCAGGAATTGGGTACATCTAGTATAAGAAAAAGAAGGATTGGGGTGTTCCAATATTTGAGGGGCTAAGAGTTAAGTGTTAAAAGAGCAATGCAGAGGGAGTGGGAAGAGCAGCTTTGCCTTCCAGGTTATGTTTCAAAGAAGGCAAAGCAGCTCCCTCTGCATTGCCCTTTTAACACTTAACCCTTCATTGTCTGTTCTCCGTCTCACTGCTCGTTTCTCCCCCTTCCTTTTAAAACTTTTTTTTACCAGGAAATATAGAAACTGCCAAACACAAACTATGGCTCATTATCCTGTTTTGAGTTAAAGAGGCCATGCAGAAAGGCAGAAGGCAAGGGAAATGCTGCTTTGCCTAGGTCAGTTTGGAAACAGCTGCTCCACATGGCCCAGTTTAAAAACGGCCTATAATACTGAATTCTGCAGATCTCCGGTAGGTAAACAAGGCATTTTGAGGGGTGGAACAGTGGGGCAAAGCTGGCCCAGTCTCCCAGGGACCCAACAGGGCAAGGACGGGGTGGGGGAGGGAAGGGGAGGGGAAGAGATAGATGGGCGTGCTTTAGCATCTCTGCAAAGTTATGAAGCCATTCAGTCATTCGTAAGTGCAAATGAATTTTTATAAAATTTTTATCTTAGAATCATGATTGTACATGGCTTTTGGGAGGTCAGTTGTTAACTTTGTATGGTCACTAAATGATCTGTCGTACCTCAAGGATTACCTATATAGTCCTGGTTGTCACAAAGAGAAAAAAAAACCTATTTTGATGCAAACCAGTTCTACATACAAGAGAAAAGTGTAATTCATACATAGTCTTAATTTTTTTTAAATTAAAGAAAAACTTTTGTGCTGCTAACAGAGTTCATTTAATATACAATTGCAGTGATTTTATATCCTAGTAAGCCAAAGCTACTAACTTTAGGACCATAATTTTAAAAAATGTATCTTTGTTAAATGTTAAGGCCAGATAACCTCTAGCATCCTGTTTTCTTTTCATGGTTTTATTCTGAGACCAACTTCAAAGAATGATCCTCAGGCAAAGAAAACATCAAAACTGACCTGCATCTGCAATGTTTAGAATCTGATCGTTTCAAACCATCACTAATCAGAGACAGAGATGGGAGGTTGTGAATACAAATACACATTTAAGCTACCCCTTTCATTCTTCACAATGCTTGCATAGTTGTTTTCATCAGCTGTCTATACAGTCTCCAGAGCCATTAACATACCAGCACATCAGGTTTCTGGAGCCAAAATATGACCATAAATTAACAGCATTGAAGTAAAATGAGTTGTGTCATTTTTTAAAATAGTACACCACATGACACGACTGTCTTAATTCTGCTCCAAATTTCAACGAACAACAATCTGAATCTGCTTTAAAGAAACAAAGAAAGTACAGCACATTATATTTGGAATTATTTTTTTCTTGGATTTGTTGCAGAAAATTTTGCCATTAATAAGAATTAAAAGTTCACATACATTCTTAGTCCTTATAAAATTAAGATAGATCTGGAATTAGTCTGTAATGCTAAAACTGCAAGATAAAGCTTCCCTTAGGCCTCTTTTGAGTTTATAGCTTAAGTCAGACCTGAACTAGCCTTCCTGCCCCAGTGCTCACAATCTGAAAAGCTATACTAGAGGTATATCAACTCTTTACTGTTCACCTCAAAGAGACTTAATCTTAGCTTTCAAGTGAAATACTTGCACAGGATCATACTTTTAGATTCTTGCAAATATTTTGCCAAAAGGGAAAAAAGGGAAAGGGATTAGGTTATAAGGTATCACAATTTTATGCTGGGGGATTCTGGAATGAATAACTTGAATTTCCTCTTTGGGTCCTAGGAAATATTCATACAGGATTACTTGAAGTACTGGCTCTGCTCGATTCTTAACCTGCTCCAATTTAGATGCTTAAAAATGATGTCTGCATTACATCACATCAGCCCTTTTTTTTTTTTAGCTTTTCTTAGTTACATTGTTATTGTTTGCTTCCCCTAATACTATTTATGTTTTGTCATTTAGCTAAACTATAGTCTGGCATTATGACATTATTGCTCTACCTGGCATAAGGTGAATTAGGAGATAAAGGCTGATGTCTTGTTTGATTAATTGACCCTGCCAAAGCCTCCGGATCCAGAAATGTAGTTTTAACTATAATTACTTTAAGACAAAACAAATTCAGTATTTATATGTATTTATTTAATCAACTTGTATAGCTGCTCGTCTCAAACCAGTGACTCTGGTTGGCAAACGATCATAAAAACAATTAAAACAGTTGAAACACAACACAAAAAAGAAATTAAACACAAATAGCTGTCAAGTGATATTATAATCCAACAGTATCAATGTAACCAAGAATTATCCTTCACATAATTGGGACCTTAGGCCCAAGCACACAGCCAGATCTTCAATGCCTTCCAAAAGATTAGCAGGATTGGGTCCATCCTAATCTCTGGAGGAAGAATGTTCCAGGGTGCAGGAGTTATGGCAGAGAAGGCACACCTCTGGGTCCCCACCAGCCAACATTCTTTGGCTGATGGGACCTCCAGCATTCCCATCCTACTGGAAAGGGTTGGATACGTAGAAACAACATGGAGAAGATGGTCTTTGAACAACCCAGTCCTAAGCCATGAAGGGCTTTAAAGGTGGCAATCAACAGTTTGAATTATACCTGAAAACACACTGGCAAACAAAGAAGCCCCCAAACAGTGGTATTAGATGGGATGAATAGCCAACACCATTTATAATTTATACATCTGAATCTTCTTCAGGACCAGCCCCATGGAGACCACATTTCAGTAGTCCAAATGGGAGGTCATGAAGGTATGAATGACAGTGAGAAGAACCTCTCAGTCCAGAAATGGGTGCAGTTGGCACACAAACTGAAGGTGTGCAAAGGGCCTCTTAGCTACGGCTACCACCTGCTTTCCTGACTCCAAGGGACACCTGGATTTTGCATCAGGTCCATCTGAGGGAGTGCCTCCCCCCATCCAGTATCAGAAGTAGAAAAACCTTGATACTGGAAGGCCCAAGCACCCAAAGCCATCAGTCTTGCTTGGGTTGAGCTTAAGCTCATTGTTCCCCATCCAGACCCCTAGTCTCCACGGATGGTCACAAGGACATCCACAGTATCATTCAGACAGCCTGGGGTAGAAATGTAAAGCTGGGTTTTTCATCAGCATATTGATGACGCCTCTCCCCAAACTGTCAGATCATCTCACTCAGTGGCTATAGGCAGATGTTAAATTAAAAGGAAGAGAGAAATGAGCTTTGCAGTAGCCCACAAAGTAGGGGCCATGGACTGAATCTCTGTCCTCTTTATCAGCACTGGCTGGAACTGATTCCAGAGAAAGGAGGAAAACCAGCATAGCATTGTGCTTCCTATCCCCATCCCATCACATCAGAGGTCATCCAAGAATGTGAACAATGCTGTTTCAGTCCCAAACTTTGGCCTGAACCCAGACTGAAAAGATCCAGATAATTCAGTTCATCCAAGGACCTTTGAAGGGCCATTTTCTCTACAACCTTTCCTAAAAAGGGAAAGTTGGAGACTTGGATGAAACCTGTTGAGATTAGTGGAGTTGAGTGATGGCCCCCTTGAGGAGGGGACACATCGCCACCTTCTTAAGAGCCAGCAGGACCACCCTCTCTTAAAGAGGAATTAAATGAAACTTAATCACATAAACATCTATAATCAATCTATGGTCTCAGTTTGAAGCTTGTTTGAAACTACCTTGACTTAATATTTATTACAGTCTCTCTAGACACATTACATATTGTGGTTAATTTGAACAGAAATGAAAGCTTTCCAAATTCTCTGGGATGTTTGGGAAGAGGAAGGGAAGAGAAGCACAAGGTTCACTGCAGTTCATTTCTTTCATGCCTAAGCAATGGCTTAGGGCAACATGCAAGCGCACTATTGATTCTTTACTGTCCTAGAAAGTAAAGGAATTATCTCAGATATAATGCGTCATTTTTATACATTTCCTTGGAGGTATTGGCTGTTTATTTTAAATGAACAGGTGTATTGCAACATAGAAAGCGGATTCAACTGGATTTAGATTTTAGATGTCTCCATAGTTCTAAAAAAGCTTTGTTGCCGCTGATAACAGATGTAATTTACTCAGAAATTGTTGTCCTTTTTTCTAATGCCTATGAATATTTGTAAGGTTTTAGAGTAACCTTTGGTTAGAATGCTAAAAAATGCAATGAAAATATATGAACCACTCACATTGTCATGCTTAAAAAAACACAACATCTTCAATTCACGGAAGACCCTTTTGCAAGAGACCAGATTTTGGAAGACGTTGGGCATCTTTTTGAGTGCAACTCTCTTTCCATCTCGTGGATCGGTTACTGACCTACAGGAAAACAAGAATAAATATAAATTTTATTTTAAGCAATTTATATCCTTACAAAGAGAAAAGACAGATGAAAGAATTTCCTAAATAAATCCACATATTAAGAGCCAGACAAAACTCCTGAATAAGTCTTGCTGCTTTTTATTGTTTCCATTCAATGAATTCCAACTCTGCTTTGGATATATCACTACCCTGCATGTTATTGGGCTACAGAATTTCTGTACACTCAGATCCTTCAGTCCTGTGTTAGTAAAACTCTTTGCCTCCAGTGTACAATGTTTTTTATTCTCCAAATGTGGGTCATAGGTAGCCCTGGGGAGGTCTGAGGTAGTGGTCGCTAAGCAACTTGTTGTAAGTCGAGGACTACCTGTACATAGCTTTGGATTACTGGGGAACAGGATAGGAAGACATGTATCTCATGTATCATGGTATTTCTTGAGTGAAATTACTGTAGTCTCCTCTGCAGTAAAAATTGTTAAATTTGATTATCTAAGAATGTCAACATAGGATGCTGCTGCTTAATCTGATGACATAAAACGGATATAAAATAGTCCTAGAATATTGAAACAGACTATCTTTACGAGAAAATAAGTAGCTACCTCATACTGAAGCTAATTTGTTGATCTATCACATCTCAATTCTTTTAAAAATATTTGTTTTAAAATGAACAAATAATTAAAAATTATAAAAATATAAAAGTATCTGTTAATAATTAAATAATGATTATACAGTGAAGAAAAAAACCAATTATATACATAAATTAGCTGGGCATAAAAAAAAAACCTTGCAGAAAAATCTATACAATAAAACCACAGATAGTAGCCACATGAAAGACCCTATATAAAATAAAGTTTATTGATTGTAAAGCTTAGCATTAAATCTAGATTAGGGATGTCAAATTGGCGGCCCGTGGGCCAGATGCATCAAGTGCAGGCCATGCCCACCAGAGCTCCACAAATGGGAAAAGCGTCATGAAATGTCATATCACAACAACATGATGCGGCGAGTTTGACATCCGTGATCTAGATCATACAATAATCTAGCTATGCCACATTCTCAATTCATCCAGAGTATTATCTTTTTTTTTAAAAAAAAAATCTGTCTTCTAAAAGATAAAACTCAAATTCTAGATCAGGGGTGTCAAACTCAAGGCCCCTGGGCTGGGGCTGTCCCACGGGGCACTTAGATCTGGCCCACGGGGCCATCCTGGAAACAGCGAAGTATCAGCCTGCAGTGTCCCTGTCAGCAAAAGTGGGCTCCCAATCTCCATTTTCGCTGGCAGAGGGTTGCAGGAGGCTGTCCCAGCTGAAAATGGAGATTGAGACCCTGTTTTCGCTAGCAGAGCACTCGGGCCACCACAGGCACCCCTGACACGAGTGACATCAAGCTGGCCATGCCCCCTGGCCACGCCCCCCGAGGTCAAACACAACCCTGATGAGGCCCTCAATGAAATTGAGTTTGACACCCCTGTTCTAAATCCATTTCTTTAAATCACAAGGATGATCTTCTTTGCATTATGTAAAATTATCCTCTTTGCCAAACCTTTGTAAAGGTCCTTCGTATGATGACAAAAGATATTAGGTTTCAGTACCATTTAATACTGCCAGTAATTAGCTGTTCCAAATTTCAAACAGAGGTTGTTCTTAACCCTACCTCAACTGAATCCCTCCTGGGATTGAACCTGGACCTAATGCATAATGCATGTTCTAGCGGGAGCCAAGAAGGAAAAAAAAACAAGTAGTACCTCTTCAGAAATATCATTTCCAAAACAAGGATAAGGTTAAGCTTTTATCAGCAACTTTTATAACTAACTAAAATTCTTCATGCGCAGACTGTACTCAGGATTATTTCAAAAATACAGGTAGCCCTCCATTTACAATCATTCATTTAGTGACCATTCAGTTACAATGGCACTGAAAAAGTGACTTATGACCATTTTTCACACTTATCACAGTTGCAGTATCCCAGGATCATATGATAATCTTTTGCAACCTTCTGACAAGCAAAGTCAATGGGGAAGCCAGATTCACTTCTTGTGTTTACTAACTTAACAACCGCAGTGATTCACTTAACAACTATGGCAAGAAAAATTGTAAAATGGGGGCAAAACTCATTTCACAGCTGTTTTCCTTAGCAATGGAAATGTTGGGCTCAATTGTGGTCGTAAGTCAAGGACTACCTGTATGACTGCAAACACTACTGAAGTACATAAATATTTGATTATTTTATTCTAAAAACTGAGCAAAAGCCTCCCCAAAATTATCAGAACTATATCTTCATTAATTTAAAATGTTGTACAGAATGTAATAGTGCCATGTAATAGTTTCTGAAAACTTCAAAAATTCCACCATAAATAATCTGATATCTCAGTCATCGAAGAATGAACATAAGTAGTTTCTCAGCGTGGAATAATTTTTCCTTGTGTAAATAAATTTACTATTTTCTGTAAAATCTGTTAGAACAACTCAGTATGTGCCAATCACTGAGCATTGCTTAACATAAAACATTTATTTCTTTAAAAGTTACTCTTAAGTTCCATCTTGTCTTTTTACAGCTTGGAAAAGCATAAAAGAAAAAAAAAGTTTCAACCTGTGGATGAAATATATCAAAATATTGGCCTGCAATTTGTCTATTAAACACCACTCAGAAAGCAAAATTTCACTTAATTATTCACACAATGGCTAGCCTTGCTAGCTCCTAGCAATCCTATCCTAATAAAAGTAAATGGCAGTGTGGTAATTTCACAGCATGTTGAGTTTGTTCTCTCTTAACTGGGGATAACAGCTGCTTTAGTTCAGCACAAATAGTACCAGAAATCAGAGATAAGTGTTGAAGACTGTTACACAGGAATGCTTTCCTTTTCTTTGCTGATGAAAAGGCTGGCTGCGCTCTTCAGCTTGTTGTCTCCTCCCCCCACCAAAAAAAAAAAAAAAAATTCTGTATGAGCTAATGAGTTACAGCTGGTAAAGATAACAGCTACTTTTGACCGTACGTTCCAATGCCTCTTTTTTAAAAGCAATAATTCTAACATATTTGAACAAAACCAGTTTTTTTTTTAAAAAAAAAAAGAATTAAAATCTACTCTATGAAGCAAACCATATCGAACCAAGATCCTTGTTACAGGCTTTTGTGGGGGGACGTGGATTAATA
The DNA here is from genome assembly GCA_022577455.1 of Arizona elegans. Classification (NCBI taxonomy): domain Eukaryota; kingdom Metazoa; phylum Chordata; class Lepidosauria; order Squamata; family Colubridae; genus Arizona; species Arizona elegans. Next base: position 8,566,585 of record JAKOOJ010000017.1, read on the forward strand.
GGACAATTATTTTTGACTTTGCTTAGTACGTATGTGCATGAAAAATTAATTTGTGCAGAGCCCAAGGGACAAAAAAGCGACATGATACTTGAAATGCTAATTGGTTGACTCTGGTACGAGTTTTTGTAGACAACTGGCTGCATCATCAGATGTTTCATAAATCTGATAGAACAAACAATGTCCTATGGAAGTTCAGGTTACATGACTATTTATATATCTTCAATTAGCATTTTATAGATCAAGATCAAAGAGTCTAAAGCCCATTCCTAGCAGTGTTTGTACCCTACATACTGACAGTGAAAGCAATAAAAGGGAAATATACGTGCCACGTTATTTACATTCAGAAGCCATCCCCATAGATGAAAAAATATTTGTCAAAAATCATGATTTATTTACTAAATTTGAATTAAGGATCAGCTCAAATTCAAAGATTATGAGAGGGAAAAATTTCATTGTATATTATTTATAGTACCATACATGCATGCTTTTATATCCTTCTTTCATGTCTCCACTTAAATCATCTTCAGACTTAACTGTCACAGCCTTTTTTTCATCAGAGATACAGGTCCCTTAACATTTTGATTACTTCGTTTTGCATCTTTTCTAGCGCTATAACATAGTACTTGAAAATGTGGCCAGAATTATACACAATGGTAGAATTGTGCCATAGATATGTATAACGTTATTATTACTGTCAATGTTGTTAGTGTTTTATCAGCAGTTCTATTTTCAAATCCCTTCATAAAGATTTTCCTTTTTTCACAGCAGCTGTACAATGCACTGGGACTTCAAAGATCCCTTTCCTAGTCAGTCACTGCCAAATCCAGATCCTGTACACAGCTTTGGTAGAGAAACACATAGGGAGCAGAGGGAGGAAGGGGGCACCCACCTACCAGGCAGTTTAGGAGAATCATCCCTGGCTATCAGTGACACTGTAGATGTCACACTAGATTGCCTTCACATCCAATTCAGATCCTATTAAACATGTAGCCTGCATTTATTGTGAATAAGATTCCGTTTACTCTTATTTGCATTGTCACAGGTTCATTTTTGGATAATATATACAGAAACAGGAGAACAAGCATGTTTGTTTTACCTGCATAAGCCTTTATAGAATAGTTACAAAAATCAAGAGTAGCTCTTAAAAAGTAAAGTTTTTGTCCTAATTTTATCATACCCCAGAGGTCCATCTTATTCCTTAGTATCAATACTTTCCCCCACTATTATCCTAAATGCTTAAATATATTTATTTAAGTATACAGTAATTTTCCTCCCTGTCAGTCTGTTTTCCTCCCTGCAGATTTCTTTTGTAGTTGTGTTTGCTGGATTATTCTCCCCCCACTTCTGTCAAACTGCTCATTTTCTATTCTTTGCTGTTGCAACTACAGTTTTTCTTTTAATCAGAATGTTTATAATTATCTTTTTTCTACCTCCTAATTCCCCGATATTCCAGCAGCTCTTACCTGTATTTCACTGTCTTGTTCCCTGGGCTTCCTACTCATAACCAAAATAGTGTCCAAACCCAATGCCCCCCCTCAAGCAATTCCCACAATAAGCTTCTGTCCGAGTTCTGTTTATCACTTAAATGGCTAGCAGGAGGCACAGAAAGATCAGAGATTCAAGTAGATGGTTGCATTTTATCCAAAAGAAAGATCAAGATCATTTTGCATAATTTATTCTAGATAAATCCATGCCGATTCCTGCCAGGTAAATGATTTATTCTAAATCAGCGTCCCACAACCTTTTGGGCACCAGGGACTGGCTTCGTGGAGATTTTTCTGCAGGCTGGAGGGGGCATAGTTTTTTGTGCTGCCTGCATCCCGTGGATGGGGCTTCGCTTGTTTGCGTGGCCTGGTTTCTGGCATGCTGCAGCCCGGTTCCAGTCCACGGAATGGGGGTTGGGGACCCCTGTTCTAAATATTCGCAGGTTGCTTAATAATGGTCCAGTGTTGAAGTCAAGTTAAATGTAGTTAGCCTGGACTCCGTCTTTCTCCCATTTTTGAAGATAGTTGTTATTCAATCTTATGTTTGTTCTCCATGACTCCTCAAGGTTCACAAAAAGAGACTCCAAGATGTCCCAAAGATGCTTTTTCAAAAGGCAACTGGACTTTCTGTATTTTTCCTTGAAGATGTTTCGCTTCTCATCCAAGAAGCTTCTTCAGTTCTCTCATGCAAAGTCAACGAGAGGAAGCCAGATTTGCTTAATGACTGCATGATTCACTCAACAACTGTAGTAATTCACTTAACTGTAGCAAAAAGTCATAAAACGGGGGCAGAACTCACTTAACTGCCTTGCTTAGCAACATAAATTTTGGGCTCAGTTGTATTTGTAAGTCAAGGACTCCTACAGTCTTCAGACAACACAATGGCCAGATTCTTGATCTGTTTTGGTTTTGTGTGTCTACCACTAATTCTGACCATGTGCAACTCAGACAATCTTGACAGACTGCTACCCCTGGTATATGGTTCTTAGCAAGTTTCCACATCTGTTTTATTAGACTGAATAAAACCATCTGACCTTGGCTGAACTTGTAATTAAAAATTCAATGACTTGACTTTGTGACTCCACAGATCATAGAACTGCACGATTGGAAGAGGCCATTTAGGACACAAAGTGCAGGACGCAAATTAAAGCATCCATGACAGATGGCTGTTTAATCCTTGCTTGAATACATACAGTGAATTGGAGCCCATTGCATCTGTTTGATTGTTCCACTGTCAAAATTATTTTTTTCCAACTTTCAGTTCAAACTTGTTTTCTTGTAACTTAAATCCTACATTTTGTGTGTGTCCCTCCCCCCATTGAAACAATAGAGAAAAGGTCCTGACCTTTTTCAGTGTAACATTTTTTCAAGTATTGAAGGACATTACCATAGACTTCCTTGTCTCTCCCCACCCCAAGAGCTAAACATTCCCAGTTCCTTCAGTCTTTCAGGAGTTAACTTCAAGTCCCCAGATCATATGCACTGCTATTTCAGAAGTTCTTCCAGTTTGATCTTTTCTAAAATGAGGTGCCCCAAACTGAACACAGAGGATCTGAACAAAATAGAATGGAACTACCGTGTTTCCCCGAAAATAAGCCCTCCCCGAAAATATTTAAACACTCCCCGCCATTTCCTCTGGTTAGGGTTAGGGAGACAGAGCTGGAAATCAGGTAAGATGGCAAGAGAATCCCCATCTTGCTCCACGCACCCCAAAATAATAAGACCTCCCTGAAAATAAGACCAAACGCTTATTTCGGGGTTCAAAAAAATATAAGACAAGGTCTTATTTTCGGGAAAACACAGTATTATGTAAAAATAACATCTTTTCACTTGAATACCTAAATAAACCATCCAAGATTAATCTCCATTGTACAAAAACACCACACATGAAAATGCATCTGATCATTTTAAAATTTCCAATGTAACATTTGACTTTCTAAGGAGAATGCAGAGTTGAAATTATATTCTTTTTAAAAAGGACACATATTATTGTTGTCTGTTTGGTGAATATGCTATTATACAAGTGATTACCTGTATAATGATGTGTTTCAAGCAAGCAGGTATTAGAAAACAAGGAAATATTCATGCTGCTACCTCTAACAAACTTGACTGCCAAATTTTTAAAAAGAAAAAGATTAATCAGCTGATGTTAAAAAACCATGTTAAGCAACACTGAATCAAAACTGGCAATTTAGTATAATTCATCAGAAATTGCTAACTCTAATCTAACCATTAGCCAGAAACTATTAATATATTTCAATACAAATGAAATAATACTTTTTAACAACATGGGACAATTACTGAACAAAGTCCATGTCACTTCCAAGAAACAAGCACATATTTGAGAATAGCAATTTCCCTTTTTGTTGATAGTTTAACAGCCAAAGATTCAATATAAGCAGTGCCCTCACAAGCGGGTAGGAGAATTTTTATTGCTATATTTCACTCTATTATAAGGCTGGAAAAGAAGCTCTACTCATAACTGCCCATTAGTAATAAAGGATGCTGTAACCAAATAAAACTAAGCAAAACTACTACAATAGCTACACAAGGGAGACCTTGGTTTTGTGGAATATTCTCGACCTAGGACCAGTTTACTTAGCGACCTTTCAAAGTCGCTTTTAGAGCCTTGGTGGTGCAGCGAACTAAGTACTGTTATGTAGCACTTAGTTGCCAGCTGTCTGCAATTAGTGCGAGTTCAAATCTCACCAGGCTCAAGGTTGACTCAGCCTTCCATCCTTCCGAGGTAGGTAAATTGAGGACCCAGACTGTTGGGGACAATAAGCTGACTTTGTAGAATCACCCTTATGGGGGGCCAAAAGCCCTAATAAGCAGATATATACAAAAGAATGAAGGCTACTGCTATAGTGCATTGTAAGCCGCCCTGAGTCTTCGGAGAAGGGCGGCATATAAATTTAAATAAATAAATAAATAAATAAATAAATAAATAAATAAATAAATAAATAAATAAATAAATTTACAACAGATTTCCCCAGGGCTACAACCAGATTCACAGTTCCAGTAGCTGTTTCTCCCACATTCACATGACAGCATTTTGAGCTCTCAGCAACCAGCCCACATTTATAGCCTTTTGCAACATCTGCAATGATTGTGATTAATGATGTTTTATGCTGGAAACCAGCATTTTGTTCTGGGATTTTGTGATCTCAATTTGCGATCAACCCAGAGGATACCTGAAGTTAATGGCGGAAGCAGGATTCGTTGAATGACTGCAGTGACTCATTTGTCTCCTGCTTGAGCAGGGGGTTGGACTAGAAGACCTCCAAGGTCCCTTCCAGCTCTATTCTGATTGTTTTGCTTTTCATCTTCAGCTACTCTATGAAGGGGGGGAGGGGGAAGAACAGGATCCACAAGAGGCAGAGAGGTTGCCTCTTGTGGATCCTGGCGGCCCTTCTAGTCCAAGCAGCATTTAAGGCTTCAGTTGGACCATGCATCCGACTAGCAGGAACAATCCTCAGCTCCCTCTGAAACCCCTCTCGGTCCATCTCTCACCCAGGTGGACCGATCTAGTGAGTCCAGCCTCCCTTCAGTGGCAGAGATGCTGAGAATTCCATGGTAATCAGGATTTCATCTGACCATGACAAGAGAATCACTGAGAGCACCTTCAGTTTCAGATAACATAGCCACTGCTCCAGGGGTGGGTTCAACTTACCTTTACTTACCTTACGTTCACAACGGGATCACTCTCGCGCACATCTTGCTTCTGCGCATGCACAGATCGCTGATGACGACATCTGGGGTGGTGGGCGGGGCCTCCTGCCAGTTTTACTACCGGTTCTTGCAAACCGGTCCGAACCAGGGGCAACCCACCACTGCACTGCTCGGACAGGAACACATGATCAGGTGTGTGACCACTGTCCCAAGTCAAGCTCTGGACAAACTTGGATAGGTGCATGGTTGTCATGGTGGCCATGAATGTCTGAGCCAACTCAAACCTCAATCCCAAAGAAAGCAAATTGAAATCCCCCAAGACCATAAGAACTCAACTGTTAGCCCAGAAACAGAATCAAGCTCAGGCAGGGAGGCTGCCATGCAACAGGGAGGCTGGTACAACACCAAGAATCCGGTCTGATCTCTAGACCCCAATTTAATGAAGAGGGTCTCACATCTGGTGACTTGTGGAACAACATCCCTGAAAGTGTAAGGATTCTCGGATGACTATCAGTATACCTCCATTTCTATCTCAGAGTCTTGGTTGCTTACCTCTGAAAGGTTATCCCCCTTTCCAAACCCAAATATACGCCAGGCCCACCTTGCATTTAAAAGCAACAGCCAGAAACAGAAGTTTTGGATGGAAATTTTGCTATCATCAGGGTGACCCCTGCTACTATTGATGGTTAGTCAGGAGCCATGGTGGCGCAGGGGTTAGAATGCAATATTGCAGGCTAAGTAAGCTCATTGCCAAGAGTTCAATCCTGACTGGTTTAAAGCTGACTCAGTCTTCCATTCTTCCAAGGTCAATTAAACGAGGACCCAGATTGTCAGTGGCAATATGCTGACTCTGTAAACCGCTTAGAGAGTGTTGTAAAGCACTATGAAGCTGTTTATAAGATTAAGTGCTATTGCTATTGTTACTGCTAATAGTTAACAATTTATCCTTGGGCACCAGTAGGGTTATGTTTGGGGGATTGCTTGTTTTAATCTTGTTGTAAATTACCCAGAGCCACTTCTATGAAATGGGCAGATATATGATATAAATAAATGCATAGGGGAAAAGCCATAGCTTATTACTGTGCTGTTTACAGATAATACTAAGCTAGATTGTTCAATAGTGTGATCTGGATGAGCTTTGGCAGCTTCCTAGCTGTACATCTATAATATAAACTTGGGGGGGCGGGAATCTGAGCCTGATCCAAAATGCACACAGATAAAACAATTGGCAGACGGAAAAAGATTGGGATTTGAGTCCATGTGCATAGTGTTGTTATATCTGAAAACTGAACTGGCATCTTTAAAATACCTTAAGATTTAGAGTATTTTTCAAATATTTAAAATAAAATTCTCAATATTTAGATATGGAACATTTCAAGAATCACAAATGTCATAGATTACTATCACACCTAAAATGAAAGCAAATTTTAATTCCTTTTTCAGTACAAAGTATGCTCACAAGGAGGAACACTGTATCGGCAAAAAAAAAAGATCTGTTTTTCCACTGCCATGGCCAGTTAGGTTCTAAATTAGCAGCAGTTAATCTGTCTGTTTTAAACAAATGCTCTGAAATTCCATAAACTTTGCTATATATTTAATTTCAAAGACCAAAGTAACAAAAAAGCTAAATATCACTTTCCCCCTGCCAGAAAGCACTCTTATATATACAATTTACAAGGAAACTGTTATCCAATCTTTTATCTTTATATATAGCTGAACTACTCTTTTGCTTCTTGATCATAAATGTATGGGGACTTTGAAAAGTATCTCTGAGCTGTTAAATACATACGAGGAGTTACTTAGTATTAGTCACAAATAAAGTCACCATCCTCCAAGGGAAAATGAAAAAACAAAACAAGCCTAGCTGCACATTTACAGGGCAACCCAGAATAAGGTACCTATCTTGTCAGATCAACTGTATTACACTTGCCTTTCTGACACATGAAATGAACTGTGCTGAAAATATAGAAACTGTTACCATCATATGAACGCTAATAACCAGCTTGTCCACCAGATGGTACTTTTCATGACAGAATAATGGAGAAGGGAAGGAGTCTAACACTTGATATCATTTGGTGTTCTTATTCCCCTATCTAGACCTCTGCAACTTCCTTATGGTTCTCGGATGTCCTACAGCATATGCAACATTAAATCAAGTGTGGAGAATAAAAAAGTAAGGAAGTTGAAGCAAAAGTGCTTTTTCCAAAGGCAACTAACTGGACTTTTTTTCTTGAAGATGTTTCGCTTCTCATCCAAGAAGCTTCTTTAGCTTTAACCTGGATGACTAAGAATATCTATAAGGTAGCTGAAGCTATTGGAGATAAAACCAGTTCATATGCAAATATATACATCTTTGTGTAATCAAAAACTTGACAGATTGAGTCCAACATTAGATGTTACTCTGTTCACGGTGAATCCTATATAGTAGGATTCTATATAGAATAAAAGTATACTATATACTATTAAATTTAAAGTAAGACTCATGGTCTGCTTAACAGATTTAGGAACAATTAAAACTGTACTACTTGCACAATGACTGAATGGAAAAAAATCAATATTGGTTCTATATTAGGAAGCAAATGTAAGAAAAAAATTGGTCCTATTGACCTTCCCATTGAAGGATAAATTTCAAAATGGTCAAAACGTTAGCTTCTCAGTCTCCTGGAGGGTTTTAATCTGCCTCCTAGGTAAGGATTCTGAGGTGGTTCAGGAGTTTTTGGCAAATATGGGCTTGATCCAACTTGTTTTGGGAACAACTCACATCTATGTCACATTTTTTTCCTCTCTAGCAATATGATCTGGAGTTGTGGGATATTTATATATATCCTGCATTTATTATTTTTATAAATAAGTCAAGATGGCAAACATACTAATACTTCTTCCTCCTATTTTTCTCACAAGAATAATCCTGTGAACTGAGTTGGGCTGACAGAGAATGACTGTCCCACTTAGCTAGCTTTCATGCCTAAGGTAACACTAGGACTCAGTTTCCTGGTTTCTAGCTTGTGCCTTAACCACTAGACCAAACTGGCTCTCAACATTATTGCCAATTCCCTGCCATTGTCAGATCACTGTTAACCCTTGTATTCTCTCAGCTCTATTCCTTGCAGGGCAAAATAAATTCGTTGCAGAGTAAAGTAACTAGCCAGGTTTTGTTCAGTCTTCAACCTTCTCTTTCTGATTTGATTTACAGCTCCAGAGAACCCTAAAGGAAGCAGAGTGACTGGATCACTTCTAACTGGATTTTAGACCAGGATATAGGAGTGAGATAACATCAATAGCATTTGTAAATGACCTCTGGCAAGACTGAGATGAGGGCAGTGCATCATTCTTATCCCTTCTTGATATCTCACCAGCTTTCAGTACTATCAATTATAATGAATGGAAACCCAAATAGTCCACCATTTAAAAAAAAAAAAAAAAAGCCAGCACTTGCCTTTTATGCTCCTTGATTAAGAAAAAAAATGTAATTTGCCTTTATTATCTTGTATATGTTTGGATTATCCAAAAACTAACATAAAAGAGTAAGCTATCCAGCCACTAATATCCCAAATAAATGTATGGAAGTTTAAAAGTGTCCCGGTCCTAAATAAAAGTGAATAAGTGATTCTACTTAGATTCCTGCTATTCTCTGAAGAGCACTTTCCACTCCCTATTCAGCTTTGTTAGGATGCTGCATTCTGGGTGACTATGGCAGCAAAATGAGTCGCAGGATGAGAATCTATCCATCACCCAGCTCAGAATCAACAGGGGTGCTTTTTGAAGCCACTGCAGAAGCCTGAAAAAGGCTTTCATTTATTATGCATCAATTGTGGCTGTGGATAAGAGATAAGAGACTAAGAGGATTTAACCTAAAAATAACTTTTGAAAATAGACGTAGAGATGAGATAAAAACTAAACACGTATCTGTAAACATAAAAGAACGAATTGGAAACCTGTATAAACTACAAGAGTTGCAATCCATTGAAATGACAAATTCATATGAACCACAACATACATATAATGTTTTCTTTTTCAGGAGTTCCTGTGCCCGACTAGATTTTAAAAATAGCCACTGTATTGTTCTCTGGGGCCTTTTTTTCTTTTTCTTTTGGAAATATCCATTGGTTTTCTGGATTACATGATCATTGTCTAGTATATTATCCCATTTCATTTTTGTCTATCCTTTCTATTACAAAATGGTGCTCTAAGGGGTTAACAGTAAAACACTAGATGAAATTAAAAATTATAATTAAAAACATAAGAACAATTTACTGAAATACATCAATATGGTTATAAACTGTAATATAATCTATAATTTAGGATCTCTTTCAGCAATTATCTCATTAGCACATAGAACATTGGAGTAGTCCAATGTAGTGTTATATTATTATAATACAATTAAGCGAGTACAAAATGCTGAACTATACACAACAAATGATCATAGACTTTTTCCAGAGCTCCTTATACAACCTGCAAGGAGAAAGAAAAGAACATCTGTGGGATTATAAAATGATTTCACTTTGGCAGTGAGGTGAGACATAATCAGTTTGCCATGTAAATAACAATTTGCTGAGTGTTTTGTGGTAAGCAAGAATTTCACCCAGGAAATCACCTGTGTTGTTATTTCAGGAATACAGTTATTTCAAGTTTTGGGAACAGTATTCAGGAAGGTATGAAGTCATGAGAAGAAAATAAATTGCATAAATGTGTAGCATCTGGTCAATTGCAGTTTTTAACTTTCCATTTTGTTCTTCCTTCACTGCACTGTATCCATATTTTGCTCTTTAACCATAAATAAATAAAAGTGTCTTCAAAATCAGTGCTTCCTCAGGTTCTTCCACTAACTGTTAGGCTTCACACCAGGCACAAACAACAAATCTTGAATCTCCAAACACGCAATCCTACATTCAGAAACTTGCTTTAAAGATTTAAGATGACTACAGGTAATCCTTGAGTTATGACTACTCGTTCAGTGACAGAGTCAATTTTACTTTAGGGCAGCGGTCCTCAATATTTGCAGCTTGGCAGCCTGGCAGAGGAGGAAGACAGGGAATGGTTCCATGTGAGTGGCAGGTGTGCACACGAGTGTGCACATTTCCATTTGCACAAGTGGTGGGTGTGCTGCACACAGTTCTAAACAGGATGTAGCCTGGTAGTGGGACGTGGCCCGGGAGTTGGGGACCCCTGCCTTAGGGTGAAAAGTGTTCCAGAGGAGGGGAGCCCTGACTCAGAATGCGTATTTCTAAGCTTCTTTCTGCCAAACCTTCATTATGATTGGTGAGGCTCTTAATATAGATTCTGCTCACATTTATCAGGAGGCAAATTCTACTTTTTTTTTTTTAATTGATTTATATGCCGCCCTTCTCCGGAGACTCAGGGCGGCTTATAATGCATAAAGCAATAGCCTTCATACTTTTGTATATTTATACAAAGTCAGCTTATTGCCCCCACAAACTGGCTCCTCATTTTACCTACCTTAGAAATGATGGAAGGCTGAGTCAACCTTGAGCCTGGTGAGATTCGAACTTACAGTAATTGCAGACAGCTGGTGTTAATCACAATGCTTTTAGTTTGCTGAGCCACCAGGCTCTACTTGTCTACTTGAAGTAGACAATTTCAGAGATATCCATACAGAGTTTTATAGATGCTAACCAGCACCTTGTTGCATTTGCAAACAAAACAGATATAACTCCTGCAATAGATGTGTTATCTTAGAATAACAGTCCCCCCCATTCAGTCCCCCTTTATCAGGAGGATAGCCACGTTGTGCCCTAGCTGAAATTTCTGCATGGTCTCTAAAGGCAGCTGCATGTAAAACAAATTAGAGTAACAGAGATGTGAGATGACAAGTGTATGAGTGACGACTGTTACATTTGGTATTGTCCTGGAATCAGCTGGTTTCTGAATAAGTGACTACTCTGTTTTGCCTGGGCTGACAATAAGCCTGCTGTCCTCTAAGCAGATAACAACAGCTTCCAAACACTGGGTCAATACTTCCACCATACCCCATTTGGCCTTGGTAGTATAGCTATATAACTGAATATTATCTGCATATCGATGAAACCTGTCTGTCTGTCTATATCAGTGGTGTCAAACTGGTGGCCTGCAGGCCAGATGCATCACGCACAGGCCACGCCCACCCCAGCTCCACGAAGGGGGAAAATGTTGCGATACATCACGTGATGGCAATGTGATGTCGCCGAGTTTGACACCTGTAGTCTATATGGTTGACATTTTTCAATGCTTCATGTAGATATTAATCAAAATGGAGTAAAGGCCTGAGCCCTAGAACATCCCCTATTAAGAGTATTTTTAGGCTCAAGCTTACCCACAATTATTGACTGTAATTGTCCACTCACTACTAAATGGACTCTCCAATCAATCCCCAATACTTGCAGGTAATCCAGAAGGAAGCAACAATCAGTGGTATCAAATGACACTGAATATCCTGTTTCAGGACAGATTTGCCTCCTCCCCCCCCCCCCCAAAAAAAAAAGTTGGATTGCTCTGGTTTGTGCAATTACAAGCAGCAGGCAAAGCACCTGTCCTATGCAATCACACATAGTTATGAGCAGACCCAAATCCTTGGAAATTTGCTTGTACTGGGTTTTTGGTATGGAAAGCAGTAGGCAAAAGTGTTATTGGAGCTTCAGCACTGAAGCCAGTCCAGGTTCAAAGAATTTTCTAATGGGAATTCCTTGCCTCACAAGGAGCTGCACAAATTTCTTCAGCTCTGCCTTTCACTCAGCCCTCAGGACTGGGAAAAAGATCCTTGATCAGACCCTTCACATCTATGGCCTCCAGCTATTCCACATGCTTTGCAGGCCAATCAGCTTCGGGTGCCTCCACGCTGCTTTCTGAGACAGGCTGCTGCTCTACAGGGTCATCTGAAGCTGACCCTGACACTGAGAAATCCAGCAGGTAAAAGAGCACTGTATTTTCCATTCAAACCCCAGCAGCTCATCCATGACAACAGTCAATGTGTCTTCTGTTATCAAACCAAGGTTTATTCTTAACAGAAAAGCTTCCTGGTAATCCACTTCTTATAGAGCTATTTGGAGCTGCTATCCTACCACCTTCTCAGTAACCTTTCACAAGAGAGGAAGTTTGGAGACAGGGTAAGACAGGAAATCCTTGACTTACATTTAACAACTGTTCGCAATCAAGACAGCCTCCTCGGAACAGGTGCCCATAAAGCATTTCCACTGTAAAATCTAATGCTGGTTCCCCAAGCCACATGATTACATTTTGAGCATTTTGCAACTTGTTCACGTGTATCATCAGTTGCCAAGTGTCCTGTGATCATGAACTGTGGTGGCGCAGTGGTTAGAAGGCAGTATTGCAGGCTAAGTCTGCCGACTGTCACCAGTTCGATTCGACTCAAGGTTGACTCAGCTTTCCATCCTTCCAAGGTCAGTAAAATGAGGACCCAGATCATTGGGAGCAATATGCTGACTCTGTAAATTGCTTAGAGAGGGCTGTAAAGCACAGGGAAGCAGTATATAAATCTAAGTGCTATTGATATTATGTGATTGTAATCTTCTCTTCTGACTTCCTCAGGAAGTCAATGGGAAAAGTGATAGGGAAAGCTGAAAGTGAAAGGGACATTGGATTTGAGGTCAATTCCTCCTGCACAAAGGGAGGAGAAATCACCTGAGGTCTTGAAGAAACAGACCTGATGAAAATGTTAGTGAACACCAGCATTCTGAGCCTTTCAGAAATCTTTCACATTTTCACCCCTCTTGAGGGGTAAATGCTAATGAATGTCAGTGCTTCAGCTCCTTTGGAGGAGAAAATGTTAGCAAATGCCAGCATTCTGAGCCTCCCAAGATTATGGCATTTACTAGTGTTTTTGCCAGATTTGAGGCCTGTGCCTCCAGCGCCCCAAGGGATTTATCCTCCAGAGGGGAAAGCTTGTACTAGCTAGAGGAGCAAAGATCAAGTTCACAGTTGGTGGTACTTATTTCACAAATAGCCTCCACTTTACTGACATCCATAGATGCAATACATTCCAAATTTGGTGTAGTGGTTAAGGCACTAGTTCTAGTCCCACCTTAGTCTGGGTGAAAGCCAGCTGGGTGATCTTAGACCAGTCAGTCTCTCTTTCAGCCCAACTCATCACAGGGATATTGTTGTTGGGGGGGGGGGGGATAGGAGGAAATAGACTTAGGTATATTTGCTCCTTGAGTTATGTACAAAAATAATAAAGATGGTACATAAATGTATTACTGAATAAATGACATTGCAAGATATCACACTAGATTCCGTCTTAAATCTTCTAATTCCACAAAACACTCAAACATCACAGCAGTCAATTAATAGTTCTTCAAGGTTATCCCTCTTTAACAGGAGACGGGACTCTTTAAAAAGTGTTGCAATCAATTCCCTCTGGGAAAAGATACTTGAGGAAGTGGTAGCTAATCAGCATTATGAATTCTTGGAGGACTATCTGAACCATTCCAGTTGGGTTCAGGACTATTTTGGCATCAAAACTACTATAGTCACCTTTCAAATGATCCGCATTAGGGGAAAGCACAACTATTGTATGCTGATCTTCCTAGATCATTTAGCTCTTTTTTGTTTTGTATGGGATCGCCTTCTCAGAGGGACTTGTTACTATATGTTTTAAACCAGGGGTCCCCAATCCACAGGCCAGGGACCCGTACTGGTTCGTGGCCTATTAGGAACCAGGCCACACAAGCAGTGGGCGAGCAAGCGAAGCTTCATCTATACATGCATGGGAAACCAACACACATACCCTGGTTGGTAGAAGACAGTTTTTCTTCCGAAATCAGTCCCTGATGCCAGAAAGATTGGGGACTGCTGTTTTAAACTGTTATTTTAAGTCTTTATTGTTTATTTTAATTCACAATGTATTTAGTTACCTTATGTTATGCAATATCCTCTGGATACTGTGGCAGATGGGCTATATGTATTTTAATTAAATAAAGATGTTTTCATGTGGTTTTAATTAAATAAATATTAAAAGATTAACAGTCAAGTAGGACTGGGGCCCTGGTGGACGCTGATGTAGGCATCTGTAGCCACACTGGTACCCATAAGTGATAAGGTAAGGGACTCAGTTCAAAATCTCAGTTCAATAACAATGTAATTACTATTCTCCTCTTGGTGAATAATAGTATTAGTTTCATAGGAATGTTTCCAGTGGTGGGTTGCCCCTGGTTCGGACCGGTTCACTTAACAACTGTGGCAAGAAGTCGTAAAATGGGGCAAAACAGACTTCATAAATGTTTCACTTAGCAACAGAAATGTTGGGCTCAATTGTGGTCATACACAGTTGAGGACTACCTGTATAAACTATTCAAAAGCTTACAAATAATGAAATAAGCTATTAAATTTGTAACAGATCAATTGGCCTTAATGATTCTATTTGTTCACTATATCTGATAGCTACCAAGAAAAGTGATGGAAAAGTCAAGAAGTGACATGTTAAACAGAACATGGGACAATATTCTGTTATTCATATCCTTTTTGTAAATTTATTAACACAATCATGTTCATATCGTTCATGTATTGTATCTTACAATGTACCTTACGTTGAAAAAGTGAAAGTAACCATAGTATAGAAAATACAAAAAAAAAGTATCAGAAATGTTGTCAGTGTGGTAAACCTTGTTTTCAAAGAAATTCAAGAGAAGTGACAAAATAACAATTATTCTATTCCAGAGATGAGCCTTTCCATCCACATTAAAAGCCTAACTAACAATCTAGACTTCATAAACTGAATGAGGGTTTGATTTAACACACAAATGTCTGGGAAATTAATACAGAGAGAAACATTTCAAGGTATGCATGTCCCAGCTCATGAAAGAATTTATACATTAAAACCAATGCTCTGTACCTGGAGGATACCAGCAGCCAGTGCAGTTCAACAAGTTCTTTTAAACAGTTCAGGCCAGATAACCTGAAGAGTGAAGACTGCCTTTTCCAACTGACAGCTGTTGAGTTAGATTATTCATGAAAACGCCTCCACCTTCTGAGATGAAATGTATGACATCCAGGACGAGGACTTTTCAGAATAATGTCTTGACTTGGGAACTATCCTTTTGAAATAATTCTGTCTTATATCTTGTTTTTATCTTTTTATTTATCCAGACTCTACCCACTAAATTACATTGATAACAGTTTCAATGACATTATTATAGTTTATTGAAAAATCATTTTCACTGTATACTTTTTCATTTCTTGGCCAGTATCTTGTATTATATTTGTAATATAGATAATTACCTCTACCAATAGTATTTTGAAATCCAGCTGTTGGAAATCTGAGGCTGACTAAATACGAAGTGCTTAGTCTAGACTCCTTAGTGTTTATTTGGGGTGACAAATGAAGATATGGCTCCCAGGAGGCTTAGCTGACTGCCATGCTAACAACAAAATATCTAGCTGGTAATTATATAAGGCAGTCCTGTGCCATAATTATTCTCCATCCCTCTCATGTCTAAAAACATCGTTTAATATTTTAAAATGTGGCCCTGTTAGTGGAAATAATTTTGCACTTATTTAAAAAATGGGAATAATATTCAAAGGTAGGTGGACTGTGCCTTCCCTCTTATCATCGTTTTTTTTATGCAACACCTATTATTCTGTATCGAGATTCCAATTTTGGAATCTTATGTTTCAGAACAAAATTATGTTTAAGAAAAACATAATTAGAAAAGCCTAGCAATCAACAAAGATACTCAGGTATCAGTACTCAGTAATCAGGTACTGAGTCTAGATCATCCAAGGATGTTAATTTTGTTATAATTATTTACTTCGCCTTTTTCAGAACAACAGAGCAACAGAGTTGGAAGGGACCTTGGAGATCTTCTAGTCCAACCCCCTTGCTCAGGCAGGAAGCCCCATACCTGTGATGGCGAACCTATGGCACGTGTGCCACAGGGGGCACGCGGAGCCATATCAGTGGGCACGCAAGCTCAGCTCCGGTGCGCATGCACACACTGGCCAGCTGATTTTCAGGCCTTCCGGTCCCACCGGAAGTCGGCAAACGGGCTGTTTCTGGCCTCCGGGTCTGGGGAGGCCGTTTTTTGCCCTCCCCAGGCTCGTAGAAAGTCTCTGGAGCCTGGGGAGGGCAAAAAACAGTCCTACCGGGCCCACTGTGCCATCACATGCCAAAAGCATGGAGGGAGGGTCGTGAGCGCAAGCGCAGAGTGGGTGGGGCACATAGAATTATGGGTGTGGGCATGCATGTGCGCGACCCCCCCACAGTCCCGGCACGCGATGGCAAAAAGGTTAGCCATCACTGCCCTATACCATTTCAGAAAATTGTTTCTCCAATCATATTCCATTTCTTAAATCTGGTATAATTAAGCTGTACAATTCAAAGCCATCTGATATTTTATTCCAAATTTTCCCCACTGAGATTCAACAATCACTCCAAGGAGCATTCTTGTATGTAGAGATCAACAAATTTGATATCATTCATGCTGTTTTCTGGACTTTCAGAATTTTACTTTTGTTATCACTATTTTATCATAGAGTCATAGTTGGAACAGATATAAGAGGCTATCAAATCCCCTGCACACTGCAGGGTTCACAACACATCCCCACCATTAATTATCCAGCCTTTGTTTGAAAACTTCCAGTGAATAGGAAAAAAACTATTCCAGTAATATGTTCCACTGACTGACAACTCTGTCAAGAGATTTTTCCCCATGTCCAATCTATATCTATATCTTTGAAATTTCAAACCATTAATTCTAATCTTACCCCCTGGAGCAAGTGAGAATATGTCTGAGCTACAATGTGACTGTCCTTCAGATAGCTATCATGGCCCCCCACAATTACCATCCTGGGTAGCTCTTCTCTGGATTTGCTACAGTTTATCAATTGGCACAGAACTGAACCCGGTACAGTGCACAGAACTGAGCCTGGTACAAGTAATCTTGTAGTAGATGACCAGGCTGAACTTAAGGGTGGGGTCAAATGCATCATCAGTTTGGGATCACTAGGCTCTCACAAGAGATCTAAGTCCAGCAGCCCTTGAATTCCATTTATTCTTATCTAGTAATTTGCCTTAACCATGAGTAGATCAGATTCTTGTATATAGGTAGCATGTAATAAATTTGAAGTGCTTTGGACTAAACTCCTGTTCCTGGTTACTTGTGTCTGACAGTCCTCAAGTTACAACTGTAATGGAGCCTGTCCATTATGGTTGTTAACTCATGACAGTTGTAAAGCAGGTCAATTACGTGACTAACCTGATTTTACAACTTTTGCAGTGGTCATCAAGTACATCTGTAGTTGTTAAGTGAGCACTGTAATCATTAAGCAAACCAATAATTTACTGTGGGCACAGTTTTGCCTAAAACTGGTTTGCCAAAATGGCCAGTTTCAGCAAAAATGTTGCAAAACATGGTCATGTGACTGCAGAATGCTGCAAACGACTGTAAATGCAGCCTGGCTGCTGATCACCCAAGGGTGGTCAAGTGACTGTAGCAGGGCACAGACCAGTAGAACTTCAATTGCAGGCTGCATGTATGCCCTCAGGTAGGTCTGTTGGATCTTCAGACAGTTGTTAACAACTGGTCATTAAGTTGAGAACTATCTGGTCAGGTCTGCCATCTTCGGCTTCACATCTCAAAGGCCAGGGGGGAGGGGGCAAGTGGGGAATGAACAAATGGGCAATAATGTCGGTATGTGATGGAGGGGGAAAATGACAGCTTGACGAAGAACAGAGAAGCTCAGAACCAGTGTGTGCTAGCACTCAAGGCCATGCACCCTGAGAAGGAATGTGGACTACCCCAAATATCTCAAAACACCTAGGCCAGTGATGGCTAACCTTTTTGCCATCGCGTGCCAAAAGCGAGGGGAGCATGGGGGGGTCACGTGCATGTGTGCCCACACCCATAATTCAATGCTCCCCGTGCCCCACCCCACCCCCGTGTATGCGTGTGCAACCCCCCCATGCTCTCTCTGCTTTTGGCACGCAATGGCAAAAAAGTTACTGGTGGGCCCAGAAGCCCTGTTTTTCACCCTCCCCAGACTCCAGAGGTTTTCTTGGAGCCTGGGGAGGGCGAAAACAGCCTCCCCACCCCTGGGGGCCCTTAGGAGGCCAGAAATGGCCCGTTTCCCAACTTCTGGTGGGCCCGGAAGGCCGGAAAATCAGCTGGCCGGCATGCCCATGCACGCTGGACTTGAGCTAGAGCAATGCTCATGTGCCCACAGATATGGCTCCGCGTGCCACCTGTGGCACTCGTGCCATAGGTTCGCCATCACGGACCTAGGCAAATCTTCATTGGCTGAAGATGAAATGGCCATAAGGGAAGGGCTGGGATGAGGGGAAACATTCTGTATCATCTTAGCACTGGAGTTGAGGGTCTTTCTTTCCTAAGGGATCAGACTGGGCAGGTCTGACATAACTATACTCTGAGTGAAGGCTGAGCAAGACAGAATCGAACAAGCTAATTACTTCCCACAAGCTACACTCCTCTTGATGCTCTTCAAGGTTTCATTGGCCTTTATTATTTTTTTTGCAGTTGCATTGCACCGTTTGGACATGCTGAGCTTGTGATCCACCCAAGTCCCTTTTATATGGGCTGTTTGTGAGCCGGATTTTCTCATAATTATAATATAAACCGAACAATAAATATATATTTGCCTGTGGAACATATGGCAATAAAGAATAATCCAACAGCAATTTATAAAAATAACACTATTATTATTTTAGTCATTAATTCCAATAATAATAATAGTATGTTATTACAGTACTTAAATGTGCATATGCTCATAAAAGTCTTTTTCTTTCAAAATTGGTATTATTACTCATTTAAAAAATAATTTAATAAAAATAATTTATATAAAAATGAAATAATATACTGAAATTATTTGCCCACAAAAAGATTACTATCATTTGTGAGAAGTTGTCTACTAGGAGCATTTCTTCAGTTTGGTAAACTGTTAAAGCAGCAATACTTACTTCTTAAGAAGAATAGTTTTTGGTGCAGTTTATAAAGTCCCTGGTCTTAGGCTTATACAGACAATACTGAAACGGGGGGGGGGGGGGGGGGGACCTAGATAACTAATTTTTAATTATCTACGAACTCATAATTACCAGTAATGATACTGATGTAGTGCTCTAAGGCAGACAGGAATTGTTGATATGGTTACCACGAAGTAGTCCTCAACTTACGACCACAATTTAGCCCAAAATTTATGTTGCTAAGTGAAAAATGTGTTAAGTGAGCTTTGCCCCATTTTAAGACTTTTCTTGAGACATCTGTTAAGTGAATCACTGCAGTGTTTACATTAATAATACAGTTGTTAAGTGAATCAGGTTTCCCCATTGACTTTGCTGGTCAGAAGTTTTCAAAAGGAGACCACATGATTCTGGAACACTGCAACCATCATAAATGTGAGTCATTTGTCAAGCATCCAAAAGTAAATCACGAGACCATGGGGATGCTGCAAAGGTCATCAGTGTAAAAAATGGTCATAAGTCATTTTTTTCAGTGCTGTAGTAACTTTCAATGGTCACTAAATGAACTATTGTTAAGTCGAGGACTATCTGTACTATTCTGCTGACCTACAGTATCAGCCTTCAGAGCCAGCTCTCCATATTCTGTGTGTTAAGAAAGGGTTGACAGATTACCACTTGATAAATCTATAAATGAAACTAGCCCTTCAACAAAATTAATGGATAATCTGATTTTACTTTTCCTGCATTCACTCATTTACAAAATTTTGCCATAAGCTATAATAAGCAAACAAGCTACAATGAATATCAACCCCCAATTTTATTTTTATTTCCTGTGCATCACTTACTGATCTTTTTCTGCCTCTCTTGACATTTCCAAAATTGTGTAGCCACCGTCTTTCACTCTTCTATCTGGCTCAGCCACAATGTTGTCTACTTCTATCTATCTCATAAAGACATTGTTTCCTAAGTACTGTATTTTGTGAAATGCAAGGAAGAAAGAATTTTCCATTAAAAAAAGGAAAAAGTCTCACAGCATGTAACTAAAATGAACGAAGTGATAGAGATATACTGGCAGATACATTACTTAAATGGTCAATTCCTTGTTAAGGAAATGTACAGATTTTTAAAAAAGAAACGTGAGATATCATAGCTATCAGTCTATTCTTGCTATAAAATGTAAAAAGGATAATCTTAAAATAATTGCAAGAAGATGCTTAAAAACGATTAAGCAAGCACTCGCTCATATTCACCCAACTTGAGACCCTATTATGAAAAAAAAAAAGCAATTATGAAAGCAGCTAAAAGCTAAATTAATCTGATTACCAAAGGTAAACAAAATAAGAACTTTCTGTTCTAGTTTAGACACTAGTCACACTTGACTATCATGTTAAGACATGATGTCCCAACTGTTCTACAGACTTAGGAAAATTTCAGAAAGATTCACTTCTGCGTTTAGTTTATACAATTTTTGTCATCCCATCCAGACTCAGAATCACACTTAATCCAAACTACCTTTGAAAAAACACAGCAGAGTATTCTGACCTCTCACAATTTAAAAACATTAGGCTTTTTCAAGTCTGACTGCTTGGATTAATCTGCTTTATTAAGCTATTTTGTTTTTCTATTTTAACTGTATAAACTATTTGAACATCAGTTCAACTGATAAACAATATACATACTAAAAACACACACGCATTTATTTATTTGCTTATACCTATAGATTACTTGAAACCAGCACAGGCTCCAATGGTACAAAGAGAGATAAACACTAATTTATTTATTTATTTATTTTATTATATTTCTATACCGCCCTTCTCCTGCGGGACTCAGGGCGGTATACAGCCAGGATAAAACATAGCGTATAAAATTTAAATAATCTAATAAATGTATGCCTGTTGTACAAAGCAATAAACAATACAATAATAATGCAATATAATATAAAAATACTCTTCATACACACACACACACACACACACACACACACACACACAAATATGTTTATAAGATGTTATAGGCACATGGAGGGTTTTTAAAATTAAAATCTGAATCCTGGGCTACAACGTTAGCTAATAATGAAATGAAAAGACAAAATGAAAGAAGCATTATTTTAAAGTTTGTCTATACATAAAATTTCATTAGAAGTAACTTTCGCTTAACGACCTTAACCAGGACAGGAAACTCCACCACTAAACTTTTTTCATTCATTCAGAGATACATATAAAATACACATTAAAAAATCCAATGTTTTTATTTATTTCATCTTATTTATTTTTATGATGTACACTGCCCAGTCACTTGGAGATGAGCAACAACAGAAATCAAATAAATGAGTAACGCCTTTTTCCTATGACACAAAGGGTATAGAGTCTTTAAATCATCATTTTAGTTAGCTATAATATGCAAATCATAGTTTCAGGAAAAAATATCATAAAATAATCCCCAAATTCTGCTTAAAGGAAATACATAAGGAAATATAACCACAAATAACAATCATATATCTTGTGTAAAAGACATAATGTACTATTACAGGGAAGCTATTCCATTCAAGCAATACTTTTAAGGAAACATGCTAGGTTATTAGTTATACTGTAATAATTTCTACATCGTTACAGCTGAGCAGAACTCTGGGTAAAATGGCACCCTGGAAAAGAAGCAAAAAGGATTGTTAAAATATACTTTCGGAAACCATAGGGAATGAGAGCATTTCATTTAGAGAAGTGTTCTAAAAGTATTACTGAGACAACTAGGGAGATAGCAAACTCTAGGCTGTACTTTCAGTCATCACACAAAACTACTGCAGATTTTCAAGAACTAAGGGCAAACTGAAATGGGATTACTTTTGAAATTTTGAAATGAATTAAATAAGTAGGAAGCATATAGGCCTACTGCAATTTGCATATTTCCTTTTTGGCAGTTCTTATAAAATGCATTCAACATATTCTACTTTTGGTTACCAGAAAAGAATAGCTTATTTGAAATTTAAAATGAAATATTGAAAGTGGATACAACACAGAAGACATTATGCAACTTAAGTTAATTTTAAAGATGGTAAACAGATAGACTCCTCTGTGTTAAGTTAAATACATCCAGCATAGCCTATTTGTATGCTGAACTCATTTATCTCCATAATTCCATAATTTCTGAATATTAACTAAATTGGTCCCTGCTCCAACTGTCGGTTGTTTGCAATAAAAGTGTTCTCACACATTCTTTATATATCTTGTCGTACTTTGAAAACTGGAAGAATATCTTAACAGTCAAAGGCAAAAACAGGTCTGAGTTATAATTAGACATCTGGGACCTAGAAGCTACTATTTCCCCAGCTATTTTTTTTCTTCAGAGCTGTTCTAGAGGCAAATAAATGTTACAATCCAGGGATTTCTGTTTGATCTCTAGCAGCGTAGCCATACAAGTAGCTAGAATTAAACTTCTCCACACACCAAAAAGAGCTGTACATAAAAGGAAAGAGATCTAATTAATATGCCATACCACAAACATTACATTGCAATTTACAATTATTGACTCTAAGCCATAATTTAAATAAATAAATAACCAGCCAAACAATGTGCATCCAGAAGTCCTCCCATATCCAAAACCAAGAAGTACTTTCAATATACTTGGGACCCGAATTTACTGGGACTGTCAAAATTGAAAAATGTCTAAGGAATATTAATATTTTAAAAATATGTCCTATATTAAGCTGATATTAACAAAAAATGCACACTTTCGTATAAATGAGTTAAGCAACTTGTAATGCACACCATACTTCAAAGGTAACCTTCGCTCACATCTCAATCAGCTGCCAACTGGAGATTTCCAGGGTTTCTTTTCAACTGCAGAGAGCATTAAAAAGCCTTTTAGGATGTTCTAATCACCCTCTCAAGCACATGAATCATTACCATTAAATTAAAAAAATTCAGAACTAAAACCAAAAAAGATTGTTACAAGAAATCCAGGTCAACCAGACTTTTGGGAAGAAAGGCGAGAAAATTAAAGTGAATTCTCATCAATGACATATTTTTTGAACTGTTCTTTCAGGAAGCTTCAAATCAGAAGCCGTTTTTTGTTTATTTCTCCTTCTAGGAAATGCTTCCATTAATTTTTTTTTCATTTGCTTTAAAAAACCTAAGAATGTAATTACTCTATCTTTTATAACATGGCATTTATTTATTTACCTCTTATTTTTACAAGAAAAAAAAAACAAGTGGAGGAAGAAAAAAGGAAAAATTGACACAGAAATATAATACCTGTAAGTGGAAAAAGGAATTACTGAAACTTCTTACTGCTTAGCATATTGTTGATTAAAAAACTAACCGTTAAAATAAAGTACACTGAATTATTTTAATAAGAGGATTTGAATAGAGAATTGTTAAGGCAGTATTGTCATCCATGACAGAATCATGCATAAGTAGGCCTGATCTGACCTTATGATAAACCAGTTCAAATCAAGACTGATTTATGGCAAAGAAAGTATACCGTTTACATAGTCCAATTAAAGCTCTGTTTGCTGCTTTTCTGTCACTAGTACAGCTAAATAAAATGGAAATTCTATCTGCTGTTTGTTCAGTCATTTCCATTACAATCAGAATCTACATCTTGCTATTCCTTGATTTTTCATTCTATTTCCTTATAAGAACTACAAATTACGAATCCTGCTTCAGTCTTAAAACAAACATTAATGAAAGTTTCCTAGTTTACCTATTTTGGCAGAAATGAATCAATGTTAATCAAATTGCATGCACTAACAGATCTGCCAATTTTAATAATCCAGTATTTTAATGCTTACACTGCTTTTCCTTTTTTTCTTTATTTGATTTCCCATATTCTTTGTATGGAAAGTGTTTGTATCAGCATTACTTCTTTTCTTCATTCTAATCATAACCATAATAAACAATTTTAAACATCTAGTATAGAAAATATTCTAGTTTGCAGGATCCAATCTGGGTCAGTCCCAGAGATTGGATCCTGCAACATTATCCTGGGAAACATATATTTGCCTATATTTGTGATATTCCATCTTATTACAACGTCTGAATTGATCCATAATCTTTACACTATCACTTATTTTCGTAGTAACATGGCTGAACCCATAAGATAAAAGTTTGGGGGTCTCAAGTCTCCTTACTCAGAGGTCCTTTGGTTTCATACATACTGGCATGCCTTCCTGCTTTGATATAGCTGCTTAATGGTTAATACTGTCACTATCTATCTTCTTAGGAAATGCTTTTACCAAGTGCCCTCCTCTTAAAACTGGTGTGTGAGAATAACAGGACCCTCTCAGCCTTTGGCTTTATTTATGAATAAAAAGGGGAAAAAGAAAAAAAATGTTTCTTCAAATTCCATAGCCACCTCTTAGACATTATACCAGTGATAGCTAACCTTTTTTGGACTGAATGCCCAAAGGGCGTGCACATGTTCGTGGATGGGCTCACGCGCACTCGAACCACCAAAATACAATGTGTGCATGGCCCCCACCCCGTGTGCATGCACATGCGGCTCCCCGCCCCATGTGCATGTGTGTACATTCCCCGCATGCACCCAACTCCCTGCGCATGTGCCTGCGTGCCCCTGCACGCCCCACGTCCCCCACACATCTGCACATGCCCCCCGCACATGCCCCTCCCCGCACGCATGCAAGGCATCCACTCCCTCTGCCTCTGGTGTTGGAAACCTGGCGAAAAATCTCTGTGTTTGGCAGTTGTCCTGGGTGGCAAAGAGTTTGACTCCTGTAAGGCCGAAGCGGTCCAATAATTCCCAAAAGAGTGATGGGTGCAGGCGACACTTCACATGATCGACTGAAGCTTAGCTGAGCCAGTCCGCCTGTACATTTGCCACCCCTGAGATATGTGCTGCCTGTATGGACAGCAGATGCGTCTCCGCCCAGAGGCCCAACTTCTTGGCTTCGTGCATTAGGGCCCAAGAATGGGTCCCTCCAAGGCAGTTGACATGTGCCTTGGCGGCCACATTGTCTGTCACAATCAAAATGTTCTGGCCCTTGACCACATCCTTGAAGGCTTTGAGGGCTAGGTGTATCGCCCGGAGCTCTAACAAATTGATATTGTGGCTCAGCTCCTCCTGAGTCCACTGACCCTGTGCCGTGCGAGAGTTGAGGTGAGCTCCCCAGCCGTAAAGATTGGTGTCTGTTGTCAGAACCATGCGATGTGGTTCTCTGAATTTGTGGCCCTTGGCTTGGCGTAGGAAGTCCGCCATTTGAGTGATAGTTTCACTTCCGGTGGCAGCTGGACTTTTGTCAGGGAAGTGCTCTGTTGTGTCCTTTTATAAGGTAGGAGAAACCACTACAGAGCCCTGTTGTGGAGCCAAACCCAAGGAGTGATGCCGATGCAAGACACCATCAGGAGTTGAGAGAGGAGCAGGAGGGTAACAGAACCCTCTGTCCTGACATGCCTTGTCAGGTTCTTCAGACTGGCTTGACATTCCTGGGAAAGACAAACCTTGGACTCCACTGTATCGATCCCAGATGGGGTAGTCGAGTAGTTGGAATGAGATGACTCTTGGCCCAATTGATGGAAAAGCTGTGGTCTTTTAAGACCTGAATCGTGGTATTCAGGTCCTTCTTTGCCAGGGGTTCCGATCAGGACTGAATAAGAATATCATCTAAGTAAAATTGGATTCTTATCGGAATCTTCTGGAGGTGGCACACAAGAGAGGCCATCAGCTTGGTGAACACTCTGGGGGTGGAAGATAGACCGAAAGGCAGAGCCTGATATTGATAATGTTGATCTGTCCCCGTACCCACACACACACAAACACAGCCAGCCGAGGGTTAAGGAAACACTTTGGAACGCACCCAGTTTCTTTATCTCCCACTTGGCAGCGATAGACACACCACCTGCCAAGTGCCTTTATTTTCACAGTAAAACAGAAAGATTAAATACTCAAGAGTCCAAATGTCCAACAATAAGAAATCTTTCTCTCAGCAATTCCGGACGAGGCTTTAGTGACTATCCAAGGTTTGCTTTGTTCGTCACAGGGATCACTGACCACCACCCTCTATTATATAGTCTCTGGGGTGTGGTCCAGTGACTCAGTTCTAATCCCTAACACGCCTCCTAAGCTGCTGCAATCGTTTATCACGCCTTCGGAGGCGTGCGTCCAGGAATGATGTTTCTTCGTCACTCTGATCCGAGCCACCTGTCTCCCTACTGATCTCCTCTCCCTCGGCCGGCACCTGAGACAATGCCAAAGGGGAGGGGCCTGGAGAGGGAGGCCTGGCTGACTCCTCTTCCTCATGCTCGGAGCTTTCTTCCTCCGATGGGACAGGCTCAGAGGGCGGGGCCACAACAAATGTTTCCCCACATAATAAAAGCAGAGAAACATCCTGTGGGCCAGCAGGATGGGAACGTGAAGGTATGCTTCCATCAGGTCCACTGACGTGACGAAGTCACCCTTTCTGACACTCTCCAAGATGGTCTGGAGCGACTGCATCTTGAACCGTCAATAAATGATGTGACGGTTCAGGATCTTGAGATTGAGAATAACCTTCTATCCCCCCGAAGACTTCTGTATCACGGAAAGGTGGGAATAAAACCCCTGTCTGTGTTGCTCCTCTGGGACCGGCTGGATGGCCTGAATGTCTAGTAGATGTTTTAAGGCCAAATCCATGAGGTGCCGTTTTGTCCAGTCCCTTGACAGAGAACAAAGAGACTTGGGGGGTGGGGGGGTGGAGAGGAATTCCAGGGAGAGGCCCGATTTGATCGTCTCCCTGACCCAAGCGTCTGTGTTAATGGCCTCCAACTGAGTGGCAAATGCTGCAAGTCGGCCCCCAATGGGAAGGTTGGACGGGCAGTCACCTTGAGCGCCAAAAGGGACAACTCCTCCCACCCCGAAAGGACTGTTTGGGTGGGTACCTTTGTCCTTGCCTGCCCTGTCTATCTTGTGGCTGCCCCTGTCTGAGGGGAAATTACCTGTGTGAGTATGGGTATCCAAATCCGCTGTCCGCCCCCGAAAGGGCAGAGGAGGCGGGTCGCTATTGTTGAGCTGATGGATTTGGCTGCAAATCTAGAGGCATTCAGTATTGTGTCCGCTGAAAATTCTAGGTCTGCCATTATCTTATTCAGATCTTGTTGCGACCTGGTGTCTGTGGCTGATAATCAGTCCTGCAATTGTCACAACCAGAGCAGGGATGCTCTGTTAAAGAAAGAAGCAGCAGTGGAGGCTTTAATGGCCCAGGCTGCTGATTGGTGAGCTTTTACTAGAGACTGCTCAGACCTCTTGTCCTCTGGCCGGAGAATTTCCAAACGAAATGGGAAGACAGGGCCACCACTGGAGCGTCAACAGTGGGTGGTATGAGGACTTTAGCCAAATCTGTGCCCATATTGTAAAAGCGCCTATCCAGGCTGCTGGGATAGGGACCAGACGCAGGAGTGGTCCATTGTCTTTGTACAACATCCAGAAATAATCTGGGGGCAGGCACATCTTCTGCTTCAATGGCAGGTTCGGCAAATAGGGAATTAGTGGTGTCAGTGGTACCCGAGGTGGGACCTGGTGGTGAGTGAAGAGACCCCAGACGAGTAATAGTCTTCGCTTTATGAAGCAACAACTTAAACAGCTCTGGGCAGAAAAGCCCCATAAAGGAAGGCTGGTTGGCATCAGACCCTCATCCTCAGATAACTCTGGGTCTCTGTGCATCTCTTCCCCAGCCAGAGAATCCTGATTGGAAGATGCAGAGGAATAGTCCAGATTCTGTGGTGGTATAGCTTTAATTTAATTCAATTTATCGAATTTCTATGCCGCCCAACTCCCAAGGAACTCTGGGCGGCTTACAGCAAAAAATAATACAACATAGAACATAGGAAAATTATTAAAAAACATTTTTAAAACATTTTAAAAACATTAAAAGCCCATGCACACCATTCATGGCCGGATCTCGCAAGATTGCAACAGCGAGATCAACGGCCCCAGGCCTGCTGGAAAAGCCAGGTGTTCACCGCTTTCCGGAAGGCCAATAGGGTGGGAGTAGTCCGGATCTCAGGAGGTAACTGGTTCCAGAGAGCTGGGACAGCCACAGAGCCGGCATTGTTTAGCTGATGGGACCTGGAGGAGACCAACTCTGTGGGATCTTACTGGTCACTGGGAGCTATGTGGTGGCCTTCTCAATTGCCTTTTCAATGGCCTTGTGTCTTTGCCTAGCCTCCCTCTCAGCTGCCTTAGAGGCCTGCTTGGGAGGTTTGATTTTGGCCGCCTTTCCTCGCTTAGAGGGCCTCAATCCCAGGGGACCTGGCTGAGGGCAGTCTCGATCCTCTGATATAGGATCAACTATGTTTAGAGGCACATCCCATTGAGGTGGACGCCATTTTGAATGTATACAGCTAACAGTCCTGCAAGCAGGCCTGCATATGGCATCACGTGGTAGGCCACAGATCCCCTCTTTTATAGAGGAACCTCAGGAAGGAGAGATTGCTACGGGGCCAGGCAATCTCTAGCTGTTTTAAAACACGCTGCCAGTTCTCCGCGGCTCCACCCTTCCCCGCAAGAAGTGATATCGCTTCTTCTGAAGGCCTAGTGCCACGGAGCCAAGCTCGTGAACGCTAGCCTTTGGGGAGACATTGGTGGCAGACAAGGACTCCTAGCCCCCTGCGCCGCTAATTGGCGCAGTCTTACCAGCCTCTCTCTCCTTCATGGCAAAGTCAGCTGGTGAAAGTCTTCTTTCAGTGAGAAAAGCCGCCGAGCCGCTTCTGGACAAGTGCTGCAGAGCACGCTCGTGAGCGCTGTTGCCAACTGCTTCTATCGTCCACGCGGCCCAAAACAGGGTGGAAGCTTCCAGACCCCTGATCCTGGGATGGGTGGTTTGGGCTATGCCTGTGAGCACTTCCCCGAAGAACTGCCAGCTGGCAGTTTTCTCGCCGATAATTGGCCTTCAGCAGGCTCAGGCTGGATTGCCTTTCACACTGGAACACAGAAGCTCAACCAGTAAAGCTGGGAATCCTCCAGGATGATATTGCCGTCAAGTGGCCTTCAGCAGGGTCAGGCTGAATCACCCTTTACAATGGCAATTCAGAGGGCTCTACCAGCAGAGCTGGGAGCCCTCCAAGGTGGTCTGTCGCCAAGCGGCCATCAGCAGGCTCAGGCTGGATCGCCTTTCATGCTGGTAAAGTCAAAGGCTCGACCAGCCGCACTGGGAGCCTCTGTTGATGTTCTTTGGTTTGATCGAATTCAAACAGCCAAGAATGGCTAGCTCAGAAAAATACGCCTGTCCAAGTCAGACTGAGTCTAAAAACTGGGAAGCAAGAGGAAGAGGTGGAGCTTAACAGTTTGCAGACTCAGTCCTATCGGATAATAGACAGAGTTAACCCATTCCCGGCTGCTGATCCCACCTTTATGGAGAATAACCAGTTCCAATCATTTTTTTCCTCTCTAATCTGTAAATCTATCCCATTCTTTAGATTAGACATAAAGGCAAAAAGAAAAAGTTATGCTGTTGACCATTTCCTCTAATTTTTTGTTGTTGTTGTTGTGACAAAAGTTTTCTGAGGCTATTTGAGCCTGGCGGTTGTACTGTAGTTAAAGAATACTCTGGCATGATTATTTTTGAGACAAATATTAAATTTAAGATATCTCCTGAGCAGCTCTTGTAGAAAATAAAGCTTTCTCAGTGACCAAAGATAGCAGTTATTCAGTACAGTTGCTAGAATAAAACATGAGCTCCAGTCAAGCATATAATAGGTAGGAACTAACTGTTCAGCAGATGCGTTAATCTTCAGCAAATAGATACCATTCTTTAGTCATCTCCTTACTAGAGGCTACAGGAAAATGCCAGATGTTACTGTGTTCAGAATAAAAATTCCAGATATACAGTACATTAAGAATTTTCATTCTGCTTAGTATTAATAGATGAAGACAGAATCATACAGTAGAGCTTGTGAATTATCTGAAATGTTGATAATGTTTGGAATTAGAATTCAATGTTATTACTTTTCACGTTCATCACAAGACAGCCTGAAAAGGAAAGCATATAATTTTCTACTATGCACATATGGGTAATCTAACATTTGCAACTGTATCAGTTTTAGTATTAAAATTAATACTGATTTTTACAAATCTTCCAGGTAGGCAAGGAATCTATCTGTCAGGTTCCATTGGAGATGGCCTGACCACTTTAGCCTACTAAGGCTAAATCAGTCTAGCAACCATGCATGGTGATTTTCTAGATGCTTGACAACTTTCTTTTTTCATTTCCAGTTAGTCAGTACAAATGAGATTTTTATCAAGCCCACTTATTGAGTAAAGCTGTATTATGAGTATTTTTCCCCACAAGATTAAAATCAAGTAATTTCTTTAAAAAAATACAACCTAATCTCTATCTCTACATTCAAGTTACTGAATTTCAGACTAAATGTTATTTGAACATGGATTCTGAGATATGGGGACCCAGAATTTCTGAAATAAAAATATCTAGTTCAGTTATGAATCCATAAACAATATTAAAAAGGTTGAAGAACTATACCTCATGAAAACATGCACTTTATTATAAGGCCAAAATGAGAAATGCATATATAGATAGATTCTAGGACACCTTTCAGGACCCAGTGAATGAGAAGTTAGCATTTAAAAACATTTGAATTCAGCAGTCAAACCTGGCATTATAGCATGGGAATTGCAACTTCCCTTTTTCAAAGCAATGGAGTTTTACCATTAGATTAGAATTTCATCAATCAATATTGAAATTCTCAGAGTGTCAGCTTTGGAAGCCAAATTAGGCCGATACTAAAGATCTACATGAGATTGAGGATGTTGTAACCTGTTGTTTCACATTTCAGAACTTTTAATACATTTACCGAAAGGAGGACGTTTTTCCACAAAGGAAAAATAATTTTTGGAATACTTTGTATTTAAAAAACCAATTTCCACAATTTAACCTGAGATGTGCTGATTGATCAACTCCTTTTCTCAGAATCCTTGGACCAGGAAGAAACGCAACAAAGCACCAGCAGACAACGGTTTGCTTTGGGATGGTGGTTTACTTTCGTAGCAACGAAGGATACAGCAGTCGTAAGCAATTTAAAAACGGCGCTACGGGCGTGTGGCCCATAGCGCTTTTATGCCTCTCCGCCCAGCTGCTGTAGGGTGTAGCCCGCGCCACGCCCATCCGCGCCCCCGAACCAGTGAATCATCGGCGGGTTTGCCGGCGTGTGAGCTGCGCCCGGAGTGGGGGAATCCTTCCAGCTGGGAGAACGACGTTGCTTGCGGTAAATTGTGGCCACGTGAAGCCCTACACCCGACGTACCCCGCCACCTCACCCGGCCGCCTAACCCAGCGCCCCAAGCTCCACCCCCGTGTGCCATCGTCTGCGTCCCCTGGCCGTCCACCGCCGAAGCTGCAGGTTGAAGGATCGGCGGTGAGCTGTGTCGAGCGTGGGGGCGAGCTCGACATGCGGCACCCCTTCACCACGGTGTGGTCTGAAAGATACAAAGTAGACTCGTTAGCTCCTGTTATCTCCAGTGGACTCGGTTTCATAGGATATTTGCGATGGAACCGCTTCTGTAATTTTTTAGCATGTACATCCTCCCCAGGTACCCAGGATGCCTCCTCTTCAGGGTATCCCTTCCATTTAACCAGATACTTGAGTCGGCCCCTACTCAGTTTTGAGTCTAGTATGTCTTCAACCTCGTATTGATCATCCATTACAGGTCCCGGACAAGGCGGTCTATCCCTGATGAGTTACTGGTTTTAACAGGCTCACATGAAACACGGGGTGTATCTTCCCTAATAAAGGGGGAAGTTTGAGAACCACAGTAACCGGGTTTATTATTCGGAGTACAGGGAAAGGGCCTAGGTATTTCGGACCCAGCTTCCGGTTTGGTACCTTCAGCTTGATATATTTAGTGGACAGATATACGAGTTCCCCAACCTTGAGTGGATCAATATGGGCTCGTTTCCTGTCCGTATGAGCTTTATACGCGGTAGCGGCCTCATCTAATGCCTCTCTGAACTGTGGCCATAGTGTGCGTATTTTATCCGCCCATTCTTGTGGATTCTGCTCGCCTCTAGGTAGGTCTTCTAGCTCGGGTATTGCTACAAACTCACAACCTGAGACAATACGAAACGGTGTAAAACCGGTACTGCAATGTACCGCGTTGTTATAGGCAACCTCAGCCAATGGCAAGAGGCTGGACCACTCGGTTTGTTGATATGAGACGTAGCACCGAAGGTAGCGTTCTATCATGGTGTTGGCTCTCTCAGCTGCTCCATTAGTGCTAGGGTGGAATGCTGAGCTGAGCCCTTGTGTCGAGCCAATGGTCTGTATAAAAGTCCTCCAAAATCTAGCTGTGAATTGTACCCCCCTATCTGAAATGATACGCCGAGGTACCCCATGTAACCGGTACACATGTTGAATGAACAGTTTTGCTAACTTTCTGGCGGATGGCAGTCCGGTGCATGGGATGAAATGAGCCTGTTTCGAGAAAAGATCTATCACCGTCCATATGACTGTATGCCCATTACTGTCTGGTAAATCGACCACAAAATCCATACCTATCTCATCCCAAGGCCTAATGGGATTTGCTACTGGTTGTAGTAAACCGAGGGGCTTCCCTGGCTGTGGTTTTGATTTAGCACAAACAGTGCAGCTTGTGACATATGCATCCACGTCAGATCGCAGACGTGGCCACCAAAACTGGCGCCGGGTCAGGTGTAATGTTTTGAGGAATCCAAAGTGACCGGCTGTTTTGGCATCATGACACCTTTTAAGGACATCTTGCCACAATACACTAGGGATATACAGTTTATCTCCTTTCCAAGCCAGTCCGTTGTTATATGTGATGAGCTGTGTGTTCTCTGCCACCCATTTATCTTGGGCTGTGGCCTCCCGTACTGATTCCTCCCAACACCATTGGTTTTCTGCACTAGACGCCGCCCTCCCCCCGTGGGCGTTGCCAGGGAGGATAGCCTGAACAATGTCGTCCCGTTTACTGTGGAATTAGGGTAGTCGTGATAGAGCGTCAGCGAGGAAGTTCTTTCCTGCTGGTACATATTTCAAGACAAAGTTGAAACGTTGGAAATAGTGGGCCCACCTCACCTGTTTCGGGGATAATTTCCTGGGGGTCTGTAAGGCTATCAGGTTTTTGTGGTCCGTCCAGACCTCAAACTGAGTACGGGCCCCCTCTAGGATGTGTCGCCAACTAAGGAGAGCTCAGCGGACAGCGAAAGCCTCCTTCTCCCATATAGCCCAACCCCGTTCCGTGGCACTGAATTTTTTGGACGTATACACGCATGGCTGCAACTGCCCTTGGCTATTGGGTTGCAACAACACAGCCCCCACGGCCACATCACTTGCGTCCACCTGTACTACAAAAGGAGTCTCTTGGTCGGGATGCTGTAGTACTGGGGCCTGTGCAAACCGAGCTTTCAAGGTGTCGAAAGCTGTCTGACAGGCCGACGTCCAGTTCAGCTTCTGACCCGGCCGTGGCTTTCCCACCTGTCCCCTAGTTTGCAAAAGGTCAGTGAGTGGCAGTACTATCTGGGCAAAAGAGGGAATAAATTGCCTGTAAAAATTGGCAAACCCGAGGAAACTTTGCAACTGCTTCCTTGTTTCTGGGGCTTGCCATTCCAAAACGGTACTGACCTTCTTCGGATCCATTGTCAAACCGTCTGTAGAAATCCTATAGCCCAGATAATCCAACTGAGTACGGTGGAATTCACATTTTGATACTTTCACATATAATTTGGCGTCCAATAAACGCCGCAATACCTGACAGACTAACTGTACATGTTCCTTCATTGTTCTCGTGTAAATCAGGATGTCGTCCAGGTATACTAAGACACCACGGTAGAGGTATTCATGGAGAACCTCATTGATTAATTGCATAAACACTGCCGGGGCGCCTTGCAGTCCGAATGGCATTACCTGAAATTTATAACTTCCTAGGGGGCAATTGAACGTGGTTTTTCACTCATCCCCCTGTCTGATCCTAACCCAGTAATACGCCTCCCGCAGATCTAACTTGGTGAAATATCGCCCCGTTGCTAACGTGGCCAGAAAGTCTTTTATCAACGGGAGGGGATACAGTGGTTCTACACTCACAGCGTTTAGACCCCGGAAGTCGATGCATAAGTGAAGGCCCCCATCCTTCTTCTCCCAGAACAGTACTGGAGCAGCCATATGGGCTCTGCTGGGTTCGATAAACCCACGGGCTAAGTTCTTGTCGATATATTTACGCAATTCATCTACCTCCCTTGGTGTCATCGCATACATTCGGGGTTTAAGTAACTTCGCACCAGGTACAAGTTCTATAGCGCAATCTGTCCTATGGTGAGGTGGTAATTGATCGACCATGGTATCATGCTGCAGTGGTTGAGGGGGTTAGGAATAGGGGGCACCGTTTTGCGGTGGTTCTCCTCCTTCCTCTCCAACCGCTCGCAGTTCGTGTTGGCAGGGGGACAGAGGTCGACCTCGAGGCGTCTCGCATGGGGAGTGCCGCAAGGGTCGGTCCTCTCGCCCCTCCTGTTCAACATTTATGTGAAGCCGCTGGGTGAGATCATCCGTGGTTTTGGGGTGAAGTGCCATCTGTACGCTGATGATACTCAGCTGTACATCTCCACCCCAGACCACCCCAATGATGCCCTTGATGTGATGTCTCGCTGCCTGGAGGCCGTGTGGGTCTGGATGGGGAGGAACAGGCTCAGACTCAACCCCTCCAAGATGGAGTGGCTGTGGCTTCCGGCGCCCCGATATAGTCAGCAGGTGCCATCGCTGACTTTTGGGGGTGAATCTCTGCCCCCCACGGAGAGGGCTCGCAATCTGGGTGTCCTCCTGGACGCGCGGCTGTCTTTACAAGAGCATATGACGGCCGTGGCCAGGGGGGCCTTTTATCAGGTTCGCCTGATTCACCAGTTGCAGCCCTTTCTGGATCGGGACGCCCTGCGCACGGTCACTCATGCCCTTGTAACTTCCCGGGTGGACTATTGTAATGCTCTCTACATGGGGCTCCCCCTGAAGAGCACTCGGAGGCTCCAACTGGTCCAGAATGCGGCTGCGCGGGTGGTTATGGGCGCAACCCATTGTGCCCATGTGACACCCCTCCTGCGCGAGCTGCACTGGCTCCCAGTGGTCTTCCGGGTGCGATTCAAGATGTTGGTTACCACCTTTAAAGCGCTCCATGGCATAGGACCCGGGTACCTCCGAGACCGTCTTCTGCCACCAACAGCCTCCCACCGACCAGTTCGCTCCCACAGAGAGGGTCTCCTCAAGGTGCCATCGGCCAAGTTATGTCGGTTGGCGACACCCAGGGGGAGGGCCTTCTCTGTGGGAGCCCCAGCCCTGTGGAATGAACTGCCCCCGGAAATTCGTAAGATCTCCGACCTCCGGGTGTTCTGCTGCGCATTGAAGACCCTGTTGTTCCGCCAGGCCGGACTATCAACACAATAGTTTTAAATTGGGGTATTTAAATTTTTTGGGGTTTTAAATCTGAGCCAATTTATTTAATTATTTTAAATTTTACATTGTTGTTTTGTCTGTGTTTTTAAATAGGCTGTACACCGCCCTGAGTCCTTCGGGAGAAGGGCGGTATAGAAATAAAATTATTATTGTTGTTGTTGCTGTTGTTGTTGTTGTTGTTGTTGTTGTTATTATTATTATTATTATTATATCACACTCCACCTCATCAAACACAGCTGCTAGATCTGTATACACTGCGGGAACCCCCGGTGTCAGGGGTCTCGACCTATGTTCGTTCCCTTCCAGCAACTGACTAGAGGGTTCGAGAGCGCTTGGTTCATGACCTATTTCAAGGCGGAGCTTGTGATACACTCCCTCCCACCAGATAGTTGGTTTCCATTTATCCAGCCAGGCTAACCCCAGGATAATGGGCTCGATCATGACATCCACTACTATGAACTGGAGACACTCTTTATGCTCTCCTATCCTTAATTGTACTAGTTCCGTTACATGCGTAGCAGGAGCCCCCCCCAATGTTGACCCATCCACCTGTTCAAATTTAATAGGTGAGTGCAACTGATATAACCGTAACCCTAACTGCGTCGCTAATACTCGTCTCATCAAGCAACAAGTACAGCCAGTCGATTAGCGCTCCCTGTTGTACATCCAGACCCCGTCGTGTATTCTCCATCATAACCGGGATCAGAAAAGGACGAACGGGAGCACTCACCATCGGATCCCTGTTGCTGTCCTCCTCGTCGCTATCCCCCTCTACAACGAATGCCTCGCCAGTGCTGGAACGTTCTGCAGACTCGATTGGTGACGGGTCGTTACCGGACGGTCGAGCCTGAGCCACGACCTTGGACCGTTCTGGCGTTGTCCTTTGGCGTTCACAGCCCTTCCCCCCGGTCGCGGGTGTTCGGCTTACGGGTTGTTGGGAGGGTGGAAGAGGGCAGTCCAGAGCACGATGGCCTATCTGATTGCATCGGAAGCAACGAAACGTCGGCCGACGAACGGTGTCGCCGAGCGCTGTAGGTGCACTTCCTCGGGTGGCCGCAGGTCGCTCTGGCAGCCTCTGCGCCTGGGCTGGTGGTCCTGCACTGAATCTGCCGCGGAACTCTTTCAGCCCCGTATCCAGGTCTATGACTGCTCGAAACCACTCCGACGGACGCGGTGGTAGTCCCCGATATTCGCATGCCTGTCTCAAGTCCCGATCTAGTCCCAGATGTAATTGATGCACAAGCATACGTTCAGGCCACGCCCGCAACCACCCAGCGATGGACCGGAATTTCTTCACATAGTCCTTGGCAGGATGGCCTTTTTGTCTTAAAGACACAAGCTCCCCTTCGGCCTGTTGTGTCCTGGAATCATCCTCGAACCGGGCCCGAAGGCCCTCCAGAAAAAGTTCAACATAGGTTAGCTCACGGGCGTGGTCGCTGTGTAGGTCCGCCACCCAGTCGGCAGCCTCCCCTGCCATAAGGGTGGTGAGGGCAACCACCATCGACCACTGGGATGGGTAGAACTGGCCATAAAGATCAAGATAACTGATAGCCTGGCTGAGAAAGATTGCCACTCAGTCCGCACTCCCATCAAACGTTGCTTGGAAAGGAGGAGGGCCCCACATAGGCTGGGCCCCCCATGGCCTCGCCATCCAGGGTGGTATGGACCTGGGCTGACCAGCTGGTGTGCCACTGAGGCTCTGTGAGGGTACCCTCCGCCCTGGTTCGGCCCGACGTTCCTCCTGTGCAGGCCAACCCCTGACATCTGGGCGACTCGTTGCCCTCCCCTGGCCTTCTGTAGGGGGAATGGTCTCACGCCTCTGCCCAGGGGCCCCCCGGTCCGCCCTCAATTTAGGGCTGGCCAGACAGAAACGGGTATCTGTTGTAGTTGTAGAAACCCTTTGCCAAGCCGCGGAGGGCTCCCCCCCCCACAGCCCATGGTTGCCAGGACTGTGCGTCCCGAAAGCTGGCCTCCCCAAACTTCTCCCTGAGGATGTCCAGAGTCGAAGGACCCAGGCCGGTGGAATAACTCCACTCCCCCCCTTCCTCATCATCCACCCACCGCCTCTCTCTCCACTTAAGGAACCTTTCATCAGTGGAGGGTGGGGTCGGCTCTCCCCTACTAGGACCGGTAAGGGCTGAGCTGTGCCACCATTCCCCAGAGGCCGTAGCTGTCTTCCCCTCCGGCTCGCCTGGCCCCTCACATTGACTCCCCGTCCGTTCCTTTGGCCGAACGACAGGGGTGGGAGCCTCGTCCAAGCCCCCTGCGCTTGGCTCCACTTGCTCTACACCGGAGTCCTCACCCACGCACAACTCAGAATCCAAACCTTCGGCTATCCGTCTGTTTGTTTCCTCTGCTGAAGTAGAAAGAATAGCGCCGTTTTCCTCTCAGAATCCTCAGACCACGAAAAGGAAGAAACGCAACAAAGCACCAGCAGACAACGTTTTGCTTTGGGATGGTGGTTTACTTTCGTGGCAACGAAGGATACAGCAGTCGTAAGCAATTTAAAAACGGCGCTACGGGCGTGTGGCCCATAGCGCTTTTATGCGTCTCCGCCCAGCTGCTGTAGGGTGTAGCCCGCGCCACGCCCATCCGCCCCCCCGAACCAGTGAATCATCGGCGGGTTTGCCGGCGTGTGAGCTGAGCCCGGAGTGGGGGAAACCTTCCAGCTGGGAGAACGACGTTGCTTGCGGTAAATTGTGGCCACGTGAAGCCCTACACTCAACGTACCCCGCCACCTCACCCGGCCGCCTAACCCAGCGCCCCGAGCTCCACCCCCATGTGCCATCGTCTGCGCCTGCTGGCCGTCCACCGCCACACCTTTTTAGCCTCCTGCAGTTCCTGCCAGCCTTCCAGGATAAACAAAATTATTTAAAATATTTATATTTTTCATTCTATCAGAATCTTAGGGCATAGAAAATGAGTAGATTGCAAAAAAAACCCCACCCTTTATTAAAACTATTAAAGTGCTTGAAAAATAATTCTGAACCATTTAAATACTGACAAAAAATTAATTGCTAAGCAATTTTTGTGGGATTTTTATGCCAAAGATCAGTGACACAAATACACATCAGCCTCTATAGAGGGGCTAAAATACCAATGCTAAAAAAAAATCTCTTTTTTGTCACCATTGTAATTTGCATTCACCTTTCCTCCAGGAAGCTCAGGGTTTATATTGGGAATCTACTTTTATTTTATCCCCACAATAACCATCTTAAAGTAAGATGAACCTTAAGAGAGGATGAGACTGGCCTAAATTCACTGTGTTTCCATGACTCAAGATAAACTTGAATCTGGGTCCAAAATCGTAATTGCTTATTAAAGAATAATAGAAAATAAGTGTCTTTCACTGTGTAAATACACTAAAAGCTTGGAATTTAGAACAAATGTATTCTTCTAAATTTATACATAAATAATGTGAAACAAAGTTCCTAGACTTACAGACAGGTATACCCCGTCCCCCCAAAAAAGCCCAATACCAGATAAAATCCTACCAATCATAATGACAGGCCAAATATATTTAAGATGTGAATTCAGAGCCTTCCCTAGAATCTTGTTCATACCTATGATCAATATAGGGAAAAACTATTCAAAAATAAGCATGTGTATTATGATACAGCTCCTTCACCATATAGGGCATCTGTTCAAGAGGCCTTTAATATGGCAATTCAATTCATCCCCTTAACATTTTTTACTCACTAGTTAACTACTGTGAGTAATTCCCAAGTTAAATGTAACATATTAACATGACCTTCTTCCCTAGAAGTCACATATTACGACTGTGCAATAATCTGGATTTGTGTGAGAAAAAGAGATTTAAAGCCCAAGGGTAGGAGGTAGTTATATGATCCTGTCAGCGCTCCTTAATGAAGCTTTGTTTTTTCCTCGGATCATGTGAGAAATAACATTTAAAGAGGTACCGATACTGTAAGGTGCATGCCCACAAATGCTGTGGATTATTTTCCGCATCTCTTAAACCTTGTTCACTGCATAGCCCAATCACATTTTTGTTGTGAATACTGAAAACCTTTTATACATTTAATTCTTTCAAAGTGAATATTTCATTCAAATAATTTGAAAGACATGCATGATTCCAATTTTTAAAGCGTCAAATGAGTCACTTTTTTCTTAGAAACATAGTACCTCAATTGTAGTTTGAGGCCATCACCTGTCCACATTAGAAGCATAAAGGCTAGCACAAGGGTGTTACCATAACAAGATAGAAGGTTATCAGGGGTAAAATGCTCCCAGTTCGTACCGGCTCGGGCGAGTAGGTAGCGATGGCAGCGGGCAGTTCGGAGAACCGGTAGCAAAAATCCCTTCCCCCCCAGCCTCCAGCTTGCTTACCTTCACACGCCTGCCTTGCTTCGCTTGCTATAATCCCTGCAATCCATTGCATCAGCAAGCAACTGAATCCCCCTGCCTGCAATCAAGCTGATCGGTGAGCAGCTCTTTCTGCCTGCCCGCCTGCCTGCAAGTTTTTTTTCCCTTTGGGAGCTTTAAAAAAATAGTTAATTGGGGTTTTTTTTAGTTGTTCTTTTTTTAGACCTAGCCATTTAAAGTTTAGGAAGTTTTAAATTTAGCTGCTTTTATATAAAAATAAAATTAAAATAAAATAATATTTGTACAGCTTTCTGAGATTTTGTGTATTTCTGTAGTATTTCACTCTAACTACACAGACAAAATCTCACAAAGCTGTATGTGGAATTTTGTGTGTGTAAAGTGTAAAAGTTGGTTTTTTTGACTTTTTGTGGCTGTGTGAGGTTCCTGCTTGTTGTAGGGGCCATTTTGGGTCTGGCACAGCTGCTTTTACATTGTGGGTGAGCCAGTTGTGTTGTGTTGTGTGTGTGTGAAGTGTGAAAGTTGGTTTTTGGGGCTTTTTGTGGCTGTGTGAGGTTCCTGCTTGTTGCAAGGGCCATTTTGGGTCTAGCACAGCTGCTTTTATATTGTGGGTGAGCCAGTTGTATTGTGTTGTGTTTTGTAGGTTAAAAAAGGGCAACGAAGTGACGTCGACTTGGCCACGCCCACCTGACCACCAAGCCCCACCCACTAATTAAGCCACGCCCACAGAACCAGTAGCGAAAATTTTTAGATTTCACCCCTGGAAGATATGTAAATAGACTTGAGAAAAGAACTGATTGTTTTTCCTATCAAGAAAGCAGGGATGGCAGATCCCATTAATTTAGTGCTTAAATTACTATAAAAATATAATTTGGATAACTTCCTAAAACCAGGGTTAGAATGCTATCTACAATTAAAATATCCCAGACAGGAGGTTTAGCCCATATAGTTAAATGGTTACCAGCATAGTGAATCAAGATTAAAAGCCCAAATGAATGGAAAAAGCTTTTAGCTGAGCTCAGCTACATTTGTGTTTAGCCTACATTGTGGTGATATGATACCATGAGTCAAATTCAATTATGTCAAATTATCATGTTTTGTCATCTTCTAAGTAATTTTAACTGGAAGGAGAGGGGGCTAGGTAACAGTTGCCATAATATTTTAAGACAAAAATATACAGGAGGACTACTACATATTTTTAGGCAACCAAAAGTCCAGGATACATGGACAATGAACAAAATTCTTAGAAGAACAGGAAGCCTTTCAAATCATATTAGTAGAACTGACATCAACACTGGTTATTTGGACATAAAATGCTGCAGCAACAAGTTAGTCTCAGTCCTAATTAAAGATCTTTCTTATTCAATTTCTTGCAGCTAGCACAAATTTATTTCTAACATTTACATTTTAGAATTTATATTTACACTTTCTCAACTTTAGATTCCGTGCTATGTATTTATTGCAATGTGTGAATCCATGATAGTAAAGAGAATTAAAGATGTGTGGAAAAGAGGAGGTGGTAACAAAAGCTTGGAAGACCCAGTTTGGTCAAATGATTAAGGCACTGGTTTAAAAATCAGGAGACAGTACGTTCTAGTCCTGCCTTAGCCACAAAAGCCATATGGGTGATGTTGGGCCAGTCACTGTCTCAGCCCAACCCATCTCACATAGTTGTTGTTAGAGTGAAAACAGGAGGAAGGTGTGTTGGGTGTAAGTTATTTGTAAAAATAATAAAGGCAGGACATAGACAAGAAAAGGGAAAAGATAAAAAATATGGAGAATGAACAGTCATTGAGATTATCGTGACTAGAATGACCACTGTAAAACCACAGGCATTCAAACAATTCTGAATTGTTAATAGGGGTTGATAGGTGAGATGGAAGTTGATAGGTGGGATAGGAGATTCCAGCAAGAGATTAACGAACCTGGGAGGAATAACAAACTGATATGTTGTAGAGGCCTTTTAACTTGAAAGAATCACCTTGGATACTTGGGAGGGCCCTGATTGTACAGCAACTGGGGACATGTGAGGCTGGAAGTTGAAGGAAGGCGGAAATATAATAGAAGGCAGTTACAAAGAAAAGAGATGAAAGTATCATCACTGGGAGCTTTGGCCTCAGGCTACTACTTCTAAATGTCAAAGCTTTCTATAATAAATCTATCTCATCTCTAAGCTGAATGAGAGGGCAGAAGTGGTATTGCATGAAGTGGTTTTCCCTATCCTCATCTGAGTTTGGGTGCTACACAGAGGTGGGTTTCAGCAGGTTCTGACCAGTTCTGAAGAACCAGTAGCAGAAATTTTGAGTAGTTTGGAGAATCGGTAGTAAAAATTCTGACTGGCCCCACCCCATCTATTCTCTGCTTCCCAAGTCCCAGCTGATCGGGAGGAAATGGGGATTTTGCAGTAACCTTCCCCTGGATTGGGGAGCGAATGGAGATTTTACAGTATCCTTTCCCTGCCACGCCCACCAAGCCATGCTACGCCCACCAAGCCACACCCACAGAACCAGTAGTAAAAAATTTTGAAACGCACCACTGGTGCTACATCAGCTATCTTTCTATAGATAGTCTTCAACTTACTATCATTCATTTAATGACCGACTCAAACAACCAATCAATCATTAACCCACCAACCATTATTTTTACAAGATACCAGCAATATATAATTTTTTAAAAACCTGGTTTAAAGGGTTACACAAAATCTAACAGTTCAGAAAACTGCCTGTGGCAGGCAGTTTAAAGGTTATGTAATACCTATATTACCAATAGTTGGTAATATAATCTGGTCAAAAAAGAGTAAGAAGGAGCTGCCGATGGTCCTTTGACTAGTTTATCATAAAGAGGTCATTACAGAGAAGCTATTTTTGCAACATATCTACGGAGCTCTAAAAATTACAGTACTTATCATGCAGCATTTATGCTCTTCAAAATCATGTTGACACTATGTCAGAATAGTAATTCAAAAACAGATTTATCTGGGAATCTTTTTAAATTGCATGTTACCAAGATATGTAGGGATGAGGGGATGGTAACACAACCTTAGATAGAACATGTTGTGTTAATAAAAGAGTAATAATTCAAATTCAGATGTGACATGGCTAAACCAGTGTTATATTTTACTCAGGATCATAGGGTAAGCACATATAAACTGGGTGTATGAGTCGGGGAAAAGAAAGAAAATCAAAATCCTGTGTAGCTGCTATGCAGTCTCAATGTTCACTGGATTAATCCTGTCTATTTATCTAGTCTAGTCTAAATCTATTTCGTTTATTGCAAAGAAAAAGATCACATGGAGAAAGAGCAGGATAGCAACAAAAACGTTATTGTACTATACAGATAATCAGTTACCATCACTTTAAAAATTATACTAACTTCCCTCT
This sequence comes from Arizona elegans, assembly GCA_022577455.1. Classification (NCBI taxonomy): domain Eukaryota; kingdom Metazoa; phylum Chordata; class Lepidosauria; order Squamata; family Colubridae; genus Arizona; species Arizona elegans. Next base: position 8,609,779 of record JAKOOJ010000017.1, read on the forward strand.
TATTAAATACATCCAATCATGATTAACTGCTGCTTTGAACTGTATATGCAAGATATCAAACCAACTCCTATGTGCAAAACAGAGTTAAGCCAGTCTTCCAAAAGTAAAACATTTATTTAGATTTTCAGATTATAAAAAATAGCACTGTCCTGTCAGCCAGGTTATGTTCAAATCCTCAAATGTTAAATCCAACAGTGTTGTGGCATTTATAAATCAAAATATCTGGAAAAACCAGCAAAATATTAGGCAATCTATTAGTTCACTAGTGATTAATTATGGGACATTAATTCATAAACCTAAATGGAAAAAAATCAAACTATTACTAGCTGGCAGTAAAAATATACAAAGGGGCATTAGTCTTACCTGATACACTCCTTCTCGTTGGGTGGAGATAGCATCCAGGAATGGGTTAACTCCATCTGCTAGCTGATTGGACTGACTCTGCCAAAGTTGTGATGACATGCCTCCTCTGCTTATGTCTCCCAGCTTTTTAGCGAAGGCATAGTGGCAGACTGATGTACTGTTCGTTCTTGGAACCAGAACCAAACCGTCTCCAGGGTGGGGCTGGATGCTATCTCCACCCAATGAGAAGGAACGTATCAGGTAAGACCAATGCCCCTTCTCCACTGTGGTGGAGATAGCATCCAGGAATGGGACATACCAAAGCTGGCTTGTCCTACGGGTGGGCCGCAGTCTGGTCCGAAGTCCTCTGATCAGAATGGACCCTCTGGAAGACTCGCCTGCCAAAGGCTGCTTCAGTCGAAGCAAAGACGTCCAGCTTATAATATTTGATGAAAGGGGATGGAAAGGATCATGTCGCTGCCTGACAGACCTCCTCTATAGAGGCCTGTGTTGCCCACGCCGCAGTCATGGCCGCGCTCTTGGTGGAGTGAGCAGTTACTCGCCCAGGCAATGGAAGGGCCTGGAGTTCATATGCCTTAGCAATGCATGCCATAATCCACCATCCCACAGTTGAAGGATTGACCCTGTTACCCAGCATGGCAGGCTGGAATGAGACAAACAGATTCTGTTCTCGTTAGTGCGGAAGTCCTTTTAACATATATATAACGTCCAAGGTGTGCCACCTCTTCTCCAGGGCAAGGCTGGGTCAGGGCAGAAGTTAGGCAATATCAGTTCCTGTGCCCTGTGGAACCAGGTGTTCACCTTGGGAACAAAGGAGGGGTCCAACCGTAAAACTACCCTATCTGGGTGGAACACACACACAGGTCCTTCCTCACAGAGAAGGCCGCCAATTCAGACACCCGTCTGGCCAATGTAATGGCCACCAGAAAGGCAATCTTACATTTAAGGAAGCGCAGGCTGACCGATCTCAATGGCTTGAAGGGGGCCCACGTGAGAGAGTTCAAGACCTTGGACAGTTCCCAGGTAGGGTACCTGTGCACCACCGGGGGACTCAAGTAGGTTACGCCCCTGATGAAACTGTGGACAGTGGGATGCTGGACAAAAGACTCCAGGGCCGCCACCTGCCTCCAGATGGTATTGGGGGATAGCCCGTTATCTAGTCCTTCCTGGAGAAACTCCAGAATCTGGGCAATCGAAACATTCGTGGGAATCAAGCCTACTCTGGCACACCAGCCACAAAAGGCTTCTAAGTGGCATTATAGATGCTGTTGGTAGAGGGCCTCCTAGAGGCCTGTATTGTCTGAATGACCCTGGAGGAAAAATTGTCCCCTCTCAGGATGCTCCACTCAAGCACCAGGCAGTCAATTGGAGCCACTGTGGTTCCGGATGGACCAAGGCCCCCTGGTTGAGGGAGATCTTGTCCAGAGGGATCTTCCACTGCCAAGCTACTGATAGGTTGATCAGATCTGCAAACCATAGTCTTCTGGGCCAGTGGGGGGGCCAGGAGTAAAATCTCCACTTCCTCTGCCAGCACCTTCCTGATCACCCTTGGAATAAGGGGAAGGGGAAGGAAAGCGTACAGCAGCCCTGGAGGCCACGGACTGCAGAGTGCATCTACCCCTTCTGTTCCCGGTGCTGCAAACCTGATGTAGAACCTGGGTAGCTGGCTGTTGTCTGAGGTGGCAAATAGGTCCACCACCAGGAGGCCAAAGTGGTCCGTCATTTCCCAGAATAGGGACGGATGCAGGCAGCACTCCGCATGGTCGATTGAGGCTCTGTTGAGCCAGTCCGCCTACACATTCGCCACGCCTGAAATATACTCCACCCTGATGGACAGAAGGTGAGTCTCCGCCCAGAGGCCCAGCTGCTTGGGCTCCCCATGAGGGACCTGGAATGCCGCCCCCCTCCCCGGCGGTTGATGTGGGCCTTGGTGGCCACATTGTCTGTCAAGACTAGAATATGTCTGCCCGAGACCATCTCCTCGAACCTTCTGAGGGCCAGATGAACTGGCCAGAGTTCTAGCTAGTTTATGTTGTGGCTCCGAACTGCCTGGGTCCACTGCCCCTGAGCCATGAGGGACTGGAGACGAGCCCCACAACCAAAGAGGCTGGCGTCTGTCGTGACTGTCAGTCGGTTGGGCTCCTTGAACTGGAAGCCTTTGGTGATGGCCCAGGACATCCACCACTTGAAGGCCGGATAACCTCCGGTGGGACATGTACCCTGATTGGTGAGTTGCTCCTGCCGGACCTCTGGTAAGGCAGGAAGAACCATTGTAAAGCTCTGGCGTGCAATTGTGCCCATGGTATGATGGAAATACAAGACAACATCTTGCCCAGGAGCTGTGAGAGAAGGACCACGTGAATTGTACGCTCTCTCTTTATGTAATCTGCCAAGTCCTGTAGGCTGGACTGTCGCTCCTGGGAAGATAGACTTTGCACGCTACAGTGACTATGACTGCTCCTAAGTGGAGCAGATGATTCGTTGGCATCAGGTGGCTCTTGCCTACATTTATTGAAAACCCATGGTCCTGGAGTACCTGGATCGTGGTTTGTAGATCCTCCCTCGCCTGAAGGCCAGAGGAAGATTGAATTAAGATATTGTCCAGGTAACACTGGACCCGTACAGGCAGAGTCCAGAGATGTCCTGCTAATGCTGCAAGCAGCTTGGTAAATGCCTTGGGGGTGGATGACAGGCCGAAAGGCAGAGCCCTGTATTCTTCATTGTGGTGGAGACAGCATCCAGGAATGGGTTAACTCCGTCTGCTAGCTGCTTGGACTGAGTCTGCCAAAGTTATGATGACACGCCTCTTCCGCTTGTGTCTCCCAACTTTTTGACTCAGTCTCAGCTAAGGACAGACGTGTTTAGAGTTGATCCTTGGATTCCTGGATTCATCCTCACCGCAGAGACTGGTTAGAGAAAGACATTCTGTCTGGCTCCCGGTCTCAACCGGTGGAACCGCTGGACTTTTCCCAGCGTGACAAGCTTTTAGTTCAAGCCCGCTGAAGGCCGCAGATCGGTGGTGAGATTGTGCCAGGAGGCAATTCTGACAGGGGTAAGTGTAAATGAGCTTGCTCAGATGCTGCTACCCCAATTGGGGTCTCCACACCAATCCCTATTCCTGAAGGTCAGGTGGCTAGCTATGGCAGTGTTAGCCAGGACTGGATGGTCAGCTGCCAGTGAGAACCACCTTAATTTTAATTTTATCTATCAGCTGTGTGTTGTTACTGGCCTCATTTACCAGCATACCTTACATTGTGTGTCTGACCTTCCACCCTCCCCCTTGTCTCTCATAACTCCCCTGTTCCAGGAAGGATATATGTACATGTAGTGTTCCTATTCACCTCCCCTACCTCACCAATCTCTAACCAAATATCAATGCCCTTGTTGATGCTTATCAGATGCATCATTGCCATTAATAATATCAACAGTTTTAGTAAAAAAATTATGCCAAATCTTGTATTTTTCATATTTTAAATATCTATTTTTATGAAATTATATTTTTAGAGTTTATTTGTAATATACTGGTTAAAGTAATATTTATTAAAATATTTTCATATATTAAATGCTTCAGGATTAATGAACAATCTGAAACTTCATGAAGGCATCAATAAGATGAAGGGTCTTGGAACTCTTGTTCTAGATTAATGTTCTTTACATTCTTCGAAGCTATTAAGTATCCTGCCAACCAAAGGAAAACAGAATATCCTGGCCACCTATGTATATGACATAGTTCCACATACTCCAAAAATGATCTGTTTACTGTGGTCCTTCAAAAAGTAAAAATGATAACTGTGGCCTATTTTACTGAGGCTCGTTTTATTTTTATTTTTTTACTTTATTTCCTTTGACTTTCTTTCTCCACTGCTCATTAGTTCCTGAATAATTATTTAAGTCACAGGTTGCTTTGTTTTACTTCCTCTAGCTAACACATCTAGTTTACTCTCTAAGCCCCCTCCAATTTATTTTTATGATCCTTTGGCCCCAATGTCTGATGTCATGAATTAATCTCTGCTATACTAATCATTTTTCCTTAATTCAAAGCAGAAACATTCCAAAGTATCACACCAGCCAGTTATGAGAAGTTCAATTGATTGTTTTTATTTTATTTTATTTTTTTGTTTAAAGAACTGCAATTGGCAAATATAATCCTCACCACCATGCAAATTTTCCCTATGAAGAAGTCTAATTTCTTCCTGTCTATTACCTATTTCTCCTCTTTTAACAGCAATGGTATCACTTTTCAGTGATAATAAAACCAATGCCACTACCAACTGAAACACAATACCAAGTCACAATTTTTTAATATATTCTCCTGTTTGTCAAAGCTGGAGTTATATATTTCTATGAACATCGGTCACGGATATCCACTCTCTGTGCATTCACCTTTCTTGACATAAACAGCTTTGTTTTTAGAAAAAATGTCTCAGCTCAGGGGACTTTGCAAAATTGATTCTAATTGCTACTTCAGCACATACAAAAGATTTATGGTCCCTCCAAAGCAGTGAACAACAGTTTTACAAGGGACTTCAAAGAGATAAAGATTATATACAAAAGACAAGTTACGCTAGAAGGCAAGATTAAGCAATGAAAGGCTTACTTAATGTGTTGGGTGATTCTACCAATATTCCTCTTTACATTTTAGGTACTTTTGTATGGCAAATCCCAATATATGTTGCCATTATTATTCAGTAGCCCAGCAGACCAAAACTGTATTCAGCATTATTTCTCAGTCAAACCAAGAAAAAGATTCCCGTTTGATCTATATTAGTGCTAATATTTCTGTAAACACATAAAAATGTTATAAGTAGCATCAAGAACTAATCTACAGCCTTTTTTATCCTCACAATTTGTTTACCTATCCCATTTTCCATTGCGCTGCTAAGTCACTTCATTACAGATGGGATTTCGTCGTCTTCCTGTCAGGGACTGAGCGTGGTTTTTTTTCTTCAAATCCTTTAACCACACCCCCTCTGCTCCATGTCTCCTCAGTTATTTCGCTCAGTCTGCTTGTTCGGACTTGTTTTTTTCCTCTGCTCGAGTTCAGTACTTTTATTAGAGAGTTTTAGGTTTTGTTATTTTTGTGTTGCTTTCTGGGCGATCTATTAGTGGAGCTGAAGACTTTCATTGGGTCAGCTTGTGGCTGCAGCTGTCCCGCGGTTACGGTGGTGGGTGACTGGATCTGGGGCTCTAGACCAGCACCCCTAACTTTTCGAGGCACAGGAGATAGGAGTCTAACCCGGCTGGGCAGCTCCAGAACGGACCGCGCCATCCTTCTTGGCCGCCGACGTGCTCGTCGGTTACAGGTGAGCCTGGTTAACCGTGGCCACCATTTTCTAGGCTCCAGTTAGTGTAGGGCGGCTCCGGAGTGCCTGGTAGCCTAGCTATTCAAACTCAGTTGATTCCTTTCCCTCACTGTCGAAGCTGGGAAGCAGAATTTCAAATGCTCTGGTCTTAGCTGTTGCTGATCGTCCTGGAGCAGCTGAGGGGCGCTGGGAGCCGGTACCCATTTTCGAGCCCATTTCGCTTTGGATTTGATTGACAGTTGAGGTGTTGGCGGTGTGAGGGGATTATCAATCCTGACCGCTCTTGTTGATTGCCAGCTGCGGAGGGAGAACTGTGAGTAAGGACTGTTTGGAGGATTCCTAACTTGGTCTGAGGCAATTTTCTGGTGAAGGTTGACTTGGGCGGCCATTTTGGGACTTAAAATTTTACCGCCAAAACTGTTGCTACTTTTCTGCGGCCTACTGCAGTTTGGAATAACTTTAACATGGCAGATCAGGAATTTTCTTCTGACAGTGATCAGCCTCAATCCCATCCCAAGGCAAAAAAGAATAAGAAATCTAAAAATAAAGCCTCTACTGTTCCAACCAGACAGGATCCAGAGGCCTCCTCATCCAGACCTCCCCCTTTGGCCTCAATGGATAGAGACGCCATTAGAAGGCATAATGCATTGGAGAAACAATGCGAGAGAGCTCAAAAGAGAATTCAGGCTTCTTTGGCTCCACCTTCACCTCAGTCTGAGTTGGAGGAGGAAATGGCTCAGTTAGATCCGATAAGGCCTCCCTCTGCATCGCAGGGTTCGCAGCAAGATGGTCTGGCCCCAGCCCAGAATATGGTCATGGGGGTGCAGGCTACGGATATGAACCAACCGGTTAATTTTCAAACCATTCTTACCAATGCCCTAGCCCAAGCATTTGTTTAGGGGTTTGGCCAACAGATGCCTGCTGCTCCTGCTACTTGTCATCTACATGCAAGCCAGATGGCTGCTACCTCGGCTGGCTGTCATTTTCATGCCACCCACTCCCTGCCTAGACCTAGTCAGGCTAGTCAGGCTATTTCACAAGAACCACTTGATAGCGAGGAAGCTGGGCAGCTTGAGGGAGAAGCTGAGGACCCAGAGTTCTCAGATGACGATGAGGTTGAACCAGATAGACCTGCATTCACTACCTTATTTAGGCCCGCTGTGTTTAAAACGTTGCTTCGTAAAGCTAAATTGGCAACTAATATGGCTTCTCTGACCAAGGCTCCTGACCAGGCCTCTGGCACTCAAAAGTCTCATAATGAGTTATTTCCTGTTCCATCTCCAGATCAGGATTTCATTCCCTGTCCGGAGTTATTTTCTGGGGTCATTAAAAAGCAATGGGAACACCCAGGGGCCCTTTCTGCTCCCTCTGGGCTCGATAAGAAAATTTACTGTGTAGACCCTTCCTTGGAGAGTCTTTTGTCTCTCCCAACTGTGGATCCTCCAGTTGTTAATTTATCTTCTTCTACCATTTTCTCCTCAGATGTCATAGAGGTGCTCCGCTCGGAGGATAGGAAAGCAGAAGTAGCCTTTAGAAAGGCCCACCAGGCGGCTGCCTGGGCGGTAAAGACCGCCACTTCGGCTTCCTTTTTTAATCGGGCCAATCTCGTTTGGCTTAAACAACTTAGGACCGCCTGCCTCCGGAAGACCTGCGTCTTCAACAAGACATCAATAAGATGGTGGCGGCAGCTGAATATTCAGCCAATGCATCCCTAGACGCAGCTAAGTTTGCGGCCAGGGCAATGGCGTCTTCTGTGACGTCTCGAAGGCTCCTCTGGCTTCGCCCTTGGCGTGCCGACTTGAAAGCTAAGTGGAAATTAGCCTCCACTCCCTATCAGGGCACTAATTTGTTTGGCCCTGCATTAGATCCCATTTTAGTTGAGGGAAAAGATAAGAAAAAGGTCCTACCGCAGGACAGAGCATCGCTTTACTCCATATTCTCAGAGGCAGCCCTTTTGTCAGGACCCAGGACCCAGTAGGTCCTACTCTTCCAGACCGTACACGCAGGGGTATGAGAGACCAGCTGACAGGCAGTCTTTTAGGAACAGAGGCAGGTTCCAGTTTGCCTCCAGAAGACCCTTTAGGGGTTCTGGATCCAGGCCCGGGAGGCGAGGCAAATGACTCGCTTCCCCTGCCTCCCATAGGCGGACGGCTCAGCCACTTTGTCAGTCAGTGGGAGGATACCACGTCCAAGGACTGGGTTCTTCGGACTGTGAGACTAGGTCTTTCTTTGGAATTCAGGACCAGGCCCCCCAACCGTTTCATTCCCTGTCCTATTCCTCGTCAGCCATAGAAACACCAGCAGTTGAGGAAGGAAATTCAACATTTAGTAGATATAGGGGCGATAGAACCTTTTCCTGCAGGGCAAGAAAGGTCGGGGGTGTATTCAATTCTGTTCCTAGTTCCCAAGGCCTCTGGGGGCTGGAGAGCCATACTAAATCTCAAATTTGTCAACAAGTTTCTTCTGCTCCGAAAATTCAAAATGCAGTCCCTCAGGACTATTCTGGACTGCGTGCGGAAAGACGATGTGATGACGTGGTTGGACCTCCAGGAGGCTTACTTGCACATGCCTATCCACCCGGCCCATCGCCGATTCCTGAGGTTTGCTTATGCAGGGATACACTACCAATATCGGGCCATGCCCTTCGGTCTTGCCTCCGCACCACGAACTTTCACCAAGTTGTTGGCGGTGGTGGCAGCGAATATCCAGCTTGTTCCGATCAGGATACTCTGTTATCTCGACGACATATTACTGCTTTCTCAGTCTCATCAACAGGCTCTATGAGATCTGGAGACGGTGACCAACATCATCACTCGACACGGCTTCTCCATAAACCATCGAAAGAGCCATCTTCAGCCTACAAACAGAATTGCTCACCTGGGGACGTTGATAGATTCGGAGGAGGGACTGGTTTTTCTATCACCGGAATGGCAGTCGGACATCAGGACTTTAGTTCGACATGTCCTAGATCATTCACAGGTAACATTTCTAACCTTATCAAAGTTGCTAGGGAAATTTATTTCTTGTATCTCAATAGTGCCATGGGCGCGAGGACATGCGCGCCATCTCCAGTGGTTCCTCCTGCCGGCGCAGAAGTCGGGCCAAGGCACATCTACATCCAAGGTGAGGCTTCCTCCCAAAGTACGAGCGTCTTTCAGATGGTGGTACTCCGAGGCGATCAGCAGGGGTTGTTTCTTCCAGGATCCCAACAGGATTGCAGTGACATCGGACGTGAGCCTGTTCGGCTGGGGCGCCCACCTGGGGTCATAGGTTGTCCAGGGTCAGTGGTCTCCCTTAGAAGCCAAGAACAGCATAAATTGGCTAGAACTTTGAGCTGTCCGCCTTGCCTTGAGACACTTCCAGGACATGCTTCTTCACCAGCATGTCCTGGTTCTGACGGACAATACGACCACCAAGGCCCATATCAATCGCGAGGGAGGCACGCGATCCCCCTTGCTAATGACAGAGACAGACATGTTGATGACCTGGGCCGAGACTCATGTTCTTTCCCTGAGGGCAGAACACATTTCAGGGTCCGCCAATGTCCGGGCCGACTGGCTCAGCCGGCAGCAATTAGATCCCTCCGAGTGGAAACTCCACCCGGACCTGTTCCAGTGGATCATCGACAGGTTCGGCCTTCCGATCGTAGACCTCTTCGCCAGCCCGGAGAATACTCAGCTTCCTCGGTTTCTTTCAAGATTCCCGTGTCAAGGGGCACTCGGGTGCGACGCCCTTCGTTGTCAGTGGCCCCGGGGTCTATTATATGCCTTTCCCCCTCTGGCCCTCATCCCAAGGGTAGTAAGGAAACTGGTAGCGGAGAGGGCGGAGGTTCTCCTGTTAGCCCCTTATTGGCCAAGACGAGCTTGGTTCGCCGACCTGGTGGCCCTGTCGGTGTCGCCCCCCTGGATAATACCTTGGGACCGGATTTCTCTCAGCCAGGGGGCAGTTCAACATCCAGACCCCGGTTGGCTGCACTTAACCGTGTGGCATTTGAGAGGGTCCTCCTGAGGAGGCGTAACGTCCCGGGTAAGGTGATTGGCACAATTCAGGCTGCTAGGCGGCCCTCTACCACGAGGATTTATGAGTCGTCCTGGCAGACCTTCTGCAGTTGGTGCCGTCTGCATCATGTGGACCCTACGTCTGCCGGTATTTCTGACATCCTGGTGTTTCTGCAAGATGGGTTTGATAAGGGGTTGGCCCCTTCTACTTTGAAAAGACAGGTGGCTGCTTTATCTACTGTCTTATCCAAGGAAGCCACTCTCCCGCTAACTCTTGACCCGAGAATTAAGGGGTTTTTGAAGGGGGCTTCTAATATTTGGCCTTCAATTGTTCATAGATACCCAACTTGGGACTTGACATTGGTTCTACAAGCCCTTACTTCTCCACTGTTCGAACCTATTGGTTCAACCAGTCTCAAGCTTTTATCGTTTAAAGTCACATTTCTTTTGGCCATTACCTCTGCCAGGAGGGTATCGGAGTTAGCAGCATTATCTATTCGCCAGGACATATGCATTTTTAAGCCTAACACGGTGGTTCTTAGACTAGACCCAGCTTTCCTGCCAAAAGTTAATTCCAGCTTTCATAGATCTCAGGAAATAATTTTGCCAGATTTTTGCCCCTCTCTCAGGCATAGGTTGGAAGATCAGTGGCATACGCTTGATATTCGTCGGGCGCTCAGAAGATACATCGCACGCACATCATTGTTTCATAAGTCGGAGGCACTCCTAGTGTCTTTCCACCCTTCTTCTTTGGGACAGAAGATTACTTCTAGAACGGTGGCTTGTTGGATCAAGGCGTGTATTGCCCTCGCCTATGCTTCTAAGCATAGGCCGGTTCCAGGTAACGTGTGGGCCGATTCTACGAGAAGTGCTGCGATCTCTGTTGCGTGGTCTACCCAGGCTTCAGTGGTGGACATTTGCAGGGTGGCCACTTGGACATCTCTGACTCCTTTTGTTCGTCACTACAAAATAGACACTTTTGCGTCTGCTGAAGCATCCTTTGGATGCAGGGTACTGCAACGGGTGGTTTCGGAGTCCAGTGGGGGGACCAGCCAGCCTCCCTCCCTTTAACTCCTGACACTTGGGCATATCCCATCTGTAATGAAGTGACTTAGCAACGCAATGGAAAATGGACGTTGCTTACCTGAACGTCCCTTTTCGTTGCGCTGCATGTCACTTCATCCCTCCCTGTTGGCTGCCTGGTCTTGGGCAGTGGGGTGTTTCTGTTTTCTCATCAGCTCCTGGGTTCGACGCGAGACTTCCCGAAACAACTGAGGAGATGTGGAGCAGAGGGGGCGTGGTTAAAGGATTTGAAGAAAAAAAACCACGCTCAGTCCCTGACAGGAAGACGGCGAAATCCCATCTGTAATGAAGTGACATGCAGCACAACGAAAAGGGACGTTCAGGTAAGCAACCTCCATTTCCACCGATTAAATAGTGCTTATACTTCTCAAAGGACTTCTGTGTAACATTGTATGTCAAATCAGAAGCACAGCAGTCACATATGATTGTTCAGCAAAAGCTAATAAAAATCTTTTTTTTTCCTAGTAGAGCTTACAAAACTCTAGGTCTTTTTCATTCACCCCATAAGGCACAATAGATTGCTTATATTCTAAAATACTTTGGGGAGAAACACATACTTGAGGTACCATGGCGTCCCAATGGGACTGGCCCGCCCCACCTGTGCCAGCAGGGGACGCATGCTGTGGACTCTGTCAGGGAATTCTGGCCAACAGAGTCCAAGAGAAGAGCCTTCTCTGCCATGCCTCCTGCCCTCTGGAACATCTTGGTACCCCCAGTTGAGGTCTGTTCCCACCTGCCTGACCTCCTATAAGGGCCTGAAGATGTGGCTCTGCCAGTTGGTTTGGGGCCTCAATGGGACAGTTTCACATTGGAGGTGGACGATGGACCAATAGAAGATCCCTCTTCCCCCTCTACATAATCTGATCCCTACCTCGCCATCTTTTAGTCATAATTTGTACTTTTATAATTATAGATACAGGTAGTCCTCGACTTACGATCAAAATTTCTGTTGTTAAGTGAGACATTTGTTAAGTGAGTTTTGCCCCATTTTACCACCTTTCATGCCTCATTTGTTAAGTGAATTACTGCAGTTAGTAACAAATTACTAACTGCAGTAATTTATTGCATAAATTAGTAATCTGGTTGTTAAGTGAATCTGGCTTCTCCCTTGACTTTGCTTGTCAGGTCGCAAAAGGTGATTACATGACCTTGGGACACAGCAATGGTCATAAATATGAACCAGTTGCCAAGCACCTGAATTTTGATCACATGATCATGGGGATGTTTCAAAGGTTGTAACTTTGAACAGTCACTAAATGAACTGTTGTAAGTTGAGGGCTACTGGTATATGTGTTTGTATGGTTTAGTTGCTTTTACTGTTGTCAAGTTGGTCAGAATTGCCTCTCAGCAAGATGGGTGGTGAACATATTTAATAAATAAGTTAAAAAATATTGCTGTTCTCCATTGTACTGCACACAACTAGACATTCTTCCAATTCAGAAGAAATATCAACAATGCCAAGCCTGCCTAAAACATTCTTAAGTAGCACACTGCATTTTAATTTTCAAATAATGTGGCATTCAGATCCTTGGATGAGATATTGCCGTGGACAAAAAATATACAAGTGATTATGCTTAAAACAATGGGTTATTTGTGGAAAAAGAAATTCACAATGGAAACGGAGTGCAAGATCTAGTTGACACATCCTTTCACCCCTTTAGTTTAAAGTTATTCAAGAGTGTCATGGTCTGATGTCATGTTTAAAGAAAAGTGTCCTTTTAACTTGCTTATTTTATCCTGAGAACAAACTCTTTTTCACTATTTCTGTTTGTTTTATAATCTCATTTTCTATTTTTAAAAAATCCCAAAATAAAGTATTATCAGTCTAAACCACTTTGCCCAAAAAATTAACTCAGAACAGCATGCAGCATGACTGAAACATGTTAAGCCACTTGAGTTTAATAGATGAATAATCTACTATGGAAAATTTAGTACATTGCTGAATCAATAATGTGAATTTGCACAAATATTGTTTCCTGTTTTGAACCAAGATGGGAAAACAATTTCCCTTTGCGCTTTGAAAATAAGAGAAGATGCTATGTAACTATGACATTTATGCTAATCCTTAAACTCAGTAGAAAATGCAGAGACATCCCCTAATAACCACTATATTAACATCATGTTGAAGCAGCTTCTTCTTATGGCCCTCTTATATTCCTTACACTAGATTATTATTATATTATATTATTTCAGCAATGATATCTGTATTGATCTTATTTGTACAAGGTCAGGACAATTCTAAATCTCAAAACAAAATACTGAAAATTGTCTAGAGTCTAGCAGTGGCTCCCACAGCATTTGGGCTGAAACAAGTAAAGCCAACAGATCATAAAGCAACATTGTTAACATAAACTATCTCCAATCAATTCCTACCAAGGTCATGGCAGTTGCTGCGCATGGTAGAAATAGTAGCTGTAGCAATGAGATATCCTAACTAATTTTCTTAGATTTATTGGAAGAATATGAATGCACTGCATTTCATCACCCAAAAAGTTCTTTTTAAAACCAGCTGTTGATCAGTTCCATATTTATGGTAGGGGATGAGGTAATCCAAATGATTCAGTCAAGTACCGTATATTAACAAGGAGACAAATTTAAATAATTTCATGTTAATGTATATTCAGTGCAAATGGTAGAGAAGAAAGACTGTATAAGAATCAACCTAAAAGAAAATAATCCACATCTGAAATATAAATATCTTATGGAGAGCTAATTTTGGTTCTCAATAAGTTACAATCTGTTCATCTATAACATTTGCTGAGAAGGTTTGAAACAAATATTGGATCACTTCTGTGTGTAATGCCAACATGCAATTACACAGACACAAACAATATTAAGACCTGCAAATGCTATGCAAGAATAAAACAACCAGGTTAGTCATGAGGCTGACCTGTACAAATATTTTCCAAACATTGACTCATTCATGAAGGCTTGTTTATAACCCCTGGAATGAAATGTGGAGGTTGGGGAATTAGAAGGATTAAATATAATTTCCTCAATTTTTAAACATTGGAACTAAAAATACATTTGCATAGATATTAACAAATCAACTTATCATCTGTGAATAGAACCAATATAGTTTATACAAATGTGACTGCGATTAAACACTGCACTAAGCCATAATGAGATTTGATTTTGATTTAACTAAGCATGTAAACCCAATCAACTGCAATTTATGACAAATCATAGTTAAGTAAACCATGATTTGGCATAAAATGCCAACCCAGTTTCTTTGTATTTGCAAAAAAAGAAAAATACCTTCATATTATTTAGATTAATTTAATGTCCTTTATTCATAAACAACAAAATGTTTAAGGCAGATTACAATTAATTCAAATATTCAAATTAATTCAAATATTTGAAAGAACTAACGATTGGAGATTGAAAGTTCCTAGAAATGCCATGGTGTTTATGAACTGGGTCCTCATTGAATTATTTTAATGGTTAAGAAGCTGCAATTCCGTCGGGCTATCCACTGAATTCCTTCTAAAATGACATAAAATGAAGACTTTTTCAATGACTTAATCAATATAGGGAAATAATTTACCTACATGAAGCAAGAAGGGAAAATTCACACAGAATTTCTGTATTATTTAAGCAAAAATTTACATATGGACAAGCAATTTCAGTTAGGTCACATTTACAGGAAATAAGCTTCTGGTTTCTCTCTGTATTGAAACCTGAAGAAAGTCAAAACTCGTAAGGCATATAAGTAGGGCATTTATTATGGAACACCAGAATAGCCTCAAAGCAATGTGATAAAAATAATGAGTAATTTTTTTAAAGTTAGGTTCACCTTGCTCACTAGTTTGTCACATGCTCACTAAGGAACTGGATAGGCCCCAGGCATTCCCACAATTTCCCTCCAAGCAACAAACAGATCAAGCTGACACAGTCATTCAGGAAATCACACTACTTTGGCATTAAATGCTCCAGACAGCAAAAGGACTTGCTACATCATCATACAAACATAAGAATGTTCTACATACAGATATTTGGCATAGTTATTTCATTTTGAAATAGTACTTTATAAGCTTGAAATAGTACTTTATATGGTTGAAAGTGTACATTGAGTAATGAAACACAGGTTTACATGCGGCCATGATCTGTGAAAACCTAACTCTCATTCTCTAGAGATCTAAAAGTTTTGGTATATAACTGTCAGATAATATATTTTCTTCAAAGAGTCTCTGCTTTGTTTTCTGTGTTAAAATATAATTACAAGTGTAATAATTACATTTCTACAAAACCATAGTCGCTAGTATTGTTTTCTTTGCTCAACTGATTAACAGAATAACAAAGTCCAAAGGGACTTTGGAGGTTTTCTAGTCCAACCCCCCTGCTCAGGCAGGAAACACTTCCATTTCAGACAAATGGTTGTCCAATCTCTTCTTAAAAACCTCCAGTGTTGGAGCATTCACAACTTCAGGAGGCAAATTTTTCCACCGATTAATTGTTTTAATTAATTAATTAATTTTGAGAATGTAAAAAAATGGAAATTTCTCCTTAGTTCTAGGTTGCTTCTCTCCTTGATTAGTTTCCATTCATTGCTTCTTGTCCTGCCTTCAGGTGCTTTGGAGAATAGGTTAACCCTCTCTTCTTTGTAGCAGCCCCTGAGATATTGGAACACTGCTGTCATATCACCCCTAGTCGTTCTTTTCATTATATTAGACATACCCAGTTCTAGCAACTGTTCTTTCTATGTTTTAACCTCCAGTCCCCTAATCATCTTTGTTGCTCTTCTCTGTACTCTTTCTAGAGCCTCAACATCTTGTTTACATCGTGGCGACCAAAATTGGATGCAGTATTCCAAGTGTGACCTTACCAAGGCATTATAAAGTAATACTAACGCTTCACGTGATCTTGATTCTATCCCTCTGTTAATGCAGCCTAGGACTGTGTTGGCTTTTTGATTCATACAATACAATCATTCAGCTCCTCTTTCCTATTCCTGTTTGTTCCTGGCCAAATTCACCCAGCTAGATTTGTGCCTAAGACTGGACTAAAATTCATGGTTTCATAGTGTCAAGGCTAGCCCTTAACCACTACTTTACATCAAACTGGCTCTCAGAATCCTGCCTTCAAGTCAGTTTTGGCTCCTAGTGACTGCTCCCTGCAGTGGTGGGTTTCAACCAGTGTTACCATCGGTTCACTTCATGCACGCGCTCCGTGTAATTAAGGAACAGCTGAGACGCAGCAATCCGCTCTGCCATGTCTTTCAGCTGGGCTAAAAATGACCGAATATAAGGTATGTATAACCCAGGGGCAGGCGGGATGGCCAAACCAACTGTCAGAGAGAACCGGTTCACTCTCACCTCATCAACGCCGCTACCGGCTCGCACGAACTGGGGAGAACCAGTAGCAACCCACCACTGCTCCCTGCACTTGTTTTGGCAGCAGTATTCAGGAATGATTAACCATTGCCTTTTTTCTAAGAGTGAGAAAAGTGATCAACCCAAGATCACTCAACTGGCTTTGTGACCAACAAAGAACTAGATCTCACCATTTGGTGATTTCTAGTCTTGATGCTTTAATCACTACACCAAATTGACACTTTGCTACTGAAAACCAGGGCAAATAATCTATATTTCTTTTAAACCTTAAACAGTAGAAAATTCAAAAATGATTCAGAAGGGAAATGAGCAAGCAGTGGGCTTTTTAAACCAAGCAGTTCTGGTGTTTTAAAAAAAGATACTTTACCAAAAAGATGCTTTCATACAGCATTCCCATAGCATTTTTATGCTTAAATAACTGAAATGTGGTATCACATCCTCCACATCTTAACTAGGCCAGTGAATAATGGAATCTGCTGTGGAATCAAGTATCTATTGAAAATATTAATCAGAAACAGACAACATATATAACTCAAAATATTAGTAAATGAAAACCTCAGCCATGTAAATAGTGAGGGATGCTGAAAGCTGCATTTCATCAACATGTGGAGGGTTCTTAGTTGACTGTTTCTGGTAAGACAGATTTCAAAAACTTTTATCTTCACTTAATTTAGAAAGTGAATGTTTAGTTCTTTTCAGATAAGCCAAACAAGCGTTATGTAACTTTTCCAGCATTTTTTGTTTCTTTTAACACTTTTTAGAATTATTGCATTTTAAATGATTCATGTGGTAGGGACTATCTACAATTAGTTGCAATTTATTGCAACCAATATAAAATAGCAAGGAAGCATAAAAAAAAAAACAAGAGGTAGTAAATTTGAGCTAATGTACTGTATTTCTGACATCTTAAACAGAGAAGAGACAAACTAAACCTAGTCAAAACAAGTTTTTTTTTTCCAATTCAGTAGCAGTAGGATGTTCAATCCTTGAAAAACCCATTGATTCCATTAAATACGTACACTACCTATGCTAGAAGACCATTCTAAAGAACCCATCATTTTACCAGTACTAATGGGGAAAAAAGACAAGCTGGCCTAATTTGATAGGAATGAACATTCTGCTCTGGGGTCAGCTTCAACTGCAACTACATTTCTCACACATAGCTGATTTTCTAGCACAGAGAATATTAAAACCATAGGCATGCTTTATCTTACTATAGCACATAAGTTTCAAAACTGAAATCCGGTCAAAGTGTTGTGTCTCTCAAAAAGTTTAAAGAATGACAAGTTTAAAATTAGAATTTTATTTTTAAACTTGTAGAATATTATGAAAAGGAAAGGATAAGGAATGTAGATACTGCCATTCACTTCACTGAAATAAACTCCTTTTGTAGGACATAAACACGAATTTTTGTGCATAAAGTATGTGCCTCTGAAACAGTAATATATGCATATTAAATACTTATTTGCACTTGCTCTGCTGGAATAAGAACATGTAAAGAGGGTTAACTCTAACATATGAATGTTTTACTAAGGATTAAATTTTAGCAGTAAAAAATCCAGAAGTGTTAGATATTATGTTCAGTTTTAAACTATGGTTTAGAAAGATAGGTTATGCAAATATTTGCTTTATACTGTTTCAGTATTTTTAATAGAAAAGTAGGATAATACCTTCTAAATCATTTTTAAAATAAATTGAATTGGAAATATATTCAAGATATTAAATGTCTAATATTAAATAGTTCTTCTATTTTATCTATTATTTTCCTAACTAACAGATTTAGAAAACAAATAAATTTATTTTTAATTTTTTAATTAAATTTATGGCTGCTCAACTAAACGTGGTGAGACAGTATACAACAAAAACATAACTTAAAAAGAACCACATGTAAAAACATATACAATATATAAACATGTATACATTGTAGAATATAAAATGGTGATCAGCACCATAATTTTAAAAATAGAACAATCATAAGGGAACTCCACTCAACTAGCCCCAAACAACTGGGGAAAACGAAGTCTTATCTGCAGAGTCGTGGACTGTTATATATCCAGGGTGGGGTAGAGATTGTTCCAGAGAACAGGGGCAGCCATTCAAAAAGCATACTTCTTAGGTCCTATAAGTGACAAGATCTAAAAAAAGGAGACCAGGAACATTCCTTCCTTGTGAGAACTAGTGGGGCAGATAGATGTTCTTGGGCTAAGGTAGTTCCAAATAACCGAGTCCTATTTTCTGTAGGGTTTTAAAGGTGATAATCAGTATCTTGAGTTGCACCCGAAGCCTACTAAAAGTTAGTGCGGCTTGTGGAATAGTGATGTTGCGCAGGTGTGACATAATTACCCATGCTGCTGCATTCTGGACCAATTGATGCTTCCAGAATGGTCTTCAGTGGCAGCCGTACATACTGCATGTTGCAGAGTCCAACTGGGAAGTGACTAAGGCATGAGTCTTGATTATGAGCAGGGCCTCACATCCCAGGAATCAGCACAACTGGGGAACAAGATGCTATGGAAAGGCCCCCCCGGCCACTGCTGCCACCCGTTCTTTGAGTCAAGAAAAAACCCAGACTGCGTACTTCAGGTCTGAAAGGCATAGGTCCATTCATCAAGGACCAAATATAAAAATACCATTTGCAACTTTCTTTGCTGACTTCCCACAAAGTCAAGGGGGAAGCTGGCAAGAAATCACAAATGGTGATCATGTGAGGTCTTTGCTTAATGAGTTGTGGTGCTTTGATTAATAGTGGTAACTGGGAGTGCCAGAATTGTCATTGCTAGGTGGCAGTGTCACAGGATGTCCCCCTCCATGACCACATTGCTTAGCAACAATAATTCTAGTCCTAATTTCCATTGTTAACTAAGGAATATCCTTATTGGGCTAGATGATTGAAAAGTTTAGTTTATGAGGTTTCTAAAAGTAAATCAAAGCAAGTTCTACCAAAGAATTAGCCTTTAATGTGCTATTATCAAAGTGCATCTTAGGGGTAAGAAATCTGCTCAAACTTCTGCTTGTTGTGACCTGGCTACAAACTGTAATAGTCAATCCTTTTAAAATGTTGCTTTCTCCATCAGAAGGCAATTCTCTAGTATTATCAGGAACATTAGACTCTTCAGAAAACATGTATATTCCAAGGTTTCTTAGTGCTGAGCAATATGGAGCAGTAGTGTCCCCGTTGCACAATACTTTAACTGTTTTGCTATTCCCGAGAATAAAAAAGTTTATTAATCACAGCAGAATCCAAAGAAAACTGGCTCTTCAGCAACCAAGATAATAGCATACTGAAAACAATTCCACTTCAATGGTTTCTTAGAAGGATTTCACAAATGCTACACGTATTTCATGTATTCCAAATTCCTGAAGTTCTTCTTAATAGACATTATTAAACATAGTTTTCAAAAATTTTTTTAGAATTTTAGAATTATGAATATCACCCTGCTTCATTTTAAGAAAGATATTCCATGGTAGGATTTGCAATCAATGAAACCTCAAGTAAATTGGTGTAGACTTTAATTAAATTACTATTAATATTCCTATTCTCATACCAAGAAAGTTCTCCATTTTTTAATATGGAGTCCCTGTGGATTTTACTCTGGTAGTCATTGCCGACTATAGAGGGTGGTGCTCACCTCCATTTCAAGATCATTGAGCCAGATGGTCCAAAGACATTTTCATTGTCATGTGACATCATAAAGTGCTGTTATCATCCCACCAAAGTAGTACCTATTTATCTACTTGCATTTGCATGCTTTCAAACTGCTAGGTGGGCAGAAGCTGGGATGAGGACAGAAGCTCACTCCATTGTGCAGCGCTCAGGTCTCAAACCTGGGCTGCTGGCTTTCCAGTCGACAAGCCCAGCATCTTAACCGCTGAGCCACTGCACCACCTGTTTTTTTTTTAACATGACTTTTATAAATTGAAAAATAGCAAGCTAAAACTGCACCTGCCTTTTTGTTTTAGCGTATTCTGAAACACACAAAGTGAAACTGATCTATACTACTGTAAACAAGTGGACATTTTTCATACTGTATACAACTATAGTAATCAGTTTATCATTATTTCCCCAAAAATCAGATTCGGCCAAAAGGAAAGCAATATTGCCTGTAATAGCAAAACCAAGAGAATACTCTGGAAATGCATTCAGTTGACCAGCAAGGGTCAACTATATGTGAAGAACTGCCAAAACATCATGCTGTAACAGCTTAAGACTGATGCACTACATCAGTGAACTGGAGAAACAGTGTGCAACAAAAGATTCAATATTAACACCAGCCACTCAACTACAGCACAGAAGACTACAATGGGAGTGCCAACACTAATCTTACCCAGGGAGTCTTCAAAATGGGAATCTTTCTTATTGCTTTTGAGAATGTAAAAAAATGGCAGCAATCTTTTTTTTCAAATTTTTACTTTAATTTAATTTAATTTTAACCTTTTTCAAAGGTCATTGAAACAAACTAAGCATTAGTATTTGAAATTTTTTAGCCTCCTTAATATAAGCATTTAATATAAGCATTTAAACAAAAGCAAGCGCTCACATCACAGCAGTGTATAATTCTGTAATTATCTCAAACTATTCAATAATGTCATAAAATATAAACATTACATGGAAGTAATATTTCAGAACAAGCACACAATAATTCAGGTTTCTTTTCCTACATGCTCCATCAAAAGATAATGGAAAGTCCACAGGCATCATTATGAATACTTTCCAATGGATCTTAACAAGCAACACTTATATATAGCGCTATGATTTCCAACATTGGAAGCAATATATAACCATCATGACTAATAATCACTGATAACTCTAAATTCATGGAAGATAATATTATTGTCTACAACAGCAAGATTGTTGATGTTGAGTATGCTGCCTTGAACTGCTGAATGAAAAGCAAGATATAAGATTATTCAATAAATAATAAAATTTAAAACTGTGACTCTCTGAACAACCTAATTTAATTTAAAATTCAATTTAACTAACAACAGATAAAATCACAACAGAGTTCAGGATAGTTTCCTATACATTATCTCAGTAAAATTATATTCAACTCCACAGAAACATACTATTTTCTGAAGGAGATTTAGCCTGTATTTATGCCACTGTACAAATATTCTAATACTGAAAAAGTAACTTTTATAAGTTGCTTAATAAAGTGAAAATGAAAAGTATTATACTTACCATGGTTGAATTTTAAGAAGCTTGTGGCACTTTAAAAAACAAAAACCTCAGACTCATTTTACAAGCTTTCAGTCCCTTACTTACTTCAAAGATGCACCGCGCATCTTTGTTAGAGATATAAAACCAATCCTGAGCACAAAGTCCAATTCTCACGGAGGTGGTAAAATGTTCGCCAGTTTTACCATCTCAGACTGCAATTGAGGTCTCACATGACTGAATGGTAAATGTCACAAAGAACAATCCTGAACCTACTTGCAAATATGTCATTTCTCTAAATGTAGAGCTAATTCTTTCAACATTTAAGTTCTGAGTTTGTTTTTTAAAGAGGAGACACGGTATTCTTCAAACTAAAAAGAGCAGTCTTTGTTTATATGTGACTTTGGCAAAATAAATATAATAAATCTGGATTATATGGAGCAAAAGAAAATTTTCTATATTTATCTATTTTGATGGCCAAAATTGAGCAAACAAAGTGGTAGAATGATCATTAAAATAGATCTATCTGATGAAGTGGACATGATGCATGAAAGCACATGTGACAATAAATGTGTTAGTCTTTAAAAAGCCACAAGACTCTTTATGTTGTCTTTGCCATAATAGGGTTTGCAGAGATATTTCTCTAGTAACCTCTCAAAACTTTTATAATTAAAAATGTTGTATTTTCTGAGTAGTAATTCTTAAAATCATATTTTAAATTAACAGCTTTATATATATTATTGTATTTAAGTTTTTAAAAGCTGTTGAATTTGTATCCTAATAAAGTCATTTTGCTAAAGTATTCTTATTGTGAATATATAACATATCAATCATTTAAAATTGCTATCTATAGCAAGCCAAACCATCAGGATTAAAAATAATACAAGCATCTTTTTCAACAGAGAAAAACTAAAACAGCGAAGACTTAGAAAACTAAAATATATAAAATTTACCAAAGTTCATTTTCACAGCATTTAGTAAACATGTATAGATCTGAGGCCAGCATAAAATAAATCAAATAAGCATAAATCCTGGAAGAAAGTGACAATCTATTTTAATTTTAAAATTCTCTCTTAATTTCAGAAGGCTATATGCAGCATAGCAAATACATTTAACAAAATTTTCATTTGTGATGTGGGAAAATTCACAAATTGTAATGTAAAGCAAGGCATATATTTAAGGTTTTTAAATGATGAAACCTGTTTAAGCAATATATTTGCATATTTTCAGTTACCAGTCTAATCTAAAACCAACTGTGCTTTAGCTGTCAAAACCACTCTGTTCCAAAGCACTCAATTACAATACATATTAATCCAGTGAATCACAGCATTAATATATGCAATGGTTTTAGTTCAGCACTGTCATAGCATGACAGCTAAAGCAAGCAAAGCATTCCTTAAAGGACAAAAGGCAAATTTTGCTGAATCAAGAATTGTTATTCTGGTGGTATCAGAATACAAAATAAAAAAGCATAGCTTTTTTGGGATCACTTTAATGGGCCACTGAAAAGCTCTTCAGCTGTCTAATTTCTGATTCTGTTTTAAATAAAAATGAACATTTATTCATGCACATATGGCTTCATGTCTCAATATAGGAAAACAAGTTATAAATATGTATTCCTATAAAAGATAAAAAGCAAACATATTTTATAAAAATCTAAATGGCTTTTTGGTTAATACTTGGTATAAAAGCAAAACGTGAGGGAAGTGACATAAGTAACTTTTTTTCTTTAAAACATATATCCACTATGAGACGTAGACCAAGCAGGGAACTATTAAATCCTGAAATTCGTATAAAGGTGGTATGTATATATGTATGTATGTATATATGTATGTATGTATGAATGAATAAATAAATAAATAAATAATTTCCTTTCACAGAGTTCATGCAGATTGTACCATGGTGACAGGATCATATCCAACTAAAACAAGATGGAAAAATCCATTGGGTGAGGCATAAAGTACTGAGATCACAAATTAAGATTATACATTATGTGCTATTGCAGTGGAAATGCAGGCTCAAATCACCTGCCAAGACCAAAGTCCAAAATAAATTGTTTCCAATACCTCAGCCAGTTATTAAATAAATAAAGAAATAAAGAAATAAATTCAGCTGTTTTTTTATTTATAATTAAAAATAGATGGATGGAATGCTAATTTTTCTATGGCAAAACCTGCAGTAATAATATATCATAATATGATTTTATAAAGCAACATAGACTTTTCTAAAATAAAATGTTCTGAAAAAAATATAACCATGCAGCATTCAACTTGAAGTAATGTTGCAAGGTAAACAGTAATCTTATATATTTCCAAACACCCTCATAGATATCCATAACATGCCATGATGACTCCAAAATGACAACTCTTGCATGATACATAATTAGGCAAGTGACTAAGTTATGAACTATCTTGATATGTGATAGGCACAGTATGTTAAATCATATTATTTGTGTAATGACATCATTATACATTTGTCATCATCCCACCTCCCCCCATAAATGTATTTTGCTTCAATAAACTATATGCCACCAAATTCGGTGGGATTTCTATATAAATTTAAGACTCAAAAGATGAAACTATTAAGCTAAAGTTATAGTACTGAAAAAGTTTGGGAAAGTCAACTTCCAAGCACAGAGACATGGGTAACATGCTCCTGGAAGGATAAAAAACATCAGTTTCCACTCTGGAATGATTGCAACCTTCAAACTGGAAAAATGTTTAGGGACCTCCTTGCAAAAATACAGGCCAATTAAAAACAGTTCAATCCTTATAGGTGCCAATATTGGGGCACAACCCAAAGTAAAAATTACCAATCAAAACATCACAAAATTTGTCATTTTGGTGTAATGAATTTGCATTCCTTAAATTGTTTTTAAAATATTAAAGATAAATTTGAACTAAAGTCCTCTATATCACATCCCTTAGCTAGCCTTTTAATACAACAGGTCTGCAAGGGAACTTGTTGAAAAATCCTCAAGCACTCCAGCCTGAATTACAATGTGTTATACTGTGGCTTAGAAACCACTAGAGTACAAGAGCTTCACTCCCTTTACTCACCAGACAACACCAAAGGCTCCATATCCAATAGGCCTGTCTGGTTCAATATCCAGTTGTTGCTGTGAATGATGAGTATGCTGATGATGGTGCGCTTTAACTGCAGCAGCTGCTGCAGCTTGTACCTGAGCTGGGGCTGCTGCTGCCGGTCCAGGTGCTTGACCTGGTGCCGGGGATGGAAAATATGGCTGCTGCTGCCCCGGATTTAACATGGCGGCAGCAGCTGCTGCTGCAGCAGCTGCCGCCGCTGAAGAACTATGTTGCTGTACAGGATGTACTGCGGCTGCAGAACCCGGGTGCAAGTGGTGTTGAGAATGGTGATGGTGATGGAGATGAGGAGGGGGAAGGTGAGGAAGGTGATGGTGGTGATGGTGGTGGTGACCTGCTGCTGCTGCAGATGTACCGCCATTATAAGCCGCCATCATTTTTGCGCTGACTGTAGCACTACAAAGAGACATTCAAGATGATGCCCTCTGATTGGATAACAACTGGGTCAAGCTGTCATTTGGCCACAAAAATGAAGTTTACTACACTTTCCTAAACAAGTTGCCCACCTTCAAAAACATGGAGCTCAACAGGCCTTTATGTCTTCATCAATCTGAGAAAATGGAGGCTTGTATATGTGCGTATGAGCATGCAATAAACCCCCTTCCCCCAAGATGGCTGGTGCAGTTGTTACTAAAATGCCATACCTCCTCCACTTCAACTGGGCCAGTCTTGAAATTTCAACTCAATCTCCCTCCCCTCCAGAAAAAGGATGCAAGTTCACCCCCCTAAAAAATGTTAGGAGTACTGACAAACCCACCCCTTCCATTCCCACATCCTTTTCATTTATCTTGTCAAAACATGTAGGATGCTGAAGGCCTTCTAAAGCTTTCCTCCTTTCTGCTCTGGATATACATCCATCTACCTTTTATATTAAATTTGGAAATACATGAACAACTTCCAAAGAGTTGAACAGGTCAAGAGACATCAAGTTAGCGGAAATGAAAGTTTCTAAAATTAATAAGGGGAAGAAAATTAGGAAAGAATGGAAGAATAAGATTGACAATTAAAAATGAAGGGGGGAAACAGAACAAAGAAAATAAACTGAAGATTTAAAATTTGGAAGCTAAATAAGGCAATTTAAATCATCAATAAAGAACATAAGGTTGCAAGAAGTTGAAAGAGAAGATTAAAGGAAAAGCTAGTGGCAGAAAATAGAACAGTGAAAGAACAAGCAAGAAAACAAAACTGCAAAAAGGAATGTGAAGCAATCAGGTAAAAGTGTGATTTTTAAAAAAATATTGTAAAGAATAAAGAACATAAAGGGAAAAGAAGGAAACTATAGAAAAACAAGGAAAATGGATTTGAAATGAATGGATTTAAAGTATTTAAAAGTAATAGAATGAAGTGGCAAGAAAGGAAGCCAAATTCTACAAGACAAACACCTTTTAAAAGTGAGAAGAAATAAATATAGGTAAAAACTGTTAAGCAGTTGAAAAAAAGATGGAAAATGTCAAAGTAAAAAAGCAAGAAACAGAATACTTTAAAAAGGAGAAAACATTAAAGGGTGCAAAAAATATAAGAGGAAATAATTTCTTGCTTTAAGAAAAAAGTTTGGGAAGCAAAAGCATAGATACAGACAGTGTACTAAACAATGAACAGCATACTTAATAGTTGAAAAGACAAACTTTTTTTTAAAGCCAAGTGAAAACCTGCTGTGAGAGTATGTGTAAAAAACAGGCAATAAATAATCAAAATAGGAAACAGAAGTGGACGAAAAGGAAAACTGCGGTCTTGAATTAAAGGTGAAGATGACCGATAAGAGGAGGAAAAAAAAGGCAAGGGGAGTTGAAATTTTTCTGAAAAATCTAGAGGAGGATTTGAAGTGCAGGAGAAACTCTTGTACGTTTAAAGGGTTGGAAGAGTAGCATGAAAACTGGAAAAAAGAATGAATGGAAAGCGAAGGAGAGCGGCAAAGAGAGAAGAAAAGAAACTGACAGCGCTGGGGGGGGGGAGGAAAAAAAAAACCAAACAGGTGACAGAAAGGAAGGAATGGGATGATGGACGAGACGGAGGAAGGGGCGACAAGAAAAGCCAGCAGCAGAAAGAGGAAGCACCCAGGGACGCTCTTGAGACTCCTCAGCCCACTCACCCAGTCCCTCCCCCCGAGCCTTTTTCTAGACCCGTCTCCCTTTGGCTAGGTGGGTGCTCTTGCCTGACAGCCTGACCCAGTGCTTGGAGAGAGAAGGGGGGGGGGAAGGCGAGGCGAGCGCAGGGGGGGGGCGGGGAGGGGAGCGGGCGGGGGGGGGCCGCGGGAGAGGCGGTCGGTTGAAGTAGCAGCGCGTTGCCTTCGTCACCGGTGGCGTCTACAGACCCCCCCCACGGCGGAGAAGCCACAGGCGGGATGAGGATGAAGATGGAGGAGGGAAGAAAAGGGCGGGGGATGCGGGCGCGGGGGAAGCGCCTCAGCTGGGTCCCTCCTGAGGGGGGCGCGGGAGGGATGAGGAGAGAGGCGGGCGGGCGGGGGGTCACTCAGGGCCCACAGCGCCGCCCCACGTAGTCGCAGACGGCGCCCCCCCCACGCCTCCTCCACTGGCAGCCGTGGCCGCCTCCTCGTCTTCCTCCGTCGTCCCTTCGGGCCGCCGGACCGGCCGCCGCGACTCCTCGTCGCCGCCACCTCCTTCTCCTCACGGGAGCCCCAGAGCGGAGCGTAGAGCGAAAGAGCGGCGGGGACGCGCATGCGCGCGCCCCGCCGCCCTTCGCTTAACTCCCCCCCTCTTCGCCTTTCCCATCAGTCGGACGGCGCGCGCGCGGCATTCGCGCTTCGGGCGCGCGCGCGCATCCTCCCCACCTCTGCCCTTCCAACCAATAGGAAGCATCGCTCGGAAGGCTGCGCCGGAGCCGTCTCGTCCAATCCCAAAGAAGCGGTTCAACCCCACACAGCGGGGACTCGGCTTCGACGGCTCTCAGTGCACGAAAAGGATCAAAGGCGAGGGGTGGGGAAAAGAGCCTCCGCCTTGCAGCCAATGAAAGGCGTCCTTCTCCGTTCTCGGTCCCACCCTCCACGTTCTTTTTGCCAACGAGACCCCGCGAGACTCTCTCACCTCACGCAACCCTCACCTAGATTTTGAGTCCGCGGAATGCAAAAGGAGAAAATGGGCGGGCTGCCGAAGATTGATTGGTTGGTCCCGCCTCGATTTGAAGGTTTATAACCAATCAAAATATAGAGACTATGTGGCCGAGACCAATAGGGACTCGGAAATGTTTTATTTTATTTTAAGGACTCGGCCACCAAAGGTCGAGCCCTTGCCACGGGTTTCATTTTAAAGGGACCAAGAATTAAATACTTAATAAGGGAGCGCCTCTATGTGAC
Source organism: Arizona elegans (assembly GCA_022577455.1). Classification (NCBI taxonomy): domain Eukaryota; kingdom Metazoa; phylum Chordata; class Lepidosauria; order Squamata; family Colubridae; genus Arizona; species Arizona elegans. The sequence goes on from JAKOOJ010000017.1 coordinate 8,637,428, forward strand.
CCTGAGTCTAACCAATCACAGGAATAAGAGGCGGGGTTAGCTGAGGACATTGCCGCCACGGTGAGAAAAGCGGAGCTGGGATTCCTTGAGCAGTTTCGCTTGCGCATTGGCGGTTGACGCGGAGGGGCGGAGCTAAGCGGGAGCTGTGAAGAAAGGCTTGGCAAGGAGGAGGATCTCAGTAAGGAAGAATCTCTCAGAACAGTTTTTTTTAAAAAAAACTTTTTTTCTCTCAGGACCCTTCCCATTCTTAAAAATTGCGGAGGACCTGAAAAGAACTTTTATTTAAATTGGTTATGTGTATTGATAAACTTGGAATTACTAGAGAACTGGATTAGAATAAAATAGAATAGAATAGAATAGAATAGAATAGAATAGAATAGAATTCTTTATTTGCCAAGTGTGAATGGACACACAAGGAATTTGTCTTTGGTGCGTACGGTCTCAGGTACATAAAAACACAAGATACATTAGTCAAGAATCATAAAGTACAACACTTAATGATAATCATAGGGTACAAATAAGCAATCAAATCATACTAGGAAACAGTATCAATATAAATCATGATACAAGCAACAAAGTTACAGTCATGCAGTCATAAGTGGGAGGAGATGGGTGATAGGAATGATGAATACACTAATAGTAATGCAGCCTTAGTGAATAGTTTGTCAGTGTTGAGGGAATTATTTGTTTAGCAGAGTGATGGTGTTCGGGGGAAAAACTGTTCTTGTGTCTAGTTGTTTTGGTGTGCAGTGTTCTATAGCACTTATATATTATATTATTGATTATATTATAGAATAGAGCCCTTGTGGTTCACATCTTCAAAAAAAAAGAGGGGGGGGGAACAGATCCAGGAAACTACAGGTCAATCAACCTGACCTCAATACCTGGGGAGAGCCTAGAAAAGATAATCAAGCAACAAATCCACGAACACCTAAAGGCAAGCAAAGTTGCAACCAGAAGCTGACATGGGTTAGTCAAAAACAGACCATGCCAAACGTATCTTATTTCATTCTTTAACAAAGTAATTAAATTAGTAGAACAGTGAAATGCATTGGGCATAGTATATTTGGATTTCAGTAAGGCATAACAACCTACTTTTTGATAAGCTAGAAAAATGTGGGAAAGACATCACCACCAGATGAGTCTGCAATGTTGACAAATTACACTCAATGTGTAGTCCTTAATGCAGGGGTCAGCAACCTGTGGCTTTCGAGCTGCATGCGGTTCTTTGGGCCCTCTGCTGTGGCTCCCTGTCAAGTGATCCCACCACTGGCTGACCCTGCACTTCGCCCTCCCCTCCCAGTCACTCCTTGCCTGGCCTGAGAAGGTAAGGGCGACGGCGGGGGTTGGAGAAACGGTCAGGGCAGAGACAGAGAAATACAGAGAAAGGGGGAGAGAGAGAGACATAGAGAGATACAGAGAGAGAGGGAGGGAGGGGAGAGAGAGATATGTCGAAAGGATTTTGTGGTTCCTGGTGTTTTTTAACAAGTGGTTCTCTGCCCTAATGATCGGCTGGGTAGGCGTGGCTAGAAGGGGTCATGTGACTGGTGGAAGTGAGTGACATTGAGTTGGCCATGCCCATTGAGGTTTTGTGGCTCCCGGTATTTTCTCAGGGAAAAGGGGCCAAATGGCTCTTTAGAGTATTTAAGGTTGCAGACCCCTGCCTTAATGGAACTACATCTACTTGGAAAATAGGCCCAAGGTCCAGATAGATCTCAACAGACTTGAACACAGAGCCCTATCTAACAAAATTAAATTCAATGTAGAAAAAAAACTAAGGTTTTACACTTAGGCAAGAAAAAACAAATGTACTGGTACAGGTTAGGTGAAACCTGGCTCAATAGCAGTAACTGTGAGAGGTATCTTGGAGTCCTAGTGGACAATCACTTAAATATGAGCCACCAGTCTGTGGCAGCAGCCAAAAAAAAACCAATGCAATCCTAGGCTGCATTAACAGAAGGATAGAATCAAAGTCACATGAATTAGTATCACTTTATAAAGCCTTAGTAAGATCACACTTGGAATATTGCATCCAGTTTTGATCACCACATTATAAAAAAGGTATTGAGAGTCTGGAAACAAATACAGAAAAGATCAACAAAGATGATTAGAGGCCTGAAGGCTAAAACATGAAGAACAGTTGCAGGAATTGGGTATGTCTAGTCTAGTGAAAAGAAGGACTAGGGGAGATATGATAGCAGTGTTCCAATATTTGGGAGGCTGCCACAAAGAAGAGAGATCATCCTATTTTTCCAAAGCACCAGAAGACAAGATGAGAAATAATGGATAGAAACTGATCAAGGATTGAAGCAGCCTAGAACTAAGGAGGAATTTCCTAATAGTGTGAACAATTAACCAGTGGAATGACTTCCCTTCAGAAGTTGTCAGTGCTCCATCACTGGAGGCTTTTAAAAAGAGACTGGATGGCCACTTTTCTGGAATAATATATAGAGTCTCCTGCTGATGTCAGGCTGATCGGTCTGTAGTTTCCTGGATGTATTCCCCCCCGCTTTTTTTAAATGGGAATCACATCAGCTTTTTTCCTGTCCCTGGTAGTTCCCCGGTGCTCCAGGATCTTTGAAACATATCCTCGAAGCTTCCTTTGGTTAAAAAAAAAAAAGATAATGAAATAAGTGTGAAATCAATCTCCCAGGGGAGGAATCTGGTGTAGAATTGCATATTTGTTCTGACCTAGGCTCCCTTAAAAAGCAGGAAGCAGAGTCTTGGTCCCGGCAAAATCTCTTTTATTTACACGACTCTGAATTCCTTTCATTCGCAGTCAGCAAGGCCTGTCCAAACAGTTTTTCAAAGGAATATTTATCAACACAGACCTTATCTCGCTTGGAAAGCTGCCAGGTAACTAGTTTCCAAACGCAGTACAAGGCAAAACTTGGCACAGAGTCTCTCAGAGTCACGGAACAAATGAAATGTTTCCTGCAAAAGCCCACTCCCCATTTGCTCCTCTTTTGTTTCCTCTGGGAGGGGCCAATCACCTCCAATCACCTTGTCTTCTGGCGGCTCTGTGCATGTGCAACTGGGAACAGGCTCCAGCTGTTCCTCTGCCTCACTGCTGTCTAGTGCTCTCTCTGCCTCCAACGCAGAGCCCTCATTTGAGCTTTCCCCAGCCCCCAGGACTGGCCCATGTTCCTCCCCAACCTCCTCACTGTCCGGCTCTGCTGCCAGCTCCACCGGCCGCACAACAGTATTGTTCTCCCTAGAGAAACACTTTATGTTGATCTTGAGCGTCTAGCATCATATCCCAGCCATGGTGTTCCTGTATTGTGTCCCGTATTGTTGTTTTCATTATATTCTGATCCTGCCACACAGGACAGCAAGGCTGTAGATGTCCTTGTTCTTAGGCACTGGGACCGTCATTTCACGAGGCTGCATGAGCTGTAGTTGGCTGTAATACTTCTGAATTCAATAAGTTGCCCATGATGGTATCTTAACTGAAAGGAAAGAAAGGCAGGAGAGCAAGGCTGTAGATGTCCTGGTTCTTGGGCACAAGGACTTTCTTGGGCACAGGGACTGTCATTTCCCTGCTCTGCATCAGCTGAAACAAAGCAGTAATGGCACTGAGGCCCTCACTGCTACTCGGTATATATCGTAAAAAAAATATATTCATCCATGTTGAGTCGAGGGTGGGGAAAGGGGAAGAATAGTGAGGGGAGATCAAAATGAAATGCAAGAATTGGAATTTATTTCACAACAAGCGTGGCATCAGCCAGCCATTATTGTGGGCGATCAGAAGCCTGTCTGTCCTCATTATTGTTATATCACCATTGTGATTATTTGAAAGGGCGTTTGCTAGGGATGCTTCAAATCCCTGGTGAGGATTGATTGATTATGTGCCATCAAGTTGTTTTCGACTCCTAGCGACCGCATAGATTTTTTTTCCATCCCCTTGTGAGGGAATGCCCATAAAGATTGGCTGGATTTACACTTGGTTCAGTTTCCTCTCTTAAGCTAAGAAGGATCCTGTTTGGATCAGGTTCTAACCAGCATCTTCTCTCCCCAAAGTCTTTTGCAAAGGCATAGAAAAGGAGTCACAGATAACAAGGCAAAAATTTTAAAAAATAAATAAGAGACAAGAGAAAGAGTCACAACTGCAACTAATTTCCATCAATTCCACGCCAGATCTCTAAATAATAATAATAATAATAATAATAATAATAATAATAATAATAATAATAATCTTTATTGTCATTGTACATATGTACAACGAATACATACAGGTAGTCCTCAACTGAGCCCAAAGTTTCCACTGTTAAGCAAGGCAAGTAAATTTTGCCCCATTTTATGAGTCTTTTTGCCATGGCCATCAGATACTGACTGGCAAGGTTACAAATGGTAATCATGTGATCCCTGGGACAGTGCAAATACATGCCAGTTGTCAAGCACCTCGATTTTGATCACATGACCATGGGGATTCTGCGACGGTCGTAAGTGTGAAAACTGATCATATTTCAACTTTAACAGTGCCTAAATTAATGATTGTAAGTTGAGGACTGTCTGTATTTTTAATTTCTGCAAACCATACTTGCTTCCAACATGTTCATGAGTGCTTCATACATTGCCCTTTTTCTTGAAACTTGCCAAGGTTTTATCTACCACGACTTGCATGTTCTTCTTTTTCTTCCCTAATAGCAATAGGACTTAGATTTATATACCGCTTCACAGTGCTTTTATAGCCCTCTCTAAGTGTTTTACAGAGTCAGCCTCTTGCCCCCAACAATCTGGGTCCTCATTTTACCCACCTCGGAAGGATGGAAAGCTGAGTCAACCTTGAGCCTGGTGAGATTCGAACAGCCAAATTGCAGGCAGGCAGCAGAAGTAGCCTGCAGTACTGCATTTTAACCACTGTGCCACCGGACTCTTAATAATGCTAAGAAAGCCTATTGATACTTCAAAACATTAAGCAAACCGTTTCTTCTTCCATGCTACATTAAGCCAAGGTTCTAAACAGCTAGATTTGGGAAAAAAACCAGCATTAATGCTATATAGATGTTCTAATTACATCATCAAGCTTTCTGCAGCTTAGGAATCTAGATGTCTTCCAAACATCCTTTCCTCTTTTCTTCAGCTCCCTAATAAAACAAGGATCCAAAAGGATCCCATTGTCAGGAGTCAGCACTTGGGAACAATGCTCTTTTAACCAATCAAGAATCCAGTACAAAAAGAACTTCAGCTGAAGAGTCAGATGACTCAACTCCTCAAACACACTCTGATGAAATGCTATTTATAAGTTCAATTCATAATTTATATTATCAATTGCCAATATCAAAGTAAACAAAATGAATGCATAAAGTTTCTTGTGGTTTTATCATTTTTAAACTCTTTAAAAAAAAAAACACCATCCACTGAATATATCACTTCCTTCAAATAAAAGTCCTCCAGAGGTAATGTATGAATTTATATGTACAGGTAGGTCGGTCTCCCACTTAGACAGTGAGCACATAGATATAAACAACATCTACATACTGTTGAAAAGAGACAAACAACAAGCCATAAAGGAAACAAAAGACCAGAATACCTCCTCACCAGCAATTAACACCCAGATGAGCAGAGATTAACACCAAGATTAACATTAAACCAACAATCAAGCAGCAAACAATACAGGTAGTCCTCGAGTTACGACCACAATTAACACATTTTTTTTATTAAAAAGTTTTTTTATTTTATAAACAAACAAACATACAATTCTTAATCAATCATACAGTATATCATCTGAGTACATCTTTTGTATCTTCTTGTTATTCCGCCAGTATTTATTATATCTTAATTTTATCATTTCATTTATTGTGACATTCCCCCCAAATTTCTTACTTTTCTATTAATACTATTAATTTCTTAATTTCTATTAATCTTTTTATTTTAGTAAAAAAAAAATTCAACAATTTTATCCTCAACCATCTTTCAACCCCCTCTCCCCACACACACACACACCCCAACTTCCCAGAGCAAAAACAGGGTATAACATTTAACAAACATAAGTTAAAATAAACTAACTTACTACAAGATTCAAAACTCCCTCACACTCTTTAACTCCCCTTTTAAAGATTATTCATCAACCTTCCTTTTATAAATTCTCTTATCACATTTCACATTTGTTACTAAGATCCTTTCCATACCTTCTTATCAATAAGACATTCTACAAGATACAAGTTTCAACACTTTTTTTTAAAAAAAACTATCCATTAAGTTTTAAGTTAGCCATTTTAATACTTCAATAAGTTTTAGAAAGCTATCCAATTTTAATTAAGCCTTTTTACTTCAATGAAACAGTAAACTTTTCAGATTTATTACTAAAATCCTCCTCAAAAGAAATTAATCTTCTCTTATCACGTTGAGTTACGACCACAATTGAGCCCCAAAAATTTATGTTGCTAAGTGAAACATTTAAGTGAGTTGGTCCCATTTTACGACTTTTCTTGCCACGTTTGTTAAGTGAATCGCTGCAGCTGTTAAATTAGTGACGCAGTTGTTAAGTGAATCTTTTGCTTGCCAGAAGGTCACAAAAGGGGATCACATGACCCTGAGACACTGCAGCCATCGTAAATGTGAATCAGTTGTCAAGCATCCAAATCAGGGGTGAAATCCAGCAGGTTCTGACAGGTTCGGGAGAACCGGTAGCGGAAATTTTGAGTAGTTTGGAGAACCGGCAAATACCACCTCTGGCTGGCCCCAGAGTGGGGTGGGAATGGAAATTTTACAATCTCCTTCCCCCAGGAGTGGGGACGGAATGAGGATTTTGCAGTATCCTTCCCCTGAAGTGAGGTGAGAATGGAGATTTTGCAGTATCCTTTCCCTGCCACGCCCACCAAGCCACACCATGTCCACCAAGCCATGCCCACAGAACCAGTAGTAAAAAAAAATTGGATTTCACCACTGCACCCTTGTGAATATTAGTTTTAAAGAAAGAAATGAGGGTCTTTAAGAATCTGCAAAGTTTAACTCTCCTCTATTCGCTTCTTAAAATTCCTCTTCTCCAAAATTTTTAAAAACACTAAAAAGGAAAGGCCATTTTAGACTCATACAGTTCTGTGGCATTTTCCCTAGCCCGCAGCTTATTGTGATGTATCAGAGGTGTCAAACTGGTGGCCCGTGGGTTGGATGCATCACATGCAGGTCACGCCAACCCCAGCTCCATGAAGGGGAAAAAAGGTCACAGAATGTCACATGACGGCAACATGATGCTGTGGGTTTGACACCCGTGTGTTGTATGAACCAGATTCCCCTTGCTTTCCCCTATCCTTAACATGACAATTCTTTGTCGCAATATACTTTTTCCGAGTTAAACCATATCTACCCTTTTCCTCCACTTTTCCTCTTCTCAGCCCTCATCCTCGTCTCCCCAGTTTATCAATGTCATTCTTAAAATGGGGATATCTAGAAGCAGAGCTTTTTTGAGATAATAGGGCATTTTTGTCACCAGGCATCTGATGATCCGCCTATGGAGAATACGGAAGGAAACGGCTCTATTTTCCTGACAGAACCCCTGATTTATTGCCTGGCCTTTAACAAGCAGCCCCCATCTGCTCAGCTGTGGGATGAAGATAAGGATGTTTGATTTGATACACCTACTGGCATTAGGGATGTCGGATAAAAAGTACAACCCAAAAAGACTGTAACTCCGGGAAACACAATTTTCTTCCCACTCCCTTCCCATCATTTCAGCTTCTGCTGCGACATCTTCTATTTTAATATATGCCTCAGCTGAATGGACTGAAAACCAGGTTTGTGTAGTGGTTAAGGCACCAAGCTAGGAACCAGGAGTCTGTGAGTTCTAGTCCCGCCTTAGGCATGAAGGCAGCTGACTGATTTTGGGCCAATCACCAGGAAATAGTCAATTCTAGTCTTGCCTTAGGCAGGAAGGCAGCTGGGTGACTTTGGTCAATCACCAGGAGATTGTGGATTCTAGTCTCGCCTTAGGCATGAAGGCAACTGGGTGACTTTGGGCCAATCACCAGGAGATTGTGGGTTCTAGTCCTGCCTTAGGCATGAAAGCAGCTGACTGATTTGGGGCCAATCACCAGGAGATTGTGAGTTCTAATCCCGCCTTAGGCATGAAGGCAGCTGACTGATTTTGGGCCAATCACCAGGAGATTGTGAGTTCTAGTCCCATTTTAGGCATGAAAGCTGGCCGGGCGATAGTTGTAAATGCGAAGATGATCATAAGTCACTTTCCTTAGTGTTGTAACTTTGAATGGTCACTAAACGAATGGTTGTAAGTCAAGGACTACCTATACCTACCTATATACCTGAGTCCTTCGGGAGTAGGGCGGTATACAAATTCAATAAATAAATTCAATAAATAAATAAATACAAAGGAAACCAGGAGTCAGCAAAATGTTTATAATGTTCTTTGGCTATTTGAACTTATGAGTGCTGGCTGTCATAGTGCTAAGGGAAAAGATTGGAAAGGTGTGTCTAGCAGTGACCGGATATTTGAAGACATGGCAATACTAGTCCCAGAAGCTAAATTATTACCTCCTTTCGTAATGCTGAAATCAATTCTCCCCAAATAAATCTCAGCCTGTAAATGCCGTCTCCTTTTATACTTTTTAAAAATATGCATTATTACTCCCCATACAAATGCATAAGCAATCAGTGATGGAAAAATAATAGCCTGGCAGAAGGAAAAGCGGAGAGAGAGAGAGAGAGATCTGTGCAGATGCTGGGAGAATGCGAAACAGATCTGAAAGCAAATGATTTTGTTAAAGCAAATAACAGATGTGAGGTTGGGGAAGAGGTAGTTGGTAGCAGATGTGTTGCTTTTATTGCAGTAAAAAAAAAGATTAAAAAAAGCATGTGCCTTTGAAAACACTGACAAATTACTCTGCTTAACCGTTCTCCTTTAGAATGATGCCACTGTATCATTTTGGTTTTATGAGTTTTCTTCATTCCATAATAATTTCTTGCACACTTTAAAAAACAAAAAGGGGAAAACATGGAAGGTTCGGGATTCCCCACCCCCACCCCAAAATACAGATCCTATTCAGTGGTGGGTTTCAAATTTTTTTACTACCAGTTCTGTGGGTGTGGCTTGGTGGGCTTGGGATTGCTTGGTAGGCGTGGCAGGGGAAGGATACTGTAAAATCTCCATTCCACCCCCAATCCAGGGGAAGGTTACTGCAAAATCCCCATTTCCTCCCAATCAGCTGGGACTTAGGAGGCAGAGAATAGATGGGGGCAGGGCCAGTCAGAATTTTTACTACCGGTTCTCCGAACTACTCAAAATTTCCGCTACTGGTTCTCCAGAACTGGTCAGAACCTGCTGAAACCCACCTCTGATCCTATTATATGATGCATATTTCAGGCCTGATCCCTTCACACCTCTGAGAATAAAATGCTTCTCACAGTTTTCCACTAGAAGGAAATACACAATCTTGAGGATGGCGGGTGATAGGTGAGATGCAAGTAATGAACATTACAGGTAATTCTCGACTTATGCTTGCCTATACTTCACTGCTGTGTAGTGACAGATTGCCACGAACTGAGGAGAAGGGAATGAAAGGGGGAATGTTTGGGGAGACGAAAGTAAGTGCTGTGCCATCTCGAGATGCTGCCTTAAGGTCACCCAGCTGGAAGAAGGAGGGAGTTGCATACCAACCTATGCTTGGGCGGCCCTTTATGAAAGCATCTTGCCTGAACTTGATTGGTGATACTGGGTTGGGCAGTGAGAGACAGTTAAGGAAAAAGTGCAAAGAAGAGCAACTAAGATGATTAAAGGCCTAAAGGAGACTAAAACATATGAAGAATGGTTGCAGGATTTGGGTATGGCTAGTCCAGAGAAAAGAAGGAATAGAGGGGCATGATAGTGGTATTCCAGTATCTGAGAGGTTGCCACAAAGAGGAGGGGAGTCAATTTATTTTCTAAAGCACCGGAGGACAGAACAAGAAACAATCAATGGAAACTAATCAAGGAGAGAAGCAACCTGGAACTAAGGAGAAATTTCCTGACAGTGAGGACAATTAACCAGTGGAACAGCTTGCCTTCAGAAGTTGTGGGTCCTCCATCACTGGAGGTTTTTAAGAAGAGACTGGACAGTCACTTGTCTGAAATGGTATAGGACAGGGGTGTCAAACTTGCATCTTCACGGTGGCATCACATGACGTATCAGGACTTTTTCCCCCTTTGCTAAATCGGGCAGGGATGGGGCCAGCACGTGACGCATCCGGCCCGCAGGCCGTGAGTTTGACATCCCTGGTATAGGATCTCCTGCTTTTGCAGGGGGTTGGACTAGAAGACCTCCAAGGTCCCTTCCAGCTCTATTCTGATTGATTGATTGAATAAACTTTCCCAGGCAGAGCACGGTTAACCTTAGGGACCAACAGACAGCAGTGATAAAATGGCAAGAGCAGGAAATCTTTATTTTTCAATTAGGGACTCTGAGTGGGGGGTCAGTTTCCCCCTGAAGGAGGAAGTCTGATATATTCGGAGGCTCCTGTAGGACTTAAGGCTTCTGCTACCACAGCAGGAAGTCTGTAATGACAGTGATTCACACTCTAATCACCTCACAGATTATTAACACTCTTTATATCTGGCTGCCTTTGAAGAGAACTCAGGAGCTACAGTCCGGCCAGAATCTGATAGCTCATCTGTTTAGCCAGCAGGAGCAAATTTAGCAGTGTGACCTCAATGCTACAGTCTTTGTACTGGTTTGTTGTTGTTGTTGTTAGTTGTGAAGTCAAGTCCCCATGGACAATGTTCCTCCAGGCCTTCCTGTCCTCTACCATCCTCTGTAATCCATTTAAGTTCACGCCGACTGCTTCAGTGACTCCATCTAGCCACCTCGTTCTCTGCCATCCCTTTCTTCTTTTGCCCTCAATCTTTCCCAGCATTAGGCTCTTCTCCAGCGAGTCCTTCCTTTTCATTCGGTGGCCAAAGTATTCGAGTTTCATCTTCAGGATCTGGCCTTCTAAAGAGCAGTCAGGGTTGATCTCCTCTAGGACTGACCAGTTTGATGGCCTTGCAGTCCAAGAGACTCGCAGGAGTCTTCTCCAGCACCAGAGTTCAAAGGCCTCGATTCTTTGGCGCTCAGCCTTTCTTATGGTCCAACTTTCAAAGCCATACATTGCAACTGGGAAAACCATAGCCTTGACTATATGCACATTTTTGTTGGCAAGGTGATGTCTCTGCTTTTTAGTAAACTATCTAGGTTTGCCATAGCTTTCCTCCCCAGGAGCAAGCATTTTTTAATTTCTTGGCTGCAGATCTTCTTTGGGGTCCAATTTCATAAATGGCTCAGCTCCCAATTGCTCACAGGTCTCCCCACCACCACCACCACGATAAGTTTCAAACTGCCCTGGGGTTTCGTCTAGCATGGGTGGACAACTATGGCCCCCTTATGACCTATTGACTTCAATACCATGGCTGGCTTAGGAATTCTGGGAGTTGAAGTCCATAGGTTGTAAGGGGACTATGGTTGCCCACCCTTGTTCTGGGAAAGACGTTGTTCTGAGGCCCAGTAGGTAAGACCAAACCAACTCAACAGGAAGATTAAACCTACTTTTGTTGAGATTGGCTATAATGACAGAATCTTGCAACCCTAATTGTGCTCGACCTCTTACATAGGTAGGCCTCAAGTTACAACTGTTTGTTTAATGGCCGTTCAGAGTTACAACGGCACTAAAAAAAAGTGACTTATAACCATTTTTCACACTTATGACCATTGCAGCATCCTGTGATTGTGTGATCAAAATTCAGACACTTGGCAACTAGTTCGTATTTATGACGGTCGCAGTGTTCCGGGGTCATGTGATCCCCTTTTGTGATCTTCTGATGAGCAAGGTCAATGAGGAAGCCAGATTCACTTAACAACTCTGTTACTAAATTAGCAACTGCAGTGATTCACTTAAGAATTGTGGCAAGAAAGGGGTTCTGACCTAGGCTTCCTTAGAAAGTATACAGCACAATCTTAATCCCGGCAAACCACTTTAATTCAAATGGCTGTGAATTATTGTCATTCCCAGTCCAAAAGGCTTCTCAAACAGTCTTTCAGGGGAAGGTTATTAACAGCCACCTTATCTCCCGTGGAATGCTGCCAGAGAACTAATTGCCACACGCAGGGCAAGGCCAAACTTAGCACAGAGTCAAACAGAACTTTTCCAGAGCTTTTACCGACCAGATGAACTAATTGCTTCCTGCAAAACCTCACATCCCGTTCACTTCTCTGTTATGTTTTATGGGAGGGGCCAATCATCTCCAAGCCTTACTTCCAAGTCAACCCTGTTTTCTTAATTGTTCCTGTATTCTGGCACCTCTGTGCATGCGCACACTGGGAACAGTCTGACGCTGTTCTTCTGCTTCGCTGATGTGAGACTCCGGAGGCAGCAAAGAACTACTAGATGGCCTTGGCTCCCTCTCTGCCTCTGACTCAAGGCCCTTGTCTGAGCCTTCCCCAGACTCCAGGACTGGCCGACGTTCCTTCCCAACCTCCTCACTGTCTGAATCTGCTGCCAGCTCTGCTGGCCGCTGGCAGGCCACAACAAAAGGTTGTAAAATGAGGCAAAATTTATTTAACAACTGTCTTGCTTAGCAATGGAAATTTTGGGCTTAATTGTGGTTGTAAATCAAGGACTACCTGTAATTCAGTGAATGAGAGAAAAGTCACTTTGAATCTTACCTGAGTTTCTGGACTTAAAAATGTTTCTTTTGCTTAGATAGAGGTTCCTGGCTGTAGTTTGTCCTCAACTTATGACCATGATTGGGACCAGAATTTCAATTTCTAAGTAAAACTAAGTAAAGTAAAACTATTGTTAAATGACTCGTGCCTGGTTTTATGGCCTTATTTGCTGTGGTTGTTAAACGGACATAAGTCACTTTTTTCAGCACCATTGTAACTTTGAACGGTCACTAAATGAACAGCTGTAAGTCAAAATTAGAATACAGGTGGTCCTTGATTTAGGACCAAAATTTGGACCGGAATTTCCTTTGCTAAGCAAAGCAGTTGTTAAGTGAGTCGTGTTTCATTTTACAAAACTTTTTTTTGCCTGGTTGTTAAGCAAATCATGTAGCTGTTAAGTGACTCAGGTGATGGTTACACCAATCCGGCTTCCCCCATTCATTTTGCTTGTTGGAAGCGAGCTGGGAAGGTCGCAAATAGCGATCCCAAGGCCCTTAGGACCTTCATCCTAAGTACCTGTTGGTTGCTAAGCACCAAAATATCATTTGATTATGTGACCATGGGGATGCTGCAACAGTTGTAAGCATGAGGACTAGTCATAAGTCACTTCCTTTCATGCTATGGTAACTTCAAACGGTCGCTAAACGAATGGCTTTAAATCAAGGATTGCTTGCAAAAGAGGGAACTAAATACAAATTAAGCTCCCAGCTGATCGACTAGAAGGAAAAAAGCTGTTTAAATTCTTACCGCGGGGCTTCAAAGGGCCACCCTACAACTGATCAGTGTTAAAAGGCAGTGTGGTGGTAGACCGGTGCCTCCAAAAACGAATGAGTAGACCAGTACAGCTCTGCAAGCAGTTAAAAGCCTGGTAGACCAGTACCTCTGCTAAATCCTAAAGAATTGTCACATGACCATCAAGCCACGCCCACAAAATAAGCCACACCCACAGAACCGGTAGTAAAAAAAAATTAGAACCCACCCCTGGTGAAGAGGTATCTAAGTCTAAGTGCTATTGCTATTATGCGTAGGCAATCTGGCTATGACATCTGTCTCCTTATTTGCTTGTTATATTTATACCCTAATTTTTCCCAGGAGCTCAGAGCGGCAGATGTTTCTTCTTCACAGACATGAGACTTGGTTCACACATTGCACTAAATCATGATTCATTTTGCCACTGAGTTACCCACAAGACACAAAGCTGCAGTTTGCAAGTTGAAGACTCTGGCAGGAGGAAACCAAAAAGCAAGAAACTTGCAGGACAACGTCACATTGACTCATAGGCTGTCACCATAATACATTTGGATTTTTCCCATTATTTATTTATTTGTGTGAGTGAAGTGTGCAAAGCCACAAACCCGTTGGCACCTGCACGTTTATTCTGATGCTTTTATTTATTGCCCCAAAGAACTGTACTTCTTAGAAGAGTGGAACAGCCTTTGGTGATAAGGGCAATCTAGCTGCCAACACACTTAGTATGTGGCAGATGGTTTTAGAGACAATCCTTAAGAGCCAGGATTATAAAGCAATTTCCAGCAACTTTAAAACAGGTCTCCATAATTGCCATCTGAAGTTAACTCTTGTCCAGACAGAGAGGAGAAAGTACAAATGATCCCATTGTTGGATGAAGACGTAGGAAGCAAAGGAAGCAGAGGGAATGAGTACAAAACTGGATTTAGAAGCCTTTTCCTTCTTGTGCCGCTGTGCTATCTTTCAATCATTTAAATAAAGGGGAAAATTTCATCATTGTTTTGAAATGTTGTCCTGGGTCCTGTCAGGCCTGGGAAGGAAGGAAGGAAGGAAGGAAGGAAGGAAGGAAGGAAGGGGGGAAGGAAGGAAGACAGGCATAGGAGAAGGGTACAGTGAAAGGAAGAGAAGGAGGAAGGAAGGAATAGGGGAAGGGCACAGAGGAAGGAAGGGAAGGAGGGAGGGAGGAAGGCACAGGGGAAGGAAGGAAAGGAGGTAGGGAGGAAGGAAAGGGGGGAAGGAAGGTATAGGGGAAGGAAGGAAGGATATGGGGGACAGGAAGGAAGAAAGGATGGCCATAGAGGGAGGGAGGGAGGAAGGAAGGAAGGAAGGATATGGGGGAGAGGAAGGAAGAAAGGATGGCCATAGAGGGAGGGAGGGAGGAAGGAAGGATATGGGGGAGAGGAAGGAAGAAATGGTGGTCATGGAGGGAGGGAGGGAGGGAGGAAGGATACGGGGGAGAGGAAGGAGGAAATGATGGCCATAGAGGGAGGAAGGAAAGAAGGCACTTCATTTACATGCCTTTTTCACCACTCTGAGGCATGTAGCCCATCCTTCAAGAAGAAGTATATCACATCAGTGCTATCAAGTCAGATAACAAATCAAGGAAGACTTTTGGCCACGATTATACAGTCATAATTGGAAATACAGACTTTGAAAGTTCTGGTTTCCTTTCAGTACATACCGTCAGCCTGGAATAACAAGGTATCTGGTGTTATCACAGATACCGCTCAGTGCATCCCAGTCGGTTGAGGAGATCAGCGCGGCCTGGCTTTACAAGTATGTGATAACATCTGCCTTTTGATCTGATATAATCTTACCTGCTTACTCAGGAGAAAAATTGCAGGGCTGTTGGCAGAGGTGGTGAAACCGCCTCCAAATTCTTAGATTTCTATCAGTAACTTAATTTTCGTTAGGCCAGAGCCACTTCAGAAGTGAAGCAAATCAGACATGTCAGAATATCTTCAACTGCATGGAGACCTTGAACAAAAGCTTGGGTTTGAGCCATACATTAAGGTTTCATTAATGCAATTCAATACTGGTTACTGATACCAACAGCAATAGCACTTAGACTTACATACCGGGCCATAATGCTTTCCAGCACTCTCTGAGCTGTTTACAATGTCAGTTTATTGCCCCACCCCCTCCAATAATCTGGCTCCTCATTTTATTGACCTCAGAAGGATGGAAGGCTGAGTCAACCTTGAGCCGGTCAGGATCGAACTCTTGGCTGTGGGCAGAGTTAGCCTGTAATAAATACTGCATTAGAACCACTGCGCCACTAAAGCTCTTATAACAGAAGAAAATATTTGTAACTCAGGTGAAACTGTGAGTTCCTTGGTATTATTGATTCTTGCAGATGTTTTATTACTCAGCTAGTTGACATCTTCAGTGTTAGAAGAGAGTTGGGTTTGCTGTCGGTTTATATACCGTGGTTTGTCCTGTCAGTGTTGGTGAGTGTTGTTTTCTTAATGGTTGTTATCTAGAGTCACTCTAAAACTTTCCTAGAATCAAAGGTTCAACTGATTAAAAAAAAACACCAACATTTTTTTCAGATGTTAATTGTTTAATTTTTATATTGCATGTATTTTAATCTTGGCTGTTCACCGCCCTGAGTCCTTCAGGAGAAGGGCGGTATACAAGTTTAATAAACCTAACCTAACCTAACCCACTTCTGCATTACTGCCAAGTAGAAAACATAGATGTGTCTATGCAGACACCAGGAATTAAGCTCAATTCGAGGAAGATTCTCCTTTTTTTTTTTTATAAATAGGAGATATTTTGCTTGAAAGAATGATTTAGGGATAGATTGTCATGAAGAAGATCTATCTACAGTATGTGGTCGGAAATGATTTGATGGCACATCCATCAATCAATTTTGCTTAATACAGGGAAAAACTGCAGAACAGTATTTGATGATAAATGGAAAATGAGTTTACAGCAGTGGTAAAATCCAATTTTTTTTTTATTACCGATCCTGTGGGCGTGGCTTGGTGGGCATAGAAGGGAAAGGATACTGCAAAATCTCCATTCCCTCCCCACTCCTGGGGGAAGGATATTGCAAAATCTCCATTCCAAACCCACTCTAGGGCCAGCCAGAGGTGGTTCTCCAAATAGATGGGGTTGGGACCAGTCAGAATTTTTACTACCGGTTCGCCGAACTGCTCAAAATTTCCGCTACCGGTTCTCCAGAACCTGTCAGAACCTGCTGGATTTCACCCCTGGTTTACAGTGTAATATGACTGCATGAATTGAAATATACTGCCGTTTGAAAATCATGGCACATAATGGAGAGTCAATTTTGTCTAGTGGTTAAGGCATCAGACTAGACACCAGATGATTGTTCTAGTTCCTCCTTAGAAATGAAAGCTGTTTGGATGACTTTGGGGCCAATCACCAGGAGATTGTGAGTTCTAGTCCTAGCTTCAGAGGTGGGTTTCAGCAGGTTCTGACCAGTTCTGGAGAACCGGTAGTGGAAATTTTGACTAGTTCGGAGAACCGGTAATAAAAATTCTGATTCTCCCATCTGTTCTCTGCCTCCCAAGTCCCAGCTGATCAGGAGGAAATGGGGATTTTGCAGTAACCTTCCCCTGGATTGGGACAGAATGGAGATTTTACAGTATCCTTCCCCTGGAGTGGGGAGGGAATGGAGATTTTACAGTATCCTTCCCCTGCCACCTCCACCAAGCCACGCCCACTAAGTCATGCCACACCCACAGAACTGGTAGTAAAAATTTTTGAAACCCACCACTGCCTAGCTTGGTCATGAAAACCAGGTGTGTGGCTTTGAGTGAGTCACCAGGAGACTGTGAATTCTAGTTCCGTCTTAGATATGAAAGCTGGCTGGGTGACTGGGCCAGACAGCAGGAGACGGTGAGTTCTAGTCCCACTTTAGGCATGAAAGCTGGCTGGGTGCCTTTGGACCAGTGACTTTCTCTCAGTCCAATGCACCTCCCAAAGTTGCTCTGAGAAAACTAGGAGGAGGAAGATGTATTAGTTTACCACCTTGAGTTTTTATAAAAAATAAGAAAGCTGGTATAAAAAGTAAACAAAGTAATAAAGTAAAGTTCAACTTTATTCTGCTTTGGTCAGATTCCACCAAGAAGGATTCAGCTAAACTGAAACAGATTGAGAGAAAGGTAATGAAGATGATCCTGGGATTAGAAATTAAATCCTCTGAAAAGTTAAAGGCGCAATGTCCACTGCATATAAGGAAAATCAATATAAAATGTTTTATAGATGGCATATGCCACCTGAGAAACTGGCAAAATCGTTTAAAGATAAATCAGCTAAATGTTGGAAATGTCACCAGTTACCAGGTTCTTATTACCATATGTGGTGGACATGTCCAGAAGCTAAAAATTATTGGAATAAAATTAAGATATGGCTGGAAGAAATGATACAACAACGTATTGATTTAAAACCAGAGCTGTTCCCACTGGGTATCCTGCCAGAAAAAATTAGCAAAGAAAATATCTATTTGATTATACATGTAATAACAGCTGCAAGGATTGTTTACGCACAACATTGGAAAATAGAGAAAATACCTTTGGAAGGAGAAGTAATTAAAAAAAAATTAAATTGTGCAGAAATGAACAGATTGACTTTGATGATTAAAAAAAGAGAAGATTCAGAATACTTTAAGATATGGAATCAATTCTACTATTGGTTAGAAAAGAGATACAAATAAGTAAATTGATAGTTATGTATAAAAATGCTATAATTAGAATATTTTGTTAGTGATGAATTGTTGTAATTGATTCGATGAGAATGATGACAGAAGAAATAACAAAAAGAAGAACAATTGGAGACAACACAGAGATGTCACACGGAAAGAATGACTGATGTATTAAATGTTTGTTTAAAAAATAAAAAACTTTTTTTAAAAAAAGAAAAGTTAAAGGCAGGTTTTGTTTTTTTTTTCAAACTTGGCAACTTCAAAATCAAGGCACTTCAATTCCTAGAATTCTCCAGCCAGAAGAGTGAAAGGCATGGAATTTGAAGAATTATGGGAGGAAAAAATTGAGAATTGTTCTCTAATACCCACCCGCCGGCAAGCTTAAAGTCAAGTTATGGAAAGGCAGATTCAAGTTGGAAGCCAGGAAAATGAATCTTTTTTTCAGTCCTAGCTTGCAAAGGATGTGTTTTATAACACCATCATCACACCTTTAGATCCCTCAAAACCCAACTCATTCAAAAGAAGGTTGTGTTTTCCCAGGCAATCTGATGTGCAAATTAACTGCTTCCTAAAATGTTCTATCGCCACACTCCATAAACTTTGCAAACTGCAGAATTTCCATTGATCTTTCATTGCCTTCCAATTTCATTGCTCCCCGCCCCTCCACTCTCTCCCCCCTCCCCCAATGGGATTTGCCACTGAGGTAAGAACTCCATTTAATTGAATGGTACCGCAATGTCAGGTTTTTATAGTATTTCCTTAAAATAGTTTCTCTCCCCCTTGAGAGCCATCAGTAGTTAGACCAAGAACCATCTTCTTCAATTTTCTGCAAAAAAAAACCCCAAAACTTTACGATGTGGAAAGATGATAGATCCATCTATAAAAATGTTTGAATATCACCGTTTGCAGAGGCGAAAAATAATGTGGCTTGGCAAAAACTGAGTTCATAGCAAGCAGAGTTCCTGATTTTGAATCCTCTGTGTGAGTGGAGTAATAACTTTGTCATTCTTATCAACTCAAAGTTAGGCATCCTATTTGCAGATCCATGCGAGAAAGTAAAATACTTTCTCTCCCTTTTCTAATCTCCCCAGCGGCATTTATGTTGACTGATTCAACCCACTAATTCAACCCAAACAAAACTCCATGGATTATTTTCAACTCAAATAAATGTTCACACATTATACTAAGCCATTATGCTTTGAAAGGTTTGCAGAAGAAATCGTAGTTGAATTTCTTAAACAGGGTAACAGAGTTGGAAGGGACCTTGGAGGTCTTCTAGTCCAACCCCTTGCTCAGGCAGGAAACCCTGTACCATTTCTGACCAATCTTATATTTAAAAGTTCCAAGATTGGAGCATCCAGAACTTCTGGAGGCAAGCTGTTCCACTGTTTAATTGTTCTCACTGTTAAGAAATTTCTCCTTAGTTTTAGGTTGCTTCTCTCCTTGATTAGTTTCCATCCATTGTTTCTTATCTTGCAGTCTGGTGCTTTGGAGCAGGGGTCACCAACCTTTCGGACCTCAGGGACCACTAAATTCATAATTTTAAATTCCGTAGACCACTAATATGATCTGTCTAATGACCGGCTGGGTAGGAGTGGTTAGGTGATCATGTGGCTGGGTGGGCGTGGCCAACTTGATGTCACTCACATCAAAGGGCATCTCGTCAGCCTCTACTCACCCCTCCCCTCCCAGCCATTCTTCGCCTCCCTGCTCAGGCTCCTTAGGGCCCCAACAGGAAGCAATTGTTGGAGCTAGTGTTGTGGCCCGTCAGTGGCCTGTGCAGATTGTAGCTGATTCTGACAACGAGGAGACTGGTGTGGTGCTGCGTCAGCAGCCTGTGCAGCTGGCGCTCGAGTCGGACAGTGAGGAGGCTGGAGAGGATGTGGTGCCAGAGGCAGGGATTCAGCCAGGGCCTTCAGAACGTCCAGTAGTTCCTTTAAGTATAGAGGATGAAGAGGAGGAGCCTCTTCTCAATACATGGGCGCGCAGAGCTGCCAAAAGGCAGGAGTGGCTCCTCAGGAGGAGGTCTCGAGAGTAAGGCTTGGGGCTAATTGGCCACCCCTTAGCCTATTTAAGAAGGAACACTGCTTGCAACAAGCTGTAGAGAACAACTTTAGTTCACTCTCCTTCATGTCTGCAAAGTTGCTTCTGGGCTTTCTGCCAACTCTAATAAGACTGTGATTACCTTATCTTAGAATTCTGGTAGGCTGTTAAAACAGTTCATTAACAGCCTTTGAATGATAAAGACTACATTATTTGAGTAAAATAAGCTTTGTATAGAGTTTGTGTGTGCTGCGTTCTTTGGGGTCCGTAGCTGGGGCATAACAGCTAAGCAGCCACCACGAGAAAGAGTTAGCAAAACAGCTGGCTCGGTTCAAATTGGATCTGACCGAGAAGGAGGCTCAGTAGAAGCACCTCACTGAGGACTAGGAGCATAGGCTTTCCAAGCAGAGGGAAGACCTGCAGGAGTGTAAGGCCAGGTACAGGCACCTGGAGGGTCAGCAGGCTGAGATGGTCACCCGGTTCCAGGCCATGATACAGTCCCACTGGAACAAGGTCCTTCGGCTCTTCACCACCAGAGGCACTTCCCTCCAGCCTTCGCCCAAAGCCTCGCACCAAGAGGCCGAAGAAGACCCCAAGTCGGAATTTCTGCCCCGCTCCGACCCACTCAAAAAGACCCCGAAGGGGGAGACTCTCTGTAGCAACACAAACGTTCATTGCATGTATCCAGCCCAGGGGCTGTAATTTGAGGACCCCTGATTTAGTGCAATATAAAAAATGCAAATAATTTTTCTGCGGACCACCAGTGGTCCATGGACCACCAGTTGGTGACCACTGCTTTGGAGAACAGGTTGACCCCCTCTTCTTTGTGGCAGCCCCTCACATATTGGAACATTACTATCACATCACCCAGCAACGGTAGGTTTCCAGTATTCTTACCACCGGTTCGCCGTGCGTGCATGTCTTCCGCGCATGCGCCCAGCCTTCCGTGCATGCAATTTACTCACACGTGCACCTTCTGCGCATGCACCCGGCCTCAAAAATGTGGCTAAATAGGACGGCATTATGCTGCGCAGGTGGGTGGGCCCACCAGCAGTCGCTGCTACCGTTTTGCCCGAATCGGTCCGAACCGGCTGAATACCACCTCTGCACCACAGTCCTTTTTTTCATTAAACTACACATACCCAATTCCAGCAACCATTCGTCATATGTTTTAGCCTCCAGGCCCCTCATCATCTTTGTTGCTCTTCTCTGCACTCTTTCTATAGTCTCAACAAATTTTTACATCATGGCGACCAAAATGATGCTCTTCAGAGAAGCACTGATCCCCCACAAAACCTCTTCCAAGAAGCAAAAATCATTTTCGTGTGGTCATGGAAGCCATGGAGTTCCCTGTCCAAATAGGAATGCATAAATGAAGAATAGATGTTTACGCCATCACTCTTCAGACAATCACAATGAATTTCTTTTTTAAATCCTGTGACATTTATGGGGGGGGGGAAGTCCACACAAAAGGTCAGCTTTTACCTGAAAAGGCAGTAAAGGGCTAGGACCATGATGGTGAACCTATGGCACGCGTGCCAGAGGTGGCACGTAGCGCCCCCTCTGTGGGCATGTGAGCCATCACCCCAGTTCAGCTCCGCCGTGCATGGGTGCACACCAGGGATGAAGTTAAAAAAAATCCTCTACCGGTTCTGTGGGTGTGGCTTGTTGGGGGGAGGTCATGTGACTGGGTGGGTGGGGCCAACTCAACATCACTCACATCGAGGGGCCCCTCCCCTCCCAGCCACTCCTTGTCGCGAATGGCTGGAAAATGGGGAGGGGAATATTCCTGCCTACCATCCTTCCCTCAATCTGTGCCAAGATTCAGGAATGGATGACAGGCAGGAAAATCCCCTTCCCCATTTTCCTGCCTTTCCCAAAAACGGCTCCATTCCAGCTGCTCCCCCGCCGCACTCCCTCCTGGGGACTACCTTAAAAGGGACAGGCTGCAGCAGCTCCGTTCTGAATGGAGGGAGAAAAGTTAGCATTCTCTCTGCTGCATTTAACATTGAATTCTGTGGAATATCGAGCGGCCAGAAGAGGTGACTGGGCATGGGTGGGGCCAAGGAGGGGTAATTACTACCGGTTCGGCAAACTGATGCCCATAATCCCTAGAGGTTCATCCGAACCGGTCCAAACCAGTAGGATTTCACCCCTGGTGCATGCCTCCCGCCAGCCAGCTGGTCTTCAGGTCTCTGCTGCACATCTGCGGGCGGTGGGGGGCGTGCAGCGGCCCCACGCACCTGCGTGGGGGAGCGGGCACATGTGGGGTGTGTGTGCATGTGCAGTGGGGGGGGGCGCATGGGGGGGCCCACACATGCATGCACAGGGGGTGTGTGGGGGGCCCGTGTGCACATGTGCTGGAGGGGCACATGCAGGGGGGACGCATTGCATTTTGGGGGTTCAGGCGTGCTTTGGGCACTCGGTCCAGAAAAGGTTAGCCATCACTGGGCTAGGATGACTCACACCCTGGGCAGTGCTTCTTTATTCTCCTGCCGTCGGGAAAGAGATATATGTTGTGGCCCCGCCCTCTGAGCCTGTCCCATCGGAGGAAGAAAGCTCCGAGCATGAGGAAGAGGAGTCAGCCAGGCCTCCCTCTCCAGGCCCCTCCCCTCTGGCATTGTCTCAGGTGCCGGCCGAGGGAGAGGAGATCAGTAGGGAGACAGGTGGCTCGGATCAGAGTGACGAAGAAACATCATTCCTGGACGCACGCCTCCGAAGGCGTGATAAACGATTGCAGCAGCTTAGGAGGCGTGCTAGGGATTAGAACTGAGTCACTGGACCAGACCCCAGAGACTATATAATAGAGGGTGGTGGTCAGTGATCCTTGTGACGAACAAAGCAAACCTTGGATAGTCACTAAAGCCTCGTCCGGAATTGCTGAGAGAAAGATTTCTTGTTGTCGGACATTTGGACTCTTGAGTATTTAATCTTTCTGTTTTACTGTGAAAATAAAGGCACTTGGCAGGCGGTGTGTCTATCGCTGCCAAGTGGGAGATAAAGAAACTGGGTGCGTTCCAAAGTGTTTCCTTAACCCTCGGCTGGCTGTGTTTGTGTGTGTGTGGGTACAGGGACAGATCAATATAGAAGCATAGGCAGCCACACAAATAGGCTGAAGAACAGTTTTTATTCATGGGCTGTCAGGCTTCTGAATGGAAAATAACTTTATAACAACATAGTACGATTGACTTGCAGGGCCGGCGCGATGTGCAATAAGTTCACATGGTCAGTAGGATTGTGTGTTTGTTAGTAGGACTCACTGAGTTAGGGATTTTTTTTTTCTTTTACTCTCTTTCACTGTGAGTTGTATTGGGTTGGGGGGATGCACGAAGGGAGGCTCAGCCCATCTCATTGTACGTATGTTGTACTCTTGACACCAAAGGTTTGAATTGAATTGAGTTCCCTTTTCCTTCCATGCGTTTTTGTAAAACTACATTTTCAGCGTTCACTGGAACCTGGGGCAAATATCAAAAAGATGCATATTGTATTAACTTCTTTTTAACAAATCTCACCAAGGAAATGTGCCATATGTGCAAGCTTATATATCCCATTAATATTTCTAAGCGACGCATGAAATGTTTAGGTTATGATTAAAACATGTGATGTTTCAATATTTATCTTCTTTCTTTTAAAAACAGAGACATGGGCGATATACATTGAGCTCACTAAAAGCCAGAGACTGAATGACTGAAAAGTTGCACTCGCTGAAAGAAGGGATCTGGAATGTATGAATAATGATTGTGCAAGAATACTGTATATCCAAACACAAGATGTTCTAAAATGTTCCAAGCCAAGATGTGAATATATTTTGGAACATACCATTCTTGTACTCCTAGTATCATAGCACAGTCATAATCCAAGAAACCTTGACAACTAACTACATTACGGGTAATAGCAATAGCAATAGACTTATATACTGCTTCATAGTGCTTTTACAGCCCTCTCTAAGCGGTTTACAGAGTCAGCATATGGCCCCCACAACAATCTGGATCCTCATTTTACCCAGTCAGAAGGATGGAAGGCTGAGTCAACCTTGAGCCGGTGAGATTTGAATTGCTGAAGTGCAGCTAGCAGTCAGCTGAAGTAGCCTGCAGTACTGAAACTCTAACCACTGTGCCACCTTGGCTCTTAATCCTGAAGTTATGACCACAACTGAGCCCAAATTTTTGTTACTGAGACATTTATTAAGTGAATTATGTCCCACTTTATGACCTTTCTTGCCACAGTTGTTAAGTGAATCACTGCAGTTGTTAAGTTTAGTAACCTGGTTGTTAAGTGAATCCGGCTTCCCCTTTGACTTTGCTTGTCAGAAGATTGCAAATATGATCACATGATCCAGGGGACACTGCAACCGTCATAAATATGAGTCAGTTAGCAAGCATCTGAATTTTGATCCCCTGACCATGGGGATGCTGCAACGGCCATAAGTGTGAAAAATGGTCATAAGTCACATTTTTCAGTGCTGTTGTCACTTGTAATGGTCACTAAACAAACTATTGTAAGTTGAGGACTACCTGTATCTGAGGAAGAGGGGAGGTTGGTTGTTCTTTGAACATAGAACATAGAATAGTAGGGTTGAATGGGACCTTGGAGGTCTTCTAGTCCAACTCTCTGCTCAAGCAGAAGACCCTATACCAGGGATGGCTAACCTTTTTGCCATCACATGCCAGGAAGGGGGGGATGGGGAGGTTTGCGCACGCGTGAGCCCACACCCATAATTCTATGTGCCCCCCCTGCGCATGCGCATGCAACCTGCCCTCCTCCCCCGCTCCTGGCACGCGATGGCACGATAGGCCCATTTTTCTTTGTCACCTGGCTCCAGATCCTCACTATGCATCTGGGGAGGGCGAAAACAGTCTTCCCCACCCCCTCCAGGCCCTCCGGAGGCAGGAAACAGCCTGTTTCCCTACTTCTGGTGGGCCCAAAAGGCCTGAAAAGCAAGTGGCTGACCTGGTGTGCCCACTGATATGGTTAGACGTGCCACCTGTGGCACACGTGCCATACGTTCGCCATCATGGCCCTATACCATTCATCTATCTGACCACAATTGAGCCCAAATTTTTGATACTAAGTGAGACATTTGTTAGGTGAATTTTGTCCCACTTTATGACCTTCCTTGCCACAGTTGTTAAGTGAATCCCTGCGGTTGTTAAGTGAATCTGGCTTCCCCATTGACGTTGCTTGTCGGAAGGTTGCAAAAGGTTGCATGACATGAAAGGTTGCATGAAAGGTTGCATGACACTGCAATCATCATAAATGTGATGTCAGACTATGATGCTATCTCAAAATTAAATGAATTTCCAAACTGCCAATCTTTAAGGAAATCTTTCTTTAATTGAGCACAGCCATCGGATCATGACTCCGCGTGGACAAGACTGATCTTTTGCCCCCCAATCCCTCCCTTTCCGATCCCCAAATCTCTGCTTCTCATTGGCTATCTTCCAAGTCATTCTTCAGACTCCTTTTCTCGTCATCTCCCAGGAATGTGCCCCCTCACCTCATTTCCACGACAATGCGGCTTCAAAGGGATTTAGCAGGCAAAAGTTTCAGAGTTTATCTCTCGCTCTCCTCCGCTCTCTATGCCAGCATTGAAACGCTGACATGTGAGTCAGTTGCCTAGCATCTGAATTTTGACCCTGTGACTGTGGGGATGTTGCAATGGTCGTAAGTGTGAAAAATGGTTGTAAGTCACATTTTTCAGTGCCATTGTAACTTCAAATGGTCACTAAATGAACTTGTAAATTGAGGACTACCTGTAGTACCGGTAGATGAGCAACCATTTAAAAACTGATGAATGGTGTTAAGGGCACCAACAATGTGTCTGAGGTAATCCAGTACTGCTAAAAAGAAAAAGCCCTGGAGAGAAGAGAAGTTTGAAGTTCCATCTTCCATTCCATCAAAGATCATCTCAGATATTTCTCTAAATAACATCCACACACCCTTTTGCTGCTTTGCGACCAACAAGAAAAAAAATCAGACTAGAAGACCTCCAAAGTCCCTTCCAGCTATATTCTACTCTAAATAAGAAAGTTTTGTTGACATGTATGGACCTAAGAAGTGATTGAGTGAATGTGAGATGCTTCTATTGTTCTATTGTTCAACTAAAGCTTTGAAAATCTGCTGGTAGCTGGACTTTCAGGCTTACAAGAGGAAAAATCAATAGCATGTAATCAGATAGTGATATGGTATCTCA
Organism: Arizona elegans; assembly: GCA_022577455.1. Taxonomy (NCBI): domain Eukaryota; kingdom Metazoa; phylum Chordata; class Lepidosauria; order Squamata; family Colubridae; genus Arizona; species Arizona elegans. The sequence goes on from JAKOOJ010000017.1 coordinate 8,663,715, forward strand.
CTCAGATCTTTCCCAACAGTGCTCAGCACCCTGGCCAGCTCCCTGCCACTCAGCCGGTATCTCAAATGCAGAACTCAGGGTTTCGGAAGCTTTATATAAACAACCCAAAGCTACAACGTGGTTTACTTCTTATCAATATATGGAAATGGTAGAAAGACCATATAATCAGGTGTGAAATGCTACCGGTTCGCTCTGGTTTGGGCAAACCAGTAGTGATAAAAACTACCAGTTCGGGTGAACCGGTAGTAAAACAAAAACTACCAGTTCGGGCGAGCCAGTAGTAAAACAAAAGCTACCGGTTCAGGCGAACCGATAGTTAGCTACTAGTTTAGTTGAACCGGTAGTTAAAAAAAGCTAACGGTTCCTCCAAACAGGTATTTCCAACAATCAGCTGTGCTGCGGGGTTTAGCTTTGCTAGAAAGCAAGAAATTCTGCTTTCTAGCAAAGCTAAATCGTGCGGCACAGCTGATTCCTCCCCCTCGCTGTTCTACTTACTTTCCCAAGCCTCCTTTTGGCACGTATTGTGTATACGCGTGCGCATAGCCAGCAAACCAGTTGCAAACCGGTTCAGATTTCACCACTGCATATAATCAAGTTTGGAAGACCTGACTCTGGTTCATATATAAGGCCGCTCAAGGAAGGGACTTGCAAGGAGCATAGAAAGAGAGGGGTTGCTTCAGCAGTGATTAGCTTCTATTTATACAAGTTTTCTTTATAAGTGGTTGCCATCGTCAATTTATAGTTTCTCTCCCAGAGTTTCTGCCAGTTATCTAGTTCTATATTATATCCAAAAATATTTTGGCCATACTACCATTGTCTCTTTCACCTGTTCATCTTCCAATTTTGGGCTTAATAAAAAGTTACATAATTTCTTAACTAACAGCGATTAGCTTCTGAGCAACTTCACATATAGGAAAACTAGACCAATTGGGAACCAGAATAACAAAAGAGTTGGAAGGGACCTTGGAGGTCTTCTAGTCCAACCCCCTGTTCAAGCAGGAAAGCCTATACCAGTGATGGCTAACCTTTTTGCCACTGTGTGCCAAAAGCGGAGGTCATGGGGGGGGAGTCGCATGCGCATGCCCACACCCATAATTCTATGCACTCCACCCCGTGCATGCATGCGCAACCCCCCCGCAGAACCCCCGCTTTTGGCACACGATGGCACGGTGGGCCCAGTAGGCCCATTTTTCGCCCTCCCCAGGCTCCAGAGCCTTTCTAGGAGCCTGAGGAGGGCGAAAATGGCCTCCCCCTCAGAGGCCCTCAGGAGGCCAGAAACAGCCCGTTTGCCAACTTCCAGTGGGACAGAAGGCCCGTTTTTGCTCTCCCCAGGCTCCAGAGCTTTTCTAGGAGCCTAAGGAGGGTGAAAACGGCCTTCCCCAACCCCCCCCCCCCCCGGAGGCCCTTCAGAGGCTGGAAATGGCCCGTTTGCCAGGTTCTGGTCCCTTCCAACTCTGTTAATCTGTTATGAGATCTGTTATGAGCTCATTTTCTTTTCATGAGTATGATGCACTGAAAGTAGATGCGCATTATGATTTGAATTTTGGATTTACTTTGACCTGATGTTTTAAGGGATGAGGAGTCCCATAAAGAGTTGTGGTGGTGCAGCAGTTAGAATGCAGTATTGCAGGCTGATTCTGCCCACTGTCAGGAGTTTGATCCTAACCGGTTGACTCAACCTTCCCTCCTTCTGAAGTCAGTAAAATAGGGACCCAGATTGTTGGGGTCAATATGCTGACTATGTAAACTGCTTAGAGAGGGCTGTAAAGTACAATGAAGTGGTATATAATTCTTATTGTTATTGCTATTGCAGATTAACTCTGCCGACTGCCAGGAGTTCGAACTTGCCCAGCTCAAGGTTGACTCAGCCTTCTATCCTTCCGAGGTTGGTAAAATGAGGATCCAGATTGTTGGGGGCAATATGCTGACTCTGCTAACCGCTTAGAGAAGGCCGTAAAGCGGTATATAAGTCTAAGTGCTCTTGCTCCTGCTCTCTAGAGCAGCCTGGTGAGACTAATTACAGAACGCTGGTTCATCCAATGTTGCCGCCATCTTGAATGAGCTATTCCTCAAAAACGGTGGTGTTAGGAGTGCTGACTGCGCTCTCTAATGTCATTTGATCCCTCCCTCAGCAGAGATGCACACAAAAGACAGAATCTTGCAGACTCAGGATGGGTATGTCCCCTAGCAGGAAGCAGGAAGGTCAACACAACAACTGCACTTTATATGACATCGTTTCCTAGCAAAGATGCATATGTGTACAGAAAAAGAAAGGTAATTGATCGGGCTCCCAAAAGATATAAAGAAAGAGAAATCTAACTCAAGAGTCTCAGGTTTCAGCTTCCTCTTTGGATATAGTGAAAGCACTTTTTCCCAATGGAATAGCGGAGGGAGGGAGGGGAGAGAGAGAGAGATCGAGAGATCAAAAGCTTGCATTTGGAACAAATCTGGTTTTTCATAATGACATGTGCAATATAACAAAACCTGTAGAAAACCTTCAATATTCTTTCAGAATCAGTTTTGTATTGCTTTGATTTTTCTGCATCTGGCCCTCTCTCTGTCTTAACAGCGAGTTGGGAAAACATCGTTCATTGCAGACAATCAAGAACTCTGAACCTTCTTCTCCCTGGAGTATCTAGCGAGGTTCCGGCTCATATTTCTTCCCTCGAGATTAAACAAAACCCACCCCATAGTTTAAAACCTCCCTGCCTCTCTTGAGAATATGATGAGAGACGCCTGCTTCAATAGCAAATGTTAGAAGAGATTAAAAAATAGGTAAAATGGAGCCTTTCGTGGAAAAGCTTTTGCAAATTTCCTGAAGGATTGCCACAGGCTAAATAAAAACCTTATCCTTCTGCTGGGAAGTCCATCCAAAAATGAGAAGAAAATTTAGTTCCACCTTTCACATGGCAATTGGTCATCCTCTAAACCTGGGCTGCAAATGTACCGTCTCCCTGCTAGAAACACAAATTCTTCCTATATTTTAATTTTGTACACCAAAAACCATTTTTTTTCTTTTACTTGTGTCCAATTTTTTTGCTGAGCTTACTTTCATTGGAGGCAAATACATCTACTCCAGTTGACTTCTAAGCATGGTGCCAGAGCACCCCCTGGCCCCTGGTTTGCTTGCTTGCTTGTTTGTTTATATTATTATTATTATTATTATTATTATTATTATTATTATTATTATTATTATTATTATTATTTTATTAGTTGTAAAAGTAAAGTTTTATTTTGAGGATTTATGTGGCCACTCACTCACAGGGCAGTTACTGCCCTACACACTTGTTTTTTGTCTTAAAGTTTAGAGATAGAAAAGTGCAGCTGAGAAATTGTCCTTCCTTCCTTCCTTCCTTCCTTCCTTCCTTCCTTCGGTGGGCTGCTGGAGGTTCGCAGGGTTTCAGGAGAACCTCTAACTAAGATTCTGTGCAGTATGGAGAACATCCAAATCCCACTCCTGGCTGGCCCCGCTCACCCCTCCCCTCCCCTCCCAGGAGTCCCCACGCGGCCCATTTTAAATGCAGGTAAGTGCAGGGTGTGCACAGAGGCTCAGGGAGGGTGAAAAACAGGCCTAGCGGAAGTTCAGGAATGCTGGAAATGGACCCGTTTCCAGCCTCTGCAGCCTGGTGAGGCCGTTTTTGCCTTCCTGGAGGCTTGAGGAAAGCCTCCAGAGCCCGGTGAGGGAAAAAACATACCACCACCCTGCCATGGTGCAAGAGGCTATCTAGGTCACACCCACCATGGCCACGCCCACCCAGCAACTGGGCAGAGAACCCCTTGCTAAAATTTTTGAAGCCCACCCCTGCTTCCTCCGTCCCTCCCTCCCTCCCTCCCTCTTTCCTTTCCTTGCCTTTCCTTCCCTTCCCTTCCCTTCCCTTCCCTTCCCTTCCCTTCCCTTCCCTTCCCTTCCCTTCCCTTCCCTTTCTCTTCCCTTCCCTTCCCTTCCTTTCCCTTCCTTTCCCTTCCCTTCCCTCCCCTCCCTTCCCTTTCCCTTCCCTTCCCTTCCCTTCCCTTCCCTTCCCTTCCCTTCCCTTCCTTCCCTTCCCTTCCCCTTTCACTAATCCCTTCACTAATGCGGCAAGACAGCAGAGAAATAACCCACGTCTTCATTTTTTTTTTTTAAACACATGGACTTTACTAGAGTTCTGCCAGTCTCTCTTCTAAATAAAGAACTGAAAAACACTTTTTAAAAAGCCGATCCTTAAACTGAGTGCCCATGCCATTGAGACTTGTTTTCCTAACACAGGAGGGCAGGATAAAGGAGGAGAGAAACCCAGCAGTCAGGGGACCTGTCAAACATAGTCTGAACACAGACCATCAGGTCATCATTATGGAGGATGTAGTACAGTAGTGGGTTGCAAATCCCGTCGCTACCGGTTTGCGTGCGACGCTTCTGTGCATGGGCAGAGGCATCCAGGCGGATGGGCGGAGTCTCCCAACCCCGCCGCTACTGGTTCGCCCAATGCAGGGCAAACCGGTAGCACCCCACCACTGATGTAGTACATGAAGCATGGTGGGTTCCTCCCGGTTCGGTCCGGTTCGGCCAAGCCAGTAGCGGTGACGATATGACGTCACCAAACCGTTTCTCCCCCCCCCACGCCCTCCCCCCCCACTCACATTATTCTTACCTTTTATTTGGTCCCACCCCCAATCTATTGCTGCCTCCTGAGTCCCAGCTGATGACTAGAGGGAAAAAAAAACTGTTTAAACTCTTGCTGCGGGGCTTCAAAGGGCCCTCCTACAGCTGATCAGTGTTAAAAGCAAACAAATGAGTTGGGTCGTAAGTGCGAGGACTGGTCGTAAGTGCAAGGACCTTCCAAAAATGACTCTGATCAGCTAGCCACGCCCACCTAGTCACATGACCTCCAAGCCACACCCACAAAATAAGCCACGCCCACAGAACTGGTAGTAAAAAAATTTAGAACCCACCCCTGACATGAAGGGGTTGAAATCTGGGAAGAGGCTTTTGCACAGGTGAACAGCTATGCCTGCCAGAGCACAATTACAAAAGGGTGAGTTGAATCTGATAATGCCCTGCGTGATCAAGGCAGAGAGTTTCATTTTCAGTCAACGATAAATCAGCCGCTCAACTCATTTAAACTCATTAAAAGAGCCTTGGTAGTACAGGGGTTTAAGGCACCCTGTTATTAAGCTGGTTATTAAGACCAGCTGCCTGCAATTACTGCAGGGTTCGAATCTCGCCAAGGCTCAAGGTTGACTCAGCCTTCCATCCTTTCTAAGGTAGATAAATTGAGGACCCAGTTGTGGGGGCAATAAGCTGACTTTGTATAAATATACAAAAGGATGAAGGCTATTGCTGAGCACATTGTAAGCCGCCCTGAGTCTTCGGAGAAGGGCGGCATATAAATCAAATTAAAAAAACAAACAAACCATTTTTTAAAAATTTATTAAATTTCTATACCGTCCATCTCACCTAAGTGAGATTTACAACAATACTAGTTTGGAAAGCCCTGTACTTTGGGCAACCCTTGATCCTTTCTCACTTCAGGCTGAAATGTTCAGTTCGTAATCTCCGCCACCAGTTTAGCAATTGCCAGCCAGCCTGAATCAAGCAAAAAGAAAAATTAAAAAGAAAGGCTAGTGCAGTGATGGTGAGCCTTTTTGGCACCGAATGCCCAAACTGGAACGCGTGTGCATGTGCGCACACCGGAGCACCGGAAACCCGAAGACCAGCTGGCTGGCGTGTGCATGCCTGTTTTTTGGCTGTTTCCAAGTCAAAAACGGCCTGAGAAACAGCCTGAAAATGGCCTGAAAACGCCCCCCAAAACAGCCTTAAAAAGGCTTGGAAAATAGCCCAAAAAACGGCCTGAAAACAGCCCAAAAAAGGCCTGGAAATGCCCCCCAAAATGGCCTGGGTTTGGGGCATTTTCAGGCTGTTTTCTGGTGCTCCAGCACCCGCGAAGACTAGCTGACTGGTGTGCCAGAAACCAGAAGAGCAGCTGGCGACAGTACGTGTGCCCACAGAGATGGCTTTGCGTGCCACCTCTGGCACGCGTGCCATAGGTTCGTCATCATGGAGCTAGTGGATCTCTGGATAGCAAAAACATAGATGACCATTAGATGGCAATAAAGTTAGCATCCTGTATCTCTTCCCTGCCCTCTAGTGGCCATCTGGGGGGGTGGTGGTTTGCAGTAGAGAATATAGGAAACAACTCACATTCCTCGCTTAAGTAATTGCGGGAGAGCAGACCCCCATCGCCCATTCAGAAGAGGCCAATGAAGGCTGTTAAAAGAGCTTGTGCTGTGGGGAAACTTTTTCTGAATATTTCTCTGCAGCCTTTGGCTTCCCTACCGTTGGCATCCTGCAATTCTACAAGCGAGGAGGTTTGAAGGCGATTCAGTTGCGCAGAATGGAAGAAAGGAGAGTGGGTGCCTGGGAGAAAGAAATTGGACTCACAAAAAAAGCAGCTACAGCTGCAAGGAACAAGAGCATCCTGCCACAAGGGGTGTCACGCCGTGACGTCCCTTACAGTGTCAATTCAGCCTGGGACTGAATTAGCCAATTGACAGCCTTGAGTGTCTGGATTAATTGGATAGGTCTGTCCTAAACATCCCTGCCTGAATATCCTTATCAAGTTCCTGCTTGATTGTAGACAGCGGGGGACTCGGTTCGGGTCTCTTTGACGCCTGCCTCTTTCAAGGAAGAATCACAAGTTCTTTATCTATATGCTAATGCACTCCGGGCTTTCTGATGAGAGCATCATTATGCAGCCATTTATTCCAGAAGCAGCACAATTAGCAGATTCCACTACCTACCACCACCCCGCGCGCGCACACACCCTGCCCAATTTGTTGTCTATTGAGTTTTCCTTGGGAAGTTACTTGGCGCTCATTGAAAAACTGTTTAAGTCAGGGAGGAGGGAAGTCCTCTCCTTAGAAAGTGACATGCAGACAGATTATTATGTGTTTGGCCTAGACGTCAGAATAACAGAGTTGGAAGGGGCCTTGGAGGTCTTCTAGTCCAGCCCCCCCTCCTCAGGCTGGAAACCCTTTATCATTTCAGACAAATGGCTCTCCAATCTCTTCAGAGGAGGTATTCAGCCGGTTCGTACCAGTTCAAGCAAACCGGTTGCGGGCAATAGCCCAGGCTCCAAGTCACGCTATTTAGGCATGTTTTCGAGGGCGGGCGCATGCGTGGAAAGCATGCGAGCGAGCAAAGCACATGTATTGAAGGCTGGGTGCATGCACGGACAGCGTGTCCATGGGTGAAGCGGGCGTGCGCGCACGCGGTGAACCAGAGGTAAAGGTAAGTGAATCTCTTACCCTGAATCTCTTCTTAAAAACCTTCAGTGATGGAGGCACCCACAACTTTTGGAGGCAAGTCGTTTCACTGGTTAATTGATCTCACTATATAAGGAAATTTCTCCTTATTTCCAGGTTGATTCTCTCCTTGATTAGTTTCCATCCATTGTTTCTTGTCCTGCCTTTAGATGCTTTGGAGAAAAGATTGATTCCTTCTTCTTCTTTGTGGCAGCCCCTTAAATACTGGAACACTGCTATCATATTACGCCTAATCCTTCTTTTCATTAGATTAGACAAACCCAATTCCTGCAACTGTTCTTCATAAGTTTTAGCCTCCAGCCCCCTAATCATCTCTGTTGCTCTTTTCAAGGCGTTGTTGCCCATTTGTCAAGGCTGATGTTGTCAAGTGACAGATTGAAAAAAAGATCCCTCCTCCCAATTATATTCCCCTTTAAACCTATTCCTCTCATGGGCATCTGGAGGAATGTGGGTAATGATTTGTCACCAGTCCAATAAAAATACAGGAGATCACTCTAAGCAACTTTTTTAGGCATTGAAAAGTCATATTAGTTCTCCAGTTCACAAAAGGGCTATAAGATTCTTCTATTCTGATGTTTCTCAAACTTGCAATGTTTAGCTATGTGGACTTCAATTCCCAAAATTCCCTAACCGGCCATGTTGGCTGGGGAATTCTGGGAGTTGAAGTCCACCTGTCTTCAAGTTGCCAAGGTTGAGAAATGCTACCCTGTTGCACGGCTGCAAGAGCCTTGGTAGTACAGTGGTCTAAAGCACCCTGTTATTAACACAGCTACCTGCAATTACTGCAGGTTCGAATCTTACCAGGCTCAAGGTTGACTCAGCCTTCCATCCTTTCTAAGGTAGATAAAATGAGGATCCAGATTGTGGGGGCAATAAGATGACTTTGTATAAATATACAAAAGTATGAAGGCTATTGCTTAACACATTGTAAGCCGCCCTGAGTCTCCGGAGAAGGGCGGCATATAAATCAAATTTTTTTAAAAAAATTATCACGTTTTTGCTTCTTTGGGGAGTTAACTACATAGTTAACCAAAACTAAGTTTGCTAAACAAAAATCTACTTCAAAACACATTGTGATACACCATCTGTCTGTTTCAATGAATCATTGTTAAGGTGAACTATAAGATGTCATGTCCCTAATTCCTTCTAAAGTCCAGCAGCAGCATCAAAAAAGTCAGTCAAGAATCAAGATGGATCATGGTTGGCCACTTTTCCATTCATATGGTTGCCTATCCATCCAAAAAACTCCAGATGGCTAACAAATAAAGCCAAGGCATTCTATTAAACCAAATAAAACCACTCTGAGACTCAGTATAATTGGGAAACTATCCATCCGATACACACATACCTGAATCACCATAACTAGAGCCAGTTTGGTATAGTGGTGAAGACACCAGGCTAGAAAGCAGGAGACTGTGAATTCAAGTGCTGCCATTAAGCCATGAAACCCAGCTGAGTGACTTGGGCCAGTCACTGTGTCTCTCAGTCCAACTCACCTCACAGGGTTGTTGTGGGTGAAATGGGAGGTGGAAAGCATGTTGGATATATTTTCTGCCTTGGGTTTGTTGGAAGAAACATCCTTCTAGGTTCTGCTCCAAGTGGGGAAACAGACACTGGAAACATGGAGACTGCTTGGAAAGATGGTTTAATGGTGGGCAGGATCACATGGCTTGAGTTCCTGAACAGAAAAGGGCAGATACAGCGAGTTTTTCAGGTTTTATGCTCTCTCTGGCTTTGAACTTCCTGGGGCCCAGAAAGAGTACTCTGATTGGTTGTCAGACTCCCAGGGGGTGGGGGTCTTAGCTAGCCTTGCTGGCTGATGGTCACATGTGCTTCCCAGATCACATGTGGTGAGTTTCTGCTGCTATTGTGTAGAGGGCTAATCCTATCTTTGTTGGATCTTTGGCAATTCCTACTATGGCTCTGCCTGAAGGAGGTAGATCTTTGTTATGTAGAATAGACTGGCCCAAGACTTAATGGCCCATTGACAAAGGGTGAGGGCAGGAAGATGGGAGCTGCTTCAAAACATGCTTATCAAAAATTTAAGCAGGAAATTAAAGAATTGGTGAAATCTAAGTTTGACTTTTTGGAGCGAAAGATTTTAAAAACGGCTAACGGTTTATCAGAATTTATGATTCAGTTGGATGCAAATACTAAGTTATTAGAGTCTAAAATGGAAGAAACTGAGGATAATTTGGACAATAGAATTCAAAAAAATTGAAAAGGATTTGACAAATACTCAAGATAATAGTCCAGAAGAAAAACCTAAAATGGAGGTTGGTCAAAAGACTGGTAATGTAGAAAATGTGCAACAGAGGATTGAAAGAGAAGTTTTAATGATGCAACATAATTTTACTGAATATGCGATTAGACTGAGAGGTTTGCAGGAAAATAACAGAGATGATTTAAGGAAAATATCTTCTGAAATTCTGGCTGGGATTTTAAAGGTTCAACCTGACGAAGTGTTTTGTAGGATTGATAGAGTTTATAGAATAAACTCCTGGTTTGCAAAGCAAAGGCAATTGCCTAGAGATGTGGTGATCTATTTTACAGATAAAGAAATTAGGAATAATATTGTGCAAAATTCCTTCAATTCTACTTTGCAATTGTATGGAAGAAAGATTTGGATTTTCAAAGAGCTCCCGCCTAAGATGTTAACGGAAAGGAAGAAATTTGGTTTTCTGGTGACTGAGTTAAAAAAAAGAAATATCCTATTTAGGTGGGATGTCCCAGTTGGTATAATATTGAGACATCAAGGAGAAAGATATCAACTAAATACTGTTGAAAAAGCGGAAGAATTTTATCAAAAATTTTTGAAAATGAACTTAACATCTTTAGGCACAATACAGGATAAGCAAAAGGAGTTGGAATTAAAGGGAAAATATCAAATTACAGAGGTTGCGGTAGATAAATTGTCTTTGGATTCTTTAGATACCCCAGCTGGATTGTCTACAAATATGAGAGAAGTGGTATCTGACTCTAACGTGATGATTCATCAAGTCAAAGACAAGTATGGAAACCAATCAGCTGACATACAAGTGGCGAAAAAGAAATATGAGATACAAAAACAAAACCAACAAGATCAACTTATAAAGCAGAATGAAAACCGATCAGTTGATATACAACTTGTAGAAAGGAAACCAGGATGGAAATTAAACCCACAAAAAAAAAAAAAGAAAAAAAGAAACAGGTCTCATAAAAATAGTAATTTCTAAACCAAGCAACAGTGAAGCCAGTGATTTTAAAAAATGAATGAATATGTGAAAAGATAGTGAGGCGAAGTATTGGTTAACATTATCCTGAGGACAGTGACAGATCTCTGCAATGCCGTAATTTTGGGATGCGAAAAGAGCCTTACATTGCTGGATTTGAATTATCTACTTTGGATTCCTTTCATGTATTGATAAATATATTATAACTATCCTGAGCTACAAGGCAAGAGAGCTACGCTGGGGCATGCAGAAGATCTGGTTGTTACCCACTAGGATGATGGGAATTAATAATCCTGATAAAAGCCACAATTACAATTATATGGAATATAATCATAATGTCACTCGGGTGGTTGTTTTTACTTTTATATATATATGAGGATATTCATTACTGATGGGGGCAGATGATGATTGAAGATTTTGAACAAACTGTTGCACCAGGATGCTATGTTACCCTATTATGGATGATGGACTTAACAATCCAGTGGAAAGACATCAAAGAAGATATTATATGGATTATAAATCTAAAGTCGTTGTCTTTTTCCTTTTTATATAATGGAATGTATATATATATATATATATATATATATATATATATATATATATATATATATATATATTTTAGCAGAGTGGGCAGTGGATTAAAGATATTTAGAATTGTAGTGCATGGTAATTTTGTAGGAAACTGGGTGGAAATAGGTTAGTTTACTGATTGATTAGTTTAAGTAAAGGGATGTTTAAGTGATATATCTAGGGGAGTGGAGGAAATGGATAGAGTTGAATAAATGTTGAATTAGGATGTAGGGGGAAGGCTGCTTTGAAATGTTATATTAATATATACAAAAGATTAAATGTTAAAGTAGGATTTATTATATAGTTTTAAAGTGAAAGGTTGTTTTGAAATGTTGTAATAATATACAGATATAAGTTTGGAGGAGAAAAAGGGCAGATTATTGTTAAAATGGGAGTTATAATAATATTATGCTAAATTAGATGTTATCATACAATGTTATAGTAGAATTTTTTTTTTGAAATGTATGGTAAATGGGGGAAATAATAATATTAATAATATTTTTCGTAAGTAAGGGTTAGTATTTAGAGGAGGGAGTAAGGGAATGGTAAAATATTATGTAATTAGTTATGAATTAGGTTTTTGTTGTGAAGAAGTCACAGGGGGGGATGGGTGGTGAGTGGGGGTTAGGGAGGAGGTGGGGAGAAAAAAAGGGGGAAAATTTGTATTTGAAAACTTTTTCAATAAAAAAAAACACATGCTTATCCATTTCTCATCCAGGGAAATATAGTATTCTGCCTTTTTAAATATTTCCTAAAATATTTCACTCTTCCAGGAAAGGGGTGGGTGCTAACTTCCTACAGGTTGATTATAAAAATAAATAAAAGTGGAATGTAAACAAACAAACAAATAACAAACGGAAATTTTGAGTAGTTTTCGGTGAACCGGTAGTTAAAATTCTGAATGGCCCCATCCCCATCTATTCTCTGCCTCCCGAGTCCCAGCTGATTGGGAGGAAATGGGGATTTTGCAGTAACCTTCCCCTGGAGTGGGGTGGGAATGGAGATTTTACAGTATCCTTTCCCTGCCACGCCCACCAAGCCATGCCACGCCCACCAAGCCACACCCACAGAACCGGTAGTAAAAATTTTTGAAACCCACCACTGATTCCCACCCCATCTGGGGCCAGCCAGAGGTGGCATTTGCCGGTTCTCCGAACTGCTCAAAATTTCCGCTACCGGTTCTCCAAACTGCTCAAAATTTCCGCTACCGGTTCTCCAGAACCTGTCAGAACCTGCTGGATTTCATCCCTGAACCTCAAGTTCTACTCCTAATTGGCCAGGCAAGCACAAGAACTCCAAAAGGGTTGTAAGAAGTCATCACCCACCCTTATCCTAGCAAAATGAGAGATTTTAGGAAATATTAAAAGGATAGAATATTTCCCCTAAAAGGGAGGCAGAAACTCAGCCGTTGTCAATGGGCCATTAAGGCCTGGGCCAGTCTATTCTACATAACAAAGATCTACCTCCTTCAAGCAGAACCATAATAGGAATTGCCCTCGCCCAAGATCCAACAAAGATAGGATTAGCTCTATTCATTTAGCAACAGAACTCACCACATGGCACCTGGGGAGATTACATCATCACCCAGCAAGGCTCAACCAAGCTTGGTACTCAGGACAGACTACAGAGTTGCCCCTGCATGGCCCCATGGGAGTCTGACAACCAGTCAGAATACAAGCTCAAATTCAAAGCCCAACAGAAGGCATGAAACCAAGGCATTCTCAGCATCTCTGCCCTTTTCTGCCCAGGATCTCAAGCCATGTGATCCTGTTCATCATTAAACCATCTTTCCAAGCAAGTTACATGAATCCAGTGTCTTTTTTCCCCACTTGGAACTGAACCAAGAAGGACATTTCTTCCAACAAGGTATCTGGGATTTCCACTCATTTTTTTCTTACGCTTAAAAGGGACAATTACTTCTCTTTATTCACCAAAGCCAGCGTGGTTCAGGTTTGTTGCTCATTAATCCACCAGGTTTGTATTAACTGCAGCAGCAGGTTCTCCATTAACTGCACAGCAGCCTCAGCTGTACCCAAATAGGTTTTGCTAGCTAGAGGATAAAAACTGGGCATGTCAAGGCGCAAAAGAATGCTGCCTAAACATATTGGGAGAAAGGAGGACTGTTCAGCTGCAAAGGACAAGTGTTCCTTTGGCATACAGCCCCTGGCCTTCAGAAGCAAAAGGACAGGGGTGGGATTGAAAAATTTCAGCAACTGGTTCACTGCCCGGTTGCTGGGTGGGTGTGGCAATGGGGCGTGGCCTACTCGGTCTCCTGCACCACCAGGGGGGGCGTTTTTGCCCTCCCCAGGCTCCAGAGGCTTTCCTCAAGCCTCCAGGAGGGTGAAAACAGCCTCCTCTGGGCTCCCAAAGCCCTCCAGAGGCCTGAAATGGGCCCATTACAGTACTTCTGGTAGGCCTGTTTTTCACCCTCCCCAGGCTCCGGAGGCTTTCCTGGAGCCTTCAGGAGAGCGAAAATGCCTTCCCTGGGCTCCGGAGGCCCTCCAGAGGCTGGAAACAGGCCCATTTCCAGACTTTCAGTACTTCCGGTAGGCCCATTTTTTGTCCTCCCAGAGCCTCCATGCGCTCCCTGCACTTACCTGGCATCCAAAACGGGCCGCGTGGAGACTCCTGGAAGGGACAGGGTGGGCGGGGTCAGCCAGTTCTTGGAACAACCGGTTAAGCAAACCAGATTAAAATTAACATCCGGTCCAAACCCCTGCAAAAGGATCACCAAGCAGCAGGGCACAGAAGGAGTCAACTAAAGGTGGTTTTCATATTCTTTTCCCTACAGGTAGTCCTCGAGTTATAACTAGTTTGTTAGCGACTGTTTGAAGTTTTGCCAGATCCCAGATTTGAAGGTAGTTATGACCCAGATTTCCCATTGTAGGAAGCCCCCACTTCCCCAGATTAAAATATTCTTTATTCTTAATATTAAAAAGAGGCAGGATAGAATATTTCTCCCAAAGGAGAAATGGAAAAAAATCTTAACAAAGGCAGAAAGCAGCCCCAATCTTCCTGCCATAGATGGAGATTTTGTACCCATTCAGAAAGACTGGACCAATCTATTCATAAGCAAAGAGACTCCAAATAAGAAACACAATTAGGCAAGCCAAAACTGGCAAGATTAGCTCAGACAAACGCTTAGAATTTGCATTTCTCCTTTTGCCTGTAGAGCCAGCCATGACCCCTACATGACCCCATAGGAATCCGGCAACAGCCATTAAAATATTAAAGGCTGGGTTTGTTTAATGACCTCCTGGGAGGGGTGGGGTGAGATGGGCAGGGCCAGCCAGGAGTGGGATTTGGGGGTTCTCTGAACTGCACAGAATCTTAGCTAGAGGTTCTCCCGAACCCCTGTGAACCCCCAATTAATATTATTAAGATGACGATTATGGAAAAGGAGAAAAAGAAACAGTAGTGGCAAACAATCCGCAGCCACATTCTTTTAAGGCTGATGGATAGGGTAGGGTAGGGTAGGGTCGGACAGGACAGGACAGGACAGGACAGGACCGGACCGGACAGGACAGGACAGATCTTCCCTAGTGCTGCCTAATTGTAAGGAGATTAGAGCCATCTTCAGTAAAGATATGACCAAGCCATGAAGGGCAGGCGTAGACAGGAGACTGAAAACTGAAGGAAACTTAAAACATCCCTGCCTTGATTTTGTTCCATATCAGATAGTCAAAGAGAAACTAGGACAGGTTTCGAGATTCTCTAATTGTACCCTTCATCAATCAAGTAGCATTGCTAGAATGGAGTCCATCTAATGTTTCTTGAGTTGACCAACCTCAAAGGGATGATGATCGTATAATCTCCCAGCAGCCCGTGACTTCATGGCCGATTAATCTTTCCTGATCTCATCTGATTCCTTGGCAGATGAGTAGGACTGGCATAGTTCCCGGAGGGAGTCCACATATCTTAGAGTTGCTAAGATTGAGAAACGTCGCTCTGTGCTATTTCGTCCTCTTTTTCTGAACCTTTCTTCTTTTTTTCTCAACTCTCTTCATATATTATTTTTCAGGTTTGTCTTTTAATCCTGTAAAAATCTTTAATGAATATTATAAACAGTGCTTCTAAACAAGTGCCACTAGCTTTTCTCTCATCAGTAAATCATCACGACTTGCCTTTAGTAGTGTAAATAGAGGTAGTCCTTGACTTACAACAGTTCATTTAGTGACTTACAATCCTTTTTCACACTTTCGAGTGTTGTAGCTTCTCCCTGGTCACACGATAAAAATTCAGATGCTTGGCAATTGATTCATGATTATGATGGTTGTGGTATCCCGGGGTCATGTATTCAGGGGTGGGCTGCTGGGGGTTCGCAGGGGTTCAGGATGGGTGGGTTCTAAATTTTTTTACTACCGGTTCTGTGGGCGTGGCTTGTTTTGTGGGTGTGGCTTGGAGGTCATGTGACTAAGTGGGCGTGGCTAGCTGGTCAGAGTCATTTCTGGAAGGTCCTCGCACTTACGACCAGTCCTCGCACTTATGACCCGACTCATTTGTTTGCTTTTAACACTGATCAGCTGTAGGACCGCCCTTTGAAGCCCCCCGGCAAGAGTTTAAACAGTTTTTTTCCCTCTAGTCATTAGCTGGGACTCAGGAGGCAGCAATAGATTGGGGGTGGGACCAAATAAAAGGTAAGAATAACGTGGGTGGGTGGGGCGGTGGGAGGGGGGGAGAACCGGTTCGGTGATGTCATATTGTCACCGCTACTGGCTCAGCCGAACCGGACCGAACCGGGAGGAACCCACCACTGGTTCAGGAGAACCTCTAGTTAAGATTCTGTGCAGTTCAGAGAACCCCCAAATCCCACTCCTGGCTGGCCCTGCCCACCTCACCCCATCCCTCTCAGGAGTCCCCACGTGGCCCGTTTTGGATGCAGGTAAGTGCATCGTGCGTGTGGAGGCTTGGGGACGGCAGAAAACAGGCCTACCAGATGTTCGGGAAGTTTGGGCCTGTTTCCGGCCTCCAGAGGGCCTCCGGAGCCTAGGGAGGCCATTTTTGCCCTCCTGGAGGCTCGAGAAAAGCCTCTGGAGAATGGGGAGGGCAAAAACGCCCCCCCCCCCCGGGCCATCGTGCAGGAGGCCGACTAGGCCATGCCCACCATGGCCACGCCCACCCAGCAACCAGGCAGAGAACCCCTTGCTAACATTTTTGAAGCCTACCCCTGCATGTGATCATCTTTTGTGGCCTTCCTACAAGCAAAGTCAATGGGGAAGGACAGATTCACTTAACAACCGTGTTACTAACTTAGCTGCAGTGATTGCCGTTGAGACCTGAAAAAGCTTCTTCAAAGAAAAACCAGAAATCCAATTACCTCTTGAAAAAGCAACTTTGGGACAACCATGACCTGGATGACTGAGAATCTCCAGAGACAACTGCAATGATTCACTTAACAACTGTGGCCCAAAAGTTCATAAAATGGGGCAAAGTTCATTTAACAAATGTCTCACTTAACAACAAAAATTTTGGGTTCAATTGTGGTCGTAAATCAAGGATTACCTGTACATAAACTAACAACCTCTTTACGGATGTTTTCATTCTCTAGGGATGAGGATTTATTTAGCGTATGGTTGGTCACACACAGTATTAAAACACTTTATTTTTACAGGTTAAAAACAATTAAAACAATAAAAAAACAGTAAGAAAACCTAAAAGGAAAACAGAAATACCATTTCAAAGTTTAATGTCGAGTTTGGAGATCCAGTCAGTAGCTGCCGTTGTTATGCAGAGGAAGTCCCTAGAATCTCCTGGATACCTTCTGTTAGGGCATTCCCTCACTATGTGCTGGATAGTCTGTCGAGGGGCCCCGCAATCACATTGTGCTGAAGGTGTCTTTCCCCATTTATACAGGGAGTCAGCACACACCCCATGAGTTGTTCTAATTCTATTATATGTCACCCATATGTGTCGGGGTAGGCTAAATCCTGGAGGTATCCTACTAGGACTGATATGCTTGGAGACATCTTGGGGGGAACAGCTATTCCACGCCTCCATCCACTTTTGTGTGGTGTTCTGATGATCGGCCATCAACTTACGCGCTGTCAAGATTGGTGGATTTCTTGACTTTAATCGGCATCTGAAGAGATCAGGAATGTATCCATGTATGGGTAGAGAGGAATTTAATAGGATCTTACTATACTCCCGAATGAGAGCTTCTTGTCGTCGTAAGTGCGGGGGGAATATGTGACTAAGAACTGGTAACCAGTAACTAGATGTAGATTTTATGCACCCAGTAATTAGCCTTATCGTATGGTTAAGTTGAACATCAATAAGTCCTGTATGTGAGCTACAGGTGCACAATATTCCGCTGCAGAGTAGCAAAACCCGAGGGATGAGGAACTTCACTTTGATCCACTAGAGGGCGCACTGTCGCTGCCTTACGTCTATTTTCTGCATGGTTGCCGGCAATCTAGAGATAGAAAAAGATAACTTCCGCTTATAATAACTTTATTTGAATTTTTTTTTTTCAAAATGACAAAGGTCCACAGCAGCAAGTATAATATTGTTAACTCTTCCTCTCCTCTTTTTCTTTCTGATTAATGTTTCCCAACCTCAGCCATTTAAAGATTTGTGGACTTCAATGGGGTATTCTGGGAATTGAAATTCACATAATGGCTAAAATTGGGAAATACTGATTTAGACTGATTTAGAGGATTGGGACCAGAGGTGGGTTTCAGTAGGTTCTGACCAGTTCTGGAGAACCGGTAGTGGAAATTTTGAGTAGTTCGGAGAACTGGTAAATACCACCTCTGACTGGCCCTGCCCCCATCTATTCTCTGCCTCCTGAGTCCCAGCTGATCAGGAGGAAATGGGGATTTTGCAGTAACCTTCCACTGGAGTGGGGTGGGAATGGAGATTTTACAGTATCCTTCCCCTGCCACGCCCACCAAGCCATGCCACACCCACCAAGCTATGCCATGCCCACCAAACCATACCCACAGAACCGGTAGTAAAAATTTTTGAAACCCACCACTGATTGGGATGGCTAAAAAACTAATGACTCTTCTTCCCCTATCCCTTTATAAAATTATAATACGAACCTCTAGAGCAAAGGTCTTCAAACTTGGCAGCTTTAAGACTTGTGGACTTCAACTCCCAGAATTCTCCAGCCAGCAGCTGGCTGGAGAATTCTGGGAGTTGAAGTCCACAAGTCTTAAAGCTGCCAAGTTTGGAAACCTCTACTCTAGTCTAGAGCAATCTTATTCAATCTTGACAACTTTAAGATGTGTGTGGACTTCAACTCCCAGAATTCCCCAGACAGCATGTTATATGAGGAAATACGGGTGGGTGGTTTCCTCTACCTTATTCCTATCTCTATGTTATTCTTATCTCTATGTTGTCCAAAGACGACTTGCGGAGACCGGCTGGAAAGCCAGTATTGCGCATGCGTCCCGAGGAGGCTGGGTAAGAGAATTTACAAAGGTTGCAAGAAAGAGCTGCAATTCGCGGGGGTCGTTTGGGGAGCGGGCGTAGGGCATAAATTGGGAAGGCTGCAGAAAGATGCATGCTGGATGAAAGCAAAAAAATTAAATTGTCGTCCCAAATGCCCAGGAGACTGCTATGCAGCCCGGCCCTGCAAAAAGAGGCGCTTTTTATATAAGCTGTGGGGGAATTCTGATTTAGTACATTTCTATTGCTCAAGTTTTGCTGAGATTTTGTGGCTTCGCCCCTTCACATTACCTGAAATCTCGCCAAGAGCTCGTGAAGATTAGCGGAAAAAGAAATGCCAAAGTCATAAGACTGGGGCAAAGAGGTTTTTTTTTAATATATATATATATATGAAGGGTCTGCAAACTGATAGTACAGATAGTCCTCGACTTACAAGAGTTCATTTAGTGACCATTCAAAGTTAGGACCATTTTTCACCCGACCCTTGCAACATCCACGTGGTCACCTGATCAAAATTCAGATTTTGGCAGTTGCCTCACATTTATGACCGTTGCAGTGTCCCGGGGTCATATGTTCCCCTTTGGTGACCTCCTGACAAGCATAGTCAGTGAGGAAGCCAGATTCACTTAACAACGAGGGATTCACTTAACAGCCGTGGCAAGAAAGGTCATAAAATGGGGCAAAACTCACTTAAGTGTCACTTAGCAAGTGAAATTTTGGGGTCAATCGTGGTCGTAAGTTGAGGACTACCTGTACTTTCTCTACCTTAAAGAATAGATGTGGCACAGAGCAGATTTCCAAGAGGCGGAAATGTTGCTACTTGTTTTAAAATCCAGAACTCCGTTTTAAGTAAAAATGTTCATCTCAGAATAATTGGATATAAAACTTCCCACATTAGTATGAGAAGTCAAATGTAGACAAGAAAATATGTATGTGGAAGTGCATGGGTGCAAAACTAGCCTTCCCTCCAATACAGTCCTTAACTTACAACCGTTCGTTTAATGCCTGAAGTTACAACGGCACTAAAAAAGGTGACTTATGACCATTTTTCACACTTAACAACAACTGCGGCATCCCCAAGGTCACGCCATCAAAATTCAGATGCTTGGCAACCGGCTGACATAATGGTTGTATTGTCCTGGCATCATGTGATCCAGGGGTGAAATCCAGCAGGTTTTGACCGGTTCTGGAGAACCGGTAGGGGAAATTTTGAGTAGTTCAGAGAACTGGCAAATACCACCTCTGGCTGACCCCAGAGTTGGGTGGGAATGGTGATTTTGCAATACCCTTCCCCCAGGAGTGAGGAGGGAATGGAGATTTTGCAGTATCCTTCCCCTGAAATGAGGAGGGAATGGGGATTTTGCAGTATCCTTCCCCTGGAGTGAGGGAATGGGGATTTTGCAGTATCCTTCCCCTGGAGTGAGGGAATGGGGGTTTTGCAGTATCCTTCCCCTGGAGTGAGGAGGGAATGGGGATTTTGTAGTGTCCTTACCCTGCCACGCCCACCAAGCCACACCCACCAAGCCCACCAAGCCACGCCCACAGAACCGATAGTAGAACAATTTGGATTTCACCAGCGATGTGATCCCCTTTTGCGACCTTCTGACAAGCAAAGTCAGTAGGGAAGCCAGCTTCACTTAACAACTGTATTACTAACTTAACAACTGCAGTGATGCACTTAGCAACTGTGGCAAGAAAGGTTATAAAAATGGGACAAAACTCACTTAAGAGTTACCTTGTTTGGCAACAGGAATTTTGGCTCAATTGTGGTCCTACGTCTCAGTGGCTAAGACACTGGGTTTGTCAATCAGAAAGGTCGGCAGTTCGGCGGTTCAAATCCCAAGTACTTGTCTCCTGCGTAAGCAGGGGGATGGACTAGATGACCTCCAAGGTCCCTTTCAACTCTGTTACTGTTACTGACTGCCTGTAAAGCTAATAGGAGCAAACAGGCTATTTTGGGAACTGCATTTCAGTCCTTGCTCTTTCTTTTCAAAATCTTTTTTTTTTTTGTTATTGTTAACGGTTCAGTCTTCTTTAGATAATTCCCCCAAGTACAGTAATTGTCCCCGTCTTTACATAAAGTTGCTTCCTACTCTTCCTTTTTAGCTCAGCAGCATGAGTCATGGAGAAAAAAAAGGGAGGCAGCCCACAGATCTGAGCTGTGGGTTCCAAAGTGAGAAAATGTGACATTTGCATGGCAAAAATCAAGTTTTGTGTGTAGGATACATGAATTAGGTAGTTAATCCTGCGGAATTGGGACCGGCAGCCAATCAGATGAAGAGCAGGGACAAAAAAAAAAAATATTCCAAAGTGGGTGTCGGTTCAGAGTTCCTTTAGAAAAATGGGTGGCTTTTATAGGTTTGCTTATTAAAGTGATAAGTAAGGGCGATATCGCCCACACACAACATTTATTTATTATTTATTTATTAGTCCAATTTATATGCCGCTCTTCTCCGTAGATTTAGGGCGGCTTACAATGCATTATAGCAATAGCCTGCATACTTTTTTGTATATACCTGTTTATTTGGGCTTTCGCCCCCCATCCCCAAGCGGTGTTGTTCTATACAAAGTCGGCTTATTGCCCCCACAATCCGGGTCCTCAATTTATCTACCTCGAAAGGATGGAAGGCTGAGTCAACCTTCAGCCTGGTGAGATTCGAACTTGTACTAATTGCAGGCAGCTGGCAGCTAAGTGCTTTAGTCTGCTGCACCACCGAGGCTCTTACATCCATCCGTCTACTTTTGCACTCTAGATGTATTTGCTGCATGACTTTTAATACTGTTGGAAGAAATGTATATCTGGGTTCAATACCAAGTGGGAAGAAAGACACTGGAAACATGGAAGCTGCTTGGAAAGATGGTTTAATGGTGGGCAGGACCACATGGTTTGAGATCCTGGGCAATAGAGCACCTGGGAGAGGGGTGGGGGAGGAAGAGAGAGAGAAAGAGACCCTCTCTTGGGCTTTGAACTTGTTTCCTGTTCCTGTGAAAGAAATGTATTCTGACTGGTTGTCAGACTGCCATGGGGCCATGCAGGGGTAACTTTGTAGGTTGTCTTGAGTCCCAGGCTTGGTTGAACCTTGCTGGGTGATGCAGTCTCCCCAGATGCCATGGGGTGAGTTCTGTTGCTAGATGGGTAGAGAGCTAATCCTATTATGTCTTGAGGGTGAAGGTATTGTTTTGTAGATAAACTGGCCCAGTCTTTTGTCTTGTAGATAACCAAAATATCTGCTGGGGGCAGGGTGGTGGGACTGAGTTTCTGTCCTAAGATTTCTGTGTCTCTTTTAGGGGAAATATTCTGCCTTTTTAATACTTCCTAAAATATTTCATTCTTTTGGAGAGGGGTGGGTGGTAACTTTTTACAGTACAATTAAAATTTCGAAGTGTAACCGGCTGGAACAAATGAGTAGTAAATCAGAGCTGGTTTTAGATAATAGTCCCTCCAAATTGTGCTTGGCCTTGTCGTACTAATTCATGTCTTATTACATTTTTTACTGTCATATTTCCCAATAACACTTGGATGAACCTTGTTAAAATATTGCAATAACGTTATAAATCAGTGTATTAAAAATACACGGTTTTGCTCACCACAGTATCAAAAACACGTTGAGACCTTAGAAAGAGTGCAGAGAAGAGCAACAAAAATGATTAGGGGGCTGGAGGCTAAAACATGAAGAACGGTTGCAGGAATTGGGTATGTCTAGTTTAATGAAAAGAAGGACTAGGGGAGACATGATAGCAGTCTTTTTTTTTTTAACTTTTTTTAAAAATTTGATTTATATGCCGCCCTTCTCCGGAGACTCAGGGTGGCTTACAATGTGTTAAACAATAGCCTTCATCCTTTTTGTATATTTATACAAAGTCAGCTTATTGCCCCCACAAACTGGGTCCTCAATTTACATACCTTAGAAAGGATGGAAGGCTGAGTCAACCTTGAGCCTTGGTGAGATTCGAACCTGCAGTAATTGCAGGCAGCTGGTCTTAATAACCAGCTTAATAACAGGGTGCCTTAGACTACTGTACTACCAAAGCTCTTCCAATATCCAATAGTCTTCCAATATCTCAGGGGCTGCCACAAAGAAAAGGGAGTCAAGCTGTTCTCCAAAGCAGCTGAGTGTAGAACAAGAAGCAATGGATGGAAACTAATCAAGGAGAGAAGCAATTTAGAACTAAGGAGGAATTTCCTGACAGTGAGAACAATTAATCAGTGGAACAACTTGCCTCCAGAAGTTGCGAATCCTCCAACACTGGAAGCTTTTAAGAAGATGTTGGATAACCATTTGTCCTGAATGGTATAGGCATAGGGTCCTCTGCTTGGGCAGGGAGTTGGAATAGAAAACCTCCAAGGTCCCTTCCAACATTGTTATTCTGTTAAAAATAGTTCAGAAGTAGAATTAAAACTGATATGAATTGGTGTCCAGCAGCAGGATGCTGAGACCTAGATACCTTCTGAATAGCTCCATTTTCAGATCTCCCTGAAGCTCCCTGAAGCAAAGGTGCCATTCATATCTCTAAAGGTAAAGGTAAAGGTTCTCCCGTACATGCGTGTTAGTTGTTTCTGACTCTAGGGGGCGGTGCTCATCTCTGTTTCTAAGCCGAAGGGCCAGCACTGTCCGAAGACGTCTCTGTGGTCATGTGACTAAATGCCTAAGGCGCACGGAACGCTGTTACCTTCCCACCAAAGGTGGTCCCTATTTTCCTACTTGCATTTTTTACGTGCTTTCGAACTGCTAGGTTGGCAGAAGCTGGGACAAGTAACGGGAGCTCACCCCGTGACGCAGCACTAGGGATTCGAACCGCTGAACTGCCAATCTTCTGATCGACAATCTCAGCGTCTTAGCCGCTGAGCCACCACATCCCTTTCATATCTCTAGCTATGGGTTATTCCAAAGGATGGCTTTTATTCTATTTAGTGACCATTCAAAGTTACATCACTGAAAAAAAGTAATTTATGACCATTTTTCACAGTTACAACCTTTGTAGCATCCCCACGGTCATGTGATCAAAATTCAGATGCTTGGCAACTGGTTCATAGTACTTATGTGTGTCCTGACATACGGCATTCTTGCATGGTATGGGAGCAGCTCTGTAGTGGACAAAAAAGGCTCTACAGAGAATCATTAAACCTGCCCAGAATATCATCAGACTCCAGTTCCCAGTCCTGGATGACATCTTCAAATCTCGCTGTTTGAGAAAGTTGCAGAACATTCTCAGAGACTCTTCCCATCCTGCTTACAATCTTTTTGGACTGTTGCCTTCTGGCAGAAGATACAGAACAATTAAAACTCGGACCACACGTTTTCTGAATAGTTTTTATCCCAGAGCTATAATTGCACCCAACAATGAACTAAAGGGCCACCATCAGTGAGCTGTTGGACAGCATTACTTGGTCTGTTGTGTGGATGTTTGGGTGGTTTAGGGGTGGGGAATTGTGGGTAGGAGTGTGTTTGGGGATTGTTATATGTGTTGGATCTGGTTTTTGGGTGCTAAGTGAATTTCGTTGTATGGGTATACGGTGTATACATGTACAACGACAATAAAGTTATTATTATGACCATGGCTGGGTCCCAAGGTCATGTTTTGTGACCTACTGATAAGCCAAATCAATGGGGAAACTAGATTCACTTAACAACCAGGCTACTAACTCATCAACTGCAGTGATTCACTTAACAACTGTGGCAAGAAAGGTCATAAAATGGGACAAAGCCCACCTAACAAATATCTCGCTTAACGACAGAAATTTTGGGCACAATTGTGGCCGTAAGTCGAGGACTACCTGTAGTCTGCTTACCAGAAGGACAAGGGGGGAAGGTGAGAGAGTCCAGCAGTCGGAGACCGGTATGAATGCCTTAGGAAATTGCTCTTTGACTCAAACGGACCTGAACCGCAGAAAGAAATGCTTCTTGTTTATAGGCTAATTAAAGAGAAAATTCACAAGAAGGATTGTGAGAATGCAGCATGTTGAGTCATTTCCTTACAACCACAAAGCCCTCGTGACTAACCAGACTTGGAAGCTTTTCGACACAAGGACCCACAACACTGAGGTGGCACATGAGCAGCAGTTTGTACCAATTAATGTGTGGGCTACTTCATTAGAATTAGAATTAGAATTATTCATTTATTGGCCAAGTGCAATTGGGCACACAAGGAATTTGTCCTTGGTGCATATGCTCTCTGTACATAAAAAGAAAAGATGCATTTGTCAAAAATCATAAGGTACAACACTTAATGATAGTCATAGGGAACAAATAAGCAATCAAAACATATTAGGAAACAGTCAATATGAATCTTAAGGATACCAGCAACAAGCTGACAGTCATAACAGTCATAAGTGGGAGGAGATGGCTGATATCTTGGTATAGATACAGATTAAGAGTTGGAAGGGACCTTGTAGGTCATCTAGTCCAACCCCCCACCCAAGCAGACCCTTCACCATTTTTGACAGATGGCAGTCCAGTCTCTGGTTGAAATCTTCCAGTGATGAAGCTCCCATAACTTCCAAAGGCAACTTCTGTTCCATTGGTTGATTGTTCTCACTGTCAGAAAATTTCTCTTTATTTCCAGGTTAAATCTCTTCTTGATCAGTTTCCATCCACTGTTCCTTGTCTGGCCTTCAGGTGCTTTGGAGAATAGCTTGACCCCCTCCTCTCTGTGGCAGATCCTCAAATATTGGAAGGCTACTATCATGTCTCCCCTGGTCCTTCTCTTCACTAGACTAGCCATGCCCAGTTCCTGCAACCATTCTTCTCATATGTTTTAGCCTCCAGTTCCCTTATCATCTTGGTTGCTCTTCTCTGCATTCTTTCTAGAGCTCTTCGTCCTATTCCTGAAGGTCATTCCTTCTGCCCATTATAGCAACATTTCAACTCCCATCACCGTCTGCTCTGTGGCTTATGGGATGCCCATGGAGATCGTGCCTATTGCAAAAGACTGGCTGTGTTGCCAAAGAATTTCAAAATGTAAATAATGCATGGCCACAAATTGAGTCTTTTTCTCTTACTAAACTGCATTATCTGGTGCATAAAGATGCAACATACTGCAACTTTGCAATTTTGAGTCAGAAATAGCCAATCACTGTGCAGGCTAAGAACTCTGGGAATTGTAGTGCATGGAGTTCAGGAGGCCCAAGGCAAGGAAGGTTCTTTCAAATCCTTATAGTGGCATATGAAAACCTGAAATATGCCCTGAAAACCTATTTATTTCAACTAGCTGGGCTGGCTTGAGTTTAATTTTAAATTGATTTTAAATTGGGTTGTTTTAATTTACGGCCAAAATATTTAATTATTTTAATACTGTTTTTAAATTTTGTATGCTCTGTTTTTACTTTGGCTGTGCACCGCCCTGAGTCCTTTTTGGAGAAGGGCGGTATAGAAATTTAATTAATAAATAAATTAATAATAATAATAAATAATAAATATGAGCTCTTGATTTCAGCCACAACCTCAAGATATCCCTTGGCTGCTGATTCCATGATCTACACCAGGGATGTCGAACTCGATTGCATTGAGAGCCGATCAGGGTTGTGTTTAACCTCGTGGATGGGGGGCTGTGTGTGTGTGTGGCCAGGGTGGGCATGACCACCTCGACGTTACTTGTGTTGGGGGCGCTATGGCGGCCCAAGCATTCTACCAGTGAAAATGGGCTCCCGAGCTCCGTTTTCGCTTGCAGAGGCGCTGTCTGTTGTGGTCCGCCAGTAGCCTGTGGAGCTGGCAGCGGAGTCAGACAGTGAGGAGGCTGGGGAGGACCATGGGCCAATCCTGGAGTCTGGGGAAGGCCCGGACGAGGGCTCTGCGTCGGAGGCAGAGATGGGGCCAGGGCCATCTGGGAGTTATGTGCTGACTCCAGAGCCTCCAGAGTTGGACAATAGAGAGGCAGAGGAACAGGAGGAGCCTGTTCCTCATGCACGTATGTGCAGAGCTGCCAGAAGGCAAGAGCAGCTAAAGCAAAAGGGACGACTCAGGAGTAAGGCCAGGAGACGATTGGCCCCTCCCATAAGGCTTAAAAGAGAAACAAAGGCACTTGGGGCCTTTTGCAGGAAAGCAACGTTGCTAACTCTGTTTCCAGTTAGCATCTCTTGTTTGTTTCTGAACTTCATGGGGCTTTGCCAAGTAAGGCCTTTGGCAGGTGTCAAAGAAGCTAAAGGTTGGTGATTATCCCAAAGGACTTTTTCCAAAGGACTTTTTTGCAACTAATTGGGACTTAGTTGGGAATGAACATAATTCTCAGCTTTTACAATAAAATAGGTTTATATTTATATAACCCTATTTTATATTTTATATTTATATATTAATTGAGTTTGACACCCTTGATCTACACCTTCTCTGTTGCAGGCATCGGGGTTCCTTGGGCAATCTAGAAGGGGATTGAGCTTCATCATGTTGTCTTCTTTCTTTCCATAGTTGATGGGTGGAAGATGGCTCCTCTCCCAGGGGCAGAATTGGTGAAGACCCCTCTACAGTTGTACCGCTACCTGCTCCGTTGCTGCAGGGTCCTTCCTGAAAAAAACCTCCAGGATCATTACAAGCACACAATCCAACAGGTATGGAGAGTGGCGTCCCTGTGGTTTTCCTTGGTGGCCTTTTCTGAAGTTGATCTGGACCAGTGTTTCTCAATCTGAGCAACTTTAAGATCTTTGGACTTCAATTCCTAGAACTACCCAGCTTCTGGGAGTTGAGGTCCACTGGTTTTAAAGTTCCTGAGTAACACCGGTCTACACCTTCCAATCGTAGAGAGATGGATCTGGGAAACATGCAGCATGCTTTATGGCTGCATAGAGCTTACTCAGGTTCTGAGGTAGCCCACTTTACTATTGGTGGAGGTTGTGTCCTAGCAACGGAGCCCTCTGTCTCATTTGCAACCTGTTGTTGGGCAAGGCCAAAGTGAGATCAAACTGCTCTATCATGAAAGTGGCGTGTTCCCACATCAAAAAAACTGAGAAGAAGTAGAGTCATTCCGTTCTGATGCTATTTTGCACGGAGAAGTCATCTTTGGAAGGTCAACCTTCTCCAGTTGGATCTCACGCCTCATTCCACCGCCACCCCATCGCCTTATTGGTTACATAAGGTTAGGATTAGGGAAGGGGGAAAAAACCCAGTTGCTATTTTGGTCATCAGAAATAATTTCTGTTGTCAAATGTCTTTCTTCCTTCCTCTTGGGCCCTGATTACTCATGTCTCTGCTGGCTTAGTGTGGTTGTGTAGATTTTCAGACAGCTGGATGAAAGGCACCAGCAGCTGATCTCTCTCTCTCTCCCTCTCTCTCTCTCTCTCCCCCCATCTCTCTCCCTCCCCCCCCCTCTCTCACACACACATCCAGAAGGATCTATACATGGCTTTGTCATATCAACTTCTTCGCTTCTCTAACAGCATCCAATAGCTACCTATTGGAAGGGCCTTCTCCCTGGTGGCTCCCTCTCTCTGGAACATCATTTCCCCAGAGATTAGAACGGCCCCCACTCTAATTCTCTTCTGGAAGGCACTGAAGACCTGGTTTCTGCCAGCGGGCCTGGGGAACCCAGAGTGGGATGGAGTCCATTCAATGGCTCGTGTGATTGGCTGTTGCTGGGGCGGGAGGTGGGGGGTGATTTTATTACATTAATTTATCTGGTTTTTTAAAATTAGTTTTACTCTTTTTAAATGTGGTTTTTATATTCTGTAAGCCGCCTTGAGTTGCCATGGGCGAATAGGCGACAATATAAAATAAATAAATAAATAAACAAACAAACAAACGAAGGAAGAAAGGAAGGAAGGAAGGAAGGAAGGAAGGAAGGAAGGAAGGAAGGAAGGAATATTGTTCCTCAGGATGGCTCTTCTCGACCTGGTTCCTGATTCTCAGAAGAGCAATGCAGTGGAACCAATGGTTTTTCAAAATTTATTCACAGTTTGATGACACAGCTAGGCTCTGTGTGGCTTACAAAATCAGAAATGTAATATGGATGACTTAAAAAAGAAAAAAAGTCTAGAAAAAGCACCACACAGACCACTAGACCAAACATCTCTTAAGGGGGCCATCCCTGCTCTTGCCCAAGGCCTAGAGCAGGGGTGTCCAACCTTGGCCAACTTTTAAGATTTGTGGGATGCAATGCAATTGCCTGAATTCCTCAGCCAGCTTGTTGAGGCTGAAGCCCACAGTTGCCCCTGACCTTGAGGAAGAGCCAGACGTAGCTAGGGTGGGAGATAAACAAATCTCATCTTGGTCCAGAGGACAGCTACTACAATAGAGAAGGCTCATTTTTGGAGAAACCTATCGGTAACCACAGCAGCTTGCAAAACAGAGGTGTGCACGGTACTTTGTCCATAACTGCCCATGCTGATGCTTTCTGGACCAAACGCAGCTTTCAAGCAGTCTCCAAGGTCAGCGCTATCTAGGGATGGGCTTCAAAAATTTTAGCAAGGGGTTCTCTGCCCGGTTGCTGGGTGGGTGTGGCCATGATGGGCATGGCCTAGTCGGCCTCCTGCACCATGGTGGGGGTGTGTGTGTACATTTTTGACCTCCCCGGGCTCCAGAGGCTTTTCTCGAGCCTCCAGGAGGGCAAAAATGTCCTCCCCAGGCTCCAGAGGCCCTCTGGAGGCCAGAAATGGGCCCATTTCCACCCTTCCCAAACTTCCTGTAGGTGAAAACGGCCTCCCCAGACTCCGGAGGCCCTCTGACGGCCAGAAATGGGCCTGTTTTCACCCTCCCTGAGCCTCTGTGCGCGCCCTGCACTTACCTGCATCCAAAACGGGCTGCGTGGGGACTCCTGGGAGGGGAGGGGAGGTGTGGGCGGAGCCAGCTAGGAGTGGGATTTGGGGGTTCTCCGAACTGCACAGAATCTTAGCTAGAGCCTTGGTGGCGCAGCAGACTAAAGTGCTGTTAAGTAGCACCAACTGCCTGCAATTACTGCAAGTTCAAATCTCACCAGGCTCAAGGTTGACTCAGCCTTACATCCTTTCGAGGTAGGTAAAATGAGGACCCAGATTGTGGGGGCAATAAGCTGACCTTGTATAAAAAAAAACACCGCTTTGGGGGGGGGGGCGAAAGCCCTACTAAGCAGGTATATAGAAAAGTATGAAGGCTATTGCTTAACGCATTGTAAGCAGCCCTGAGTCTCCGGAGAAGGGCGGCATATATATCGAACAAACAAACAAACAAACAAACAAACAAACAAACAAACAAATAAATAAATAAATAAATAAATAAATCCCTGCGAACCCCCAGCAGCCTACCCTTGGCTCTATCTTGAATAAGATGTCTACCTCCCACCCTATGGACAAGATGAAAGGAGAAAAAGAGGGATGAGCTCAAGTTAGAGTATGGGAGCTTCCATGGGGGCTGCCTCCTCTTTCTGCTTTGCAACCAGCTGTCTATTCTCCAAGGGCCCTACGGTCTTAAGGAGTAAAACCCTTTTTCATCTCCCTTACAAGGTAGTTGAAAATAAAATGAGGTGTGGTCTATAAATTGTTCTGGTTATTCCATCATCTATGGCAAAGTAGTGGTCACTTTAATGAAAGGTTTTTAATTAATTAATTACATTTATATGTTGTCCATCTCACCAAGCAGTGTGGTGGCCAAGAGGTGGCGCTCTCGCTTCACAATCAGGTGGATGTGAGTTCGATCCTAGGTAGCGGCAGATATTTCTCTCTCTGGGCGCAAAGAGAAAATATTTGCTGTGAACTCCACGTAGCTGCCAGGAAGGGCATCCAGTGGCAGTTAAGAAGCAAAAAAGAAATCCAGCCTGTAAACGCTCAGCTCCATTCAGTCACCTTGACTCTACCCTG
The DNA here is from genome assembly GCA_022577455.1 of Arizona elegans. Lineage (NCBI taxonomy): Eukaryota > Metazoa > Chordata > Lepidosauria > Squamata > Colubridae > Arizona > Arizona elegans. The sequence goes on from JAKOOJ010000017.1 coordinate 8,693,946, forward strand.
ATGCAAGGGATTAGAGGGTCATTGAAAATATGTTTAAAAAAAAAGAAATTTCCTGACAGTTAGAACAATTAGTCAGTGGAACAACTTGCCTCCAGAAGTTGTGAATGTTCCAACACTGGAAGTTTTGAAGAAGATGTTGGATAACCATTTGTCTGAAGTGGTGTAGGGTTTCCTGCCTAAGCAGGGGGTTGGACTAGAAGACCTCCAAAGTCCCTTCCGACTCTGTTATTCTATATATGCTGTCCATGTCACCAATAAACTTGCCCTCCTGTCTGAGTTGTCTGAGTATATATCCTTAACCGCTCCCATCACCAACTGTATGAGCCATTGCTGGCTACTTTATTGACACGTGACAAGGATAATTGATTTATAGAATTGTCTATTTACAGAGTTTCAAAGTTCATGCCGATGAAGATAGTCCTGAGAGGATTAAGCAGATTATTAAAAGGGCGATCCAAGATGCTGACTGGGTGATGGACAAAGTAAGTGGTCTGCATTCTATTATCTTTGCCAGATGAAATTTTGGTCTTGGTTCTGCATAAATGAGGATTATTTATTTATTGGTTCAATTTATATGCCGCCCTTCTCCGGAGACTCAGGGCAGCTTACAATGCGTTAAGCAATAGTCTTCATACTTTTGTATATACCTGCTTAGTAGGTCTTTCGGCCCCCCCTTAAGCGGTGTACTTTTTTATACAAAGTCAGCTTATTGCCCCCACAATCCGGGTCCTCATTTTACCTACCTCGAAAGGATGGTAGGCTGAGTCAACCTTGAGCCTGGTGAGATTTGAACTTGCAGTAATTGCAGGCAGCTGGTGTTACTTAACAGCACTTTAGTCTGCTGCACCACCAAGGCTCAGCAGACCTGTATACTCCACCCCATCTTTTCCCTTTCAAATCCAAATTGTTGCACTGTACCAGTGGTGAAATCTAAAATTTGTTACTACCGGTTCTGTGGGCGTGGCTTGTGGTGGTGGTGGTAATGTGACTGGGTGGGCGTGGCCAACTCTTTTTTTTTTTACTTTTAAAAGCATTTTTTTTACAACCTTAAGAGGGTGCAGGAAAAAAATCCTTTTAGAAGCCTCTGACGATCAAGCAACTCCGCTGGGATCGTTAGAAGGTTTTAAAGGCTTTTTTTTTTCTACAACCTCTTCGGCCAAAGAAGTTGTAGAAAAAATACTTTTAAAAGCCTCTGACGATATCAGCTGAGCCGCACAATCATCAGAGGTTTTTTTTTTTTACTTTTAAAAACATTTTTTCAGCCGAAGAGGTTGTACAAAAAATGCTTTTAAAAGTAAAAAAAACAGCCTCTGATGATCGCGCAGCTCAGCTGGGCATGGGGGTGGGGCAGGGATTTTTGCTATCGGTTTTCCGAACCACCTGCCACCATCTCTACCAGATCGGGCAATCCGGTCCGAACGGGGAACATTTCACCCTTGCATTGTACCGTTCAGTAGTCTATGAATATAACAAGTTTTATAACGAAGCTGTGGGATTGGCCTGGTTGGCTTTGTTTTAGTAAACATGCTACTGTGTTTCCCCGAAAATAAGACCCTGTTTTATATTTTTTTGAACCCTGAAATAAGCATTTGGCCTTATTGCCATGCGCTCAAAAGCCCAATTGGGCTTATTATCAGGGGATGTCTTATTTTGGGGGAAATAGAGTAGTATAATATGCCAGTTTGGCATTAACTTGGTTTTGGGGATCTTTTTGTGCCTAGCTCTGTGATGGCGAACCTATGGCACGCGTGCCACAGGTTGCACACAGAGCCATATTAATGGGCACGTGAGCTTAGTTCCAGTGGGACTGGAAGTTGGCAAACGGGTCGTTTCCAGCCTCCAGAGGGCCTCTGGGGGTGTGGGGAAGGCTGTTTTCGCCCTCCCCAGGCGCCTAGAGAGGCTCTGGAGCCTGGGGAGAGCAAAAAATGGGCCTACTGTGCCATCATGTGCCAAAAGTGGGGGGAGCACGGGGGGTCACAGGCGCATGCGTGGGAGGCATAGAATTATGGGTGTGGGCACACGCATACACACATCCCCCATGCTCCCCCTGCTTTTGGCACGCAATGGCAAAAAGGTTAGCCATCGCCAGCCTAGCTTGTTGTGTAATGTAACCAAACCATCCAGGTTTCATGACTAACTACAGTACTTGGTCTAAAGACCACATGCTAGTTTTTCAGGTCTCATAGGAAATGGCTTTGTACCTGAATGATTTTTATATAAACTTAATAAAATATTACACAAATAGAGGACAGATAAGGTAGCAAGTTAGCTAGGTAAGATAGATAACCTAGTTAGATTTGTGTTTGTGTGAAGGAGGGAAACTGTTGGTGTTGGTCTATTTATTAATATTTTATTGATTATAATATAGGGATGCAGTGGCTCAGTGGCTAAGACGCTGAGCTTGTCGATTGAAAAGTTGGCAGTTCAGCGGTTCGAATCCCTAGTGCCGTGTAATGGGGTGAGTTCCCGTTACTTGTTGCAGCTTCTGCCAACCTAGCAGTTCAAAAGCACATAAAAAATGCAAGTAGAAAAATAGGGACCATCTTTGATGGGAAGGTAACAGCATTCTGTGCGCCTTTGCTGTTTAGTCATGCCCACCACATGACCACGGAGACGTCTTCGGACAGCGCTGGATCTTCAGCTTTGAAACGGAGATGACCACCGCCCCCTAGAGTCCGGAACGATTAGCACATATGTGCGAGGGGAACCTTATTGAGTATAAACTCCAAAAGGTTGGGACAATCATGGCCTAGTAGTTGATTGAGAATCTCTGTAGACATTGATTGTAAAGATTAACTATTAGTATTATTAATGCACAGTACTAATTTTCTTTATCCATCTTTGGACTTTTCTTCCCTCTCTTCCTTCCACCCTTTCCCTTTTTAGTATAAGAAACCAAAGTAAAGGAGAAACAGTTGGTGGAGAAATGAAGATTGTTTCTTAAAGCAATTAGATTGAAGAAACCAGTTTGTGACAGTAGCCGGTTCATTGGAAGAGGAAAAACTCAATAAGGACTTTGTTGCTATTGAAGATCAACTTTTAATAAATAAGGGATGAGTTGTCTAGAGCAACTGATCTTTAGTAACTGAATTTTCTGAGCTGAAATAACATGGCCTCTACAGGGCCTCTACAGGGCCTGGTCATCATGAGGTTGCGTTTCCACAAGACATATTCAATGTTTCCACAGGATTTAGATCTATGGTCTGTTATCAACCCTGGTTTATGTCGGTAGCATGTTGGCAGCATGCAGGAAAATGTATTAATTTTGGACCGAGGGCTGCTCTTTCCCTGAAAGCTATATTAAAATCAAGTTTTGATTTGCCTCAAGTGCTGCTGATTTCATTGCTGGATACTCTGTGCCATACATTCATCCTTCCCATTCACTTCTGATTTTATTTTCTTTTTAATTTTAATTTTCTTTTTTTTTAAAAAATGTCAGAAATAAATTCACATTTTTCTTAGTTTTTCTTTTTCTTTTTTGGATAAATGGTGTCTTGATGCTGAGAAGTGAAATGGATCCAAGAGACTGAGTTCTAGTTCCGCCTTAGACATGAAAGCTGGCTGAGTGATTTTTGGGCCAATCATCAGGAGATGATGGATTCTAGTCCCGCCTTAGGTGTGAAAGCCGACTGGGTGACTTTGGGGCAATCATCAGGACACTGTGAGTTCTAATCCCGCCTGAGGTGTGAAAGCGGACTAAGTGGCTTTGGGCCAATCATCAGGATACTGTGAGTTCTAATCCCTCCTTAGGCATGAAAGCTGGTGATGACTTTGGGCCAATCATTGGGAGATTGAGAGTTCTAAACCCGCCTTAGGCATGAAAGCCTACTGGGTTACTTTTTGGGCCAATCATTAGGACACCGTGAGAGTTCTAATCCCCCTTTAGGTGTGAAAGCTGACTGGGCAACTTTGGGCCAATCACCGGGACACCATGAGTTCTAATCCTGCCTTAGGCATTAAAGCCAATTGGGTGACTTTGGGCTAATCACTCTCTCATCCAGCCCAACTCACCTTACAGGATTGTTGTGGGGAAAATAGGAACAGGAAGGAGTATTAGGTATGTTTGCCACCTTGAGTTATTTATAAAAAATAATGAAGGTAGGATAAAGAAAGGAAAGGGAAAAAAAGGAAAAGGAAAGAAAAAAGGGAAAAGAAAGAAAAGGAAAAGAAAAATAGAATGGAAAAAAGAAAAATTGATACTCAGAAGTGGATGCTTCCTGAGTGACCTTCAGCTCCTTATCTCTTACAGTTCAGATACCTCTGGGTGGGCATAGGTCACCCAAATTGGTTGCCACAAAGAAGAGGGAATCAACCTATTTTCCAAAGCACCTGAAGGCAGAACAAGAAACAATAGATGGAAACTTAACAATGGATGGGATAATTAACTAGTTAACTAGTGGAACAGCTTGTCTTCAGAAATGGTGGGCACTCGATCACTGGAGGATTTTAAGAAGAGACTAGAGCTGCGATGGCGAACCTATGGCACGCTGGCACGCAGAGCCATATTTATGGGCACGCGAGCGTTGCCTTAACTCAGCTCCAGTGCGCGTGCGCGCACCAGCCAGCTCATTTTCAGGCCTTCCGGGCCCACTGGAAGTCAGGAAATGGGCAGGGGGTGGAGAAGGCCATTTTTGCCCTCCTCAGGCTCCTAGAAAGCCTCTGGAACCTGGGAAGGGCAAAAAACGGGGCTTCCAGTCCCACCGGAAGTTGGGAAACAAACCATTTCCAGCCTCTGGAAGACCTCCAGGGGTGTCGGGAAGGCCATTTTCACCCTCCCCAGGCTCCAAGAAAGCCTCTGGAGCCGGGGGAGGGCGAAAAACAGGCCTACCAGGCCCACCTTGCCAAAAGCGGAGGGAGCGCAGGGGGATGGGGCACATTGAATTATAGGTGTGGGCACGCACACACGCAACCCCCTGTGCTCCCCCCCTCCGCTTTTGGCACACAATGGCAAAAAGGTTAGCCATCACTGGACTAGACAGTCACTTATCTGAAATAGTATAGATTCTCCTGCTTGAGCCTTCCCTTCCCTTCCCTTCCATTCCCTTCCATTCCCTTCCCTTCCCTTCCCTTCCATTCCATTCCATTCCATTCCATTCCATTCCATTCCATTCCATTCCATTCTATTCTATTCTATTCTATTCTATTCTATTCTATTCTATTCTATTCTGTTTCTTTCTGTTTCTATTCTATTCTAATCAAGGAAAGGAGCAACTTAGAACTAAAGAGAAATTTCCTGATAGAACAACTTGCCTCCAGAAGTCCTGGGTACTGCAACATTGGACGTTTTTAAGAAGAGATTGGACAGCCATTTTGAAATGGTATAGACTAATTTTCTGCCTCAGCAGGGTGTTGGACTAGAAGACCTCCAAGCCAAGGTCCCTTCCAACACTTGTTATTCTGTTATCAGGGGGGGGGTGTTGCCTATCTAAGCCACCTTGGCTTCCTGGAGAAAAGGTGGGATATATATATATATATATCTAAAAGATAAAACAAATTACTGAAGGACCGAGTATGTTTTGCAGAAGTATCAGGAAACATTTTGCAACCAAGCTGCAGAGCCAAAGCAATAATAAAAGCAAGAACCTGAGAAAAGGCAGCTTCATAGTTGCACCATGTTGAATTTAGGACTGGAGAGGTTGGGGCGCCCCTTTTCCTCGGCTCTGGTGAGGATGCTTCGTTTCCAACAGATGTTGCCGTTTAATTATATTTTGCAAGTCAACGACACACAAAATTACAACAAGCTGGAGAGGCCAAGCATATCTTGGATTTTCTGGAAGGGGAAAAAAGAGAATGTTGTTGATGAGTGAAGTCCAGGCAGATAAGGTTCCAAATTGGCCCATCCAGCGTGGCATTCTTTGTATGAGAAGCAGCTAAATTTTTTTTTTTTCCAGATGCTAAGAGAACCAGGGCCAAGATCTCCCCTTCTCCTCCCTTCGTTTTCTGTCCACATTCCTTTAGAACTCGAAGCCCAAAATCCTTTTTTTTCCATGATGTCTGTTTCTCAAACAGCACTTAGGGGTCTCTGGTGGCAGGACAAAGATCAAGTACAGGTAATCCTCGACTTATGCCCACAATTGAACCCCAAATTTCTGCTGTTAAGTGAGACATTTGCTAATTTGTGGATTTTGCCCTATTTTACAACCTTTCTTGCCTCGGTTGTTAAGTGAATCACTGCAGCCGATAAGTTAGTAACCCGGTTGTTAAGCGAATCCAGCTTCCCCCTTGACTTTGCTTGTCAGAAGGTCGCAAAAGGGGGTCACATGACACAGCAACCGTCATAAGTATGAACCAGTTGCCAAGCATTTGAATTTGGATCACATAATCACGAGGATGCTGCAAAGGTCATAAGTGTGGAAAAACGGTCAGCAATTTTTAGTGCTGTTGTAACTTTGAACGGTCACTAAACAAACTGTTGTAAATCAAGGACTACCTGTATAGGTCCTACTGCTGTAGATAGGCTGGCCATAACAGTGTCACAATACATCATCTTTGGAGAAGCCAAGGTGAGCTGAGAAGGTGGAAGAGGACCGAGGGAGGGAGGGAGGGAAGGAAGGAAGGAAGGAAGGAAGGAAGGAAGGAAGGAAGGAAGGAAGGAAGGATAGGAGAAAGAAGGAAGGAATGAGAAAGAGAAGGAAGAAGGAACAAGAAAAGGAAAGGAGAGATGGGAGAAAAGAGGGAGAAGGAGGGAGGAAGGAAAGGAAGGAAGGAAAGATAGATGGGAGGATGGAAGGAAGGAAGAAGGAACAAAGGGAAGGAAGAAGGAACAAGAAAAAAAAGGAAGGAGAGAGGAGAAGTGAGGGAGAGGGAGGGAGGAAGGGAAGGAACGAAGGAAGGATAGACAGGAGGATGGAAAGAAGGAATGAGAAAAGGAAGGAACAAGGAACGAGAAAGGGAAGGAAGGAACATGAAAAGGAAGAAGAGATAGGAGAAGGGAGGAAGGGAAGGAAGGATAGGAGAAGGGAGGATGGAAGGAAGGAAGGAGAAAAGGAAGAAGGAAGGAGAGATAGGAGAAGGGAGAAAGGGAAGGAAGGAACATGAAAAGGAAGAAGAGATAGGAGAAGAGAGTGAAAGAAGGGAGGAAGGGAAGGAAGGATAGGAGAAGGGAGAAAAGGAAGGAAGGAGGAAGGAAGGAAGGAGCTTGGAACCCATGGGGAGTGATGTTCTTTTGCATTCTGGAGATTAGCATAGATAGTTGTCAATTGTCTTCCCAGCTCAGGTCATTATTGTGTTGAGTTGTAATTCTAAATAAATTGTTGTAAATCGAGGACTGCCTGTCATCAGTAGCTTCTCAAACTGAAAAGCCATAAACCATGGTTTACTAATAACGGTGAAGCGTGAGGAAGCTGCTTCGTATTGTGTGCTTAAGCCATAACTCATCAAACAGAGTGGGGAGGAGGGAGGAAAAAAATCTGTGTAATCAATAGGAGTTAAAAACAACTTTATGGCATATGATCCATCAATGCTCAGTGCGAGGAGAGAACCATTGATGACTGTTGTAAATTGAGGACTGCCTGCGGAGAAAGAGGGATCACCAAATTTCTAAAGAGCTTTTGTGGCTGGGTGGGATTTTGACCACCAAACTTCATGCTCCAAGTCCAATTCATCCTGCATCTCACTAACTCTCAGGAAAAGTTAAGAGTGGTTTGAAGATGACGTCAAGTTTTCCTGTCCTCCAGAAATTGGGGGTGAGGAGGGGAGACACCTCATCCTGGGGCAAGGATGTGTGGATAAGCCCTGCGTATGTAAACATATCTGACTCATGCACTTCCCTCCTGATCTTATGCTGTTACGTCTGGCTATAAATATACATTATAAGGTTATCAGCATAATGATGTAATTGTGGTCGGCAGACATGTGGTGGGGATGTTTGTTGCGTTTACGCTGGTAACTAAAAAATTACGCTTGTGCCGTTTTTTTAATACCAGGCGACCAAATAAAGTATTGCAAACTTTGACAACCTAGAAAACCTTCAAGGTCTTTCTTACCATAACTGGGTGAGAAATTGTCAAGTATTTGCAAGCCATTGGCACATGTGTCATATAAATACCAGTGGAGGCAGAGAGTGTCTCCACCCCTATGTGGAAAGGAGGGGCTTACCCTGAGTATAAAACCCCCTCCAACCTTTTCCACCTTGCTCTCTCTCTCCATCTCTCTCTTTTCATGTTTGTTCCTCATGAGACTTGATCTCTGTTGTACATAGTTAATATGATTTATTATATGAATAAATATGTTTAAGACATTTATTTATGCATCTGCCTCTGAACTCTTCTATGCTCCTGGGTGTTTCTACGATCCCAATTCCACAGAAATCATTACCGTAGTGTCTTTTCCAACTGGATATTAACAGATTAACAGAGTTGGAAGGGACCTTGTAGGTCATCTAGTCCAACCCCCCAGCCAAGTAGGAGACCCTACACCAGTGATGGCTAACCTTTTTGCTGTCACATGCCAAAAGTGGGAGGGTCACCCGTCCACATGCCCACACCCATAATTCAATGCGCCCCGACACCCGCGCGACCCCCCCAAGCTCTCCCTGCTTTTGGCATGCGATGGCATGGTGGGCCTGGTAGGCCCGTTTTTTCGCCCTCCCCAGGTTCCAGAGGCTTTCTTGGAGCCTAGGGAGGGCAAAAACAGCCTTCCCCACACACACCCGGAGGCCCTCCAGAGACTAGAAACAACCCATTTCCCGACTTCCGGTGGGATCGGAAGGTCAGTTTTTCGCCCTCCCCAGGCTTCAGAGCCTTTCTAGGAGCCTGCAGAGGGCGAAATCAGCCTTCCCCACCCCACCCAGAGGCCCTTCGGAGGCTGGAAACAGCCAGTTTCCCGATTTCTAGTGGGCCCAGAAGGCCTGAAAATCAGCTGGCGCATGCTGGAGCTGACTTAGAGCAACGCTCACGTGCCCGCAGATATGACTCCGCGTGGCACCTGTGGCACATGTGCCATAGGTTCACCATCACGGCCCTACATTGTTTCTGACAAATGGCAGTCCAATCTAGTGAATGAATTTAGGAAGTAGGAATAGTAACAATAGCAAAAACAATAACCAGCCTTGTTTTTCCATATTTGCTTTTAGCAAGTGACCTTGTTCTGGGTTTAGAAGCTAAGCAGGAATAAGCCTGTTTACTACTTGGATGGGAGGCTACAAAGAAATCCCAGGGCTATAAAGGAAAGACAGAAGAATGAAATAGTTAATTACTTCCATCTTGTAACTCAATCATAGGTAGTCTTTGATGTAACAACCACAATTGGGACCAGAATGTCATTGCTAACAACATTGTGGTTGTTAAGTGAGTCCTGCCTGATGTTAGAAGCTTTTTGGCCATGGTTGTTAAGTGAATCACGTGGTCATTAAGCATATTCAACTTCCCCTATTGACTTTTCTTGTTGGAAAAATTCCTGGAGAGGTTTTTTTATTGTAATTTTTTTACTGCGAACACACTGGCACACATAAAAAAAATGCAATTCTGTGGCCCGCTCTCCAAAGAAAGTATTTATCAACTCAGGGGTGAAATCCAGCAGGTTCTGACAGGTTCTGGATAATCGGTAGCGGAAATTTTGAGTAGTTCGGAGAACCAGCAAATACCAACTCTGGCTGGCCCCAGAGTGGGGTGGGAATCGAGATTTTGCAATATCCTTCTCCCAGGAGTGGGGAGGGAATGGAGATTTTGCAGTATCCTTCTCCCAGGAGTGGGGAGGGAATGGAGATTTTGCAGTATCCTTCCCCTGCCACGCCCACCAAACCATGCTTACCAAGCCACACCACACCACACCACGCCACCAAGCCACACCCACAGAACCAGTAGTAAAAAAATTTGAATTTCACCACTGTATCAACTCATACACATACATAACACATTAGGCAAGGAGGCCTCCAAAGTCCCTTTCCAATTCTGTTATTCTGAAGGAATTGGGAGTATTTCTGCTCTACAGCTAGGCATGGGTTTTGTAGTTCAGGGAGTCTGTGGAGGCCCTATCCAGTTCTATCACTCCTATTTATTTATTTATTGGTTCGATTTATATGTCGCCCTTCTCCGGAGACTCAGGGCGGCTTACAATATGTTAAGCAATAGCCTTCATACTTTTGCCCCACCCCAAGCGGTGTTCTTTTTTTTTAATACAAAGTCAGCTTATTGCCCCCACAATCTGGGTCCTCATTTTACCTACTCGGAAGGATGGAAGGCTGAGTCAACCCTGAGCCTGGTGAGATTTGAACTCGCAGTAATTGCAGGCAGCTGGCAGCTAAGTGCTAATTAACAGCACTTTAGTCCGCTGCGCCACCAAGGCTCTTCTAGCCCTCAGAGACTTCAGGGAGGGCACTTCTGAAATTAGGGATTAAAGAACCATTTTTTTTTTTAATTTGATTTATATGCCGCCCTTCTCCAGAGACTCGGGGCAGTTTACAGTGCATTAAGCAATAGCCTTCATACTTTTTGTATATTTTATACAAAGTCAGCTTATTGCCCCCACAAACTGGGTCCTCAATTTACCTACCTTAGAAAGGATGGAAGGCTGAGTCAACCTTGAGCCTGGCGAGATTCAAACTTACTTTAATTGCAGACAGCTGGTGTTAAATTACAGTGCTTAGTCCGCAGAGCTATCCAGAGTTTGAGAGTTAAACCTACATACATGTTTCTCTCTCTCTCTCTGTGTGTGTGTGTGTGTGTTGTGAGGAAATGAATATCTCAAGAGAAAAACTGAGGGGTAACCTTGAGGCATTAATAAGACTGAAGCACATAATAAAGAAAACAGACCCGTATTGGCGTACAGCGCAAAGAAGAAGAATGAGCGAATCAGTAGCAGATGGCGGAGGGAGATATTTTTGTTCTAGCGGTTCCTAACTCCTGAGAGCTTTTGATGATGCAGGTGCATCATCTTTTCACAGCATCTCATTAAAAACCTGTGCGATACATAGATGAGGTGAACCTTTAACCCAATAAGAGGAAAGCTGAAAGGCCAGCTGATAAAACTAAGCCGACTGTGGGAGGCCTTTGGGATTGTGGTGTTTGTTAGAAATGTGAGATTCATGCCTCCCATCTCCAGCCCTGGCCCAGGTGTAACTTCCTTTCCAAGGTCTGTGGCTGAACGTCTTTTGTCTCCTGTGAAACCTCTTTGCAATGGTGCCCTTCTGCATTGCTTCAGCATTTCAGCCAAAAGTAAATTAGCAGGTTCCTGGGTGAGGGAGTGGGTGGGGGATGGGCTAATAAAGAGGCATCAAAATAATTCAACTTTTCATTACCATTGTTCAGGCCACACAGACCTCTCACTTGGGTTCCCTCATCTGGCCTCAGAAAACAAGCAAGACCATGTCCTGCTAATCCTTGGATGGGATGATTAATAATAATAATATTGCATCCAGTTTTGGTCACCACACTACAAAAAAGATGTTGAGACTCTAGAAAAAGTGCAGAGAAGAGCAACCAGGATGATTAGGGGTCTGGAGGCTAAAACATACGATGAACGATTGCAGGAACTGGGCATGGCTAGTCTAGTGAAGGGAAGGACCAGGGGAGACATGCTAACTCTGCTCCAATATTTGAAGGGCTGCCACAGAGAGGAAGGGGGCCAAAGTACCTGAAGGCCAGACAAGGAATAATGGATGGAAACTGATCAAGGAGAGATTCAATCTAGAAGGAAGGAGGAATTTCCTGACAGTGAGAGCAATCAACCAATGGAACAGAAATTGTCTTCAGAAATTGTGGGAACTTCATCACTGGAGGCTTTCAAGAAGGGATTGGACTGCCATTTGTCAGAAATGGTGTAGGGTCTCCCGCTTGGGTGGGGGGGTTGGACTAGATCACCTACAAGGTCTCTTCCAACTCTGTTAATCAAAAAAAAAAAATAATGATGTGTCATCAAGCTATTGCCGACTCGTAGCAGTCATGTAGATAGCAATAGCAGTAGCACTTATATAGAATAGAATAGAATAGAATAGAATAGAATAGAATAGAATAGAATAGAATAGAATAGAATAGAATAGAATTCTTTATTGGCCAAGTGTGATTGGACACACAAGGAATTGGTCTTGGTGCATACGCTTTCGGAGTACATAAAAGAAAAGATACATTCGTCAAGAATATACAGGTAGTCCTCGACAATTGAACCCAAAATTTCTGCTGTTAAGTAAGACATTTGTTAACTGAGTTTTGCCCCATTTTACGACCTTCCTTGCCACAGCTGTTAAGTGAATCCCTGCATTCGATAAATTAGTAACCCGGTTGTTAAGCGAATCCAGCTTCCCCATTGACTTGGCTTATGAGAAGGTCGCAAAAGATGATCACATGGCTTTGGGACACAGCAGCAGTCATAAGTATGAACCAGTTGCCAAGTGTCCGAATTTTGCTCATGTGACCATGGGAATGCTGCAAAGGTTGTAATAAGAGCCGAGGTGGCGCAGTGGTTAGAGTGCAGTACTGCAGCTACTTCAGCTGACTGCTAGTTCAGCAGATCAGCGGATCAAATCTCACCGGCTCAAGGTTGACTCAGCCTTCCATTCTTCCGAGGTGAGTAAAATGAGGACCCAGATTGTTGGGGGCAATATGCTATTTAGTATACTGTCTTTGGTGTAAGCTGCCCAGAGTCCTCGGAGAGTGGGCGGCATAGAAATATGACTAATAAATAAAATAAATAAATAAGTGTGAAAATGCTTAACACATTGTAAGCCGCCCTGAGTCTCCGGAGAAGGGCGGCATATAAATCAAATAAAAAACAAACAAACAAACAAACAAAAAAAACGGTCGTAAGTCACTTTTTTCAGTGCTGTTGTGATTTTAAATGGTAACTAAATAAACTATTGTAAATTGAGCACTCCCTGTATTAAAACTTTCTCCAGGGAGCTGGATCTTCGCACAATGTGTCCAAAATAGGACAATTTGAGCTTGATCATCTGTATCCGGAGGGAGAATTCTAGGCTGATTAAGATCCATGGGTATGTTTTCTTGTTGTCCATGGTATTCGCAGGAATCTTCTCCAACACCAAACTACAAAAACATCCATACGCTTCCTATTGAGAGACCACCAAGAAATCTCAGGTCTGTAAGCTGGGCCTGGAAATTGAAAAAAACATCCAGTGAGAAGGTAAGACCATCCATATGTGCCTTGCATGGAGAGGTTCTGAAAACACCAGGAGTCCATCTGGACAGTGACTTTACCTTACACAAAACAATTACAAAGAGGAACTTATTATTATCAAGCCTCTACCTTCCAGGATGTATGTAGCAAAACCTCTGACTCAATACAGGGAGTCCTTGACTTACGACCACAATTAAGTGCCAAATTCCGGTTCTTAAGTGAAAAATTAAGTGAATATCGCCCAATTTTACAACCTTTCTTGCCACAGTGGTTAAGTGAATCACCACAGTTGTTAAGTTAGAATAGAATAGAATTTTTTATTGGCCAAGTGTGATTGGACACACAAAGAATTTGTCTTGGTGCATATGCTCTCGGTGTACATAAAAGAAAAGATACATTCATCAAGAATCATAAGGTACAACACTTAATGATAGTCATAGGGTACAAATAAGCAATCAGGAAACAATATCAATATAAATTGTAAGGATACAAACTACAAAGCTACAGTCATACAGTCATAAGTGGGAAGAGATGGGTGATAGGAACGATGAGAAGATTAATAGTAATGCAGACTAGTAAATAGTTGAGGGAATTATTTGTTTAGCAGAGTGATGGTGTTGGGGGAAAAACTGTCCTTGTCTCTAGTTGTTTTGGTGTGCAGTGCTCTATAGCGTCGTTTTGAGGGTAGGCGTTGAAACAATTTATGTCCAGGATGTGAGGGATCTGTAAATATTTTCACAGCCCTCTTTTTGACTCGTGCAGTATACAGGTCCTCAATGGAAGGCAGGTTGGTAGCCATTGTTTTTTCTGCAGTTCTAATTATCCTCTGAAGTCTGTGTCTGTCTTGTTGAGTTGCAGAACCAAACCAGACAGTTATGGAGGTGCAGATGACAGACTCAATAATTCCTCTGTAGAACTGGATCAACAGCTCCTTGGGCAGTTTGAGCTTTCTGAGTTGGCGCAGAAAGAACATTCTTTGTTGTGCTTTTTTTGATGACGTTTTTGATGTTAGCTGTCCATTTTAGATCTTGCGATACGGTAGAATTGGGGATGCTGCAACAGTTGTAAGTATGAAAAATGGTCGTCACTTTTTTTAGCGCTGTCCTAACTTTGAATGGTCACTAAATGAACTGTTGTAGGTCAAGGACTATTTGTACATCGTCTCTGACCAGAGGTGGATTTCAGCAGGTTCTGACCAGTTCTGGAGAACTGATAGGGGAAATTTTGAGTAGTTTGGAGAACCGGTAGTAAAAATTCTGTCTGGCCCCGCCCCCATCTATTCTTTGCCTGCCACGTCCCAGCTGATCGGGAGGAAATGGGGATTTTGCAGTAACCTCCTCCTGTCACGCCCACCAAGTCATGCCACGCCCACCAAACCACACCCACAGAACTGGTAGTAAACCCACCACTGTCTCTGACCACATCTGTCAGCTTCATTTCAATTTCAACTGCCTAGGAAGGAACTTCTCCTTAAGTTACACCATGTTTTCTTTCTTTCTTTTTTTCTAAAAAAAACATTCTGGAACCAGGAAGCAGCTGGTTAGGCATGTTGACATACACAGGTGCAAGTGTTATTATTATGTTGCAGTTGTCCGTGTGTGTGTGTGTGTGTGTGTGTGTGTGTGTGTGTGTGTGTTTGTATCTGTAAATACATGTGTGGTGGAAATTCTTTGGTATGATTAAGTGGCACTCATTCCCAAGTAGATAGGCTGCTCTTAGCAATACATACATGCAGGAGACGGTGGTATAAAATTAAGTGTAAAACCATCTGGCTGTGACCTTGTACATTTGTGTGCAGTGTTGGCTGTTACAGGGAAAGCGGAGACGAACCTCTAATGGGTTTTCCAAGCTGACTCAGAAGAGCAATCAATATCCTTGCCAAAGAAACCGTCTTAACCATGAATTTTTGAAATCCATCTTTATGCCACCAAAACAGCTGTTACGAGAAGGTGTGTTCTTCTTTTGTGGCTACCCTTTCATGCTGACGTGGAAGCGATCTGGGTAAATGAATGAATTCTTGGGAAACTCCCGTTTTGAATCCTGAAAAGAAGCCCAGCTTTAGAAAATTTGAGACAAATCGTCTGGAATTAGCAAACTGATGCAATGGGGTGGGGATTTTTTGGACAAATAATATTATAGGACAAATCTATGCACAGTTGCTCTCTTCTTTACATTCATTTAAAAAGAAATATTATGATAGTGTGAGCCATAATTTACCAATAAAGATTACCCAATATATATATTTTTTTTTTGAGTGACCAGGCAATGAACACGTAACAAAATAAATAGACAATGAAGATATTCAGAGATCTTTCCCCCCATAATGTGGCTTTCTCATACACCTTCCCAGAAACATTGGCACACACAAAACTGAAATACATGATGGTGCTAACCTGGCATATTGTTATGTTGGAAGAAATATCCTTTTGGGTTCTGTTCCAAGTGGGGGAAAAGACACTGGAAAGATGGAGACTGTTTGGAAAGATGGTTTAATGGTGGACAGGAACACATGGCTTGAGTTCCTGAGTAGGAAAGGGCAGAGATGCTGAGAGTGCCTTGGTTTTATGCCCTCTCTTGGGCTTTGAATTTGAGCTTGTATTCTGATTGGTTGTCAGACTTCCATGGGGCCATGCAGGGGCAACTCTGTAGTCTGTCCTGAGTACCAAGCTTGGTTGAGCCTTGCTGGGTGATGATGTAATCTCCCCAGGTGCCATGTGGTGAGTTCTGTTGCTAGATGGGTAGAGGGCTAATCCTATCTTCCTTAGATCTTGGGTGAGGGCATTTGCCTATGAATAGACATAGCTATCTCTTTATCTCTTAAGTGCGGGACATTTGCTGTGGGCTATTGAGAGTGTGGGGGCTATTAAGAGTGAGTCTGTTTCTTGCCTAAAAACATGTTTCTCCATTTCTCAACCAGGGAAATATAATATTCTGCCTTTTTAATATTTCCTAGAATATTTCATTTTCCTAGGAGAGGGTGGGTGCTAATTTCCAACAGTTTTTTTAAAAAAAGCAAGGAACAACCATGATTGCATTCAAGTTTCTACTCCTAAGGATGCAAATATATACCTGAAGCACAACTGGATGATCTTCTTTTCATGTAACTCCTTCCACCTCTTGTTTACTCAGGACCATCAAAATAATGGATTATAATTATGATTTTTGCAACAAAAGTTCTCATAGCACTTTGCATTCAGCATCTAGTGCAGTTGACATCCAGGAGAGCCTCAAATATGTTCTCATGAAAAAAGAATTATGGAAGAAAGAGACAGAGAACTTGGGTCACTCCCATATCCAAATAAGGTAAAGGTAAAGGTTCCCCCGCATATGCGTGCTAGTCGTTCCCAACTCTAGGGGGCGGTGCTCATCTCCGTTTATAAGCCAAAGAGCCAGCGCTGTCCGAAGACATCTCCATGGTCATGTGGCTGGCATGACTCAATGCCAAAGGTGCACGGAGCACTGTTACCTTTCCACTAAAGTGGTCCCTATTTTTCTACTTGCATTTTTTATGTGCTTTCGAACTGCAAGGTTGGCAGAAGCTGGGACAAGTAACGGGAGCTCACTCTGTTATGTGGCACTAGGGATTCGAACCGCTGAACTGCCGACCTTCTGATCGACAAGCTCAGCGTCTTAGCCACTGAGCCACCGCGTCCCTTCATATCCAAATACAGCTGCTGAATACTCTTGATCGTTCTTGATGTTCTGGTAGATTGCCCAAGTAAAGGATGTTTTAAGAGCCATCAATATTACAACCACTTAAATCCTAAAATCTTTAGATGCTTAGACATGTCTAGGAGCAACCTGATCCCAAGAGATCTTGTATTAGACATTGTAAGGAACTTCCATTTTCCAGGTGTGATGATCCCAGGATCAACAGCTCTATATCACTTAATCCCCAGTTCTTTTCACCTCGTCCTGTATATTTCTGTGCAATCTGTTCATCATTCCATCTTTTTTTCATTCTCTCTCCTACAAACATGTAAGATTTTCATCTTCATTCCCAGGATATCGGTAAGCTGAATTCCTTCAGTCTAAATTAATCATAAACAATCAACTTCGTTGGGATATAAGAAAACTAAGGAAAGATAGGAGATGTCTGAACACAGGTAATTCTCAATTTATGATCATTGTTTTAATGGCTGTGCGAAGTTATGATGATATACAGTACTTATGACTGTTGTTGCATCCCCACAGTTAGGTGATTTGGATTTGGATGGTGGGCAACCAGCATGTATTTAAAATGATTGCAGCATCCCAATGTCATGTGATTGCCATATGTGACTTTCCCTGGCGGCTTCTGAGAACCAAAGTCAATGGGAGAAGTTAGATTTGTTTAAGGACTGTGTGATTCATTTGATGACCATGCCAAAAAAGGTTGTAAAATCAGGCACAACTCAGTTAGTTGATCAAATTGCTTAGCAATAAAAGTTTTGGTCCCTATTGGAGTCATAGGGCATAACTGTATAAGTCTAAGTGTTATTGCTATTGCTAAATCCTAAATTCTAGGAGCAACCTGATTCCAAGAGATCCCTCTTCTTGTACATAGCAAATTCCTGCAACCGTTCTTCATATGCTTTAGCCTCCAGTCCCCTAATCATCTTTGTTGCTCTTCTCTGCGTTTGTTGTGGTCCACCAGCAGCCTGCGGAGCTGGCAGCAGATTCAAACACTGAGGAGGCTGGGGAGGACCATGGGCCAGTCCTGGAGTCTGGGAAAGGCCTGGACAAGGGCTCTGCATCGGAGGCAAAGATGGGGCCAGAGCAGGGGTGAAATGCTCCTGGTTCAGACTGGATCGCCCGATCTGGTTGCGATGGCGGAGAACCGGTAGCAAAAATCCCTGCGGGCCCCGCCCCCATGCCCAGCTGAGCCATGTGATCATCAGAGGCTTTTTTTTTTACTTTTAAAAGCATTTTTTCTACAACCTCTTTGGCGAAAAAATGCTTTTAAAAGTAAAAAAAAGAAGCCTCTGATGATCGCGTGGCTCAGCTGGGATCATCAGAGGCTTTTAAAGGCATTTTTTTCTACAACCTCTTCTAGAGGTTGCAGAAAAAAATGCCTTTAAAAGCCTCTGGCAATCCCATTTGAGTTGCCTGATCATCAGAGGCTTCTAAAAGCATTTTTTTCTGCAACCTCTTAAGGTTGTAGAAAAAATGCTTTTAAAAGTAAAAAAAAAAGTTGGCCACACCCACCCAGTCACATTAACCCCCCCCAAGCCACACCCACAGAACCGGTAGTAACAAATTTTACATTTCACCACTGGGCCAGGGCCATCTGGGAATGATGCACGGACTCCAGAGCCTCCAGAGTCCGACATCAGAGAGGCAGAGGAACAGGAGGAGCCTGTTCCTAGTGCACGCATGCAGAGTTGCCAGAAGGCAAGAGCAGCTAAAGCAAAAAGGACGACTCGGGAGTAAGGCCAGGAGATGATTGGCCCCTCCCATAAGGTTTAAAAGAGCAGCAAAGGATCTTGGGTTCTTTGTAGGAAAGCAAGGTTGCTAAATCTGTTTCCAGTCTCTTGTTTCTGAACTTCATGGCGCTTTGCCAAGAAAGACCTTTGGCAGCATGCCAAAGAAGATAAAGGTTTGTGTTAAGGCCCAAGGACTTTTTCTGAAGGATTTGTTTTGGAATTAACTTGGACTACGCTGGGAATGAAGTAATTCTCAGCTGTTATAATAAAATAGGTTTGTTTGAGACGAATTGTGTCTTGTAATGACTAAGTGAGCCTAGGTCACAACAGTGTTTTTTATAGAGTCTCAACATCTTTTTTATATCAACAAAAACTGGATTTACTATTCCAAGTGTGGTCTTATCAAGGCATTATAAAGTGGAACTAACATTTCACAAGATCCTGAAGTATTAGTTACAGTATTTGACCCTTCTGACCTTCTCCTGCAAACACCTCTGTCAGGAAAGCTAAAACTCTGATTGGGATCAGTGAAGGATGCTGAGAACCACAGAGGCCTTCTTTCAATGTCTTCAAAAGAAATGGAAAAAAAAAATGTGTATCCCACAACTTGAAGAAAACACCAAAATATAACAAGTACAGAAATCAAGAGAAGGCAGAGCTACTCAACTCCTTTGCGGTTTAGCCTTCATGGCAAAGTACACCGAGAGTCGAGACCTTGATTCAGAGGGGACCTTGATGCAAGTGACTCTGCAGATATTCAGCCAAATTTCAGTAGCAATTTCTTCTCATTTGCGTCATGATTTGCATAATATGCATGCCATTATGCAAATGGCATCCTCTTGCCATCCGATTCATGATATGTGTCTAACGTTGCATAAATCATCTACTTTGACGCGAATGCTGCCATTTGGGGTGATGTTTTGCCTACAAAGGATGTAATTGCCATAGTAATGTACTTTATATTTCACGGACATTTGTGAATAAGGACACTTCCTCCGTCAATGAATCTGTTAAAACAAGGTTGCTCTTCACCAGGAAATTGTGAAGAAGCGGAATTGAACATGAAGACTGACAGAAATGTCACCAGGAAATATCTATTTTCTTTACTTTATATGTTTATTGCCAAATAAATGACATTATGTTGTAGTCAGAAAGCTTTGTGGTAGCCTAGCTGAATCTTTATCTTTGATAACTTCCAGGAAAACTTGTAAAGTTTCCATTCATTGTAGAGCTATAGAGCAGTTCAGCTGTCTGGTATTGATGCCCGGGTATATATTAAAAAGAGATGAGTGGGCAAGCCCTTTGAAACCAGTGTGGTAATAATTTTATATTACCTGAAATTATGTAATTTAATAATCTATACCAGGGGTCAGCAACCTGTGGCTCTGGAGCCACATGTGGCCCTTTCACCCCTCTGCTGCGGCTCCCCGTCACTCAAAATATGCGTCACAATCACCAATGTGCGACACCCACCGGCACATGCTTTATTGAGCTTTTCAACCCCCGATAGGTGAACCATGGATAAATCCAAGAAAAGAAAAGTTTCAAAAGAAAACAAAACATTTAATTCAACTACATATGCTAGTTTTGTGGCCACTCAAGAAATTGTCAGGCACAGGAAGGGTTTTGTGGCTCCTGGTGTTTTCTTTTCTGTGGGAAACGGTCCAAATGGTTCTTTGTTTAAGGTTGCAGTCCCCTGATCAGGGGTGGATTCTACTTACCTTTACTACCGGTTCGCAACGGGATCGTGCATGCACAGATTGCCGATGACAACATGCAGGGCAGTGGGTGGGGCCTCCCGCCGGTTTTACTACCGATTCTTGCGAACCAGTCTGAACCGGGGGCAACCCACCACTGCCCCTGATCTATACACTATTAAATCTTCCCTGTCTGTTTGACTGTTTGTAACTTTCAATTAGCTGAAGCGGTGCATCATAAAGCAATAATTTGTGAATCAAGGCATCTCGATTGTGTACAAAACCCAGGGCCTATGACTCCTGTGGAATTGAAATTTCAAGGATTTTCAGACCAATTGTGTTTGGAAACTTGTGGCCGCTTCAGCCACAGTCATATGGTTGTGGTTTCCAACACACCCTGCCAGCTTCCCACAAGCAACGTCAATGGGAAAGCTGGCAGGAAGTCGGAAGTCACCTCTGCTCCCACTGATTTTTTTGGCCACTCGTGATCATTCCTTTTCACTGTTTAGATAAGGAAATATCGGTGAAAGGATAACCCAGTGTGCGATAGTGGTGAATAACTGTAGCTTGGGTGTAGGATGAGGGTGCAGATTCTTTCTCCAAGCTTGTGGGTTGGTTTCCAAATGTTTTCTTGCCAGGCTAAGTGACATTTTTAGCGAAGTTTAGGGGATGTCAATGTTGATGTTCTGCTTATAAGGGCTTTGTGTGGTCAGTAGCTCTTGTGATGATGAGGTCATGTCAGGTGAGGGTCACATCAGGTCAGGGACTTGCGATAGGTCAGGTGGGGGTTGTGTCAAATGAGGGTCTTACGATGGATCTTGTGGTGGGGAAGTCACATTGATTTGAATTCTGAGGGGTTCGTAGGCTGGTTGTAGGTCGATGCGTCTGTTGATGGAATTGCTTGTATGTCGTGGCCCATCTAGTAGTACATAATATTATATATTACGTGTTGAGTAGGGAATCCTGGGAGTTGAAGTCCACACATCTTAAAGTTGCTGAAATTGAGAAACATTAGTCTAAATCAGGGGTGTCAAATTTCTCAATACACCAGGCCCACCGGATGCGTCACGTGCTGGCTCCGCCCCCGCCCAGTTTAGCAAAGGGGAAAAAAGTCCTGATATGTCACATGACACTGCCGTGATGACTCGAGTTTAACACCCCTAGTCTAAATAATTAAGAGCCATGCCTCACTCATGAACGTAGACTGAGAATTTCTGCAGCGTATTCTGAGTTAGTATAAACTATAGACCCACTGTGATTAATCTCTGTGACTCTTTTCCTATTCTCCCCCCATTTCTGGACACCAAAAGAACTTCAACCAATTTTAAGATGGCCACAACAGAGACTCTTCATAGTATCACAGGTATAGATTTGGGGAAACTACACTTTTGGGAACAACACATGTGGCAAGTAGACATCAACTTGAGTGGTGGTCTTTGAGATAGGTTGTTTGCTTGCAGATGTCTCATGACCTAACTAGGTAACATCATCAATGCTATGGAGAAGTGGTCTCCAGTTGTTGGACACATGGCAGAAGAAGACAAGAAAATGGCATTGAGATGAAAAATCCTGCAGGAAGACAGCAGTGGGTCTCCAGATAAGATTGGGATATTTCTCCTAGTATATTCCAATCTTTTAAAATTGTCAACGATGGTGGAGAACATTCTGAAGGGCTCATTTAACCTTTCATCTATGTTGTATGATGGGCAACCGTTCTGTGATCCTCAGGCCTTCCATGGCAGCCAAGGATGAGCAAGTCATCAAGCCTACTGACCAAATCACTGTTTTAAGGCCTTTCAAAAAAGCAACAGTGTCAGGGCCAACTGTACCTTTTTATATTACTGCCATTATTTTTAAATTTGTGACTGGACATAATGTCTTGGAAATATTTATTTTTATGACAGAATGAAGCAGGCATGTTGGGTGATGTGGGGGCGGTGTGTGTGTGAGGCGCTTGTGCCCACATTGGGAATTTTTTAAAACAGGTTATGGGGCTTTCCCAGACGGCAAGTGGATTTGTATTTCCAGCTTCTTCTTCATGAAAATTCATGTCCCAATATTTTCCTGACTTGTTCTCTTTATTTTGGGGTGAGGAATTTCCACGTTTTAGTGCTGTCCAGCATGTAGGCACCATCCTAAATAGACAGCAATTTTCTTTATCTGTTCAAACATTTCATGGCTCCTCATCGGTTTGCAGAATGAGTCAAGTGGCCAAAAAAACAAGAGTGAAATTATACCATTTCCAGCTTCTATTAAAAAACGGACACATTTTCATACATTCATTGGACATACATATTTGTGTGTCCATGTATGTATATATGTATATTGTGTGTCCATGTATGTGTATGTATATATACCATGTTTCCCCAAAAATAAAACACTGTCTTATATTTTTTTGAACCCCAAAATAAATGCTTGGCTTTATTTTCGAGGATGTCTTATTATTTTGGGGTGCGTGGAGCAAGACTGGGCTCCTCTTGCTATTTTACTTGATTTCCAGCTCTGTCTCCCTAACCCTAACCAGAAGAAATGGTGGGGACCGGCTGTGCATACAGTTAAATATTTTCAGGGAAGGCTTATTTTTGGGGTGGGTGGGTGTTATTTTAGCACATGCGTTCAGAAGCCCAATTGGGCTTATTATCAGGGGATGTCTTATTTTAGGGAAAGCAAGGTATATACATACATACAGATTATATATATATATATATATATATATATATATATATATATATATATATATATATATATATATATATATATATTTGTTTTCTCAGGTTTTCGCGGGTGTTTGTATGTAGGTCTTTGGTTATTCGGGTCTTCTCCCACGTAAAATTGGAAGTGTCTTGGCGACGTTTCGACGAAGTCTCATTCGTCATCTTCAGGCTGGTGTTCTCGGCTTCGTGCTTCCAGGAGCAATGTGAGATCGCAGCTGTCTCTTCCTTTTAACTGCTAGTGGGGGTGTGAGCTGAACACACCCCCAGCCAATCAGAGCACAACCAACCCCCCATCCAATCAGAGCACAGCCGAGCCCCTAACCAATCAGAACACACCTCCACCCAATCAGAACACAGCCAAGTTCCCACCCAATCAGCTCACACCCCCACTAGCAGTTAAAAGGAAGAGACAGCTGCGATCTCACATTGCTCCTGGAAGCACGAAGCCGAGAACACCAGCCTGAAGATGACGAATGAGACTTCGTCGAAACGTCGCCAAGACACTTCCAATTTTACGTGGGAGAAGACCCGAATAACCAAAGACCTACATATATATATATATATATATATATATATATATATATATATATATATATGTATAGTGTTAAATTTATATTTACTGACAAAGAAATAAAGGGAGACTAGTATAGATCTATTTCAAGCTATTTAGCTCTCATCAGCTTGAAATAGATCTATACTAGTCTCCCTTTATTTCTTTGTCAGTAAATATAAATTTAATATAAAATAGTTTGTCGTGAAAGCAACTGCCTGAGGGCTCCTGGATTGGGGCTGGAAGGCGAATGGGGCAGCCTTTCAAACCAGTATCCTCTATATTGATTGGCTCTCTGTTCCAATAATCCTTAACCAACTTGGCTGTTGCCATTGTCATTGAGTTATCCATCATGAGCCCGATGATTCTTTTCCCAATCAGTCACTGCTTATTGTGATCACATTAACATGTGGAGTTAGGGAATTTGTACCACTGAAGAGGAGGAAAGAGAAGCAGAGCGTCCTGCCGGCCCGAGAACCCTGCAGAATGGGACGTTTCTTGCCGTTGCAGTACATCTTGAGTACAGATAGTCCTTGACTTACAACCATTCGTTTAGTGACCATTTGAAGTTACAACAGCACTGAAAAAGGTGACTTATGATTTACACTTACAGCAATTGCACCATCAAAATTTGGGTACTTGGCAACTGGCATGTTTATATTTACATTTTATGTTTATATCTAGGACAGTTGCTCCATCCCGGGGTTGTGTAATTTTGTAATCTTTTGTAATCTTCCCAGCCCGCATCTGACCAGCAAAGACAATGGGGAAGTTAGATTTGCTTAACGACGGCATGATTCATTGAACAACCACAGTCATTCGCTTAACAACTGGCAAGAAAGATCAGAAAAGGAGGCACAGCTCACTTAAGAACTGTCTTGCTTAGCAACAGAAACTTTGGGCTCCATTGTGGTTGTAAGTTGAGAACTATCTGTATTACTGTTCACTACTCATAAAGGTAAAGGTTCCCCTCGCACATATGTGCTAGTCGTTCCTGACTCTAGGGGGCGGTGCTCATCTCTGTTTCAAAGCCGAAGAGCCAGTGCTGTCCGAAGATATCTCTGTGGTCATTTGGTTGGCATGACTGAACGCCAAAGGCGCACGGAACGCTGTTCCCTTCCCACCAAAGGTGGTCCCTATTTTTCTACTTGCATTTTTTACGTGTTTTCGAACTGCTAAGTTGGCAGAAGCTGGGACAAGTAACGGGAGCTCACCCTGTTACACAGCACTAAGGATTCGAACCGCTGAACTGCCGACCTTTCGATTGACAAGCTTAGCATCTTAGCCACTGAGCCACCACATCCCCCTTCACTACTCATACATATAGATACATTCTCAAGTTGGATAAAAATAGAAGAAAAGGAAGTAGTGATGAGGGGGACAGGTCAAAAAAGCTGCTTGTACTACTAACAGCAGAGACAGCCAGCCAGAAAGTCTCGGCTTGAGAGGAACAAATTGGAAAGCTTGTGCTCCTGAAGAAACACTTAACTTTGACCCAGACTGAGTTTGAGACTCAGTCATGTGGAACAACCTTCCTCTTTATGTCACTTTTTTTTAAAAAAAAAAAGATAAAAATATGCGTTTAGCAAGAGCATGGAGGGGTTTTTTGGTTAGATAAAAGGATCTGAGGAAACAGAGACAACGTCCTGCAAAAGAGAAGTGAATCCATGAACAACAATTGCATCCTGTTGAGAACTCTGCTCTATTTTTAAAGTCTGTTCCTGAGGTGCCAGCCCTGTCTGCAAGGAGAACTGAAGAAGCTTCTTGGATGAGGAGTGAAACATCTTCAAGGAAAAACAAAGTCCAGGTTGCCTTTTGAAAAAAAGCACCTTCGGGACAACCGTGACTTGGAAGACTGAGAATATCCAGAGACCGTTTAATATTTAGTGACCGTTCAAAGTTACAATGGCACTGAATAAAGTGACGTACAATTGTTTTTCACACTTACGACCAGGGGTGGGCTTCAAAAATTTTAGCAAGGGGTTCTCTACCTGGTTGCTGGGTGGGTGTGGCCATGGTGGGTGTGGCCTAGTTGGCCTCCTGCACCATGGTGATGGTGGGGTTTTTTGCCCTCCCCAGGCTCTGGAGGTTTTCCTCAAGCCTCCTGGAGGGCCAAAATGGCCTCCCGAGGCTCTGGACGTTCATTTCCTGCCTTCCCGAACTTCTGGTAGGCCCGTTTTTTGCCTTCCTCGAGCCTCCGTGCGCGCCCTGCACTTACCAGCATCCAAAACGGGCCGCATGGGGACTCCTGGGAGGGGGATGGAGGGTGGGCGGAGCCAACCAGGAGTGGGATTTGGGGGTTCTCCAAACTGCACAGAATCTTAGCTAGAGGTTCTCCCCTGTGAACCCCCAGCAGCCCACCCCTGCTTACCACCATTGCAGCATCTCTCTCAGCACACGATGAAAATTCAGATGCTTGGCAATTGATTTATGTTTATGACGGTTGCAGCGTCCTGGGGTCATGTGATCATTTTTTCTTCGATAAGCAAAATCAATGGGGAAGCCAGATTCACTTATTTTATTTTATTATGGGACTTATATGCCGCCCTTTCTCCATAAGGACTCAGGACGGTTCACAGCAATAAACAACAACAAGTCCAATTAAAATTGAACAATAAAAACTAAAATTCCCATTAAAACCCCATTCAGTCCAGGCCAGCTTGGCGAAACAGCCATGTTTTAAGGTCACGGCGAAAGGAGCGAAGGTCGGGGGCCACTTAACAATCATGTTACTAACTTCACAACTGCAGTTGTGGCCGTTGAGAGCT
Source organism: Arizona elegans (assembly GCA_022577455.1). NCBI lineage: Eukaryota > Metazoa > Chordata > Lepidosauria > Squamata > Colubridae > Arizona > Arizona elegans. Next base: position 8,720,148 of record JAKOOJ010000017.1, read on the forward strand.
GAAGAAGCTTCTTGGATGAGAAGCGAAACGTCTTCAAAGAAAAACCAGAAAGTTCCAGTTGCCTCTTGAAAAAAGCACCTTTGGGACAACCATGACCTGGATGACTGAGAAGCTCCAGAGAAAAGGAGACAAGAAGGGCAGAAGATTCTGGTTTCAATCCCAAACAACTTCAAGAAGTGTTAAAGAAGACCCTGTTGGAGGGGGGGGAAACATCATTCAGCCTGTCTCATGCCTGCTCTGGACAGATTTGGGGCTTACTAGTTTCTTTTTTTTCCCACTCCACCCCAAGATTTATATGGTGAGGCAAGAGGCAAAACAGTACCCATGAGGAATGAAGTAACATTGAGAAATCGGCACTTTGCACACATAAATCTATCCCAGTTTTGACTAGCAGTTTGCTTGGTTTTAGCAGTTTAAATCACAACCACAATCCGGCTATTAAACCAAAGTGGAAATCTTTATGGATCAGAGATTTGTCCCTCATCGTCCAAACGATCCTACATATTTCTTGTACTCTTGGCTGGTAAGTGCAACATTATTCCAAGTAGAATAATAATTTACAGACTTTCTTCAACTCACAACCACAAATGGGGCCAGAATATCTGTTCCTAAGCCAGGTGGTTGTTCAGTGAGTTGCACCTGATTTTACCAGTTGTTGTTGGTTTTTTTTTGCTAAGTTGTTAAGCAAATCACTGCAGTTGTTAAGTGAATTATGTGGTTGTTAAGTGAATATGGCTTCCCCCATCGACTTTGATTGTTGAAAGCTGGCTGGAAAGTCATAAACGACAATCCAGTGACCCCCTAGGACAGTGATGACTAACCTTTTTGCCATCGTGTGCCAAAGGCGGGGGACCATGGGGGGGGTTCGCGTGTGCGCGTGCCCACATCCATAATTGTATGTGCCCCACCCCCCATGCATATGCATGTGACCCCCCCCATGGTCCCCCCGTTTTTGGCATGCGATGGCACGTAGGCCCGGTAGGCCTGTTTTTTGCTCTCCCCAGGCTCCAGAGCCTTTCTAGGAGCCAGGGGAGGGCGAAAATGGCCTTTCCCACCCACCCACCCTGGCGACCCTCTGCAGCACCGAAAAAGCCTGTTTCTCTACTTCTGATGGGCCCAGAAGACCTGAAAATCAGCTGGCGGAGCTGAGTTTGTGTGGCCACCAATATGGCTCCGCGTGCCATCTGTGGCACATGGGCCATAGGTTTGCCATCACCGCCCTAGGACATTGCAACTGTTGAAAACACATGCTGGTTGGCAGGCACCCAAATTCTGATCACGTGACTATGAGGATGCTATGACAGTTGTAAGTGTGAGAACCAGTTTACGTCACTTTTTTCAGTGCTGTTAAAACTTTACGCAATAGGACTAGCACTTAGACTTATATACCGCTTCACAGTGCTTTACACCTCTCTCTAATTTATTTATTTATTGTTTATTTGTTTATTTGTCAAGCATATATAAGATAACAGATAAAAGTATAAACATGATTTTGAATACATGAAAAGGATACGAGTAAAAAGGGATAGTAGGACAGGGACGGTAGGCACGCTGGTGCGCTTATGCACGCCCCCTTTACAGATCTCTTAGGAATGGGGTGAGGTCCACAGTAGACAGTTGAAGGGAAACAATAATAAGGATATAATAAATAATACTAGGATATGATATACTGGTATACTAGATTCTGTAACCATTAGGTTCTTGTAATACACATATGCCTTTGTATTTGTATCACATATATTATGCCTTTATATTTGTATCTCCTGTACCAAACATATTCTATTATTAGGCCTGTAATGTATCTGGTATTTGTCAAACATACGTCCCTACCATTTGACCTGAACCCATATCAATCTTCTCCCTGTTTTTTTCTTGTGCCATCTAAGAGCATGGTACATATCTCCAAGGCATAATTTACACCTCAGTCTTAATTTATGTTGATCTGGATAGACTCCTACTTTCCAGGACCAGGGGGCCTAAGTGGCCAATTGAGTCAACAAAGAAATGCTCAAGATGACTAATTGGGAAGTTTCTATTCCCCCTTGCAGGGCAACAAGGAATGCACGGGCCTGGATTGGGAGGCCAGAGTTGGGTACTACCTGACGTCTCTGAGGGTATAAAAGGACGCCATACCTTCCCCAAGGTGTGGCTATCTCCTCGCATGCATTGTATCTGTATGTTCTGGATATAGTTCCACCCAGTATTTTGTTTTTGGCCATAAATAAAATCTGTTTTTTTTTTGCAAGCCTCGTCTTGAGTCTCTCTCTTTGGCATTCTGGTGACTCAAGTGTATTTTGGGACCTTACACAGTCTAAGGTCGTGATGGTGAACCTATGGCATGCGTGCCAGTGGTGGCACACAGAGCCCTCTCTGTGGACACACACACCGTCGCCAGCTGCTCTTCTGGTTTATGAAAAATGGCCTGAAAACGGCCGGAAAATAGCCACAAAAACGCTGGAAAACGTCCCGAAAAAAGCCCCCAAATGGCCTGAAAACACCTCAAAAAACAGCAAAAAAAGAAAAAAAGAAAAGAAAAAAAAGAAAAAAAAGAAACAGGCCATTTTTGGGGCCAAAAGCAGCCCGTAAAATGGCCTGAAAATGGCCCAGAAAACGGCCAAAAAAACAGTGTGGGTGTATGCCAGCCAGCTGGTCTTCAGGTTTCTGGCGCTCTGGCCAGAACACATGTGTTCCGGTTTGGGCACATAGTGCCGAAAAGGTTCACTACCACTGGTCTAAGGTTAAAGTTTTGGGGTTTTGGGGAAGAAACCACAGAGTCAGGTAGTGCATTCCAGGCATTGACCACTCTGTTGCTGAAGTCATATTTTCTGCAATTGAGTTTGGAGCCGTTTACCTTGAGTTTGTATCTATTGTGTGCTCGTGTATTGTTGTGGTTGAAGCTGAAGTACTCATTGACAGGTAGGACATTGTGGCAGATAATTTTATGTACTACACTTAGGTCAGACCGGAGGCAGTGTAGTTCTAAGTTGTCAAGCCCAAAATTTCAAGTCTGGTGGCATAGGGTATTTTGTTACGAGCAGAGGAGTGGAGGACTCTTCTTGTGAAATATCTCTGGACTCTCTCAATTGTATTAATGTCCAATATGCAGTGCAGGTTCCAGACAGATGAGCTGTATTCGAGAATTGGTCTAGCAAATGTTTTGTATGCTCTAGTTAGTAGTACAATATTATCAGAGAAGAAGCTACGCAAGATTAGGTTAACAACTCTTAATGCCTTTTTGGCAATGATGTTACAGTGGGCTCTGGCACTTAGATCTAAATCTAAGCGGTTTACAGAGTCAGCATATTTGCCCCCAACAACTTGTATTATTTATTTACTGGTATTTATTACATTTGTAGCGCCATCCATCTTAAATCAAACTCTAAGAGGCTTCTAAATAACCAGTGTTACCAGTTTTGTATACCAAGTAACCAGTAAAACAGTTTAACCAAATAACCAGATAACCAGAATATCAAATAACCAGTAATTACATCCATTCATTGCATTCAGCTCAGCATAATTAGGCTTTGAATAGGAGACCACTAAGAAATCCCAGAGCTATGTCAAAACGTCACCTGGAAAGAAAAGAAAGACATATCACTTGCACACATTTGCCGAGCAATTGCATGTATGGGTCCACGTAGTTAGAAATAGTTGCGCTTTGCCAGGTTATGTTTAACAAATTCACCAAAGAAAGAAAAATGCTCCGGATTGCAAGACAAGATAGAAATACCTACACATGGATTAACGAACAAACGAAAGTACCGTATACCATATCATCAAGAGAGTAAAATAATTGAAATGGAAATTGGCTGGCCACATAGCAAGAAGAACTGATGGCAGGTGGGCCAAAGCAATCATAAAATGGATCTCACTTGATAAAAGGTGTCCACGAAAGAGACCTAAAACAAGATGGATCGAAGACATCAGCAAGTATGATGGGCCCAATTGGCAAAGAAAAGTTCAGGATCATATTAGTTGGATTAATAGATTAACAGAGTTGGAAGGAACCTTGTAGGTCATCTAATCCAACCCCCCACCCAAGCAGGAGACCCTACACCATTGGAAGAGGCCTTCATCCTGCAGTGGATAGACAGCTAAAATGATGATGATGATGATGAGTTTGACATCTCTGCATTCACACAGCATTGTAGAAATTAACAAATTAATCTAGATGTAAATGACGACACAGTGCAACCTTTAACGCACATGACTGTACTAAAGTCATCAAGGGTTTGATAATAAGTTTCCCAATACCTAGCAAAAGATCCTTTTTTGTTGGTCGTTTTCAGATAAAGCCAATTTGCCTTTTGGAATATATTTGCAGAATCTTAAATTTAAGATTAAGCTGCTGTTTAATTCATGCTTCAGTTTGGCTTTGGCCTCAACAAATACACCCTTCTGAGACTGTCGAAAAATTGAAAATTATCTGCTGCTGTGGGAGAGGGGTTGATTTATTTCCCCCCACCCCCTCTGATGCATTTTTAAAGTTGAATTCCGTCTTCGCTCAGGGCAGTCCCAAAAGGAAACAGTTGGAACAGCTGCTGGTTTATCTGTTTTGGCTCCAAATAGCCTTTGGCTGAGTTGAGATTTAAAACTCTGGCTGGCTCTCACCTTAAATCTCATCTCTTCAGTTACTGTTAGATAGATTAGCTCAGTGTTTCTCAACCCTTGAAGACGCGTGGACTTCAGCCCCTTAAGGACTGGATAGAGAGCAACAGGCTGAAACTGAACTCTGGCAAGACAGAATGGCTCTGGGTTTGGGGTTCTTTGGTCCATGGAGAATTGCCATCTTTGGTCTTGGATGGGGTACCACTGCCCCAGACAGATCCAGTGCGTGATCAGAGGTTTTTCCTGGACTCATGATACTCCTGCTCAAGGAGCAGGTGCCAATTGTGGCCAGGAGGGCCTTTGCACAATTGCGGGTTGTGCATCAGTTATGCCTTTTCCTGGACCAATAATCTCTGCTCACAGTCATTCATGTCCTAGTTACCTCCCATCTTGACTATTGCAACGCACTCTACATGGGGCTGCCTCAGTGATAAAATCCAATTTTTTTTTACTACCGGTTCTGTGGGCATGGCTTGGTGGGTGTGGTGTGGCTTGGTAGGCATGGCTTGATGGGCGTGGCAGGGGAAGGATACTGCAAAATCTCCATTCCCACCCCACTCCAGGGGAAGGATACTGCAAAATCCCCATTCGCACCCCACTCTAGGACCAGCTAGAGGTGATATTTGCCAGTTCTCCGAACTACTCAAAATTTCTGCTACCGGTTCTCCAGAATTTTTCAGAACCTGCTGGATTTCACCCCTGGGCTGCCCTTAAAAAGTATCTGGAAGCTCCAGTTGGTTCAAAACAACAGCAGCCCACATGGTTTTGTGCAGGCCCAATGTGTCACCTCTCCGGCACATGTGTCACCTCTCCAGTGGGAGCTGCATTGGCTGCCAATTTCCTTCCAGGTCCAGTTCAAAGTGCTCGTTGTCACTTTAAAGCCCTACATGGCTTGGGACCAGGTTATCTGAAGGACCGTCTCTCCCTGATTACATTTACCTAACCTACCAGAGCAGGGAGCCAGGGAATGTACTCATTCAATGTGAGTACTCACTCGGGGAGTACTCATCTCAAATGATCTAAGCCCCAGAGCTCACTGTAACAGCATTGCCAAAAAGGCATTAAGAATTGTTAACCTAATTTTGCGAAGCTTCTTCTCCGGTAACATTGTATTACTAACTAGGGCATACAAAACCTTTGCCAGACCAATTCTCGAATACAGCTCGACTTCCTGGAATCCACAGACATTAATACGATTGAGCGAGCCCAGAGGTATTTCACAAGAAGAGTACTCCACTCCTCTACTCACAATAGAATCCCTTATGCCATCAGGCTTGAAATTTTGGGCTTGGACAATCTGGAACTGTGCCGCCTGCGGTCTGATCTAAGTATAGTACACAAAATTTTCTGCTACAATGTCTTACCCGTCAACGACTTCTTCAGCTTCAACCTCAATAATACACAGGCAAACAATCGGTACAAACTCAAGGTAAACCGCTCCAAACTCGATTGCAGAAAAAACAACTTCAGCAACAGAGTGGTCAATGCCTGGAATGTTCTACCTGACTCCGTTGTTACATCCTCAAACCCTCACAGTTTAAACCTTAAACTTAAACCTAAGAGGTCCGTAAAGGGGGCGTGCATAAGCGCACCAGCGTGCCTATAGTCCCTGTCCTACTGTCCCCATTTCTTTGTATTCATTTCCTTCGTTCATGTCCATGTTCATATTTATACCTGCTGTCTTGTACAAGTTTGACAAACAAACAAACAAACAAACAAACAAACAAATAAATAAATATTCCGTGTCCTGTCTCCTACAGAGGTACATCTGGTGGAACCCAGAAGAAGGGCCTTCTCCATGGTAGCTCCCACCCTTTGGAATATCATCCCTGCAGAGATTAGACTGGCCCCCACTTTGACTTCTTTTCACAAGATCCTGGAGATCTAGTTTTGCCAACAGGCCTGGGAAACCCAAAGTGGGATGGAGCTCATCAAGTGGCTCATTTGACTGATTGCTGTCGCCACGGGGATGGAGGGTTATTGCTTATATTGATGTATATTGGGTTTTTATTTTTTTGTAAACTGCCCAGAGTCACTAAGTGTGAGTGGGTGGCAGGGGTGAAATCCAGCAGGTTCTGACAGGTTCTGGAGAACCGGTAGTGGAAATTTTGAGTAGTTCAGAGAACCGGCAAATACCACCTCTGACTGGCCCCAGAGTGGGGTGGGAATGGAAATTTTCCAATATCCTTCCCCCAGGAGTGGGAGGGAATGGGGATTTTGCAGTATCCTTCCCCTGGAGTGGGGTGGGAATGGAGATTTTGCAGTATCCTTCCCCTGCCACACCCACCAAGCCATGCCCACTAAGCCACACCACACCCACCAAGCCATGCCCACAGAACCGGTAGTAAAAAAAATTAATTTCGCCACTGGTGGGCGGCCATATAAATTTTCTAAATAAATAAATAAACTCCCAGAATTCATGGCCTGCTGGGAAATTCTGGGAGTTGAAGTCCAGATATTTCAAGTTATAAAGTTTGAAAAACACCGGAGAAGGGCTAATAGTCCGTTCCCCATTACTCACTGTGTCTAATGACAGAATTATCTAATGCTTATCAAGTGGTCCCTTCCTGCTTTTCAAAGGAAACAGGATATTTTTGTGGTTGTTGTTCAGTCATTAAGTCATGCCTGACCTTCTATGAGCGCCTAGACCACAAGATACCAAGCTCCCCCTGTAACAGTAACAGAGTTGGAAGGGACCTTGGAGGTCATTTAGTCCAACCTCCTGCCCACGCAGGAGACCTATACTAGGGATTCGAACCGCGTAACTTCCGACCTTTCTGATCAACAAGCTCAGTGTCTTAGCCACTGAGCCACCTAGTCAGGCTGTCCTCCATTGTGTCCTGGATTTTGTCCAAACCATGCCCACTGCATTGATGACACTTCCTATCCATCTCATCCTCTGCTGTCCTTTTACCTTCCATTTTTCCTAACATCGGGGTCTTTTCCAATGAGTCTTCTCTTCTCGTTTGGTGGCCAAAGTATTTGAGTTTCAGCTTCAGGATCTGTCCTTCCAAAGAACAGTCAGAACTGATCTCCTTTAGGATTGAGCAGGGGTGAAATGCTCCTGGTTCGGACTGGATTGCCCGATCCGGTAGCAATGGAGGCGGGTGGTTCAGAGAACCGGTAGCAAAAATCCCTGCCCCCCCCCCCCCATGCCCAGCTGAGCTGCACAATCATCAGAGGCTTTTTTTTTTACTTTTAAAAGCATTTTTTCTACAACCTCTTTGGCCAAAAAATGCTTTTAAAAGTAAAAAAAAAACCCTCTGATGATCGCACAGCTCATCATCATTGTATTACTAACTAGGGCATACAAAACCTTTGCCAGACCAATTCTCAAATACAGCTCGACTTCCTGGAATCCACAGACATTAATCAGGCAACTCAGCTCAGATCATCAGAGTCTTTTGAAAGCATTTTTTTACAACCTCTTCACCGAAGAGGTTGTAGAAAAAATGGTTTTAAAAGTAAAAAAAAAAAAAAAATGGCCATGCCCACCCAGTCACATTACCCGCCCCCCACCAAGCCATGCCCACAGAACCGGTAGTAACAAATTTTAGATTTTACCACTGGGATTGAGTGATTTGATCTTCTTGCAGTCCAAAGGACTCTCAAGAGTGTTCTCCAGCACCACAATTCAAGAGCCTTCCTTGTGGTCCAACTCTCACAGCCATGCATTACTACTGAGAAAACCTTTGACTATATGGACCAAACAGGATACAAGAAGATTAAAATGGACATCAAATGTCCAGGAACCTAGGCATGATGATGCAACTCTGATGCAAAAGCAATTCCATATTTCTCTGATTCTACGGTGCTACTACATTACCTCTGCATGAGCCAAATTATTTCTGATTCAACTGTGGGAATTTTGAAAGCCCAGCTAAGTAAGCTTTTTCTGTTGTAATGTTTTGAAAAGCTGAGTTTGTGGGTAGTCTGGTTTCCCCTTTGTCAGGAACTCTTACCTCACCTCATCACCTTCCAGCTCCTGAACTCATGACAACCATGACTCACTCATACACCCATCCTCACCTCAACTATACAGTTCTGAGAAAGCTTCCACATTAAGGTGCTCACTCCAAAAATTGGAGCTGGCCAATTGGAGCCTGCAGAGCAGTAGTGGGTTTCAATTTAGTTTGCTACCGGTTCGCTCGCAGGGGACGCATCTGGGCGGGTGAGCGTAGCTTCCCACCGCCGTTACTACTGGTTCACCCGATCCGGGGAAGAACCAATAGCAACCCACCACTGCTGCAGAGGAGAAGGGATAGAAATAGCTTCACAAATACAGGTAGTTCTTAACTTACGACCACAATTGAGCCCCAAATATCCATTGCAGAGATGGGTTTCAGCAGGTTCTGACCAGTTCTGAAGAACCGGTAGTGGGGAGGGAATGGAGTTTTGACAGTATCCCTCCCCTGCCACGCCCATCAAGCCACGCCCACCAAGCAATGCCACGTCCACCAAGCCACACTCACAGAACCGGTAGTAAAAGTTTTTGAAACCCACCACTGATCCATTGCCCAGCAAGACAGTTGTTAAGAGGTATTTGCCCCATTTTGCGATCTTTCTTGCCACATTTGTTAATCGGTGATTTGTTGAATCACTGCAGTTGTTGATTTGGTAACATGCTTGTTAAGTGAAACTGGCTTCCCCATAGACTTTGCTGGTCAGAAGTTTGCAAGAGGGGATGACATGACCCCGGGACACTGCAATTGGCATGCAGCTGTCAAAAAAGCCAATACAGTCCTAGGCTGCATTAAGAGAGGGATAGAATCAAGATCACATGAAGTCCTAATATCACTTTATAAGGCCTTGGTAAGGCCACACTCGGAATACTGCATCCAGTTTTGGTCGCCACGATGTAAAAAAAAATGTTGGGGCTCTACAAAGAGTGCAGAGAAGAGCAACAAAGATGATTAGGGGACTAAACATATAAAGAACAGTTGCTGGAATTGGATATGTCTAGTTTAATGAAAAGAAGGACTAGGGTTGACATGATAGCAGTCTTCCAATATCTCAGGGGCTGCCACAAAGAAGAGGGAGTCAACCTATTCTCCAAAGCATCTGAGGGCAGGACAAGAAACAATGGGTGGAAACTAATCAAGGATAGAAGCAATCTAGAATTAAGGAGAAATTTCCTGAAATGAGAACCATTAATCAGTGGAACAACTTGCCTCCAGAAGTTATGAATGCTCCAACACTGGAAGTTTTTAAGAGGAGATTGGACAACAATTTGTCTGAAATGGTATAAGGTTTGCTTCCTGAGCATGGGGTTGGACTAAAAGACCTCCAAGGTCCCTTCCAACTTATTATGTTATTCCATTCCATTCTATTATTTCCTATTCTATTCTATTCTATTCTATTCTATTCTATTCTATTCTATTCTATTCTATTCTATTCTATTCTATTCTAAATTTTGATCAGGTGACAATGGGAATGCTGCAATTGCCTTGGTGTGATAAATGCCAATAAGTCATCCCCCCACCCCCCCAGTGCCATTGTACCCTTGAACAGTCACTAAAAAAAAGGTTGTAATTCAAGGACTACCTGTACTTATCGTCCTTGACTTACGACTGGTTGCTCAGTAACCATTTGAAGTTACAGCAGAACACCCCCCTGCCACAGGAGAGGTCATGTTAGGGAAACAAAGCAAGCTGCTTAGTTGCTGGGTCGCCCGCTGGAAGCTCAGCGCCGTTTTCCAAGTAGCCACAATTTAACGTGGCCGCTCGGGACATGGTGGCTGCTTCCAGGATTGTGCCGCATGGCCAAAAAACAAAGCAGCTTGCTTTGCTTTCCTAAGACAAACTCTGGAGCCCCTGAGATCTTCGAAAAGTAAGTGTAACAGTAACATAGTTGGAAGGGACCTGGGAGGTCATCTAGTCCAACTCCCTGCTCATGCAGGAGACCTGTACTCGGGATTCGAACAGCCGAACTGCCAACCTTTCTGATTGACGAGCTCAGTGTCTTAGCCACTGAGCCACCTAGAGGAGATGGGTGTGATGGGTGAGGAGCTATGAGGGCCTCAAAGGATGGGAAGCAGAGCATAGATGCCTCAGGGAGTAAGGAGGCCTTGGGAGGCCCAGGGCAGGGCCTGTGCTATGCCTCCTAGGGCCTTCCATGGCACCTCTGAGGCGCCCTGTGATCCATTTAGTGACTGGAGATCTTCAAAAGTTAAGTGCACGCAGGGTGAGGAATAGGGTGTGGGGCCTAGTGTGGAAAGCAGCCCAAGGTCTGCAGGAAGCAGAGCACATGGTGCTTCAGGGCATGTTCTGCACTAGGCCTCTCAGGTCTCCCCTGGGGTCCCTGAGTCACCCTGTTCTTCATTTAATAGATCTTTGAAGGGTAAATGTGCAATGATGGACGCCGAGTGAAGAGGAGAGTGTGGAGCCTGGTGGGGTGGAAAGCAGACTTAAGGCCTGCAGGTGAGTGGCGGGTTTCACTTACCTTTGCTACTGGTTCGCACGCACCACTTCTGCGCATCCGCAGTGCATATTTGATGACATATTTGAGTGGGCAGAGCCTCCCACTGCCATTGCTACCGGTTTACCCAAACTGGGGTGAACCGATAGCAACCCACCACTGCTGCAGGTACCTGGTGGGAAGTAATGCACAGGGTGCCTCAGGGTGGGGGAAGCCTTGTGTTGGAAGAAAAATCCAGTCCAGTTCCAATCCTGGAGAAAAACGCTAGAAATAAAATGGAGGCTGGCTACAAGGAATGAAGGTCTCTGGTTTATTTGGTTTCCAGAAACTTCAGTGACAGCAGAAATGTTTCTGGGATGGCTGACAAAATGTCTGGGTGAGTGGATGGATTTTTTATAGGGTCCTGAGGTTTTGTGATTGAGATGCTCCTGGGGGTTGTGCAATGTAGTAAGCCTTGTGTCTTTTGCTATTTCAATGGTGGTGGGTTAATCCTATTGTGTCCTAAAGGTCATGTCCTGTCCTTAGAATTTGGGTGGGGGGAATGTAAATTCTTAATCCCATCAGCTCCAGCCTTCTGTGACCGCTGCGGCTGAAGGCATTTTGTTTTTTCCCCATTTCTCCTTTGGGGGAATACAATATTCTGCCTCTTTTAATATTCCCCAAAACATTTCATTCTCTATGGGGGGGGGGGGCTTCCCACATTTGGGAGGCCCATGGCAACACCTGTGCTAGGCCTCCTAGTTCCTCCCCCATCTTCCGCTTAATGACCCACAAGTTTGTTTAATAATTGCATCGGAAACAACAGGGATAGAGGGTCAGAAGAGGGGTGTGTGTCTCGTGGATGCTTCACTTAACAGCCATCATGACTTTTGACTGTATTGGGGAGGCTCCATTACGGTTGTGAGTCCAGGACTACCTATATTTATTAGCTGCATCTTTTACTCACTTGATGTAGATTCTTTGCACACTAGAAAAATGGCAAGAATCTGCAAGAAGTTAAAATTGCCCGGATTGATCCCAGCGTCCCTCTGTTTTTGCCATTGCAGTCACAATATATATGGCTTGAGGTATAGAAAAAAGAGTTGGGCTGAAAAAATGTCAACATATTATTTTTCAATTTTATAGCTCACAGTGGCTTTTCAACAGCATCTGATGCTGAGTTTGCAGCAGGATAGCTTCCTCTCGTACCACTAGATTGCTTTGCAAATATCCAATAAAGGCACACAGTATATACTGAGAAAAACAGAAAGGAAGAGACTAAATTTCTGTTCCTTTTTTGTTTGGTTGTCATCACTGAGGTCAGCCAGGTCTGCCGCCTGCATCAAACTCCCAAACGGAAGTGACATGAGAGGGTGAAGATGGGACACAATGAGGATACAGTACTAAACACTATAAAGTTCCAGAGTTTTCTGCAAATCGATAGATTTTTAGTTTGGGGTGGAATTGCATAATACATAATCTTAAGATAAGTAAAAGATTAGAAATGGATTTCTGAATAAATCAGTGCAATCAGTACAGTACAGTACAGTACTCAACTTACGACCATTCCTTTAAGCAACAGATTGTCAGTTGCCTGTGATGACTGGGGAATTCAAGCAATTGACTTGAGGTTGTCTGTTTCTTGTTTTGAAAATAGACTTTTCTGTCATGTGTTTCCACTTATTTATTTTTACTTACCAGTATTTTTTCCACCCTGATGTTTGGGGAGCCAGATTTTCATTCATTTGTTCATTCATTTTGGGATGGGCAGAAGATGGACTGATTCATTTCTCTCCTCAACCTGATTTCCCAGCAAATTACATAGGTCAGTTGAAAATTTCTGGGCAAGCTTCTTAATTCAGATGAGAAACTGAAATTAATGGAAAACTTTTCCTAGCAGGATCTGGTTTGGGGCATCCCCTGATGCATTGGATGTGCCTTCAGTAGCTCTTCTTCTCTAAACATTATTAATTCCAATTTGTTTGTTGCAGTACAATTTAAAAAAAAAATCATCAGCAGGCCTTTATCTCAAGGCTGTTCACTTAGCTGGATGCTCCAATGCCATTTCTTTTTAAACATTTTAGAGCTGCCTTTGTTTTGCCATCTCAGGATGCAGATTCTTTGCAGGCAGCCTATGGAAAACCACCAATATTTTAATTTGAAGAAACAAAAGAAAAGTGCTGCCTATTAAATTGGTGAAGTATGGAAAGCGATCAAATGATGAATCCATAAAAACAAGATTTTCTTTCAGAAGCCCTACAGATTTTCATGGAAGTAATTTCATAGAATTGGAATTTTAGTCTGAAGCTTTTTTCTGGGGGTGGGGGTGGGGGTGGGGAGGGGTAGCCCTTAAGCCATTTTGCTCCCTCAAATCCTCACTCAATTTCAGTTGCAGAAGTGTGAAAATCAGAAGCATCCCTTCTAAGCCAGAAATGCAAACATATGTAAGCCTCAAAATAAGTGTTAATTCAATTTCTTTTTAAAAAAGCAAAAATCACAAGGTATCAGCTAGCAATTTTTCAGTTTTCTAATAAAATTTGTTAGTCTGAAAAAGTGCTGGCAGATTCCTTCTAATTTTTGGCTACCAAAAACAAAAACAAACATCATTCTCCTTAACAGTGTTAAATTTGATTTCCATCCAATTTTAGTAAGTATGTAACTATGCAAGTGATTAAATTCAGGTTTAACAGACATTTGGATTGAATGGACAAGCCTCATTAATGCTCCATTGAATGGAGATGTTATTACATGATCGTGAGATTTAATGGGGACCGTTGTCAGGTGAGGATGTAATGACACCAGTTTGTTAACACCCTCTGGTCCTAAAGGTGCTTTTCAAAAGGCAACTGGACTTTCCTGGGTGTTTTTTTTTCCTTGAAAAGGTTTCACTTCTCATCCTAGAGGCTTCTTTTAAACTCTGATGAGAAGCGAAACATTTTCAAGGACCCCCCCCCCCCCCCCCCAGAAAGTCCAGTTGTCTTTTGAAAAGAATTTTGGATTGAAAAGAATCAACCGTGACCTGGTTGATTGAGAATCACCATAGACCCGTGATGGCAAACCTATGGCACACGTGCCACAGGTGGCACGCGGAGCCATATCGGCGGGCACGCGAGCTCAGCTCTGGCACATATGCACGCAACAGCCAGCTGATTTTCGGGCCTTCCGGGCCCACTGGAAGTTCACAAAAAGGCCATTTCCGGCCTCCGGAGAGCCTCCAGGGAGGTGGAGAAGGTCATTTCCGCCCTCCCCAGGCTCCTAGAAAGGCAAAAAAGGGGCGTACTGGGCCTGCCGTGCCATCATATGCCAAAAGCGAGGGAAGCGTGTGTGTGTGTGTGTGTGTCACATATACATTGCGGGGGCGGGGCGCATTGAATTACACACGCAAACCCCCTGCACTTCCCCCACTTTTGGCACGTGATGGCAAAAAGGTTAGCCATCACTGCCATAGACACTCCCTGGTCTTACTCTCTGTTGAACTCTAGAAAGATGCCACCACCACACAGTTTTTCTTATTACTCTCCAGCTTTGTTTTATCTGAATAAAGTCTTTGGCTCTTCATAAAATCATGGTCATGAAACCCACACAGAACGATCCTCTTCCAGGTTTCTAGAACCAGGCAAATACAAAAACAAATCAAAATTTACTTAAAACACCAAATGACCAGGCAGAAAAGAAAACAAAGCACAGCCACTTTAAAAATCATTCCCTGACTGTTCTCTGGGAGATTTTCCTCCGTATTTGAGATGATCAGTGATATATAATTGTATGAAGATGCAACCCACTTGTCTAGCAGTCTCTGAAGTTGGACTTCCAAGCAGACGGTTGGGATTTTAATGTTAGTAACTTTTTTCTCCCTTCTTGCTTTTTTTAGGCTGCTCATTCGTGACCTGCCCAAATTTGTATTGCGTCATCTTCATGAGACAGCTTGGATCCTTCCCCAAAAAGCCTCTGTGCCAATCAGTTTTGTTCCTCTTAGGATAAGGAATTGCAGGACAGGGTGGCCCCAAAGCGAAAGGGAAAAGATTGGATAAATTCAACACGCTTGAGCAGGTTGGTTCAAGATCAAATTATCTTATTTTGGTTTGGTCCTTGAGTCAGTGTTAAGTCCTGGTGACTGCGGGTTTCTTGGCAAGATTTCAGAAGTGCTTTGCCATTGCCGACATCCCAGGGCTAAAAGGGAGTGACTGGCCCAAAGTCCCCTAGCTGGCTTTGTGTCTGAAGTGGGACTAGAACTTTCTGGCCTGGTGGTTAAACCACTGTACTAAACTCTCCCATTGCCCTTACTCTTCACTCCTACCCAGACAAGTCCCTGCAGTTTTCTTGGCAGGTGTCTATGGAGATTCTCCGTCATCCAAGTCACGGTTGTCCCTGTAAGAAGAAATATCCTTCTGGGTTCAGCTCCAAGTGGGGAAAAAGACACTGGAAACATGGAGACTGCTTGGAAAGATGGTTTGAGTTCCTGAACAAGGGGGCAAGACCCAACGAGTCCCCGGGTTTTATGCCCTCTCTGGCTTTGAATTTCTTGGGACCCAGAAAGAGTATCCTGATTGGTTGTCAGACTTCCAGGGGGTGGGGGACTTAGCTAGCCTTGCTGGCTGATGTAATCTTTCCAGGTGCCATGTGGTGAGTTTCTGTTGCTAGATGGGTCCTATTGTGTTGCAGATGATGGCCCTTTGACAAAGGATTGGGTTTCTGCCTCTGGCCCATTAACAAAGGGTGGGGGGGTGGCAAGAAAGTGGGAGCTGCTTCATCTTTAAAACATGCTTCTCCATTTCTCATACAGGGAAACATAATGTTCTGCCTTTTTAATATTTCCTAAAATATTTCATTCTTCTAGGAAAGGGGTGGGTGCTAACTTCCTACATCCCAAAGGTGCTTTTTTTCTTCCCAAGAGGAACTGGACTTTCTGGTTTTTCTTTCAAGGCATTTTGCTTCTCATCCAAGAAACTTCTTCAGCTCTGAAAAAGCTTCTTGGATGAGAAGCAAAACGTCTTGAAAGAAAAACCAGAAAGTCCAGTTGCCTCTGGGGGCGGGGGGGAAGCTCCTATGGGATTTTCTTGGCAAGGTTTTTCAGAATTGGTTTGCCATTGACTTTGCCCCTAAAGCAGGACTAGAATTCATGGTCTCCCAGTTTCTAGACGAATGCCTTAACAACTACGCCAGATTGACTCTCATGAAGTTAGGTTTCCATGTGAAATTTATCTCTTATGCCAAATTGGCTCTCTATTAGTTCACATAGTATACAGGCATATGGACTATATTTATTTATTTATTTATTTATTTTATTTATTTAATTTGTATTTTCTCCAACAGGACTCAGGGCGGTGAAACAGCCACGGTAAAGCATAACATATAAAATTTAAAAGCGGTTTAAAAGACATTAAATAATTTTGGCCATCAATTTAAAACAACCCAGTTAAAACTTCATATATATATACTATATATGAAGTAGATATGTGGCTAAACCAATGGCTTAAGCAGAGGTTGTTAAATTAGAGTTAAACCAGAGATGGGGTACCATTGCCCCTCTAAATATTAGATTCCGTTACTCAACACAGTGGTGAAAACCAATTTTTTTTTTACTAACGGTTCTGTGGGCCTGGCTTGGTGGGCGTGGTGTGGCTTGGTGGGTGTGGCAGGGGAAGGATACTGCAAAATCTCCATTCCCTCTCCACTCCTGGGGGAAGGATATTGCAAAATCTCCATTCCCACCCCACTCTGGGGCCAGCCACAGGTAGCATTTGCCGATTCTCCAAACTACTCAAAGTTTCCACTACTGGTTCTCCAGAACCTGTCAGAACCTGCTGGATTTCACCCCTGACTCAACAGCTCCTGACCCGGTTGGCCAAGGATAATTGGAAGCAGAGTCCAATAACCTCTGGAAAGTCACAAATTGTCTAGTCACGTGTCAGATTAACTGATCACTATGGCATAACAAGACATACCATGGTTTGAGGGGAAGCAGTTTTGGGGACAGTGCACTGCTCAGTCTTTCAGCAGAAGGACCACACTCTAAAAAGTGAATGAGGCCAGGAGAAAAAGTAAGCAGAATTTTTTTAAAAAAATGATTTAAACTGAATTCAAAATGTCACTGCAATACAATTACAGTACTGCAATTATATTCAAGGATTTATTTTCTTCTTTATGTTATTTTATGTTAAAAAATATTTTTTCATCATTACATCATCACTCCTATCTACAGGATCTGATTTGGAGGAAGAGAAAACTCAGCTGAGTCTTGGGAATTCCCTAGTTAGTAAGTCCCACAAGATGCCTGTGAGTTTTAGAAAAATAAATAAATAAACAAACAAACCTAAATATTCGTCCTGGCCAATAAAACTGCATTGCTAAACATCCTGCACATTTGTGAGGAAAGCCAAAAGTGACTCATCTGTCACTCTTAAAAGTAAGGGACTCCCCACCTATCTTTGCTTGCATTTAAAGAGAGTATAAAATGCAATTGACTTGTTATATGGTCCAATGAGTGGGTGAATATTCAGAGAGAGAAGAACCTTCTGGCTACAAAGATCTTGCAACAGACAGGTTAAAGAAAGAAAGAAAGAAAAAGCTCAAGGTAAGATCGTTTTCTCCTGCCAGCTGTGTGAAAAGGAATGTTTAAATCTTTGCCTCTGTGGGGCAGCAGAGATTTCTCAAGTTGGATCAGTATAGATATTTTGGCTGAGAGAAGAAATTGGCCAATATTGTCTCGGGCTAAAATGCAAGAGAAAGAAGACTGATGCAGATGCTTGCTGAAGAAACATGCAAATCCCTGGCACGGTTTTTGTCTGTTAGGTTTTGTATGGCACAGGTAACTCCAGAAAGTTCTAGGAACTCAGCCAAGCAGACGGTTTAGCAGACTCCAAAGTGATTTTTTAAAAAATCTGATCCAGGCAGCAGCAGGAACTGATTCAAGAGCTCTGGATCTCAAATCTGCAACGGAGGAATTATGCTGAGGTGTGTGTCCCGCTGAGTTTCTTGGTCTGGTAAGTTCATGGGAAATCGCAACTTTCCTAGGACTTCCTTTGCTCTTGGCACCATCTTCAAATTGATTGGAATTTTGTACAAGTTGAGACTGGGGGTGATTTTAATGCATGGGGGCGGGGGTGTGTGTATGTCTTACAAGTTGGTTTAAAAAGCAGCCTTGGAGTAAGCTCTTTAAAGAAATGATTGCAATGCCTTTTACAAATTTAGAACAACTGGATTCTTTTGCATGAGTCCCTCAAAAAGCAATCTACTCCATTTCATCAAATGAAATAGAACAACGGCGATTATTTTGTGATTCATAAATACAGTATGGCGTTTAATGTTATCTTTCAAGAGTTTTTTTTTTTTTAAACACATGAATTTTGGATTCAGTCCTGCCCAAATCCATTTACTTCTGGACTAAATTAAAAACAAACAAACAAGCAAGCAAACAAAGACTTGTAGATTTTATGTATTTATTTTATTTGTAAAATTTATATACTGCCCATCTCATTATTTGAGATGAAGCTGGGAGGCTGTAGATTTGCATTATAACTCCACTGGCTGCATTAAAGAAAAAGTCGTTCAATATGTTACACTTATAACTGACAATTGGTGGTATTTAGGATGAGTATTTAATGCATTAAGATGGAAAGTCTCTGTTTAGATCTGTAGCCCTCTCTATTTAGGGAGGTTTATTCACTTATAAATATGAGATTTGGAGTTGCACCTTAAACTTTGTCCATATGTAGCAATATGGCTTAAATATGCTTCCTTGTGCTCTGATGAGTGTAATGTACATATACATATATACCACGGATCCTCTAGAGACAGTAGTGATGTTTGGTTTAGAAAGATGGCAGAGTGATTTTGGAGCAGTGTTTCTCTCTTAGCCCAACCAACCTAATAAACTTATACCAGAATAGAATAAAATAACAAAGTTGGAAGGGACCTTGGAGGTCTTCTAGTCCAACCCCCTGCCCAGGCAGGAAACCCTACACCACTTCAGACAAATGGTTATCCAACATCTTCTTAAAAACTTCCAGTGTTGGAGCATTCACAACTTCTGCAGACAAGTTGTTCCACTTATTAATTGTTCTAACTGTAAGGAAATTTCTCCTTAGTTCTATATTGCTTCTCTCCTTGATTATTATTATTATTATTTACTTTTTTATTAATCAAATTTCTATACCGCCCTACTCCCGGTAGACTCAGGGTGGTGAACAGCCAAGATAAAATACAGATAATACAAATATTAAAAGTCCCTTAAAATTATTAAATATTTTGGCTGAAACACAGATTAAAACACCCAATTTATAAGATTAGTTTCCACCCATTGCTTCTTGTTCTACCCTCAGGTGCTTTGGAGAATAGCTTGCCTCCCTCTTCTTTGTGGCAGCCCCTGAGATATTGGAAGACTGCTATCATGTCTCCCCTAGTCCTTCTTTTCATTAAATTAGACATACCCAATTCCAGCAACCGTTCTTCATATGTTCATGCCTCACAGGGTTGTTGTGGGAAAAACAGGAGGAGGAAGGAATATTAGCTATATTTGTTAACTTGAGTTATTGTGGGGTAAAAAATAAATATAGATACACAGATAAAAAACAGATAACTTTGTCCATTTAATATTTGATTAAATATTACCTAATTATCTTTCATGCCCATGCATGCCCCAGTTTTTACATGAAATTGCAAAATAATGGCGTTTCTACATTTTTTTAATGGAAGGAAGCCAGTAATGAAAGTTTCACCCTGTTTTGTAGAGAATGAGAGCCAACTGCTTAAAGGTTAAAAGTACAGGAATGCCCCTTTGAGTTTATTTATCAAACTTGGATGAATTTCATTAGTGCCCTAGATATGCCTGTGTGATTTTTTTTCTTTTTTGCACCTGTACGGAAATGATTTCACATTGCCTTCTTTAGGATTGGTTTTGGGTCAGCCTATTGCCTTGAGATTATTATTATTATTCTCATTCATTAAAAATGAAACTCAGTCAACTGGACATTTAAAAAATGTGTCACAAATACCATTGACTGGTGCTAATGGTTGATACGGGTTGCTGCCAGCGTCCTAAGTATCAACCAAGTACCTTCTTAAAATATATGATGTTCCGAGTAGCGCGTTTTTTTGCAGTTCTGCTGGTGTTATTGCAGGAAGCTGCAATTTCTAGAAGTGTTTTGAGTAATTCGTGGACATGGTACCAAGTGCCCCGATGACAAGTAGTAGATGTATAGTAGATGGCTTATCTTGCCATGTTGGCTTGAGATTTGGTATCCCAGTTTTGTGTTTCATAGGATTATTGTCAATGGAATTAATGTGATGTTGAACAGTAGTGGTGAAAGTGAGTCCCCCTGGAAGATTCCTCATCTGATGTTGACTTCACCAATGTTCTCCCCATTTGCTGTTAGAACTGTTTTCCATTTTTGCATATTTGCTATTATTATTATTATTATTATTATTATTATTATTATTATTATTATTATTATTATTATTTTGTCTCCAAAGCCAGCTTAGCGTTTTGAGATCAATCAACATCACCTCTTTCATCACCACTCCCTACCTGTGTTGATCAGGAAGTAATAAGAAGGACAGAATTAACAGAAGGATGCTTCTAATGACAACAGGAAGGGACTTTTTCTTAATGGGATCTGATTGTGAAAAACATAGGAAGAGCTTCCCTTGGCTACATTAAGCACGGTGCAAAATCTTTATTTTTAACCATGTTTCCTTCCTGGAAATCAGCACCAAAGACCTCTAATGCAGAGGTCTTCAAACTTAGCAGCTTTAAGACTTATGGACTTCAACTCCCAGAATTCTGCCAGCAGCCAGAATTCTGCCATAATACGTAGCCAGCATAGTGACCACGTATTATGACGGCTTTGCCAAATACTAGAAACCATGAAAAGAGAACAATGGGTTTGCTTAATGACTATGCCACTCATTTCATGACAGTAGCATTTGTTTTATGACTGCGACATTTGCTTAACAAGCAGGCTGCATTAGAATAGAATAGAATAGAATAGAATAGAATAGAATAGAATAGAATAGAATAGAATAGAATAGAATTCTTTATTGGCCAAGTGTGATTGGACACACAAGGAATTTGTCTTTGGTGGATATGCTCTCAGTGTACATAAAAAGAAAAGATACATTCGTCAAGAATCATAAAGTACAACACTTAATGATCGTCATAGGGAACAAATAAACAATCAAGTCATACTAAGAAACAATCAATATCAATATAAATCATAAGGATTCAAGCAACAAAGTTACAATCATGCAGTCGTAAGTGGGAGGAGATGAGCGATAGAACGATGAGAAGATTAATAGTAGTGCAGACTTAGTGAATAGTTTGACAGTGTTGAGGGAATTATTTGTTTAGCAGAGTGATGGCGTTCGGGAAAAAACTGTTCTTGTGTCTAGTTGCTCTGGTGTGCAGGGCTCTATAGAGTCGTTTGGAGGGTAGGAGTTGAAACAGTTTATGTCCAGGATGTGAGGGGTCTGTAGATATTTTCACAGCCCTCTTTTTGACTCGTGCAATATACAGGTCCTCAATGGAAGGCAGGTTGGTAGCAATCGTTTTTTGTTTTTTTTTTGGCAGTGCTAATTATCCTCTGAAGTCTGTGTCTGTCTTGTTGGGTTGCAGAACCAAACCAGACAGTTATAGAGGTGCAGATGACAGTAATATGGTCATAAATTGAGAACTACCTGTATTAATCTGAAAAACCTGGAAGCATTATATGGTTATTTTGAAGCAATTGCCATGGGACTTGTATACAGTCTGTGGTGGAATGTAATCACAGAATTGAAGCCTTGCTCTCCTTTTATGTGCAAGGTGGCCATCTTGTCTTTTTGGTCCCGCCCGAACACCCCTGACCTTCCCTTGCTTTTAAAACAAAAAAAATATTTCTCTCTTCATGCCTGCTATTTATTTCCTTTGCAGAAACAGATTTTTTTATCTTGCTTGGCTAGGATTTGAACGGCACCCAAATCGCCTTGGTCTAGATTATGCAGAGAATGAAGTATCCGTGGGCATTACTTTGTGTGCCACCATCCAATCACTCCGAGTTGTGGGAAGAGATGGATCTCAACAATAATACGGAAAAAGCAAATGAAAATGTCCACAGGTGAGGCTGCTTCACGTTTCTCCTTGGCTCGAAATCTGGAAATTACCTGAGAAAATACATTCTATTGGAAAACGGCCAAGAAAATTCTCTTTCCCCCCCCCTCTTTCTCTCTCTCTCTCTCTTTCACACACACACTCTACAATCTGTAGCATCATGCAGCCATTTGGAAGGTGATATAATAGTGAAGGCTGGGCTAGAAAATGGGAGACTTGAGAGGCCTACTGCTCTTTTAGGCACAGAAACAAACTGCATGATGTTCGGCCAGTCCGCATTTCTCAGCCCAACCCACCTCACAGGGCTGTTGTAGTGTGGGAAAAGAGAAGAGGGCATTATGGATATTATAAATCTCATAAATGAGACCTGTGTCCCTTATTTGTGCCATCACAAACCATGGTACAATAGTCGGATAACTGTAGAATAGCGATGTTCAATCTTTCCAGGCCATGGACTGGTATCAATCCACAAGCCGAGGGTTGGGGACAGGAATGGAATTCAAATTTTTTTACTACTGGTTCTGTGGGCGTGGCTTGGTGCGTATGGTGTGGCTTGGTGAGCATAGTTTGGTGGATGTCACAGGGGAAGGATACTGCAAAATCTCCATTCCCACCCCACTCCAGGGTGGGATACTGCAAAATCCCAATTCCTTCCCCACTCCTGGGGGAAGGATATTGCAAAATCTCCATTCCCACCCCACTCTGGAGCCAGCCAGAGGTGGTATTTGCCAGGTCTCCAAACTACTCAAAATTTCTGCTACTGGTTCTCCAGAACCTGTCAGAACCTGCTGAATAGCACCTCTGGTTGAAGAGCTCTTCTCTAGAAGATGCAGATATCTATTTGTGTGGAGATGGCATCTTAAGTCTAGGAAAATCTCAGGCATGGTATTGAGAGTGAGCCCTGGGTCCATTCCTCTTTCTTAGTACAGCCTACCTCACAGGACCGTCATCCGAACAGAACAGCAAAAGGGAAGCTCAGCCAGGAACGCCTTAAAGGGAAGGTGGGAAAACATGATAAGGTTTTTTTTTTTTTTAAAAAAAAACCCTTTTCCCTTGCCCAGCATGGAAATGAAAAGGAAGGGAGACAAGTTCAAAAATCATTATTATTATATTCTACAGGAAAGCAATGAAATTCACAACTATTTTCTTAACAAGGGCGCATCTGGAATTCTTTGAAATATCCACCCAGTTAATTCCCCAAAGCCATCCATTCTGTGAATGGCTTTCCCTGTCTTTGTTTTGTTCCTATAACCAACTTGTTCCCCATTGATCTCTGAAGCAGCTTGACGTGATTCTTTGTTTAGCTCAATGGGTGGTACCCTGGCTTAGCACTCCCTTGACCCACCACCAGCACCCCAGGAAGCCTCCTAGATTTATCAAAGCAATGGGACCATCACTAGTTCTTTCACACCTGCTTCTCCCCACTCCCGGTCTCTGTCTCTGTCTCTCTCTCTCTGTCTCTCTCTCTGTTTCTCTCTGTCTCTCTTTGTCTCTCTGTCTGTCTCTCTCTGTCTCTCCCTCTATCTGTCTCTCTCTCTGTTTCTCTCTGTCTCTCTTTGTCTCTCTGTCTGTCTCTCTCTGTCTGTCTCTCCCTCTATCTGTCTCTCTCTCTGTTTCTGTCTCTCTTTGTCTCTCTGTCTGTCTCTCTCTGTCTCTCTCTGTCTCTCTTTGTCTCTGTCTGTCTCTCTCTCTCTCTGTTTCTCTCTGTCTCTCTTTGTCCCTCTGTCTGTCTCTCTCTCTCTCCCCACCCCCAAGTGTTCAAGCAGTTGTCCTGTTGGCTTAATTTTCTCTGATGTTAGTTTTTCTTTCTGCTGGAAAGATATTAGAGAAAAATACTTTCATCCTATCACCTTTATTTACAAGCAGTTCTCGACTTACCACCATTTGTTTAGTAACCGTTTGAAGTTACAACAGCACTGAAAAAAGTCATTTACGATGGGTCCTTGCACTTATGACTGTGGCAGCATCCCCACAGTCTTATAATTAAAATTTGGGCATTTAACAACTAGCATGTATTTATGATGGTTGCAGTGTCTTGGGATCATGTGTGACCTTCCCAGCCAACTTCCAATAAGGAAGGTCAGTAGGGGAAGTTGGATACACTTTTAGAATAGTGTGATTCACCTAACAACTATTGTGATTTGCTTAACAACCTTGGCACAAAAAAAAAGGTTGTAAAATCAAGGACAGCTCACTTAACAACCACTTTGCTTAGCAATGGAAATTCTAGTCCCAATTGTGGTCTTAAGCCGAGGACTACCTGTACTAATATACCAACATAGAAGTTCTCAGTTTTGCTGCAGGCAGTGGTGAAATGTAAAATTTGTTACTACTGGTTCTGTGGGCGTGGCTTGGTGGTGGTGGTAATGTGACTGAGTGGGCATGGCCAACTTTTTTTTTTTTACTTTTAAAACCATTTTTTCTACAACCTCTTCAGTCTCCGTGGTCATTTGGCTGGCATGACTCAATGCCAAAGTCGCACAGAACGCTGTTACCTTCCCCCCAAAGGTGGTCCCTATTTTTCTACTTGCATTTTTTTATGCACTTTCGAACTGCTAGGTTGGCAGAAGCTGGCACAAGTAACAGGAGTTCACCCCGTTATGCGGCACTAGGGATTCAAACCACTGAACTCCGACCTTTTGATCGACGAGCTCAGCATCTTAGCCACTGAGCCACCGTGTCCCTTTTTACAAAACTTTTTTATTTTTTATTTTATTTTAATTTTTTTTACAACTTTAGTAAAGTATAAAAATAAATTTGGGGAGATATGACTTCAGATCTCCATCTTAGCCAGAAAATTATCTTGGTATCCTTGGATCAGTCTCTTTCAGCCTGCTTTATCTCTTACTGTCTAGCAAGAGTGGCGACAGTGGCTTCCAAAGAAGATAACATTATACTAGTTGATATCCTTCTTTTTTTCAAAAAGAAAAAAAAAATATTCCATCCAGGTCAGGGCAATCATAAATGTCATCCTTGACTTGCAACCACATCTGGGACTTGAACTTCTGTTTCTTAGTGAGGTGGTTGTTAAGTGAAACATGCCCAATTTTATGATCTCTTTTGCTGCAGTTGTTAAGCAAATCTGGCTTCATCTAATGACTTTGCTTGTTGGAAGATGACTGGGAAGGATCCAAAGAGTGATCACATGGCAACTGTCCTAAATACGCACCAGTTGTCACTTGTCAGAATCTTGATCACATAACCATGGGGATGCTACAACAGTCATAAGCTGTCATAACTATGAATGAAGTCGAAGATACCTGTACAGCCATTCTTCTCTAATAGGATCATCATAAAGGATGGGAGTTTTTGGTTGTCTTAGGGCCCGATGACTCAGTGGTTAAAGACACACCTTTTTGGTTGGAAAGTTGAGAACCCAGGTTCGAGACCTGAGTGTTGCGCAAGAACTCCCGTTCCTGTTCCAGCTCCTGCCCACATAGCAGTTCAAAAATATGCAAATGCAAGTAGATTAATAGGTACCACTTTGGTGGGAAGGTAACAGCATTCGGTGCATCTTTAGTGTAAGAGCCGCAGTGGCACAGTGGTTAGAATGCAGTATTGCAGGCTAACTTTTCCCACAGCCAGGAGTTCGATCCTGATTATCTCAAGGTTGACTCAGCCTTTCATCCTTCCGAGGTCGGTGAAATGAGGACCCATATTGTTGGGGGCAATAGACTGACCTTGTAAACCTCTTAGAGAGGGCTATATGAAGTGTTATATAAGTCTATAGCCATGCTGGCCACATGACCATGGAAAATGTTTTAGGACAACGCTGGCTCCCTCAGCCAAGAAACAGCGATGAGGACCATACCCTAAAGTCGGGTACAACAAAACAGATAAACTTTTACTTTTACCTTTTCTCTGGAAATATGTGATCATATCCACTTATTTAGCATAGACTGAATGCTTTACCATCATGCATTTCACAAAGGATTGTTATTTCTCTTTTCTTCTAGTGTGGCAAAGCAGGAAGGTCTTGATCTTGTTAAGAGTCTGAGCAGGAAACCCAATGGCATCACATTGCTTGAGAAGGCAAAAGAAGTGAGTCTGGTTTTGGGGTCCCTCTATCCAGGAGTGGGCTGCTGGAGGTTCGCAGGTGTTCAGGAGAACCTCTAGCTAAGATTCGGAGAACCCCCCAATCCCAGTCTTGGCTGGCCCCGCCCACCCCTCCCCTCCCAGGAGTCCCCACACGGCCCATTTTGGATGCAGGTAAGTGCAGGGCGCATGTGGAGGCCTGGGGAGAGTGAAAAATGAGCCTCCCGGAAGTTTGGGAAGCCAGAAACGGGCTCGTTTCCGGCCTCCAGAGGGCCTTCAGAGCCTGAGGAGGCCGTTTTTGCCCTCCCAGAGGCTCAAGAAAATCCTCCGGAACTTGGGGAGGGCAAAAACACCCCACCCCCCCTGCCATGCTGCAGGAAGCCAACTAGGCCACGCCCACCATGGCCACATCCACCCAGCAACTGGGCAGAGAACCCTTTGCTAAAATTTTTGTAGCCCACCCCTGCCTCTATCCAAAGTTAAGACTAAAATACAGAGGATAAGCCAAGGTAGGGATTAGATAACCCTGCAAGAGGCCAGGAATGATTTTGTTTATTTGTTTATTCCTTTATTATTACATTTACTAGCCACTCATCTTGTGGTTCAAGGTAACTCTGAGCAACATAAGATGGTCACCTTCATATGGAGAGCAACATAATCCCAGTAGCCAGACGAAGATGTCATTTGTTCAGTTTGGGCTTTAGTACATTTTATGAAACTTAGCTTGAGTTAACATGGCAAGTTAAATGACAACTGTAAAATGACAATTATGAGAGTGTGCCCAAACCTGTGTCCATAAAAACATGCATCATGAAGACGGTTACAAATCTAGTTGCTAAATCTGATTAGTTTTTATTGTTTCCTGTATAGTATCAACTCCAATTCATTTAGTAGTTTGTGTTCAGAATATTATGCAAAGGCAGACAATGTAGTACAGTAATCAGTTGACAGGTATTCGGGTTAAATGTTTTATGCTGAATTCAATGTCCTACTCAGCTCTGAAGTTTACTGGTGTCTTTGGCCCTTGAAACGAGTTCTTGTGAAGATAAAAATAAATAGTTCTATTGGATGGATGGATGGATGGATGGATGGATGGATGGATGGAAAGATAGAGATAGATAGATAGATAGATAGATAGATAGATAGATAGATAGATGAAAGCTAGAAAGAAAGAAAGAAAGAAAGAAAGAAAGAAAGAAAGAAAGAAAGAAAGAAAGAAAGAAAGAAAGAAAGAGTTATATTGGATGGCTGTCTGTCTGGAAAGAGATAGAGATAGATAGATAGATAGATAGATAGATAGATAGATAGATAGATAGATAGATAGATAGATAGATAGATAGATGATAGATAAATAGATAGATAGATGATAGATAAATAGATAGATAAAAAGATAGATAGATGATAGATAGATAGATAGATAGATAGATAGATAGATAGACAGACAGACAGGCAGGCAGACCGACCTGATTTTTAGAGGAAGACAGCAATCAAATCCAAATTAAATCTAATCAAATGCCTTGTTTTTGGTTTCTTTTCTACTCAGAAACTTCTCCAGAATAATACCATACAAACATCTAGATGCCCAAGGCATTTAAAAATTAAAAATTGGGAGACTGGAACAATCCTTCAAGATGCATTGCACCATGAGGCCCAAGAGGTAAGAGAGATGCTTAAGATTTAGGTGTTTTTTCTAGCTCTCTAGCAGACCACACACGCGTTGAAGTGGCCATAGCAGATTCTCCTCTACTCAGAGAAAGATGAAGAAGACTCTTTAAATAACTGAAGGATTGTTATCTCTCATTCCAAGTGGCGGTCATAACGGTTACTGTTAGAAGCTTAAAATTACCAGGAAGGCGTATCCTCATTAAAATTAGAAAAAAACTGTACTAATGAAAGAAGTTGACAGGGAAACAATTTGCCCAGGAAGGTAGAGGCCTTCTTTTCACTATTCCTGCTTCAGCAGAGTTTGAGCAACTTTTCTTTCAAGAATCCATTTGGATTCCTGTTCCAAACACAAGTTGGATTGCTACCGCTTCACTTTTGGGTTCTATCTGTAGGTTCTACCTAATAATTTTTAAAAAAATTATTAAATTCGAAAATAAAAAGAATACACAAAATAAATAAATAAATACATACTTACATACATACATAAATACATAAAAGAAAAAAAAACTAAAAATTAAACAGGGGCATGTATTCACATACATAGTTGTACAGTAAACATTTCAGTGAAAGGAAGCCATCATTTGTTACAGTCATCCATTAATTGAGAAATTGATCATGTGCCATCAAATTGTTTTCAACTTCTAGCAACCACATACCATAAGTAGATCTTCTCCAGGATGATCTATCTCCAACCTGGTCCTTCAGGTTTTCCAATGGTTGATCCATCTTGCTGCTGGTTGTCCTCTTCTTCTCATTCCTTCCCCCTTTCCCAGCAAGAGAGCCTTTTCCAGGAAGCTGGGTTTCTATATTAGTAGGATAATTTGAGCCTGGTCATTTGTACCTCAAGTGAAAACTCTGGATTGATTTGCTTAATGATCCATTGGTTTGTTTTCTTGGTTGGTCATGTTATTCTCAGGAGTACAATCATCCATAACTAATCCGTATTGATCTGAGATCCTGAGCAGATTTTTTTTCCATACTGTGCTTTCCATTGTAAGGGCAATGTTTCATTGAGACGGGTATTAAACCAGTGGTGGGATTCAACCGGTTCTGTCCGGTTCGGGCAAATTGGTAGCGGCAACTGCAGTAGGCCCTGCCCACATGCCCGGATGTAATTTCACCACATTTTGGAGGTTGTGTGCGGAAGGCGTGCTCGTGAGCAAAGAGCATGCACAGAAGGCTGAGCATCCGTGGAAGATTGTGTGCGCGAGCGTGTGCGCTCACATTTGCAAACCAGTAGGGAAGGCCAGTGAATCCCACCTCTGTTAATTAAACCACCCCAAAGGTTAAACCTAGTACCTGTGCCTACTGCTGATTCTAGAAGTGTTTGCTAATCCATCCCTTTTGCCTGTACATATTTTTTTCCCCAGGTTCTTAACTGTCAGAACAAAGTTTGCCAGGGATCTCTCATGAATCCGAAAGGGTTAATCCGGGGTCCCCGAGAGGAACCCATCCCCAGAGACAAATTACTACTTCAAGCAACTGAGTTTATCCATCTTTTCTACAACACACTTCAAAAGTGAGTCAGGTTTTTGTTTTTTTGTTTTTTTGTTGCTTATTTTGAGCTTCTATCCTGTGATTCACTTCCTTTCGGCAATTTCGGAAGACCTTTTTAAAGATTCAGGCAGTGATTGGCATAATAGCGTTACTCTAACTGTAGTGCTAACGGAGCAATAAACTGCCTTTGTGTTGTCTTAAGTTTGTAAGTGAAACAAAAAGGAAAGAGCAGGTAATCAGGGAAGGCATCTCTCCGAATTATAGAAAAGTAGTGTGGGAAGAAATGTCCATCTGGGTTCAGTTCCAAGTGGGGAGAAAGACACTGGAAAAAAGGAGGCTATTTGGAAAGATGGTTTTTAATGATGGACAGGACCACATGGTTTTGAGGTCCTGGGCAAAAAAGACACATGGGTGTGTGTGAGAGAGATTTATACCCTCTGTTGGGCTTTGAATTTGAGCTTGTATTCTGATTGGTTGTAGACTCCCATGGGGCCATGCAGGGGTCTTAGCTAACTTTGTAGGCTGTCTGTGTCCCAGGCTTGGTTGAGCTTTGCTGGGTGATGTAATTTTCCCAGGTGCCATGTGGTGAGTTCTGTTGCTAGATGGGTAGAGGGCTAATCCTATCTTTGTTGGATCTTGGATGTGGGCATTTGCCTATGAATAGAACTAGCTATCTCTTTATCTCTTAAGTGCAGACATTTGCTGTGGGCTATTGAGGATGGTGGGGGCTATTAAAAGTGAGTTTGTTTCCTGCCTAAAAAAAACATATTTCTCTATTTCTCATCCAGGGAAATATAATATTCTGCCTTTTTAATATTTCCTAGAATATTTCATTTTCCTAGAAGAGGGTGGGTGTTAACTTCCTACAGCAGAAAAGAACAAAGAAAAATTAGAGAACATTTGCATTTGAACTCTGCTTTCAGACATCCAAGCTGCTTTACATACAATCCTGCAACCAAAATCAAAACCATTTGGGGGGAGGGCGGAATCTGTGAGAGAGGGACTAACGCTGGTCTTGATGTTCTGACATTTTTGTCTAGATAACGCAAATTATATAATGATGCAATGATGCCCACGACATTCTTGTATCAGGCATTTGTGGCAGGTGCAGGGACCCACATCTGCATTCTCAGCTTTTGCATCCTTGGCAACTCAGATAAAGGGACAACTTCACAGATAGGTAGCTCTACCACCTGCTCTCCTTAAGCCATTCTTTCATGCAGAAGCAGTCTGGAGCAGCCTCGCGCTCCCTTTGAAAGGAGGAAGAAACCTGTCATGTACAAAAAGCTTTGTCTCTGGGGTCTAGAGGAGAAGGGTGAGGAGCGCAGAGAAACGAAAGCCTTGGGAGGCCTGACCTTGTTATCTCCAAATAGCTGCTGACAAGAGATTAGAATTATAATGGCTGAAAAACACAGTTTCTGAACTCCAGGAGAAATCAAAAGAGGGGGAAAGAGACGAAGGGAAGCTAATAGGATCTGTCAGGACAGATGGAGGCCTCAGCAGGCCATGTTTGGCCTACAGGACTGAAATTTGTTCGGGTAATTATTCATTTAGAACAGAGGTGGGTTTCAGCAGGTTCTGACCAGTTCTGGAGAACCGGTAGGGGAAATTTTGAGTAGTTCTGAGAACCGGTAGTAAAAATTCTGACTGGCCCCGCCTGCATCTATTCTCTGCCTCCCACGTCCCAGCTGATCGAGAGGAAATGGGGATTTTGCAGTAACCTTCCCCTGGAGTGGGGAGGGAATGGAGATTTTACAGTATCCTTCCCCTGCCACATCCACCAAGCCACGCCCACCAAGCCACGCCACGCCACGCCCACCAAGCCACACCCACACCCAAAAATTTTTTGAAACCCACCACTGATTTAGAACATAAGAATCTAAGCAGTGCCCTGTTGGATCAGACTCCTGGCCCATTTCATCCAGCAGTCTGTTGTCACAGTGGCCAAACACTGGCCAAGGAAACCCATAGTCTCCCAGCAGATGGCCTCCAGAGATAGTCCCATGACCATCAAGGCTAAGATTGGTCCAATGGCTGCTTGCTTTACTATATGCATTGCGTGCAATACTGTATTTTTTGGAGTATAAGACACTCCGAACTATAAGACTCACTTTCCTTTTTTGGTGAGGAAAACAAGAAAAAGAAATCTGCCTCTGCCTCCCAGCAATTTTGCCTCGTTGCAGCAATCAACCAACAGCCTGCTTTACTTTCATTTTCGTTTTCAGCATAGCTTGATTAGCACAAGAAAAAAATATATGCTCCCAGCAATTTACCTCCTTGCAGCAAACAGCAGAGGCCTGCGCAGCTATAGGCAATGGCAATCCCTGCAGCCTGAAACAGCTGAGAGTTGGGAGGCCGATCCAACGAACAATCAACTTGGGCTAATTAGGCTGTGCTGAAGCTGAAATGGACTGTTTCTTCTTGCTGCTTGCTGCAAAGAGGTAAATTGCTGGGAGGCAGAGGCCAAAGGGTGGGGGCCAGTGGGTGAGTGGGGCTACATTCGGTGTATAACACGCACCCAAATTTTCATCCCCTTTTAGGGGGGAACAAGGTGCGTTTTATACTCCGAAAAATACGGTATAACAAAAGTCTGCATTATTTAGTATCTTGCAAAATCTAGGAAGAGTTTCCACTTGAGACCATAGAGAGCTAACAATTTCCATGTTCATAGATCCAGTACGTCATAGCAAAGTTTGCTTGGCTTTCGCTTAGTTCTGTGTGTGAACATAGCCATCTTGGTTTGTTCTACACACCACGGTGAATGAAAGCAATGACTTACTATATGAACCCAAGTTTTATATATCTGCTAAGATGAGATTCATCTTTCTTCAGTGTTTGTTGACTTCGATCACTTTTAGTCGTGTGGACTTCAATTCCCAGAATTCCCCAGCAAGGTAGCAGGGTTGAAGTATATATACATGTTAAAATGGCTGAGGTTGGAAGACAGCTGTCTTAAATCAAGGCATTTTTGTGCCTGCTTATGGCTGGCAAAAGAATATTTAACCATGTAACTGGAGAAGAAAAAGGGAGCTGAAGTTTGGTAAATGTGCATGTGCTTTTTTATGTGCTGAGGGCAATGGTGGAACAATGATATAAATCAGGCAGGATTACTTGTCATTGATGGTTCTCTCCAGGGGTGAAATCAAACATTTTTCCCTACCGGTTCTATGGGCGTGGTTGGTGGGCGTGGCAGGGGAAGGATATTGCAAAATCTCCATTCCCACCCCACTCCAGGGAAAGGATACTGCAAAATCTCCATTCTCTCCCCTCCTGGGGGAAGGATATTGCAAAATCTCCATTCCCACCCCACTCTGGGACCAGCCAGAGGTGGTATTTGCCAGTTCTCCGAACTACTCAAAATGTCCGCTACTGGTTCTCCAGAACCTGTTAGAACCTGCTAGATTTCACCCCTGGTTCTCTCCTTGCACTGGTTGTGTGGCATCAAGTTGTTTTTGACTCCTAACAATTACATAAATTCCCCTCCCAATCCTGGTTTGATTAGTTATGGCTTAGGCCAGGGGTCCCCAAACTTGGCAGCGCAGCTGGCTGGAGAATTCTGGGAGTTGAAGTCCACAAGTCTTAAAGCTGCCAAGTTTGAAGACCTCTGGCGTAGGCACATGAAGGCAGCTTCTTTACTGTTTATTGTTTATTGGTTTATGCAGTTTGAGAAACTACTGTACTGATTGTAGCTGATTAAACAAACCATGTTTAATGGCAAGTCATTAGGTGAAGGATCTCTACTATCTAGAAAGCTGTATTTTTAATGTTTGGAGCCAGAGTTTGCAGACGACTTCTAATCTTACAAGCAAACAATGATGTTATAGGCGCTACAAGGGGGGGGAAAGTCTTATTATTATGACTCCTGCGGCAATGTGTCAAGGTAATGAAGAATTTTACAGGCTGTCTTCTCCTCCCAGGAACACCATCAATCCAGGATCGCTCGATAGCCATAGGAAAGAATGATGGTTTTCAACATTCACTTGTTTCTTCTGTGCATCTCTTTGATTGAGAAATCCCTGAATCATTTTGGAAAACTTTCTGAATTATGTTAGCTCCCAATATTACTTACTGCCCTGTTCATCACTGTTGCCATTTCCTTTATATTCTTTGCAGGGCAGAAACGGAAGAGCACACAACACGGCTGGAAGCAGTGGCTCGGGAGATAGAAAGAACAGGAATTTATCAACTCACCAACGAAGAGCTTATCTTTGCCACAAAGCAAGCCTGGAGAAATGCTCCTCGGTGCATCGGGAGAATCCAGTGGTCCAATTTACAGGTGATCCATTTGCTTTTGCTCTTCCAGACTTACCAGATTCTACTGAAAAAGCCAGGCTTCGGCTCATCCTATTCCATAGTGATAGATAAAGATTCCTCTAGCACAGGGGTCGACAACCTTAAACACTCAAAGAGCCACAAAAGTCCTAACTGGAAGCCCCCGTTCAATTCTGGAGCCGACCGGGAGTCCGGTTCCCCCACCATAAAGTCTCCTCCTAACGCGGCCTCCTTTTTCCTCTACCTGTCCTAACCAAAAGCCCTATAATTGTGGAGCTGACCAGCAACAGGGAGCCGCAACAGAGGGATGAAAGAGTCACATGTGGCTCCAGAGCCACGGGTTGCTGACCCCTGCCCTAGCACATATGTGCTAGTCATTCCTGACTCTAGGGGACGGTGCTCATCTCCGTTTCAAAGCCAAAGAGCCAGCACTGTCCAAAGAAGTCTCCGTGGTCATGTGGCCGGCATGACTAAATGCCAAAGGCGCATGGAGCACTGTTACCTTCCTACCAAAGGTGGTCCCTATTTTTCTACTTGCATTTTTTACGTGCTTTGGAACTGCTAGGTTGGCAGAAGCTGGGACAAGTAACAGGAGCTCACCCCGTTACGCGGCACTAGGGATTCGAACCGCTGAACTGCCGACCTTTCGATTGACAAGCTCAGCATCGTAGCCACAGAGCCACTGCAAAATGCCTCCACAAAAATTATAAGACAAAGAATGGAACTCTGGCCCAGCATTCTAGGACTGTGTTTAATGTCAATGACTTCCCTTGGCTAGGTTAGAAATAGGAAAGAATTGGCACACATATTATTAAACTTTACAATCTTAGCAAAGATTTAAATTCCTGAATCTGCTTAACTGGATCCCCAATAATCTGCCTTTTGGAAGTTCAGAATGTGTAACCTGAAAAAGAGCACGTTTCAGAGAGCAATGAAAAAGATGAATGAGAATTGATATGTAAGATTGATACTCTTCCTTTGACCTTCTAGGATAATGCTTCTCAACAATTGTAAGCTGTGTCTGGGGAATTCTGGGAATAGAAGTCCACACAGCTTAAAGTTGCTGAGGTTGAGAAATATTGCCCCAGAGTAGGGGTTTCAAACTCAAGGCCCAGAGGCTGGATCCGGCCCTCCCGAGCTCCGTTTTCACTGTCAGAGGGTTGCAGGAGACCATCTCACGGAAGCCCATTGTAAGGTCCCAAAATATACTTGAGTCACCAGAATGCCAAAGAGAGAGACTCAAGACGAGGCTTGCAAAAAAGAAGATTTTATTTATGGCCAAAAACAAAATACTGGGTGGAACTATATCCAGAACATACAGATACAATGCATGTGAGGAAATAGCCACACCTTGGGGAAGGTATGGCGTCCTTTTATATCCTCAGAGACGTCAGTTTAGTACCCAATTCCGGCCTCCTAATTTAGGTTTGTGTATTCCTTGTCGCCCTGCAAGGGGGAATAGAAACTTCCCAATTAGTTTTATTTTAAGCATTTCTTTGTTTACTCAATTGGCCACTTAGCCCCCTGGCTCTGGAAGACAGGATTTTATCCAGATCAAACATAAATTAGGGCTGAGGTGTAAATTATCCCTTTGTTAATGGCTGTAGTTTCAACTGAGATACATACCATGCTTTTAGATAGCACAGAAAGAAGATTGATATGAGTTCAGGTCAAATGGCAGGGACATAATAATAATAATAATAATAATAATAATAATAATAATAATAATAATAATAATTGTTATTATTATTATTATTATTATTATTATTATTATTATTATTATTATTATTATTATTTTATTTCTATACCGCCCTTCTCCCGAAGGACTCAGGGCGGTGTACAGCCAATTTAAAAACACAAGACACAACAATGATTAAAAATTAAAATAATTAAATAGATTTGGCCGGTTTAAAACCCCAAAAATTTAAAATACCCCAATTTAAAATTATTATGTTGATAGCCCAGCCTGGCGGAACAACAGGGTCTTCAGTGCGCAGCGAAACACCCGGAGGTCGGAGAACTTACGTATTTCCGGGGGCAGTTCATTCCACAGGGCTGGGGCTCCCACAGAGAAGGCCCTCCCCCTGGGTGTCGTCAGCCGACATAACTTGGCTGATGGCACCCTGAGGAGACCCTCTCTGTGGGAGCGGACTAGCCGGTGGGAGGCTATTGGTGGCAGAAGACGGTCTCGAAGGTACCCGGGTCCTATGCCATGGAGCGCTTTAAAGGTGGTAAACAACACCTTGAATCGCACCCGGAAGACCACTGGGAGCCAGTGCAGCTCGCGCAGGAGGGGTGTCACGCGGGCACAACGAGTTGCGCCCATACGTTTGACAAATACCAGATACATTACAGAGGCCTAATAACAGAATATGTTTGTTACAGGAGATACAAATATAAAGGCATAATATATGTGATACAAATACAAAGGCATATATGTATTACAGAACCTAATGGTTACAGAATCTAGTATACCAGTATATCATATTCTAGTATTATTTATTATATCCTTATTATTGTTTCCCTTCACCATTTTTGCTGGCAGAAATGGCAGCACAGGTGCCCCCGACACGAGTGATGTCGAGCTGGCCACGCCCTCCCAAGGTCAAACACAATCCTGATTCGGCCCTGAATGAAATCGAGTTTGACCCCCCTGTCCTAGAGAGAACTCTGATATAACTTACAGGCCGTGGAACACTGAAGGTCTCCAGGAAATCTATTTCAGTATGATGGATCTATTCTTGATCAAAGTTGGAGCTACATGATCTATAAGTGTCCTTTCTGTGAGGTTATTATCTGAAAAACATGCTAAACTAACTGGTTTCTAAGAGTGAAGTACGGGTTATCTAAGAGTTATTTAAGATTGCAAAAGTTATATTTCTTGCATTGGGTTGGAAAGCAATCTTGGAAGGCTGTATTACTAATATTAAGTTTTCTCATTTGCCAATTAATGCCTTTTAGGTGTTTGATGCTCGCAGTTGCACTAACGCTAAAGAAATGTTTGAACTTCTTTGTCGCCATTTGGAGTATGCTACAAATGGAGGGAACATAAGGTATGAGCCATTTTTTAAATATATATATATTTCATCGGGATCTATAGAATCACTGAGTAAACTGTCATTCACTCCCACTCTCTTGAAACAGGTCCACCATCACTGTCTTCCCCCACAGGACTGATGGAAAGCACGACTTCCGAATATGGAACAATCAACTCATCCAATATGCTGGCTACCAGATGCCAGATGGATCCATTGTGGGAGATCCAGCCAACCTAGAGTTTACACAAGTATGTACAAAATAAATATCGAGAGTAGTGCATTTTTATTACCATGTTTCCAGGGGTGAAATGCTCCTGGTTCGGACTGGATCACCTGATCTGGTAGCGATGGAGGCGGGTGGTTCGGAGAACCGGTAGCAAAAATCCCTGCTCCCCACCCCATGCCCAGCTGAGCCGCACAATCATCAGAGGCTTTTTCTTTTAATTTTTAAAAGCATTTTTTCTACAATCTCTTCGGCTCAAAAAATGCTTTTAAAAGTAAAAAAAAAAAAAAAAAAAGCCTCTGATGATCACGCGGCTCAGCTGGGATCGTCAAAGGGATCGTCAGCTGATGATCCCAGCTGAGTTGCCTGATGGCAGAGTTTTTTTTTTTTTTCTTTTAGAAGAAAATAAGCCTCTGCCGATCAGGCAACTCAGCTGGGATCGTCAGAGCCTTTTGAAAGCATTTTTTGACAACCTCTTCGCCGAAGAGGTTGTAGAAAAAATGGTTTTAAAAGAAAAAAAAATTGGCCACGTCCACCCAGTCACATTAACTCCCCCCACCAAGCCACACCCACAAAACCGGTAGTAACAAATTTTAGATTTCACCACTGCATGTTTCCCCGAAAATAAGACCCTGTCTTATATTTTTTTGCCATGGGCTCAAAAGCCCAATTGGGTTTATTATCAGGGGATGTCATATTTTGGGGGAAACAGGGTACTATTGTTAATTGATTAAATTTATATTTTATTGATTTATTTATTTGTTTCCCGCCTTTATTATTTTTATAAATAACTCAAGGTGTTGAACATACCCAACTTCCTCCTCCTATTCCTCTCCCACAATAACAACCCTGAGGAGGGGATTGGGCTGAGAGAAAGTGACTGGCCCAAAATAACCCAGCTGGTTTTTCTGCTAAGATGGGGGTTGAAGGCATGGCCCTGCTTTCTACCTTGATGCTGTAAGACTAGGCCAAACTGGCTCTATGCCGTCCATCTCTCTGGTGGCTTACAACACCTTAAAAGCACAGTATAAAACAATGAGAGCATTAAAACATGAAAAACATTCAGTGTTAGCATTAAAACATTAAATGTTAACAAGAAATTAAATAAAAGGGATGAATAAATGACTGGGATGGAGGTAGGATCTATATACTATAGAGCCAAGGTGGAACAGTGGTTGGAGTGCAGTACTGCAGGCTACTTAATTCAGATCTCACCGTCTTAGTTTGATTCTCATTGGCTCAAGGTTGACTCATCCTTCCATCCTTCCGAGGCGGGCAAAATGAGGACCCAGATTGTTGGGGGCAATAGCTGATTCTGTAAACTGCTTAGAGAGGGCTGTAAAGCACTATTGAAGCGGTATATAAGTCTAAGTGCTGTTGCTATTGCTACTAACCACCTCCAAAGTGGAACATCCCCATCGAGACCCCAGGGCAGTGGCAGGACCAGGTTTTGAGGGCCCTTCAGAAGAGCAAGATGGTAGGGGCTAAGCTCACCCTGTTCCAAAGGGCAGGAGCCACAGCAGAAAAAGCTTGTCTGCTAGACTCCACCAGCCTAAATTCCTAATATACCTCTTCTGCAGCAGTGAGTGGGCTGGGCCAGTCCCATTGGATGAGACTGTTCCTCGGTTAATCTGGATCCATGCCATAAAAGGCTTTGAAGATGATGAGAACACACCTTGAACTGGACCGAAAAGCAAACCCACAACCAGTGCAGTTCCCACAGCAGTGGTGTTACCCGGGGTTACTACCACAGGGATGCCTAAAGCTGTCTGTGCTGCTACATTCTGCATCCCCCTTATGGAATGCATTGCAATAGTCCAAACATGAGATGATCAGGGCATTCCACCCAGAGGTGGGCTTCAAAAATTTTAGCAAGGGGTTCTCTGCCTGGTTGTTGAGTGGGCGTGGACTAGTCAGTCTCCTGCACCATGGTGGGGGAGGGCATTTTTGCCCTCCCCGGGCTCTGGAGGCTTTCTTTGAGCCTCCGGGAGGGCGAAAATAGCCTTCCTAGGCTCCGGAGGCCCTCTGGAGGCCAGAAACAGGCCCGTTTCTGGACTTCCTGAAGGCAGTAGGCATGTTTTTTGCCCTCCCCGAGCCTCCGTGCACACCCTGCACTTTCCTGCATCCAAAACGGGCCGCGTGGGGACTCCTGGGAGGGGCGGAGTGGGGTGAGAGGGACCAGCCAGGAATGTGATTTGAAGCTTCTCTGAACTGCACAGAATCTTAGCTAGAGGTTCTCCCGGACCCCTGCGAACTCCCAGCAGCGCACCTCTGATTCCACCTTTACCAAAACTGCATCCAGTTCCAGAACCCATAAGTCATGGTCTTTGGGCATTCAAGAAGCCGAATACTTTGTCTCCTCTCAAGAAAGAAAGGAAAAGAATCACCATCCTTCTTTCCCTTCTCTCAGCTCTGCATCCAGCTTGGCTGGAGAGCCAAATATGGCTGCTTTGATGTGCTTCCACTGGTCCTGCAAGCCAACGGCCAAGACCCAGAATTATTTGAATTGCCGCCAGAGCTCATCCTGGAGGTGTCGATGGAGCATCCCACGTAAGCATCTTGGCTTCAGATGACAGAAGCCCAGACCTGTTTGTGATGGGTCAGGTGGAGGACTCTTATCAAAGCAAGATTGTTTGCTGAGAGACCTTGGGACAGGTTGGCTTGGCTTTTGTTTGGTTAAATGATGTTGAACTTGTCCTTGGAGATAACAGGCAAGTAAAATTGAGCCGAAAGTAAGGAAACGGCAAGAATGTTTAGTCCCGAAGCTTTGCAGCTTTTTTCATCTTGTGTTTAATCAAAATGAGTTTTTTTTTCTCTCTCTCTTAATGATATAATTGGGGAAAACTTTCAGCAGATGCTAAGGCCGCTGTTACAAAACAGAGTCCAGACATAGATAGCAGGGCCATTATAATCCAAATTTCCAGTTACTTGTGTTTTTCCCCTTCCAACAAAGTAACTTTTTTTTTTTTTTGCTTTAATTTATATGCCGCCCTTCTCCGGAGACTCAGGACAGCTTACAATGCGTTAAGCAATAGCCTTCATCCTTTTGTATATTTATACAAAGTCAGCTTATTGCCCCCACAATCTGGGTCCTCATTTTACCTACCTTTGAAAGGATGGAAGGCTGAGTCAACCTTGAGCCTGGTGAGATTTGAACTTGCAGTAATTGCAAGCAGCAGATGTTAATAACAGTGCTTTAGTCCACTGTACTACAGGCTCATTTAATGAGAAGTGGCTGTTGAGGAACTGAGGTGCAGCGTGAATTTAACAATGAAAGAACCAATAGGTTACCCAGTCAAAATAATGGATAATGGATGGCTTGTTAACACAACTCTGTGTGATCCTTTCTGCAGATATGAATGGTTTAAAGACCTGGACTTGAAGTGGTATGCAGTTCCGGCTGTGTCTAATATGCTCCTTGAAGTTGGTGGGTTGGAATTTACAGCTTGTCCTTTTAATGGCTGGTACATGGGGACTGAGATTGGGGTACGGGACTTCTGTGATGTCCGGCGCTACAATATTCTTCAGGTAAGCCTTTGTAAAGATTGGTTGGGGGGTTAAGGTGTGTTTCAGGTGGCTAGAGGCAGCTGCAGAGGGTGGGTGGGTGCAGACGATGAAAGCTGTATTTATACCATTTCAATGAAGCTACTGTGTTTCCCCGAAAATAAGACCCTGTCTTATAATTTTTTGAACCCCGAAATAAGCGCTTGGCCCTATTTTTGGGGAGGTCTTATTATTTTTGGGTGCGTGGAGCAAGACGGGGCTCCTCTTGCAGTCTTACCTGATTTCCAGCTCTGTCTCCCTAACCCTAATCAGAGGAAATGACGGGGACCTGCTGCACATGTGTTTAAATATTTTCAGGGAGGGCTTATTTTCAGGAGGGGGCTTATTTTAGCGCATGTACTCAAAAGCCCAATTGGGTTTATTAGCAGGGGATGTCTTATTTTCGGGGAAACACGGTAGAATATGACACATTGTTTGTTCCCCATTTTGTCTGCTTGATTCAGGAAGTGGGGAGAAGGATGGGCCTGGAAACAAACAAACTCTCTTCCCTGTGGAAAGACAAAGCTGTTATAGAGGTTAACATTGCTGTGCTCCATAGTTTTCAGGTGAGTGGAAAAAGGAGAGGCAAAAGGTCACTCTTCTCTATTTCTAGCCACTTCCTTTGCAGTGAGAAGGTCTGAAGTTCAGAACTGATTTTTTTTTTGTTTCCTTCAAAGAAGAAAAGGCTTTGCTGGAGATCTTTGCAAGCAACTAACCCAACCATTGATTGGATTAGTTGCTTCTAAATCAATTACCCATCATTCTCTTGCTAAGCAGGATAGTTGTTAAATGAATTTTGCCCCATTTCATGACCTCTCTTGCCACTGTGGTTAACTGAATTGCTGCAGTTAAGTTACCGACAGGGTTGTTAAGTGAATCGGGCTTCCCCATTGACTCTGCTTGTCAGAAGGTCGCAAATGGTGATCACATGATCCAGGAATATTGCAACTATCATGAGTACATACCAGTTGCCAAGTGTATGACGAATTTGGATAGCAGAGGTGCTATTCATCAGGTTCTGGAGAAACGGTAGCGGAAATTTTGAGTAGTTCTGAGAACCGGCAAATACCACCTCTGGCTGGCCCCAGAGTGAGGTGGGAATGGAGATTTTGCAATATCCTTCCCCCAGGAGTGGGGTGGGAATGGGGACTTTGCAGTATCCTTCCCCTGGAGTAGGGTGGGAATGGAGATTTTGCAGTATCCTTCCTCTGCCACGCCCACCAAGCCACGCCCACAGAACCGGTAGTAAAAAAAATTGAATTCCACGCCTGGACTACAGGGATGCTGCAGTGGGTGTAAGTGTGAAAAACGTCTGTAAGTCGCTTTTTTTCAGTGCCGTTGTAACTTCAAACGGTCACTAAACAAATGGTTGCAAGTCGAGTACTGTCGATAAGTCCATGGACTTGTACCTGAAAGTCTTAACCAACGTGTACACTGGAGCCAAGTAAGTTTTGCATTTCTGTGACTCTTCTAGAAACAAAGCATCACTATCATGGACCACCATTCTGCCGCGGAATCATTCATGAAGTACATGCAGAATGAATACCGGATTCGTGGTGGGTGTCCGGCAGATTGGGTTTGGCTGGTTCCCCCCATCTCGGGTAGCATTACACCTCTCTTCCATCAGGAGATGTTGAATTACATTATTTCACCCTTCTATTATTATCAGGTGAGCTAAATTCACTTCAGTGGATTGCGTGGTTCATATTAGCATCTTTCAATTCAAAATCAGCTTTTTTTTTGTTTTTTTTTCCCATGAAACATTGGAAAACTGGCTTTTGTCATTAATTTATTTATTAGATTTGTAGTTTATAAGTAACTCAAGATGGCTACCATACCTAGTATTCCTTCCTCCTCTTATTTTCCCCACAACAGCCCCATGAGGTAGGTTGGGCTGAGAGAGAGTAGCCTGCCCAAGTCATCCAGCTGACTTTCATGCCTAAAGTGGGATTAGAACTCACAGTCTCCGGGTGATTGGCTAAAGTTACCCAGCCAGCTTTCATGCCTAAAATGGAACTGGATCTCACAATTTCTTAGTTTCTAGGCCAGAACCTTAACAACCATAAATTGGCTTCCATTATATTGGAACAGATATATTAGGGATATATAGGATGGATGGATGGATGTGTCCAGGTAATGAAGATTTAAAGCTGACCAGCCGTTGTAAGGCTGTGAATCAAGATGATGAACTGAGGATGAGTCAGCAGGGTTATTGCCCTTTAAGAAGCTGTCTCTATAAAGGAGGCCATTGGAGGGCGTATCTCTCTCCTCATGTATCATTCTCCTCGCCGTGTTCTATCTGCATTGTAGTTCTCTGTGTAGAGTTGAAGAATGATTGCTTGTCTGGTATGTGCCTACCACGTGTATGTCTGTAAACAGAAGTCTCGTATATAAACCACTGTTTGTAAGACAAACCTCTGTGTCCTGTATTTTGCTCCTGGGTTGTCTCAAAATAGCGGTCATGCTGTAAACACTCTGACAAGATGGATGGATGGATGGATGGATGGATGGATGGATGGATGGATGGAGTAATTTCCCCAGGTTCTAAGTATTATTCCCATGAAAATTGAGTCCAGACCACTGGTTTATCTCTGCCACCAGCTAATTCAAATTTAGTCCTTCCTTCCTTCCTTCTTTTATCCTTTTCCCACATTTAGTTCTAAGCAGAAATTTAGAAAAGATAATTTTGGGAAGCAAGCTTAGAACATTATTAAGGGAGCAATTGTTTACGATCAACACAAAGTATAAATATATTATAACTAGACTTGGCAATGATAAGAGCTATGGTGGCTCAGTGGTTAGAATGCAATACTGCAGGCTACTTCTGCTGACTGCCGGCTGCCTACAGTTCAGCTGTTCGATTCTGAGCGGCTCAAGATTAATTCAGCTTTCCATCCTTCTGAGGTCGGTAAAATGAGGACCCAGATTGTTGGGGGCAATATGCTGACTGTTAACCACTTAGAGAGGGCTGTAAAGCACTGTGAAGCACTATGTAAGTCTAAATACTATTGCTATTGCTATTTGTCAAGGAGTAACCCTTCTTGAAGTCATCCTTAACACATAGCAATATTCAAGTGTATCTCTATGTGAAGCTTCCTTGATTCCTAAAAGATTTCAGAATGGCCCAGAAGTGGACACGGATCCGTAGGAAGAAATACAATTCACCAGTGCTCCAAGTTCAATTTAGCAAGTACAGAAATCCAATTGTTTTCCACAACAAAGGGAATAAGGGATAGAAGCAGAATGAGGAAAGAGCCAGTGAAGGAAACATGTGCAGGAGAAGTCATAGGTCTGTGGAATCAGTGATAGCTTTATAAGCAAAATTGGGTAACTGACACCTTGCGCACAGTCACTCACGCCCTCGCTACCTCTCGGCTGGACTACTGTAATGCTCTCTACATGGGGCTCCCCTTGAAGAGCATTCGGAGGCTCCAACTGGTCCAGAATACAGCCGCGCGGGTGATTATGGGTGCAACTCGTTGCGCTCATGTAACACCTCTCCTGCGCAAGCTGCACTGGCTCCCAGTAGTCTTCCGGGTGCGATTCAAGGTGTTGGTTACCTTTAAAGCGCTCCATGGCTCAGGACCTGGGTACTTACGAGACCGCCTTCTGCCACCAGTAGCCTCCCACCGACCGGTTCGCTCCCACAGAGTGCCTCAGGGTGCCGTCGGCCAAACTATGTCGGCTGGGGACACCAAGGGGAGAGCCTTCTCTGTGGGAGCTCCTGCCCTTTGGAATGAACTGCCCCCAGAAATACGCACAATCTCTGACCTCCGAGTTTTTTGCTGTGCCCTCAAGACCCTGCTCTTCTGACAGGCAGGGCTATCTTTGTAAAGGAGTTTTAAATTCGGAGTTTTAAATTTTTGGGTTTTAACAAATCTTGGCCGTAAATGTAATAATTTTAATAATTTTTAAATTTAATTGGGATTTGTATTGTGTTTTTTACTTGGTTGTGCACCGCCCCGAGTCCTTCAGGAGAGGGGCGGTATAGAAATAATAATATAAATAAATAAATAAATAAAAAATATAAATAAATATAAAATAAATCATGGTAATCTGACATTGACTTCTCCTATTCTTCTAGGTGGAGGCATGGAAAACACACATCTGGAAAGATGAGAAACACAAGCCGAAGAAAAGAGAGATCAGATTCTGCATATGGGCCAAGTACGTTTCCAG
This sequence comes from Arizona elegans, assembly GCA_022577455.1. Taxonomy (NCBI): domain Eukaryota; kingdom Metazoa; phylum Chordata; class Lepidosauria; order Squamata; family Colubridae; genus Arizona; species Arizona elegans. The sequence goes on from JAKOOJ010000017.1 coordinate 8,764,690, forward strand.
GATAAATTATGATATCCGTCAAGGGTGATAATGCTACTGGTTCGGACCGGTTCGGCAGGAACCGGTAGCGATGGCAGAGCGAGGCTCTGCCCACCCGCCCGGTCGTCGTTACTTCCTGGTTTTAACCAGGAAGTAACCTGTTTTTTAACCCTCTGCGCATGCGCAGAAGGGTTTGCACATGCGCAGAGGTTCTGCTCGTACATGTGACGTGTGCACTTCCGAACCAGTAGGGAAGGTAAGTAGATTTCACTCCTGATATCCATCTGAAAATCTACTCTTGGATCTGGATCAAAGAAAATGTTTCTCTTTGCAGGGCTGTGTTTTTTGCGTCCTCATTGATGCGAAGAGCCATGGCTGTCAGGATCAAAGCAACAGTGCTCTATGCAACAGAAACAGGGAAATCAGAAACTCTAGCTCGAAAGCTGGGGGATATGTTCAATTGTGCCTTCAGTACCAAGGTAAGATGCCTGGGATTGGCCGGGACCTATAAATATTGTTTTACTTGTAAAGAAGAGCAATACGGGTAGTCCTTGACTGACGACCACAACTGAGCCCCAAATTTCTGTTGCAAAGCGAGACAGTTGTTAAGTGAGTTTTGCCTCATTTTTACAACCTTTCTCGCCACAGTTGTTAAATGAATCACTGCAGTTGTTAAGTGAGTAACACGGTTGTTAAGTGAATCTGGCTTCCCCATTGACTTTGCTTGTCAGAAGGTCGTAAAAAAACATGACCCCGGGGCATTATAACGTTCATCAATGCAATCCAGTTGCCAAGCATCCTAATTTTGATCATTTGACCATGGGGATGCTGAGGTTTTGGTTACCACCTTTAGAGTGCTCCATGGCTTAGGACCTGGTTACTTACAGGACTGCCTTCTGCCACCAGTAGCCTCTCACCGGCCAGTACGCTCACATAGAGAGGGACTCCTCAGGATGCCGTCGGCCAAACAGTGTCAACTGGCGGCCCCAGGGGGAGAGCCTTCTCTGTGGGGGCACCTGCCATCTGGAACGAGCTCCCCCCAGAGATACGGACGATCCCGGATTTACGCACGTTCCGCCGTGCCCTCAAGACCTTTTTATTTCAGCAGGCTGGCCTGGCTTAACTTCCCTTTTAAATTGTAAATTGTAAATTTGTTTTAAAATATTAGGGGTGTTTTAATTTGTTTTGGGCCAAATTATCTAATGTGTTTTTATATTGTCTTTTAAATTTTGTAGTTTGTGTGTTTTATCTTTTTGGCTGTTCACCGCCCTGAGTCCTTCGGGAGTAGGGCGGTATATAAATCCAATAAAATAAATAAAATAAATAAATAAGCAGTTGCTAAGTGTAAAAAATGGTTGTAAGTCACTTTTTTCAGTGCTGCTGTAACTTTGAAGTTGAGGACTATCTGTATTATTACAGATACTTAGAAGATAGCAATAGCAATAGCACTTAGAATATGCAGAAATGGATAGACTAACACTTACTATTAAGGATAAAGAAGAAACTGATTTTTTTTTTGTTATGGGACATATTTTATCAATGGCTAGACAATAGAAACAGAAGTTAGAAAGGAGGAGACATAAAAAGAGGAAATGTTTAAGTGGCGAGTTGTTAAAGAAGATGATGTTAAGTATTATTGTTATTATATTATTATGTTATGATATAATTACTATTATGGTGATGAATACCACAACAAATATGTGTATTATGACTATTTAAACATATGTACCCAGACCACACACTGATGAAAATTGAATGTTATATAAATAAAACAAATAAAACACAAAAACACTTAGACTTATATACCGCTTCACAGTGCTTTTACAGCCCTCTCTAAGCGGTTTACAGAGTCGGCATCTTGCCCCCAACAATCTGGGTCTGCATTTGACCGACTTCGGAAGGATGGAAGGCTGAGTCAACCTTGAGCCTGGTGAGATTCGAACTGCCAAATTGCAGGCAGCCGGCAGTCAGCAGAAGTAGCCTGCAGTACTGCACTCTAACCACTGCACCACCACAGCTCTCGGTGCAGTGTCTCTGCCTCCCACTTATATAAAGCAGAGACAGGGTTGATGACGTAGACAAGGTAGCTTTCAGGGAAGCTTGTCTTCCACAATGTATTGTGTTAGTACTAAAGCTTGGCTATGTTCTTAAGTAACCTGTGACCCCTTGAGTTCATTTAGCAACTGGCTATATGCTTTTCAGGTTCTGAAAAAAGATGGACAGTGAATGTTATTTTTTGCCTTACCATGTTTTATCTACTTCGAAGCATTTACCTTCTCCAGTTCCTGATAACATTCCTTTCTCCTTTTAGGTTACCTGTATGGGGGATTACAACCTAAAAGACCTTGAGAAGGAAAGTCTACTTCTGGTGGTCACCAGTACTTTTGGAAATGGGGATGCACCAAGCAACGGCAAAGTAATACTTGTAATGCACGCTATTATATATTGATTTTCCAAAATCAGTCAAACTATCCATGCAATATAACAATCTTTTTTTTTTAATTATAGACTCTGCAGAATGCCCTCTTGTCAATGAAACAACTGAGTAACAAATTCCGGTAATTACTTCCAGAATTTTGCTTATCCCAGTTAACCAATTCCTATTCTTTATTGAACTATTGTAAGTCGAGGACTGCCTGTATTCTCAATTCTATCAAGCAGCAGGCTTGTGAACTTTTCAATAGGTTGTTAACAGAGGTACTTCAACAGGAATAATCTCAGAAGGAAAAATGCCTGTTTTAAAATGAGATCTCCTCCAACACAAACACTTTGTTCATGATAATATTTTTTTTAAAAACCCAGTATTAATGCAGCTTTTCTCTTGGAACAGGTATGCGGTCTTCGGCTTGGGTTCAAGCATGTATCCAGAATTCTGTGCCTTTGCCCGTCTTGTGCACCAAAAACTTGCACAGTTGGGAGCATTTCCAGTCAGCCCAATGGGTGAAGGAGATGAACTCAACGGGCAAGAAGAAGCTTTTCGGAACTGGGCCGTTCTTACATTTCAGGTAACTACAATAACACAATAAATTGATTGTTTCCTAGTATGATTTGATTGCTTATTTGTACCATATGACTATGATTCTTGACGAATGTGTCTTGTCTTTCTATGTACACTGAGAGCGTATGCACCAAAGACAAATTCCTTGTATGTCCAAACACACTTGACCAATAAAGAATTCTGTTCTGTTCTGTTCTGTTCTGTTCTGTTCTGTTCTGTTCTGTTCTGATCTGATCTGATCTGTTCTACTCTACTCTACTCTACTCTACTCTACTCTACTCTACTCTATAACCTTGATGTCCAGTGAGTCTCCGAGTTTCCAATGTCTTGGCAGCAGATACCAGAATCCAATGATTTAGCTCAGTGTCTTTCAAACTTGGCAACTTTTAAAATGTATGGACTTCAACTCCCAGAATTTCACAGCCAGGATGAGGAATTCTGGGAATTAGTCCACTCATCTAAAAGTTGCCGAATCTGCAAAACACGACTTTAGCCGATTTCCCTGGGAGAAATGAGGGGTTTGAGGTTTGGCCCAGCCCAGAAACATTATTTATCCTGGGGGGGGGGGGGGGGGAGAGCCAAGAAAGGAAGAATCTAATTGAGATAAATACAGTACAGAAACAATAAATGACCTTTATAGAAAGGTAACCCTAGCCTTACTATACAGATAGTTTTCATTTTGCAACCACAATTGGGACTGGCAACTGCAGTTAAGCAAGGAGGTTGCTAAGTGAAACCACAACTGGATTTAGGCTCTTCTTCCATTTTCCTTGGCTTTACAACCTGCAAAGGTTGTAAATGCAAAGATTGGTCTTAAAATTACTTTTTCATCCCCTTCCTAAACAAGGCAGTCATTTAACAAAAACTACTTGCATGTGTTCACCAATTGCTGTTTTATTTCTTGTTTCTTCTTGTCGAAAGCCTGTGTAGAGTCTGCGTTTACACCACATTGCCGATTAGCCAGGCTATTGAATTAACAGGCTCTTTTCTTGGTCATTCTCCTCTCATTCCCAATGGTGTCCCCTAGTTATCCATTAAATTGTTCTAAGGTACAATGGGGCTAATCTTCTAATCCAGCTTTGCTTTCTAAAGAAGCACATCATGTCACTTCCATGCATAATGGATGTTAATTACATTGAAAACTCTCACTTTCCTTCTCCATACACATATTAGCTTTGGCCTCTCCAGAAGCTTTATTGTTTGCGTGATCTTGGCAGTTGCTGTGCTGTGAATTGAAACCAGTCTTTTTAAACAAGCCACTTGACTGAAATTAATTTCATTTACTTTTAACCCCCTAACTGGAAGGTTCAAGATGACTAACCCAAAAGCTCAAGATGATTACATAGAGTCCTCCATAACCCTAACCCTCCATCTATTCTTTTTATATATATATTTGAGAAGACTGCCTGTGAAACTTTTGATATCCGTGGAAAGCACAAGATCCTGTTACCAAAAGAATATACATGTAAGGAAACCTGGAACCCCAAGGATTTTAGGATTGTATATGACTCTCGACCATTAGATTTAGAGAAAGGTATGTTCTCCTCTGATCCTTAAATGCCTTTATTTTTAATTGAATGTTATTATCATCACTTTTATCTTTTTTAATAAGTATTTTTCAACGTTGGTGACTTTAAGATGTATGGATTTTATGCTGGCTGAAGGATCCTGACAGGCCATACTTCTTAAAGTTGCCAAGGTTGGAATACAGTGCTTTAACTCATGGGATACATCCTAGTAGTTATTAGGAAAATATTTCAAAAATCAAAAGGAATGGGTACTGAATTTGAACAAAATATCCTATTTTGGGGGTTTTGTTCCAAACTCAGGACAAAATTAAGCATTTTGTCTTGAGTTAATCTACCTGAGGAAACAATGGCAACTTGAAACAAAATTGTGCTTCGTTTTTTTATCACAGGCCTACAAACAAGGCCTGTGATAAAAGAATAAAAGTTAATGCTGAGTCATATCTACAACATAACTTAACATAAAATTGGCCAAATGGAAGATTTAAAAATAAATATCTATATTTTATTTTATTTTTTTAAAAAATATCATATATATTATTTTATATTATTTTACATTATCTTATTTGTACATTAGCAAATGGATAGCTGTATAAACACTCACGTTTATGTTCTAATGAATAGAAAGGAAAAAACAAGGAATTATTTCCAATTCTCGTTCCATACACACTCTGCTGAATTCGTTCCATCATTAAAAGATGCCAATTGTGTGTTTCAAATTTTATGTTTTATTCCAAGCTCATAACAAAGCATATTCCCCATTTTGTGCCCATCCATTGGGTGACAATATATGGTAATTATAATTTCAATTATACCCTTGAAATCATAACTGCCAAATCACATTTTCAGATGAGTTATATATAAATTGTTAATAAACTAAAATTGACATTTGCTTCTCTTCAATTAGTCAACTTGCATGTGTTAAAAACAAAACAACAATCACAAAATACAGATTTTGGTTGTGCAAGAGACTCACATTCAAAAGGCAATCAAGTAGTCCTTGAATTGCAACCTATCACTTAATGGTTGTTTAAAGATTTGAAAAAAGTAGGTTATGACCTCTTCTCAAAATTATGACTGCAAACTCGTACACAATCTCTCTCACGCACACATACACAAACGCTAGACCCATATTAGAGCCAGAGGGAGTCAAGCTATTCTCCAAAGCACCTAAGGGTAGGACAAGAAGGAACGGGTGGAAACTAATCAAGGAAAGAAACAATTTAGAATTAAGGAGAAATTTCCTGACAGTTGAACAATTAATCAGTGGAACAACTTGCCTTCAGAAGTTGTAAATGCTCCAACACTGGAAGCTTTTAAGAAGATGTTGGATAACCATTTGTCTGAAGTGGTGTAGGGTTTCCTGCCTAAGCAGGGGGTTGGACTAGAAGACCTCCAAGGTCCCTTCCAACTCTGTTATTGTTCTGTTCTGTTCTGTTCTGTTCTGTTCTGTTCTTCCATTTTGGGCACTTGGCAACTAGCTCATATTTATGACTGGTTGCAGCGTCCCATGGTCATGTGAATGCAATTTGCAATGTTTTTTGGGGGTTTTTTTTGCCATTTTCCAGCCAAAAATGTCCATTAGATAAGGTAGATTCAGATTACATGATCCACTTAATGACTGCAGTGACTGTCTTAACAATAGTTGCAAAAGGGATTGTAAAATCAAGCCCAATCATTTAACGACCCAATTTACAACCGCAACAGCTTACAACCAGAATGCTAGGCTCAATTGCGATTGTAACTCAAGGACTACCCATATGTGACAGGAGGGCAGCTGGGTGTGCAGATGGCACCTACCAAGAACACCTGAAAAACAGGTGCATCTTTCCCACAGCTGCTCCAGCATCTTGGGGAAAATTGCACTGGGTTTAACATGTCTTGGGATGCTTTTAATATGTTATCTGGAATGGTCCAAATTTTTTTAAGCTGTGACAAAAGACAGTTTGTTTCTTTGTTTTCTCTGTAGCACTTGGTGATATTCATGGGAAAAATGTAGTTCCATTGACCCTCAAATTTCGGCAGAATCTTCAAAGTTCACAGTCCAGGTATTATTTCCTGCTTGCCATACTTCCTGTTTTTTTAACCCGTTAATCTTCTAACTGCATATAAAGTATGCGTTCAAATTTGCAGAAAGATTTTATTTTTAACTTTGTGCCACGTAGAGGTTGTATTAGCCATTGTGTATTTAGATATGCATTTTGACCAGCATTGCCTAAACCAGGGGTCAGCAACCTGTGGCTCTGGAGCCACATGTGGCTCTTTCACCCCTCTGCTGTGGCTCCCTGTCACTCAAAATATGCGTCACAACCACCAATGTGCGACACCCACTGGCACGCGATGTATTGAGCTTTTCAACCCCTGATAGGCCAACCATGGATAAATCCAAGAAAAGAAAAGTTTCAGAAGAAAACAGAACATTTAATTCAACTACATATGCTAGTTTTGTGGCCGCTCAAGAAATAGTCAGGCAGAGGAAGGGTTTTGTGGCTCCCGGTGTTTTCTTTTCTGTGGGAAACGGTCCAAATGGCTCTTTGAGTATTTAAGGTTGCAGACCTCTGGCCTAAACTTTTTCCATGTGATTATATATACAAACATACTGTTATATTTCAATAAAAAAATTACATAGTCCCGATAAATGGTTAAATAGAATTGTTCCAAAATAAAATAATGTTGAAAACCACTGAATTTTAGCTCAATATAAGTGTAGGAAGAAATATCCTTCTGGGTTCTGCTCCAAGTGGGGAAAAAGACACTGGAAACATGGAGACTGCTTGGAAAGATGGTTTAATGGTGGACAGGATCACATGGTTTGAGTTCCTGAACAGAAAAGAGAGGCAAGATACAGCGAGTCCCCGGGTTTTATGCTTTCTCTGGCTTTGAACTTCCTGGGGCCCCGAAAGAGTATCCTGATTGGTTGTCAGACTCCCAGGAGGTGGGGATCTTAGCTAGCCTTGCTGGCTGATGTAATCTTCCCAGGTGCCATGTGGTGAGTTTCTGTCCTAGATGGGTCCCATTGTGTTAGTTTCTGTGGCTATTGTGTTGCAGATGATGGTCCATTGACAAAGATTGAGTTTCTGCCCCTGGCCCATTGACAAAAAGGGGAGAGGCAGGAAATGGGGAGCTGCTTTGTCTTTAAAACATGCTTCTCCATTTCGCATGCAGGGAAACATAATATTCTGCCTTTTCAATATTTCCTAAAATATTTCATTCTTCCAGGGAAGGGGTGGGTGCTAACTTCCTACATAAGGAAAGGAGACGCTTCTTTTTAAGGGCCAAAAGCTACATTCAGTCTTTAAAAGACCTGCCAACCTGTATGTGGCAATAAATGTGGGGTAAGAAGGAAAAAAAAATCATCCTTAATCTTCCCTTTTCTTGCTGGAAAAGGTATTAACATTTTTCAACCCCTTGGTGTTAGTCAATTATATCTTTGAATATATACAAGTTTAAAGTCCTTGTCTAAAGAGATTCTCAATCATCCAGGTCATGGTTGTCCCAAAGGTGCTTTTTTCCTAAAGATAACTGGACCTTCTTGATTTTTTTCCTTTGAAAAACGTTTCGCTTTTCATCCAAGATCTGAAGAAGCTTCTTGGATGAGATGTGAAATGTTTTTCAAAGGAGTAACAGTAACAGAGTTGGAAGTGTCACTGCGTTATGTGTTTTGTCAGCTGAGCTTCCATCCTAAGACTTACGGTAGCCTGGCCGAGAACTTTATCACGTCTCTGTAGCAACAGAGATAAGACTGTCTTGTGATTTCTGAGCTACTGTGCATGTCCAAGTTTAAGGAAGAAACTTCCTGATCTTTTTCCTTTGTCCGGTAACGATGTAGTTAGTAAGTTTGTTTTATTTCTTTATAATAAAATGTTTCTTAGAATATATTTCGGGTTTTCTTTCTTTAAAGTATACAGCATGGAAAAACAAGATCCATCCGTCTCTAATCAAGTGCAATTACCCCAGGGGGAGTACCGAAGCTGATTTACGCTTTGACAGGAAGGGACCTTGGAGATCATCTAGTCCAACCCTCCTGCTCATGCAGGAGACCTATACTAGGGATTCGAACTGCCAACCTTTCTGATCAACAAGTGCAGCGTCTTAGCCACTGAGCCACCTAGGGAAAAATACGAGAAAAAACAAGAAAACCCAGTCCTTGTTGTCTATCTCGTTAGCTTGTGGTTTATGTAGCTTATGGCCATAGAACCCTTCCCTCAACTAAAAATATAATGACCTATATTGAACTTCAAAAGTCTTCCCATAAATGGTGTCAAAGAATCACACCGTAATGCTTCCCACATGAAGTTTGAGAAGTATCCCGTCTTGTGATTTTAACAAGGAAATCCTGTGACGGTTGACTTAAAATGGGTTTGTGTTTCCCTTTCCTTTTCAGCCGTGTTACCATGCTAATTAAACTTTCCTGTGAAGCCAATCAGGAAATCAACTATCTCCCAGGGGACCATCTGGGGATCTTCCCTGAAAACCGAGAAGCTTCGGTTGATGGCATCATCTCCCGCGTTGCAGATGCTCCTCCGTTCAATGAAATCTTTAGACTGGAAACATGCCGCGAACGTAAGCTAGGAATCCTCTTTCCAACTTTTTTTGCTATGGGATATGAGGGATATGATAACTCCACATTAAGAAAACTAAGATCGTGGCCCTCTCAATTCCTGGCAAATAGATGGGGAAGAAATAGATGTAGTGCAGTGGTGAAATGTAAAATTTGTTACTACCGGTTCTGTGGGCATGGCTTGGTGGTTGGGTGTGTGTGTGTGTGTAATGTGAGGTGGGCGTGGCCAACTTTTTTTTTTACTTTTAAAAACATTTTTTCTACAGAAGGCTCTTCTGTCGAAGAGGTTGTAAAAAAATGCTTTTAAAAGGCTCTGACGATCCCAGCTGAGTTGCCTGATCATCAGAAGCTTTTTTTTCCTTTAAAAACATTTTTTCTACAACCTCTTCGGCCGAAGAGGTTGTAAAAAAAATGCTTTTAAAAACCTCTGATGAGAAGAGGTTGTAGAAAAAAATGCTTTTAAAAGCCTCTGATAATCCCAGATGAGCCGGGTAATCATCAGAGGCTTTTTTTTAACTTTTAAAAGCATTTTTTCAGCCAAAGAGCTTGTAAAATGCTTTTTTTTTAAAAAAAATAAAAGCCTCTGATGATTGCATGGCTCAGCTGGGCATGGGGGGGGGAGGGGAACAGGGATTTTTGCTACTGGTTATCTGAACCACCCGCTGCCATCGCTACCGGATCAGGTGATCTGGTCCGAACCGCGAGCATTTTACCCCGATGTAGTGACAGATTTTATTTTCCTGGGCTCCAAGATCACTGCAGATGGGGACTGCAGCCAAGAAATTAAAAGATGCTTGCTCCTGGGGAGGAAAGCTATGGCAAATCTAGACAGCATACTAAAAAGCAGAGAGATCACCCTGCCAACAAAAGTGCGTATAGTCAAGGCTATGGTGTTCCCAGCTGCAATGTATGGCTGTGAAAGTTGGACCCTAAGAAAGGCTGAGTGCCAAAGAATTGAGGCCTTTGAACTCTGGTGCTGGAGAAGACTCCTGCGAGTCCCTTGGACTGCAAGGCCATCAAACCGGTCAGTCCTAGAGATCAACCCTGACTACTCTTTAGAAGGTCAGATGCTGAAGATGAAACTCAAATACTTTGGCCACCTAATGAGAAAGAAGGGCTCGCTGGAGAAGAGCCTAATGCTGGGAAAGACTGAGGGCAAAAGAAGAAGGGGACGGCAGAGAATGAGGTGGCTGGATAGAGTCACTGAAGCAGTCGGTGTGAGCTTAAATGGTCTCTGGGGGATGGTTGAGGACAGGAAGGCCTGGAGGAAAGTTGTCCATGGGTTCATAATGGGTCGGACACGACTTCGCAACTAACAACAACTAATGAGCGGATATCTTTCCAAGAAAGGGACAATGCATATCCAAATGAATTTGGAGTGAACAGGAAAAAGAAAAGGATACCTCTTTTATCTTGGCATTCAGCTCTTTTCCAATTGGGCAAGAGTGGGCAGCATTTTAGCCTTTCATCTCCCAAAGGGACCTCACGGTGAAGCGATGGCCTTATCAGACAAGGCGTGTGTGGGGAATTTGGGGCTTCCTTTGTTCCATTTGGGGAGTGGCATTTTTGTTAGCTATTTTCCCCCTGAGTAAAATAGATGTGTTAAGTCAATTGAGAGTTTAAAGCTCCTTGTTTTATTACTTTCACACTCCAAAATGGAAAAGCCATCCATTCTAAATTGGGTAGCATGATTTAAAGGCTGTGGGGATGAGGTATCCCCCGCAGGGATGATACTGACTTCAATTAACAGTTCGGGTCAACAGGAAAGACCGTTTTGGAAGACAACTGGTCAGATGTATTTATTTTTGACATAGATGAAGTCTCTCCCCAGCTGATTTCCTCTGTTGACTCCCAGAATATATTCTCACCCATTTCCTCTTTCATTCCAGGTGGCTACTGGACTCCTTACAAAAAATTTCCAGCATGTACACTCTCCCAAGCTTTGATGCATTTCCTTGATGTCACCTCTCCTCCTTCCCAGCAGTTGCTAAGATCATTTTCCCAGCTGGCAGAAGATAAAAGTGAGAAGGAAAGGCTGAATCTCTTGTGTCATGTGAGTTTGGGGCAAGTTACAGGCAGGTTGCTTATAGAGCATGTCTCTGTTTCATCTGCTAGCAGGTGGTCAACCATGGTTGATCTTCAAAAGTTAGGCAGGGTTGGACTTGGTTCTAACGCCAGTTGGTAAAACCACACTTGGAATATTTCATCCAGTTTTGGTCACCACAATATAAAAAATATATTGGGACTCTAGAAAGAATGCAGAAAAGAGCAACAAAGGTGATTAGGGAGATGGAGGCTAAAACATACAAAGAACGGTTGCAGGAATTGGGAATGTATGGTTTAATGAAAAGAAGGATTAGAGGTGACATGATAGCAGTCTTCCAATATTTGAGATGCTGGCACAAAGAAGAGGGATCAACCTATTTTTCAAAGCACCTGAAGGCCGGACAAGAAGCAATGGATGGAAACCAATGAAGGAGAGAAGCAACCTAGAAATGAAGAGAAATTTCCTAACAATTAATCAATGGAACAATTTGCCTCCAGAAGTTGTGAATGCTCCAACACTGGAAATATTTAAAAAGAGATTGGACAACCATTTGTCTGAAATGGTATGGGGTTTCCTGCCTGAGCAGGAGGTTGGTCTAGAAGACCTACAAGGTCCCTTCCAACTCTATTATTCTGTTAGTGCTTGGGTGGGAGGCCATCAGGAGATTTTATGGCTGTAGACCATATTGGGAAGCTGAAAACATTCTGATAGCAGATCACTTTTGTCCTGCTACTAAAAAAGCTACATCAACATGCCTATATGGTAATTCGGAGTCAAGATCAATTCAACAGGATCTTTAATATAGCTACAATAGTGCAACCCTAGTGAACTGATCAGGGATTGGTAACATAATACTGTATTTTTTGGAGTATAAGCCTAAAAGAGTCTGAAAATCTGGGTGCGTCTTATACTCCAACCCCACACGCGGTGCCCAAAATGGCTACCCAGAACAGCTGCTGCCTTCTCTTACCCCTTTGCCTGTTTTAGTCACTGGAGCCCCCTCTGACGATCAGCTGTGCTTTAGAAGCTGTTTTTTAGCCCCAACCAGCCCTAACCTCAAAACCAGCGAGTGAACTAATGTGCTGAAGCTGACCAGGCTAAGGACTAGCCAGATGAATACCTGGTAGGCAGAATTTTTTCCCCCCTATTTTTCTCCCCAAAAACTAAGGTGCATCTTATACTCCGGTGCGTCTTATACTCTGAAAAATACAGATAACTGTATTAAGAATAACACATTTCCATCTCTGGCTTTGAGTCAAGTTTATGCCTATTGTTATTTCTATGCTCTTTTCCTGTTTAATAGCAATAGCACTCTTAGACTTATACAGTATACTGCTTCATAGTGCTTTACGGCCCTCCGTAAACGGTTTACAGAATCAGCATATTGCCGCCAACAATCTGGTGTTATCTCTTGGAATTTTATAAGGAACCATTGTTTCTACAACAGGCTGCACCCCCATTTTGGAGGAGATATAAATCCATAAATAAACACCAATTGCCTGAGTGTCTGTATGTTTGTTTTCCACTGTAGAATTTGGAGGAATACAACAAGTGGAAATTTTACAACAGCCCTACTATCTTGGAAGTCCTGGAGGAATTCCCATCCATCAGGTTCTCAACATCCTTCTTACTCTCTCAGCTGCCTTTACTCAAGCCCAGATATTACTCCATCAGTTCTTCGCAGGATTGGGCGCCCCAGGAATTACACTTGACTGTGGCTGTAGTGAGCTATAGATCTAGAAGTAAGTGGGTTTTCTGTTCTAAAACTTCATTTGGCCCTGTGTCTGCAGTGATTCTTCATCAAATGTGAGAGCCAGTTTGGTCTAATGGTTAAAGTACCAGGTTAAAAACTAGGAGATGTGAGTTCTAGTCCCGCCTTAGGCATGAAAACCAGCTGGGTGACATTGGGCCAGTCATTCTTTCTCCACCCAGCCCACCTCACAGGATTGTTTGTTGTGGAAAAAAAATAAGAGGTGGAAGAAATATTAGCTATGTTTATTTATTTATTTATTTTGTCGCATTTCTATGCTGCCCAACTCTCAAGGGACTCTGGGCAGTTTGCCACCTTGAGTTGTTTAAAAATAATAAAAGCAGAATACAAAAAAAAATTAAAAATGTGCTTTTGAACAGCTCAACAGATATTTATACTCCAAGATTATAATATTTTTCCAGCTGTGCTAGGAATCATCCATTCTTGGAGATGATAAAAAGTTCCTGCAACTAGAACGGTAAATACAGGTAGCCCATGATTTATGACCACAATTGAGCCCCAAATTTTTGTTGCTGAGACAGTTGTTAAGTGAATTTCCCCCCATTTTACAACCTTTCTTGCCACCGTTGTTAAGTGAATCACTGCAACTGTTAAGGTAGTAACCTTTAAAGCGCTCCATGGCATAGGACCTGGGTATTTGTGGGACCGCCTTCTGCCACCAATAGCCTCCCACCGACCAGTACGTTCCCACAGAGAGGGACTCCTCAGGGTGCCGTCAGCTAGGCAATGTCGGCTGGCGACCCCCAGGGGGAGGGCCTTCTCTGTGGTAGCTCCTGTCCTCTGGAACGATTTGCCTCCGGAGATACGAAGGATATCGGATTTCCGGGCCTTTCGCCGTGCCCTAAAAACTTTTCTTTTCCATCAAGCAGGGTTGGCGTGAAACCCACCCCCCTTTTTTTAGTTTTTAAATTGTCAATGGGTTTTAGTTTGAATGTTTTAAATTTTGGGCCAAAGTCATGTAATTCTTTTAAAAATTTTAAATTTTGTATTGGTATGTGTTTTAATTCTGGCTGTGCACTGCCCTGAGTCCACTAGGAGAAGGGCGGTGTACAAATTGAATAAAATAAATAAATAAATTTATTTTTATTTATTTATTTTATTAAACTTGTATGCCGCCCTCTCTCCCAAAGGACTCAGGGCAGCTCACAACGATAAAAAACACATAAAATTCAGTATTCAAATATAAAAACCAATAAAAGCCCCTTTAAAAAAAACCCTTCAGTCCAATCCAGCCAGGCCAAATAGCCATGTTTTGAGGTCACGGCGGAAAGAACAAAGGTCAGGGGCCATCCGGAGCTCCAGGGGGAACATTCACTTAACATGGTTGTTAAGCAAATCTTCCTCATTGAGTTTGTTTGTAAGAAGGTCGAAAAAAGTGATCACATGACCCTGGGAGACTGCAATCGTCATAAATATGAGTCAGTTGCCAAGTGTCTGAATTTGGAACATGTGACCATGGGAATGCTGCAATGGTTGTAAGTGTGAAAAATGGTCATGAGTTACTTTTTTTCAGTGCCCTTGTAACTTTGAATGGTCACTAAATGAACTGTTGTAAGTCGAGGACTACCTGTATACTGAATTCTCAGGAGGTCTTTTCCAACAACAAAATTCAAAAGCATTAATATCCTTCTTATCCTCTAAGTAAAATCACCATGCTGCGAAGTCTGTCTGCTCATGTTTCTTGTGATTTCAGCTAAACCTTCTCAAAATACTTCACCAAAACATCATATGTGTGGCCTTTTGCTCTCCCTTTCTTCTCAGATGGAAAAGGTCCAGTGCACCATGGGGTATGCAGTGCTTGGTTGAACGCAATGGCCCCGAAAAAGACAATTCCCTGTTTTATTCGCAGGTAAGATTGCAGCTGAAAAAATAACTTTATTTATTTATTATTTATTTATTTTATTAATCATATTTCTATGCCGCCCACTCTCCGAGGACTCTGGGCGGCTTACACTAAAGACAGTATACTAAATAGCATACTGCCTCCAACAATCTGGCTCCTCATTTTACCCACCTCGGAAGGATGGAAGGCTGAGTCAACCTTGAGCCCGGTGAGATTTGATCCGCTGATCTGCTGAACTAGCAATCAGCTGAAGTAGCTGCAGTACTGCACCCTAACCACTGCGCCACCTCGGCTCAACATGTAACAAAAACTTGAGTTCTCAAACTGAAAAATACTCAAATGGTATCATATGAAATACAGGTTGATTCTGTTAGGAATGTAAAGCATATGGACTAATTTTTGTACTGTTCGAAGACCTGTAAATAGAAATTAAAATGGGCTCCACCTTAGTCTTTTCTCCGAGCAAAAAGAAAAATAAAAGCAGACCAACGAAGCCTAAACATTTCCAATTGGTATAGGTCAAATCTATCTCAATGTACAGTTTTCTCTTATTGACTGCCCCATTTACAATAGCACCCTTTTGAAGTTACGATGGTGTAAAAAAAAAAAAAACAGCTTTGTCACCAATCCTTGCATTTATGTCGGTCACATTGTATCATGGTTGCATAATTGCCATTTGCATGCTTCCTAAGAGGCTTGTGACAAATAGAGTTAAGGGACAACACAGAAGGAAAATTGTAAATCAGTGATGCACAATAGAGTAGAGTAGAGTAGAGTAGAGTAGAATAGAATAATAGAATAGAATAGAATAGAATAGAATAGAATAGAATAGAATAGAATAGAATAGAATAGAATAGAATAGAATAGAATAGAATAACAGAGTTGGAAGGGACCTTGGAGATCTTCTAGTCCAACCCCCTTGCTTAGGCAGGAAACCCAATACCATTTCAGACAAATTGTTGTCCAATCTCTTCTTAAAAACTTCCAGTGTTGAAGCATTCACAACTTCTGGAGGCAAGCAGTTCCACTGGTTAATTGTTCTAAAATCTGTCAGGAAATTTCTCCTTAGTTCTAGGTTGCTTCTCTCCTTGATTAGTTTCCATCCCTTGCTTCTTGTTCTACCCTCAGCTGCTTTGGAGAATATCTTGACTCCCTCTTCTCTGTGGCAACCCCTGAGATATCAGAACACTGCTATCATGTCACCCCTAGTCTTTCTTTTCATTAAACTAGACATACCCAATTCCAGCAACCGTTTCTTTGCGAAGAAGAAGTGTTATAAGTCCGTTGTGATCATGTGATTTTCTGCTTAGCGACCGTAATGCTTAGCAATGGACTTGCCAGCCCCAATTGTGATTGCTAAGTGAGGACTACCTATATCTCTTTGAAATCTAAAGGAATTAAGACACATGATATTATTATTATTATTATTATTATTATTATTATTATTATTATTATTATTATTATTATTATTATTTTATTTCTATACCGCCCTTCTCCCGAAGGACTCAGGGCGGTGTACAGCCTATTTAAAAACACAGACAAAACAACAGTATAAAATTTAAAATAATTAAATAAAGTGGCTCAGATTTAAAACCCCAATAAATTTAAATACCCCAATTTAAAAACTATTGTGTTGATAGTCCGGCCTGGCGGAACAACAGGGTCTTCAATCTGATCTGTTGCAAGATAATCTGAGAAGTGTACATTCATGGAAGAAGAAATACTTACACTTCATGCTTCTCTAGGAGTAAGATATTTGTTTGTCTCATTGCTATCTAGTGCTGCTGGATTCCAACTTCCAAAAGATCCAAGAAAACCGTGCATCCTGATTGGTCCTGGTACAGGAATTGCTCCTTTTAGAAGCTTCTGGCAACAACGACACTTCGACTTAGAAAAGAAAGGTGAAGAGGGCTTTGCTACTTTCTGAATGATCTGGTTGGATAAATCCATGCGTAACTGAAATGGGCAGTGTTTAGGGGTTGGCATTATCTAACAATTAGCACTAGCAATAGCACTTGGGCTTATATAACACTTCATAATGCTTTACACCCCTCTCTACACAGTTTACAGAATCTTGCCCCCCAACAATCTGGGTCCTCATTTGACCAACCTCGGAAGGATGGAAAGCTGAGTCTTGAACCAGTCAGGATCGAACTGCTGGCAATCGGCAGAGTTAGCCTGCAATACCGCATTCGAACTACTACACCACGACAGCTCTAATTAGAAATTAGACTTTCCAATTTCTTATTTGGGGTCATGGAATACAAGCCTTACTCTTTTGGAACATCTGCTTAAACCTGTGAAGTAGATCTCGAAAAGAGAAGATGTCAAGCTAGGTCTAAAAGTTAACCTCAAGTTAATTTGAGGCAGCCTTTTATGCTTCCTTCATAAGACTCATGTTCACGTGTCCCACTCAGTGCTCCAGTTAAGTCATTAAATTGTAGGTTTTTTGCAACATGGCTTTGTTCCTCTTTAGATGACACTGTGAGTTGCTTCCCTTCTTTCAAAATGTGATAATGTCGGGGCATTTAGGGGCCCTCCTGTTCGTTCTGCTGACTGGGACACTGGACTCCTTCTCTATATTTAGACCCAAACAGTGCCTTGAGCTACCTAAGAAGCCCAATTGATTTTGGCCTTCTGGTTTTTAGGGATCCAAGGGAGAGGTCTGATCTTGCTGTTCGGCTGCCGGCACTCCAGCCTGGACCATCTCTATCGAGAAGAAATGGAGGAGATGCATCGGAAAGGGATTCTCCAAGAGGTCTACACAGCTTACTCCAGAGAGCCCGGGAATCCCAAAGTAAGCCTCTGTTGCATCTTGCCTTTGATATTTTGCTCACAGCAGAGCACTAAATTGTATCCAGAAAGTCCTGGGTTTAAGCTCTGGTCCCACTGATTAAAAAGAGCGGGAACATAAAGATGGTAAGGAAGCAGGGTGGCCAAAAGCAGTATAATGCAGTTATAACGCAGGTAGTCCTTGACTTATAACAGTTCATTTTGTGACCATTCATTACAACGGCACGAGTTGGTGGAATTGTTTTAATATACAGGTAGTCCTCAACTTACAACAGTTCATTTAATGACTGGTCAAAGTTACAACATCACTGAAAAAAAATGGCTCACATTTTTCACACTTATGACCATTGCAGCATCCCTGTGGTCGGTGATCAAAATTCAGACGCTTGTCAACTGATTCATATTTATGACTATTGCAGTGTCCCGGGGTCATGTGATCCCCTTTTGCGACCTTCTGACAAGCAAAGATCAGCGGGGAAGCCAGATTCACTTAACACCTGTGCTACTAACTTAACAACTGCAGTGACTCACTTAACAACTGTGGCAAGAAAGGTTGTACAATAGGACACTTAACAAGTGTTTCGCTTAGCAACAGAAATGTTGAGCTCAATTGTGGTCATAAATTGAGGGCTACTTGTATGTGTTCTTTATCTTCTCTACCTAAGTTACCTCATCAGCGCAATGCATTTGCTGTGTGTATGGCAGCAAAGCCCACACTTGCTTGCAGTGATGAACTTACCTACCCTGTTTCCCCCAAAATAAGACGTCCCTGATAATAAGCCCAATCGGGCTTTTGAGCGCATGGCAATAAGGCCAAGCGCTTATTTCAGGGTTCAAAAAATATATAAGACAGGATCTTATTTTCGGGGAAACACAGTAGTTGGATCATGAAAATTCTGCAAGCAACCAACCAACTTCCAAGAACTGCACAGTTCTACTCTGAGCTATAGATAGTCTCTTCTAATAGCATATACGTTATGGGTGCTGTGCTCTAAAATATTGGGATTCTACTAATTATTTCTCCCAGCTGTGGCATAGATTGTCCAACTATTGGGGGATAGACACCCTACTGCAGTGATGGCTAACCTTTTTGCTATTGCATGCCAAAAGTGGGGGGAACGCAGGCGGGGGTCACAAGCGTGTGCCCACACCCTTAATTCAATGTGCCCTGCCCCCGCGCATGTGCGTGTGACCCCCCCACCCTCCCCCCGCTTTTAGCACGCAATGGCATGGTGGGCCCAGTAGGCCCGTTTTTTGCCAAGAAAGCCTGGGGAGGGCAAAAATGGCTTCCCCATCCCCCTGGAGGCCCTCCCGAGGCCGGAAACGGCCCAGTTGCTGTCTTCCAGTGGGATTAGAAGGCCCGTTTTTCGCCCTCCCTGGGCTCCAGAGGCTTTCTTGGAGCCTGGGGAGGGCAAAAGCAGCCTTCCCCAACCCCCAGGAGGCCAGAAACGCCCTGTTTCCTGACTTCTGGTGGGCTTGAAAGGCCCATAAATCAGCTGGTTGGTGCACACATGCGCGTCGGAGCTGAGCTAGGGCAACACTCATGTGCCCACCGATATGGCTCCGCGTGCCACCTGTGGCAGGTGTGCCACAGGTTCACCATCACGGCCCTATTGCCTTCTAAATGTTTTGAAGTATACTTCGATTTTCACCTTCTCTTCTTCCTTATTTTTGGAGTGTACGTTTGTCAGTCTTTTTAAAAAGAATTATTCACTTGTAATTTGCTCTGCTCTAAAAAAGCTTTGTAGCCAAAGCATCCCAATTCCACACCTCCAACAGATAAATGGATTTCATAATCCTGGCTACCAGCCTCGCTGGGGAGGGCTAATGGGAACCCAGAAACTTCTGGCAAGCACTAGATTAATGATCCATCTTATGAAGTGATTAAATATAGCAGCTTTCCAAGAAAAAATCTGAATGATATGCAAATGGTTCAGGTTTATGTGCAGGACCTCCTTCGGAAAGAATTAGAAGCAGCGGTATACAGGCTTCTCCATGAAGAAGAGGGACACCTGTATGTCTGTGGGGACATCCGCATGGCCAGCGAAGTGGCTAAGACCTTAAAGGAGATGTTTGCAAAGAAGCTGAGCTTGACCGAAGAGGAAGCAGAGGACTATTGTTTTCAGCTGAAGGTATGATGACCCATTTCCATTTGGTTGGCTGCCAAACTCAATCCTAATCCTGAACTTAATCCGCATTGTAAACATGGTCTTGTAAATGGGCTGAAATCATCCCTCAGTGAGAGTTCTCAACTCATGTCTTGTCATTTGGGGTCATCCAGACTTCTGGCATTCCTCAAGAAAAGGAGACCGAGTTTATTATTTGGTTGAATGACTTTAGGAATGATCTTCTAAGTGGGCAAGGAAAAGTCTTTGAGGAGCACAAATACTGTGGGAAGTCTTAAGAAGCTGGCAATCTTTTTTATTTATTTATTTACTTAGACTTCTATACCGCTTCATAGTGCTTTACAGCCCGCTCTAAGCAGTTTACAAAGTTAGCATATTGCATATTAGCATATTAGCATATTGCATTAGCATTAGCATATTGCCCCCAACAATCTGGGTCCTCATTTTACCCACCTCGGAAGGATGGAAGGCTGAGTCAACCTTGAGCCGGTGAGATTTGATCTGCTGATCTGCTGAACTAGCAGTCAGCTGAAGTAGCTGTAGTACTGCACCCTAACCACTGCGCCACCTTGGCTCTTTGATTTTTAGATAGGCTTTCCAAGCTCAGACCCTAAAAATGGATTCTAATTTCCATCATCTTGCTGGATTAGGGGGTGGCTCAGCAGTTAGGAAGCTGGACTTGTCGACTGGAAAGCTGGTAGCCCAGGTTCGAGACCCGAGCACTACACAATGGGCTGAATTCCCGTCCTCGCCCCAGCTTCTGCCAACCTAGCAGTTCAAAAGCATGTAAATGTGAGTAGATAAATAGGTACCACTTTGGTGGGAAGTTAACAACGCTCTGTGATGTCATGTTGGTCACATGACTGTGGAAAAGTCTTCAGGCAGCATTGGCTCAATGAAATTGAAACTGCCACCCCCATAGTTGGCAAAGACTAGCGGAATGAAATATGCAGGGACTCCTTTATCATACCTTTACACTGGATTAGAGAAGATTACTTTAAGGGTGAGCTTAATTCCCATTTCAGAATTGACTAATTTTATCTTCTCCCCTCCTGTGGCTTTTGGCTGTATTATGAGTATCTTTATTTCTGTGAATAGACCACAAAGTTTAAACTAAGTACTATGACTGTTAACGTTTTGGTTACTTTTCTTATCAACTATTTAATTCTTTGCAAATATATTGCCCCCTCATTTTTCTGCTATTTCTCATTCAACTTTGTAGCATTGGTTTCAATTTTTAACAGATTTATGATAGCCTGAAACTGCCTTGGATTAAGAATATCAGGATGGAAATGTTTAAAAAGAGATACATGGGTTCTGCATGTATCTACATGTGTTTGTGGTGTTCAGTTTGATAGTTGCCATTATTATGGTTTGCTGCACAGCCAGTAAGCTGTTTAGACTGGATTGGGAATTTTTATCCTGCTACTGAGTACTTCCAAGCACCTGGGATAGTCAGATGTTGCTGTTTGAGAGTGTTAACGGTATCATTGCAGAATGTAATCTGTTCCAGGTAAAGCTGACTTTTGCAATTGACTGATGTTGGTTCTGTCAATGCTGCCCAAATGCACAAGGAGGGAAGAGGTCTTGGACCCCAGATCATGGAATGATCAGGAGGGATCCAATAAGGCTTTTAACTAATTCAGAAGTGATGATTGGCTCTGCCAGTATGGGCCCCACTCTGTAACCAAGCTGGCTACGATAACCTTGGAGCTGGTGGGGAGGACTTATTAGATGGCAATTCTGGGCATCTCTATTTATTGAATAAGTTGAATAACGTATTTATGGAATATTTTTCCCCAAATTAACTGAGTTTGCATTGGAAGGGTATCCACAGCGAATGATCAAAATGAAAGGCAAGTAGCTGCAATCCAAGCCTTTCCCCTTTTTACATGCATGTAACAAAAGGATCATGGCATTGCACTCCCTATCAGTCAGATTTTGACCCTCCCTATGAATGCTGCTGGTTTGAACAATTTGTGTTTTAATTGAGTTCCTTCCATCCAGGCCTCCATGTAAAATTCCACAGGAATTATACTAAAACAATTCCGCCGATTCTTAACTTTCCTTGTTTTGTTTTTACAGAGGCAGAAACGATACAAAGAGGACATATTTGGAGCAACATTTCCAAAAGAGAACCAAAGAACCATGGAAGAAATAAAAACTGAAGGCCCCATAAGAATCTTACAATCTCAAGCCCAGCTAAAACTTTAACCCTAACTTCCTACCCAGAGGCCTTCTTTAGCCTCAACGGGGGTCCCCAAAAGTTGCTTTTACAGCAGCGTCTGCCAACGTGGACCAAATAAGCAGAATTTGCACCACAAAACCAAATAGTTTGGGTTTTGGATAAAACACTACATACTGTACTACTTTATTTAATTATATTTAATTCTTTTAGACTATGTCTATTTTATTGGAACTTTTGTAGTGATCAGTCTTTATTATATTATTATTTAAATTCCATTCTTGGACAAAGGGGGACAGCTTTTGTGGGCTGTTTTCACCCCTGCTTTTGTATGTTCAGAAGAGAAACGGCTAACCTCATTTAAAACCAAAAACTGGAACTGCTTATAGGTGCTTGCATAGGGGCATCTGTGGGAAAGATTAAAAAATCAAGATGACAACAGTAATCGCATGACTGCATGCATATCACACGTAAAAAGGGACCGGAATTAATTATGCCATTGCAGTTGCCATCCTGACTTTTCTGACTTCCTCTGTGGACGTTCCTGGCTGTCCATAATATGTGCCTGAGGCATTGCTGTTGGAGGTCATGTTTTCCAGGCACACAATGTTACAAGGAAAGGAGTGTGATTTCTAGATTGTAGCTAAGTTGCTAGGGTCCTTCTTCTTCCCAGGGCTGAGAGAGGCTGAAGGGTTACTCAGCAGACTTTATCCCTCAGACAGGGCTAGAACTCAGAGTTGTTAGCCAGTGCTTTAACCTTTACACCAAGCTGGCTCTCAACACCACATCACAACCCAATTTCACATTCCAATAGCATCAACCCATCCCCAATATGTTACTACAGTATTTGCTGAAAATGAGTCTACTCTTTTGAGAACTTCACCGATGGCATTACAGCCACCTTTCAAACACAGGACCAGCATTTGTTGAGACAGAATTGGTATTGATGATCTTTAATAAGAATTCTGTCTCAAATGGTGGGCTATTGATTATCCCACCTTGAATGCCCTTCAAGAGCCCGTCTTGCCCTCCTGAAGGAGCCGGTCTCGATCAGCACAGGGCAAATAAAATCAGATCATCTATTGACTTGAACATGTTTTTTTGTCTCACATTTTGGGGGATTGGGAAGGATCAATGTGAGGGAAAGAACTGTGCAACAGGACTTGAATAAAACCATTTGTGAGTTCCTCATTGGCACTATTCATTTTTCTATTTGACTGTGTAAACTTTGAAGAAATAACTGTCCATCCTAGATTAGCAGAATTCTCCAATCATTCTCTGTTGTGTTGTGAGTTCTGCATCTGGTGTCAGAGCTAGAATGCTGAGGAACCAACTCCCAATTTTTAATTGATTCACATCTGGATAAATTTGGAGTTTCTTTTGACAAGATGGGTATCACCTCCACACATTGGACCAGCTTTTTCCATCTGAGCAATTCACAAAGTTGCTGGGCTGCAGTTCTTTGCTGTCAGGGGAGCACTTGACTATCTCCATCCATCCATCCATCCATCCATCCATCCAAATGTGTTATAGCTGTCCAACGCCAATACAGTCTTTGTAGAATAGTGAGTGACCTTCCTGAATCAGATTATGGGTCTCCCAATCACACAAGGATCATTCTAGTTGCTTTCCCCAGAAGCTATCATGAATCGCACACAGAGGTGGGTAGGCTAAGATGCTGGCCTCACCGGTGTGTGTATGTGTGTGTGTGTGAGACAGAGAGAGAGAGAGAGAGATATGGTAAAGAAGACACTTTCTGAAAGTGTGTGGTTTGGCACCACTTTGTGAGGAAGCAAAGGAACAAATGGCACAGAAATGGCCATTCTCTGCTCATTTGCTATTGTGATGAGGGCTGAGAAGTCGTTCTCTTCTTCAAAACTGTCTCCCCTCTAAGGTAGAGCAGGAGAATCTGCTCTGAGATGATAACATTTGGGTTCCTCTGTGCAGATCACTAACATCCTTGACTGATGCGTAAAGTTTTTCTTTTTTACTCCCCATCTACATTCTTTGTAAGTAATGTCTTTTTAGATAGTAAATTCCAAGACAGGGCCCATTATTTTGAAAGCTGTTTTTCAGCAAGGAAAGTGCTTATTAAATACTCTGACATCATCATCATCTTCTTTTCAAGACCCCATAATCCCTTATGGGTTGGAGTCTTGGGCAACTGAATGGAGCTGAGTGTTTACTGGCCGGATGCCCTTCCTGTTGCCAATGCGGAGATTGTTTCAGCTGAAAAATTCTCCTTGTGCCCGGAGAGAGAAATATCTGCCTCTACCTAAGATCGAACTTACAGCCTCCTGATTGTGAGGTGAGAGCTCCACCTCTAGGCCACCGCACCACTCTATTAAATACTCTGACATCACCCAAATAAATTGGGCACCATCTGTCAGGAATATTATTGGCACTTGTCCCATTAAAGTTCTTTTCCCACTTATTTAGCAGAAAGCAGCTAAATCCTGAAATTTCCATTGTGTCCAATTCAGAATCAGAATGTCAGTTTACCACACTTGAGTCAACAAACAAAACTAGATAATGAACAAAACTAGTTTATTCAAACAATTAGATTGGAATGGGGGGAACAAACCTGAACTTACATGGTTCTTAAACACTGAAAAGAGCATTTACTCAAACTTTAGGTAGTAAAGCTTAACATTTTACATCAATTGCACATCTATCCAGTGGTCGGATGAGCCAGGCTGGCGCAGTGGTTAGAGTGCAGCACTGCAGGCTACTTCTGCTGCCTGCCAGCTGCCTGCAATTTGGCAGTTCAAATCTCACCAGGCTCAGGGTTGACTCAGCCTTCCATCCTTCCGAGGTGGGTAAAATGAGGACCCAGATTGTTGGGGGCAATACGCTGTAAACTGCTTAGAGAGGGCTGGAAAGTGTGTATCAGTTTAAGTGCTATTGCTATTACTATTCAAATAATTTAACAACTGGTTCTCTGTCCTAATGCCCGGCTGGGTAGGCATGGCTGGGTGGTCATGTGACTGAGTGGGCATGGCCAACTCGACATCACTCACACCTTGTCTTGTCCAGCCTCTCCTCGCCACGCCTGACTAGTCCCCTCTTCTCCCAGCCATTCCTTGTCACACCTGGCCTCTCCTCGATTTACGACCACAATTGAGCCCAAAATTTATGTTGCTAAGTGAGAAATTTATTAAGTGAATTGTGCCAAATTTCACAACTTTTCTTGCCACATTTGTTAAGTGAATCACTGCAGTTGTTAAGTTAGTAACACGGCTGTTAAGTGAATCTGGCCTCCCCATTGACTTTGCTTGTCAGAAGGTTGCAAAAGGGGATCACATGACCCTGGGAGACTACCATCATCACAAATGTGAGACAGCTGTCAACCATCTGAATTTTTATCACGTGACTGTGGAGATGCTGCAACAGTCGTAAGTGTGAAAAACGGACATAATTCACTTTTTTCAGTGCCATTGTAACTTTGAATGGTCACTAAATAAACTGTTGTAAGTCGATTACCTGTACAAAAATACAAAAAGCTTCTTTGCTTGTAAAAAAGCTGCCCTAAATATCAATCATTAGATTAAAAATGGGGGAATACACACTGAAGACAGTTACAACCATCATGAAACCTAAGCCATTCTGTGCGAATAGTCCGAATACTTTCTTTTCCATCAGCACCTGCAACCCGGAGTTACAAATCAGGCAGGGTGCCACAGCACCTTGTGGAATTAAAATAGTTAAAATGCAACAATAACTATCAGCAGCCAACTTTTGCTCATAAAGTGAAACCCTTTAGCAGAGAGGTCATTTAAGCGTTCCAGAAAGTGGGTGGGCATACTTGGGCTACAAAATGCTGAGCTAAAGAGACAAATTAACAAAGTATATAGGAGACCCAGGTTCAAGTGTCTGCCCTCCCAAACTTGTCAGGATCACAATAAAATTAGTACATGCCACAGATATCTAAATAAACTTCAAGCCTGGTGCCATGTTACTAAGTCTTATCATGAGAGAAAATTAAAATGAATTGGAGGGAGGATCCACACTCCTACCCCTACCTTTTTTTAAAAAAAAAAATCTTACTGTAAGTGAACAATCATGTGCCTTGGCCACTCCAAAGCAATGCAAGAGACTCCTGTCCCAAAGGTGCCTTTTAAAGAGGCAACTGGACTTTCTGGAAACTAAGAAAGTCCAGTTGCCTCTTGAAAAAAGCACCTTTGGGACAACCACGACCTGGATGACTGAAGAATTCCTATAGACAAGAGACTCCTGTGCTCAGTGAACTGACAAAGCACCCTTTCCCACCCAGGAGAAGCAATCCTTAGAGCCATTGGCACCACTTAAAGATACAAGCTGGTCTCACTCACCTCACAAGATATTCTAAGGAAATCATCCCGATTTAAGGAAAGGTTGCATTGGAGGGAAGAGGGAAAGACGCAGCTTGAAAAAGATTTTTTTTTCTAGGCAGCATTGCTTAACTCGATCAGACAGGCAACGGTGGTCCAAAAATTTATTTTATTTTATTTTACTTAAACTTATATGCCGCCCTTCTCCCAAAGGACTCGGGGTGGCTCACAAACATTAAAACAATAAAAGCAATAGACAATAGCTACAAAAAATCAATTAAAATCACTGAATTAAAATCACCCATCAGATCAGCCAATTTGTTGGAAAAGCCATGTCTTCAGGTCCCGGCGGAAAGAGTGGAGGTCGGGGGCTGTCCAGAGCCCTGTGGGTAACTCATTCCAGAGGGTCGGTGCACCCACAGAGAACGCCCTCATCCTGGGCGCCACCAGCCGACACTGTCTGGCTGAAGGCACCCGGAGGAGGACAGTCCTATGTGAGCGCACAGGGCGGTGGGAGGCAGGCAGAAGGTGATCCTGCAAATACCCATGCCATGTACGGCTTTATAGGTAAGTACCAGCACCTTGAAGCGGACCCAAAGGACCACTGGTAACCAGTGCAGCTCGCGCAGGAGAGGTGTAACATGGGAGTAACGGGATGTTCCCATAAGAACCTGTGCAGCCGCATTCTGGACCAACTGGAGCCTCGGGGAACACCCTAAGGGCAGCCCCATGTAGAGGGCATTGCAGTAGTCCAAACGAGAGATAACGAGAGCTTGGGTGACTGTGCGGAGGGCATCCCTGTCTAGGAAAGGGCATAACTGGTGCACCAGACGAATCTGTGCAAAAGCCCCCCTGGTCACGGCCGTCAGATGATCCCCTAAAGACAGCCGCGAATCCAGGAGGATGCCTAGATTATGAACCCTTTCAGAGGGAGTAAGCAACTCCTCTCCCATCGAAAGTGATGGGGCCACTAGACCATGCAATGCCAGCAACCACAGCCACTCCATCTTGGAGGGGTTGAATCTGAGCCTGTTCCTACCCATCCAGACCTGGACCACCTCCAGGCACTTGGACATCACGGAAAGGGCATCACTGGGTTGGTCTGGGGTGGAGATGTAGAGCTGGGTATCATCAGCATACTGATGATACCTCACCCTGAAACTGCGAATGATCTCACCCAGCGGCTTCATATAGATGTTGAAGAGCAAGGGGGAGAGCACCGACCCCTGAGGCACCCCACAAGTGAGGGGCTTCGGGGAGGATTTCTGACCCCCGCCCAGACAAACTGCGTATGACCCAAGAGGTAGGAGGAGAACCACTGCAAAACAGTGCCCCCCCACCCCCAACCCCACAAGTTGACGCAGTAAGATACCATGGTCGATGGTATCAAAAGCCACTGAGAGGTCAAGAAGGACCAGGATGGAGGAATAACCCCCATCCCGGGCCCGCCAGAGATCATTAACTAGAGCGACCAATGCCATTTCCATGCTGTGTCCGCATCTGAAGCCCGATTGGTACGGGTCTAGATAATCTGTTTCCTCCAGGAATTGTGGAAGTTGGTATGCCACCACGGACTCCACAACCTTCGCTATAAAGCGGAGGTTGGAGACGGGATGAAAGTTGTTCAGGGAGGCCGGATCTAGGGCCGGCTTCTTGAGGAGGGGTCGAACCACCGCCTCCTTAAGGGTGGCGGGGAAGACCCCATTCCTCAGTGAAGCATTAACAATCACTTGGATCCAGTCTCAGGTCACCTCTCTGGTTGCTGCAACCATCCAGGAGGGACACGGGTCCAACAAACACGTGGAGGCCCCCAATCTACCAATAATCCTGTCCACTATTATTACCTCATATTACCTCATTGCTTTCCAATGTGTGTGTGTGTGTGAGACCTCCCGAAGCCCACCCCTTTTTTGTAAAAAACAAAGAAGTCAAAGTCTAGCCAGATCACTCCATCTAGAGAAGATTACAGATCAAGGGAAGAAGGAGGCCCACAATCTCCCCCTCCCACTTTTAATTGTGGACCGAGGAGGCAAGGAGTGGCTGGGAGGGGATTCAGCATGTTGGAAGAACACCCCAAAAGGACAGTGCCAGGAACCACTAAAGCAGTGTAAAAATCTTAAAACAACCCTTCCCCTTTAAAAAAGTCAAGCCCCGGAGTAAAAGTACCAGCAAAGGGGAAAAAAACTCCAGATAAACCCCACAGGCTACAGAAAATCTGAGCATACTGCCAAAAACCATTAACAGTTGTTACAATGTAAGAAGGTTTAACCACAGAAGCAGTTTTTGAAAACACTTAAGCAGGGCAATAAAGATAAGCAGGACTAGGCTAGAAACAGAGGCACACCAGAATGTCTCCTTCCTGCCTTCCTGACAGGATTAACCCCTTAAGGTGGGGAAACAAAAGACTGTTGGAAGGAGATTTCGAATTGCTCAGAAAGTTAACTACCAGTTCTCCCAAACTGGTGTGAACCGGCTGAATTCCACCACTGCATCTATCCAAACATGGATTTCTATTGACAACTTTAAACCTGGATGTTGGTCAATGTTATGTCACCGCCCACTTCGAGCAGATTTATCTGATGCAGGTTATGTATGCGATGGTTGTAGTTAAACTGATGATGTCCGTTCACAGCCACCTTAAAGTAGTGTGCTTCACACTGAATCAAGATCTATAAAAAGAAAATGTACATTTGTGATCACCTTAATGGGACCCGATAATATAACCCAGATCTTTAAATTTTTATAACATCACAAATTACCCATTTCCCAGACAGCCAAGCAGCAAAGCTGTTTCACAGAAGCACCTGCAAGATCTGATGATGTCCTCAAAGTCACTAAATGATGAGTATTCAGAACAACTAAAAGTAACTTTGATACAGATTTTAATTCAGTTCTGAGATTTCAGCCTAATGCATGGATTGGTACTGCACCCCAAATTTGGATTCATCTTAGAATCATATTTTAATTTTACAAATTTAAATCAGAACAAATGCTTAGTATGGTAATAAGGATGAAATGAGTACACTGTATTATACTATATTATTTATACATTATATTATTGGTAACATAGTATAGTGTATTATTTTATTTGGCGATTTATGTTGTGCTAACCATGGTTTTGATATTTATTACTAGTTCAGGTTTAACAGTGATTTTAGTTGGTGACTGAATTGTGAAATAGTGATTTGCTTTATGGCCACTGTAAAAATAGTTGTAAAATCAGGTCTGGTAACTGGATGACTTGATTTTCAACCGCACCAACTTATGACCAAAAATCCAGTCCTAATTTTCATTGTAAGCAGTGCAGCTTTTAAAGGAGGGTTGTTGTATGGGCAAACCAAGGATCCTGAAGTTCATGCATTAGGCTAGCCTGATAAATGCAAATTTAAATCAGTTCACACAATCATCTGGCCCAGGTGGAGCAACCCAGGTGGTGCTTTGACTTACGGTAAAAGGTTGGCCACGCAACAGAGGCATCCCACAGGGCAGGTGTCGCTCTGCTGAGCCCCAGCACATGTTGAGCTTAGAGTTTCGAACAATCACGTTCTCATCAAACCGTGGGTTGAGATGGAAAGCAGTATTGTTCCCCACTTTCAGATTGATGTGGAACCTACATGAAAAGACCCAAATGTTGAGCTGCACAATTAGCAGGAAACTATCCACATCCAGAAACTACACAATGAACATTCCAACTTCTGAAGATATTATATTGCTGATTCAAAAGCCATTATTAATCCCAAAGGTTTGTGAACCTGGTGAGCAAGAATCTTTTTGCCAAATAGATTTTCTTTTTTAAGGATTTCATCAAGAGATCTCCATTTCTAGAAAACAGGGGTCACTCGATAGATAATAAATAGATATAGATGAGAGAGAAAGAAAGAAAGAGTGAGTGTTTTCTGACCTGGGCTTCCTTAGAAATTAAACAGCGCAAACTTAGTCCCGGCAAACCTCTTTAATTCATATGGCTTTAAATTAATTTCATTTACAGTCCGCAAGGCTTGATAAACAGTCTTTGAGAGGAAGGTTATCAACACCCACCTATCTCACGTGGAGCGCTGCCAAAGAGCTAATTTCCAGACGCAGGGCAAGGCCAAACAGAGTCACAAACAGAAGTTTCAAATCTTGAATCGGCCAGATGAATTCACTGCTTCCTGCAAAAGCTCACGTCCCGTTCGCTTCTCTTTTATGTCTTATGGGAGGGGCCAATCATCTCTAAGCCTTCCTCCCAAGTCGACCCTGTTTCCTTAATTGTTCCTGTTTCCTGGCAGCTCTGCGCATGCACACCCTGGGAACAGGCCCACGCTGTTCTTCTGCCTCGCTGATGTCAGACTCTGGATACTCTGGAGGCAGCAAAGAACTACCAGACGGCCTTGGCCCCCTCTCTGCCTCCGACTCAGAGCCCTCATCTGAGGCTTCCCCAGACTCCAGGATTGGCCCAGGTTTCTCCCCAACCTCCTCACTGTCTGAATCTGCTGCCAGCTCTGCTGGCTACTGGCAGGCCACAACAGAGAGAGAGAGATGATAGATGATAGATATAGAGATTATATGGATAGATGATAGATTATAGACAGAGAGAGAGAGAGAGAGACAGAGACAGACAGACAGATAGATAGATAGATGATACAAATAGATAGATAGACTGTATAAAATATAGAGATAACCACATCATATCCTATCATGCATGGAGTGTGACTAGTAACAATTCTTTATTTTTATTTGCACTTGAAAAAAATAAAAGTACAGCAAAGTTCATTTTATCATATTTAGTACTTTTGGAATGGGTGTGTGCATCCTTAGCTGTGTATCCTTTCCGCTCATTTTATTTCATAGGTCAAGGTAACAGATTTGAACCAAGAAGGTTGGTGACAGAGAGGTGTTCCTTTTGTCACCCAACTGGCTGGGCTTCTGGTTGGCCAACTTTGTTCCTGGAAGGAATATTTAAGAAGTATCACCAACTCACTCTAGGCACACTGATGTTCGTTTGCGGTAGCCCTTTATCACCTGTTGATGAAGCCTCACTTTATTTTCTTTTTCCAAACATGTTTATTTACTTTTTATGGCTAAAGATAAAATACAAAACACAGAAACACCCGTGCATTAGACAGTCGTCTCAAAGATGCTTTTCCAAAAGGCAACTGATTGTTTTTAACTGTGTAGCCCAAAATCATTCATTTGAAAGGAATTCAGAATAAATGAATTCAGAATAAAATTGTGTGGAAGGAAGTTTTACCAACAATATTTCTTAGCGTTTACCTGTGAGCACAAGGGGACACAGAGCCTGAGACTATTATTGATTTGGATGGGGAAAAGCCCCCACAGATGGTAGTTCGGTAAGGGAGAGACTGTGGAGAGAACACACACACAAACAATATTAGAATTAATCTGAATTTTTTCCCCATTTTGCACCTTCAAGTTATCAATCAGAATTTAGCAAAGGCCGATTGGTGTATACAGAGGTTCAGTGGAGGGAGTCTGACAAAATCAAAATGTCTGAGGCCACCACATAATCAAATCCTTGCTCTTTTTAATGTGGATGCTCATTCACATAAAAAGAGAACAGAACTTCTATTGCCATGTTGACTGCCGTCCCTTTTTTTTCTACTCAGGAACTCAAGCCATGTGATTCTGCTCAGGAACTCAAGCCATGTGATTCCTGTCCACCATTAAACCATCTTTCCAAGCAGTCTCCATGTTTCCAGTGTCTTTTTCCCCACTTGGGTGGGGAATGGATGGACATTTCTTCCAACAGGATGGAGAAAGTTAACCAGGGAATTTTGGCATGCGAACTTTAGTTCTGGGTTTTGCTACACTGTAATCCACTTGGCTTTTAGTAAAGTATACCTTTCACTACAAACGGAGTCGAGGGTCTTTCTTGACTAAAGGACCAAATCAGGGCAGGTCTGACAATGATGTCCTGATTCACATAATGTGCAAACTGGGTCCCCGTGCTGAGCCAAAATTCCTACCCATGCTCCTTTGTGCTCATTTTAGAGGATTCCTACCTGAGTAGTATCAGATCCCTAAATATGTGGAACTTTGACTCCCATAATTCCATGCTTGCCTAGGGTTGAAATCCTTCATAATTGATGGGCCAGAAAAAAAAACGACGTGCAAATATTGGTAATATGATAAAAGACTTACATAAATTTGTGGCTGAAAGCATTGTCCAATGGGATAGGCACTTGGCTATGAAGAAAAAAGGATAGCAGTCAGGATTTTACATATGAAGGTTTTAGATTTTAATTTTTTTTAAAAAAAATTCCAAATATACACATAAGCCAAACATTTATCAAAAAGCTTCGGAATGCAACAATTCTTTAAAACAGGACTGATAGTAATTCCTATTCAGCAAGACACATTTTTAATCCTGGTTGCTCCTCTTTCTGCAAGAGTTAAATGCTTTGTTATGCCAGCCACAAAATGTCTGCCATTTTAGTTACCCATAATGCCCTCTGACAACCTTACCTAGGAAATTTCGATAGCAGCTCACAATGGGTACTCCAGTTTTCCCAAAGCCCCACAGTATGGCAACATCACAGCCAGGATGCCAGGACCAGGTACAGCATGAGTATAAATTTCCCAACCAAGGGCCTGTGGGGCTGCCCTTGAGACACTCAAAGGACCAGCCTCCAGCACCTCAGCCCTGGCCCAGGCCCGCCAGGTGCTAATCTATAACTTGATGGCAACAATCTGAGCCGGGACGTGGTCAGCCATAGATCCTCGGGGCAGCCCTGGAGCCAGCAAGGAACCGCTGCACTGCCTCAG
This sequence comes from Arizona elegans, assembly GCA_022577455.1. NCBI lineage: Eukaryota > Metazoa > Chordata > Lepidosauria > Squamata > Colubridae > Arizona > Arizona elegans. Next base: position 8,797,594 of record JAKOOJ010000017.1, read on the forward strand.
CACCGCCCCCTGGATGGATGGATGGATGAAAGGAAGGAAGGAATGGGAAGGAGGGAGGGAGGAAGGAATGAGATGGGAATAAGTAGAGAAGGAAAAAGGAGAGAGGAGAAAGGAAGGAAAGTGATGGGACTGAGAAGGAGAGAAGGAGAAAGGGGCGGGGAGGGAGAAAGGAAGGGAGGGAGGGAGGAGATGGGAATGAGAAGGAGGGAGGGGAGGGGAAGGAGGGAGGGAGGAAGGAAGAAAGGAGATGGGAATAACAAGGAGAGAAGGAAAAAGGAGAGGAGAGAAAGGAAAGAAGGAAGGAAAATGATGGGAATGAGAAGGAGAGAAGGAGAAAGGGGAGGGGAGGGAGAAAGAAAGGGAGGGAGGAGATGGGAATGAAGGTGAGGGGAAGGAGGGAGGGAGGAAGAAAGGAGATGGGAATAACAAGGAGAGAAGGAGAAAGGAGAGGAGAGAAAGGAAAGAAGGAAGGAAAGTGATGGGAATGAGAAGGAGAGAAGGAGAAAGGGGAGGGGAGGGAGAAAGGAAGGGAGGGAGGGAGGGAGGAGATGGGAATGAAGGGGAGGGGAAGGAGGGAGGGAGGAAGAAAGGAGATGGGAATAACAAGGAGAGAAGGAAAAAGGAACAGAGAGAAAGGAAAGAAGGAAGGAAAATGATGGGAATGAGAAGGAGAGAAGGAGAAAGGGGAGGGGAGGGAGAAAGGAAAGGAGGGAGGGAGGGAGGGAGGAGATGGGAATGAAGGGGAGGGGAAGGAGGGAGGGAGGAAGAAAGGAGATGGGAATAACAAGGAGAGAAGGAGAAAGGAGAGGAGAGAAAGGAAAGAAGGAAGGAAAGTGATGGGAATGAGAAGGAGAGAAGGAGAAAGGGGAGGGGAGGGGAAGGAGGGAGGGAGGAAGAAAGGAGATGGGAATAACAAGGAGAGAAGGAGAAAGGGGAGGGAGGAAGGAGGGAGGGAGATGCGGATGAGAGGGAGGGAGGGAAGATGGCCACACCCACCATGGCCACGCCCACCTGCCCCCCGCCCCAAGGTCAACCACATGGTCCTCAATAAAATCAAATTTGACACCCCTGACTGGCAACTATCTCAGAATTAATTCAGGCCAAATACGTTTACCTTAACCAGATTATTTCTATTTTTTTATTTGTTGGTTAGATTCATATGCCATCTTTCCTTCAGGAGCATTCCTTTCCCCAAAGTCTCTACCACAACAACCCTGTGAGGTAGATTGGTCCAACAAACAAGAGGTGGCCCTATGTCATCCAGTTTGGAAACCGGGATTTCTTTAGTCTAACATCTTAATCACTTCACCACACTGGCTAATACTAGTCCAACTAGACTATTTCTCTACTTCCTTCCCCATGGTCTAAGAACAGTAACAACAGGGGTGAAAAAAAGGAGACATTTCCATAGGTTTTTTTTTTAGAAAAGGACCTTATATCATACCTGTGAGGGTGTTGGGCAAATTGGTTTGCAACAAACTGGATGGGTCTGGGGAAAAAAAACAGAAACCAAAGGAAATTGTATGAGGAAATATCAAAACAAAGAGCGACTTCCAGGTCAGTGTTTCTCAACTTCAACAATTTTAAGATGTGTGGCCTTCAACCCCCAGAATTCCTCAGCCAGTGAAAAACGCTTCTTAGATGGTAGTGTTGCTTAATGAGCAGTCATTTAGCGACTGTCCAAGGTTATGACACACACACACACCCTGAAGGTAGTTACAACCTGGTTTCAGACAGAGGAATACACACTTCTAGTCACATGACCACATTTTGGAAACTTGGCCACTGGCTCACTTTTCATCAGTTGCAATGTTCTATGATCACATGACTGCAATTTATTTTTTGCTGGTTTCCAGTTTTTCTGGTTGGTTTCTGCTCCAAAAAAAGCCATGGGAGGGGACTCCCTTTATGACTGCAGTTTTGACTTTATAACTGCTGCATTTGCTTAACAACTGTCACAAAAATAGTTTGTAAAATCAAATCAGTCACGTGGATGCCTCAATTTATGACAATCATGACTTACAGACAGAAATTCTAGGCTCCATTAGAATCGTAAGCCAAGTACTACGGAGTAAAGGACTAAAAATGTGGCACTTTCTGACATCCTCTCACAACAATCTTGCTAAATATCAAAAGATGGAGGGGTGTGATGGGTTCTCCGCTGCCACTGGTCCTGTCACAGCACGCAATGGGGTCAAAAAAATGAAGATGGCATTTTAATGCCATGCAATCAAGGTTGTGTCTCAGTTGAAGTGCATGATGTCTGTGACACACATGAGAGATTGTTGGCATTAGGCCACCACTTGGACTTTTTTGTTTTATCTTTCCCCCATATCACTTGGGAAACTGCAGAAAATGTTTGCATTATTCAAAGACTGGAAGGAAAGAAGAAAGGCATATATTTAATCCCAAGAAAAATAAGGCAGAAGAGCCCTGGTGGCGTGGCAGACTAAAGCACTGTTATTAACATCAGCTGCCTGCAATTACTGCAAGTTCAAATCTCACCAGGCTCAAGGTTGACTCAGCCTTCCATCCCTTCTAAGGTAGGTAAAATGAGGACCCAGATTGTGGGGGCAATAAGCTGACTTTGTATAAAATATACAAAAGTATGAAGGCTATTGCTTAACGCATTGTAAGCCGCCCTGAGTCTCCGGAGAAGGGTGGCATATAAATCAAATAAAAAAAAAAAGGTGTTTTATAAATAAAATGAATCAATGGAATACTTACAAATGGACCTTGGAAGCTGACTGAGTCCACATCTAGTTGTCCTGAAATTCCGACGTTATTTACTTGGGAAAGACAGACCTTCTGTTTGAATTCCAAATGCAGCTTTCCATCTACGAGAACCTGGCAGACACAGAAGGGAGCATCTTGTCATATCTTCGCAACAAGAACAACAACAGAGAAGAAAACATCTGTGGAGATTCTCTATCATCCAGCAATTATATTCTGCCCCGTGGTGCTTTAGAGTTTACAATGTCAGCATATTGCCCCCCACAATCTGGGTCCTCATATACTGACCTCAGAAGGACGGAAGGCTGAATCAACACTGAGCCAGTCAGGATCAAACGCCAGACTGTGGGCAGAATTAGCCTGCAATACTGCATTCTAACTTCTGCCCCATCAGGGCTCCAGGTCACGGTTGTCCCAAAGCTGCTTTTTAATTTAATTTTAATTTTAATTTGTTTTAAATTTATTGAGATTTTAATTGTCGTGGGCCAATATTATTTAATTTGGTTTTAAATTGTTTTTAACTTTTGTATTTCTGTATTTTATCCTGTGCCTGTTCACCGCCCTGAGTCCTTCGGGAGTAGGGCGGTATACAAATTTAATAAAACCTAAACCTAAACCTTTTTCCAAAAGGCAAATGGATTTCTTCGTTTTTTCTTTGAAAATGTTTCGCTTCTCATCCAAGAAGCTTCTTCAGTTCTGATCCAAAGAATCTTGGATGAGAAGTGAAATGTTTTCAAAGAAAAAACCCCAGAAAGTCTACTTGCCTTTTGGAAAAAGCACCTTTTGGACCACAGAGAAGGAACCAAAACAATGGTTGAACTCACCTAACAAGCTAACCCCCGTTAGTAGTAGGTTACAAATAAATCAAATTCAAACCTTTATTGTCAATGCACAACATGTGTACAATGAGATTGGCTGAGCCTCCCTTAGTGCCCCCCCCAACACAAATACATCTCAATAACTCACAGTGAAAGAAGGAAAATCCCTAACCCATATAAATCATACTGACAAACACACAATCCTCTATACATATATGTGCGTAACATTACAATATATTGCACCAATATGAACATGTTGCACATTGCGCCGACCCTGCAAGATCTTCGCTAAGATGGACTCTTGATAACTTGATAATCACAGTGGATGGGTCAGAAGATACACAATCGTATGTGTACAATGAATACAGGTTTGGACTGAGCACACAGCCCTGAGGAGAGCCAGTGCTGAGCTTCAGGGAGGAGGATATGAAAGACCCAGTCCTCACTGCTTGTGGCTGGTCCGTTAGAAAGTCTTTAATCCAGTCACAGAGGGAAAGAGGGAAAATGCAAGTCAGTCAGCTTTTCAATACGGATGCTCGGCAGAATGGTGTTGAAGGCCAAGCTGCAGTCCATGAAAAGCATTCTGACATAGTTTCCGGGTGTCTCTAGATGACTCAGTACGGAATGTAAAGCAGTAGCTATGGCGTCATCTGTCGACCTATTCCCCCTATAGGCAAACCGGTATTGGTCAAAATTTTGTGGGAGTTATGACCTAAGGCAATGATGGCTAACCTTTTTTTCCTCAGGTACCAAAAACGCATGTGCGTGTGATAGCACACATACCCACACCCATAATGCAGTGCCCCCCATGCACACCCTGCCCCCCTGCGCATACACATACAACCCCCCATGCTGCCACACCCTCGGCATATGTGTGTATGACCCCACTGTATTCCCCCAACCGGACTTCCGGTAGGCCCATTTTTCACCCTCCACAGGCTCCAGAGGCTTTCCTGGAGCCTCAGGAAGGACAAAAATGGCCTCCCCTGGCCCACAGGGGCTGGAAACGGCCTGTTTTCAGACTTCTGGTAGTCCCGTTTTTTGCCCCCCCGAGGGCAATCCAAAATGGGCCGCGTGGAGACTCCTGGGAGGGGAGGGGCGGCATGGGCATGCGCACACGTCTCCCGCATGCATGGCAGAGACCCGAAAATTAGTTGGCTGACGGGAGGCAAGCGTGCATGTGCAGTGGAGCTGACTTAGGGCGATGGCTTGCGTGCCTGCAGAAATGGCTCCACATGCCACCTGTGGCACGTGTGCCATAGATTCGCCATCACGGACATAAGGTGTTGAAGAACCAATCTTTTGAAGCACTTCATCACTGTAGACGTGAATGCAATAGGTCTGTAGTCATTCAGGCAGTTAATTGCTGTTTTCTTCGGGACTGGGAAGAGAGTGACTACTTTCAAGCATGATGGAACACTGGCTGTTTGTAAGGCCAACTGGGAAGTCACAAACCATGTTTTAGAAATGATAAGGACTAGATTCCTCAAAAACACTTAAACCAAGTTGAGATTACTGTTGGTCCTTGATTTACAATGGATCGCTCAGTGACAGATCATCCAAAATGGTACTTGCAACCTTGTTGCAAAGTTACAAGAACCACCCTTCTCTCCCAATAGTATTTTGGGCATTTGGCAACGGGTCTGCATTTACGGCCATTTCTAATGTCCCTCTTATCATGAGACTGCAATTAAAGATGTTTTTGTAGAAAATCAGCATTTACGCACAATTTTCGGCAAAAATGGCCCATAGTAAAAAATGGTTCACTTAATGAACCCTGCAAAAAAGGCAACAAAAACAGATCCGATCATGTGATGACCTACATTATGACGGTCACTACTGATGACCATAATGGGCAGGCTCCATTGGGAGACTGTATGGATTACCCAAAGTGGGTAAGAGACTGGATGAGTTGCTCAGTGAAGGAGACGGTTTCTAAACTGATAAATAAAAATAAAAACAAGATCCAAAAAAAGTGTGCCCCAAACTCCATCGGGTTATGTGTGCATTGATGGGGCCCATTTTGCATTTGAGATAGCAGTTTTGCATTCAGCAAGGGATGCTTTGAGACATTTTGTATTTCACACATTTTGAAAAATGCTTTTCCATTGCTACAAGGTAAAAATCGATAACCAAACCCAAGTGTATTTTTTAAAAAAGATGGTGATTATAACCCATGAAGACGACATCGTATTCATACCACATAGGAGGAGATGTTCACAAGATACTGGATCTCCAAAGGATGCCCTTTGTGGAAAACCATATCATATTTCCTTTCTTCTTCCTGCTGCCAGCCGCCCTTTTCATGTGAATTGCATACAATCAAAGTTGTGTCTCTGTTGAAGTGCATGATGTCTGCAACATGACACATGGAGGGGTTGTTGGCATTTTTTTTTTTAAAGAAAATGACCGTATATCGTACCTGTGAGGTTGTTGGGCAAATTGGTTTGCAACAAACTGGATAGGTCTGGATAAAACAGAAACCAAAGGAAATTGTATGAGGAAGGATCAAACTGGCTCACTTTTCATCAGTTGCAATGTTCCATGATCACGTGACTGCAATTTATATTTGCTGGCTGGTTTCTGTTAAAAACACACCCATGGGAGAGGACTCTCTTTATGACTGCAGCTTTGACTTTACAACTGCTGTGTCTGCTTAGCAACTGTCACAAAAAAAGCTTGTAAAATCAAGTCAGTCACGTGGATGCCTCAAGTTATGACAATCATGACTTACAGACAGATAATTCTAGACTCCATTACAGTCGTTAGTCATGGAGTACAGACTAAAGGACTAAAAATGTGGTGCTTTCTGACATCCTCTCACAACAATCTTGCTAAACTTCTAAAGATGGAGAGGTGTGATAGGTTCTCCACTGCCACTGGTCCTGTCACAGCACCCAATGGGGTCAAAAAAATAAAGATGGCGTCTAATGCCATGCATTCAAAGTTGTACCTCTGTTGAAGTGCATTGTGTCTGTGACACACATGAGGGATTGTTGGCATTTTTTAAAGAAAACAACCATATATCATACCTGTGAGAGTGTTGGGCAAATTGGTTTGCAACAAACTGGATAGGTCTGGAAAAAAAACAGAAATCAAAGGAAATTTTATGAGCAAATATCAACCTCAACAATTTAAAGGTGTGGCCTTCAATTCCCAGAATTCCTCAGCCAGTGAAAAACGCTTCTTAGATGGTACAGGTAGTGTTGCTTAATGAGTGGTCATTTAGCGGCTGTCCAAGGATATGAAAACACCCCCGAAGGTACTTATAACCTGGTTTCTGACAGAGGAATACACACACCTCTAGTCACATGACCACATTTTGGAAACTTGGCAACCGGCTCACTTTTCATCAGTTGCAATGTTCCATGATCACGTGACTGCAATTTATATTTGTTGGTTTCCAGCCTTTTTGGCTGGTTTCTGCTAGAAACACACCCATGGGAGGGGACCCCCTTTATGACTACAGCTTTACCTTTACAACTGCTGTGTCTGCTTAGCAACTGTCACAAAAAAATCTTGTAAAATCAAATCTATCACGTAGATGCCTCAAGATATCACAATCATGACTTACAGACAGATAATTCTAGACTCCATTACAGTCGTTAGTCATGGACTACGGACTAAAGGACTAAAAATGTGGTGCTTTCTGACATCCTCTCACAACAATCTTGCTAAACATCTAAAGATGGAGAGGTGTGATAGGTTCTCCACTGCCACTGGTCCTGTCACAGCACCCAACAGGGTCAAAAAAATAAAGATGGCATCTAATGCCATGCAATCTAAGTTGTGTCTCTGTTGAAGTGCATGATGTCTGTGACACACATGAGGGATTGTTGGCATTTTTTAAAGAAAACAACCATATATCATACCTGTGAGAGTGTTGGGCAAATTGGTTTGCAACAAACTGGATAGGTCTAGAAAAAAAACAGAAACCAAAGGAAATTGTATGAGGAAGTATCAAAACAAAGAGTGACTTCTAGGTCAGTGTTTCTCAACCTCAACAATTTTAAGGTGTGTGGCCTTCAACCCCAGAATTCCTCAGCCAGTGAAAAAACGCTTCTTTGATGACTGCAGTTTTGATGTTACAACTGCTGCATTTGCTTACCAACTGTCACAAAAAAGCTCGTAAAATCAAGCCAATCACATAGATGCCTCAATTTATGACAATCATGACTTACAGACAGAAATTCTAGGCTCCATAACAGTCGTAAATCAAGGACTACCTGATAATAAAAAAATGTGCTTTCTGACATCCTCTCACAACAATCTCGCTGAAGTTCAAAAGATGGAGTGGTGTGATAGGTTCTCCACTGCCACTTGTCCTGTCAGAGCACCCAACAGGGTCAAAAATATCAAGATGGCGTCTAATGCCATGTGTCACGAGTGTTTCCAGGATTGCTGTGGCTATCTGCCTACTCACAAACAGTATGGTTTTAATCAAGCCATCTACTGTTGCCAATTACCTGCAAGCCTTCCCCGCCCTGGATAATTGCAGGTTGACTCCTTACATAAGCAAGGACCTTTCGCTTGCTACTCGGGCCTAGTCTTCTAGGCCTAAATGCACAGCTCCTGCAGGAAGCTTGGGCAATGCCGCTGATGGGAGAAGAATGCAGATAAGGACTCCAGACGTCGTTACAGAGAGACTCCCACGGATGCTTGCCTTTTGCTGTTTTGTAGCATGCAAGCTATCATCGGGACTGCTGTTGCTGGACCTTCTTCCTCCCACAAGCTTCAAACAGTGTTTGCTATTTGAACTGTTTTTACTTCAGGTGACTTTCAGCTGTGAGGCTCGTGCTGCCCTCGTTATGATTGCCTTGATGATGTATCGACGCCGAAGCTGCTTACCTTCATGCTAGCTTTATTCTTTTGTGAACTGTTTTCGGTATTGTGGAGAGGGATCTAGGGAGATAGCCTTGCCTCACATACCCAGACAAGACTTTGTTTTTAATGTGTTTTCATAAAGACATAGTGCTTTTTAAATGTTTTAAAGTAAATTATATTTTTACACAAGACGCCTCTGTTAGAATCATTTCAGTCTCAGTGTGTTTACTCATGAGCTGGTTCACGGTCCGGGGTACCCCTCAACCCCATTTCGTCACAAAGTTGGTAGCAGAGGATGGTTTAACGAACCTACGCTCATGTGGTAACGCGCTAGACTGGAATGTCTGCAGTTGAATAGATGTTGACTAGGGCAGCAGCAGCAGCGAAAAGTATGAAGTCACAAACTGAACTGTCCGGGGCTCAGGCCAAAAAAAGTTTTGGCTGAAAAACCCCAAACTCTAATTGATTTAGAGAATAGTGGAGCTGTAAGTTTTGGAGCAGAGGCCTCAACTTTTGAAGGGCCCAAGATAGTGAGTAAACCATCATCACCTAAAGAAGTAGAGACTGGAAGAACGCCACTTCAGGTCCTGAAAACAAATACAGAGGTGGATGATGAGTTTAGGAAGGCAATCCTTCAGCTTTTAGGTTTGCCCACAGTAAGTCAGAACCCGACTGCTGATTCTAGCGGATTATTAAAGAATCCAGCTGCGAAAGGAAAGAAGATCGAAGTCCTACAAAACACCGGATCGGTAAGAGACTTTCAATCTTTTCCTAAAACCCCCACCTCAGACCATAAGTGGAGAATGGGGGATAACAGACTGCCTGATTCGAATGTTCCTGCTTCTTTGTTAAACCAGCATGGCCAAGTTGATATTGTGCCACCTGCTGTAGAAGCCATCATAGATCAGGCCATAAAGACTTTAGCTCCCTTGATGACGTCAGTGACTTCTGCTAAAAATTTAAGAGACTCTCATGTTGAGCGTAAGGTTGCAAGTGTGATAGAAACTTTGGCAACCATTTTAGGCGATGGTTTGCAGGTACCATCGGCTCAACAAATAGTAGCTGCACATACCAAAGCACCCCTGATGTCTGCAACTAATTCAGCGCACACCACGAGTGGGACATATCCATCCGTGATGACATCGACATCCAGGACGGTTCCGGAGGCTGCCTCAACTGAAGATAGGAATTTGGGAGCGCGTCCAAAAATTCCTAGAGATGTGCACCAGAGAGGACCCTCAAGTTTTTGTGATCAAACCAGGATGAGCTTTGCATCCGCACAACCTGAAGTTTTAATCCCTCCCATTGGGGAGGAACGATTGTCAGAATGCCAGATAGAAGACACTGTGCTGTGTGCTTCTATTCCAATGCCTTATTGCCCGTTCCAGGATGGACCACATTTTGAACACCAATTAATGTCTGTTTCCATGTTTAATAATGTACAGGTCCTTCCTCCTAATTTTAAAAGTTTAAGTGTGGGTGGAGGAAATTTTAAGGAATGGGTTAAAAGTATTCAAGTAATTTTAATGAAAGAGAATGTTTTATCGTTGTTGTTAAAACCCCCACCTAGACCATGGTCCTTAGAAGTTGATCTTTTACATCATAAGGCCTTTTGTATTTTATTGATGTCCATTGACCCTGCACTATATCCCAGTATACCTAGTAACCTGACCGTAACAGAAGTTTGGGTGAAACTGCATAAGCTATTTTGTTCAAAAAGCTCCCATGTTACAAACAGAGTTTATAGGGAGTTCTATTCCGCAAGGTTGAAGGCGGGAGTAGATATTAATGAACACTTATGTGAGTTAAACAGGTTAAGGCAGGAATTGATGTTGATGGGGGAAACAGTGTCTGAACAAACCCTCATTACTGTTATACTCAATTCCCTTGACCCTAGCTGGGATAATTTTATATCGCAATTGGATAATGTTAGTTGTAATAACTTATCTTTAGAAGTGTTATCTGGTAGATTGATTGCAGAAGATAACTTGCGAAAATGCAGGGTGGCTTTTCACAAAAAGGAAAAACCTTTAAGAAGGCCCGATAGTTCAGATAGAGCATATGCTATCGGGGAATGCTTCAATTGTGGTTCAACAGAACATTATAGAAGGGATTGCCCACAAAATGTAAATGCTAGGGCAAGTGTAAAGACACCTTCTGATAATAAATGTAAAAGGAGGTCACTTCCTCCAGGCAGAAAGCCAAGTGGAGACGTTCCTAACCACAGAAGGGGTAAAAAGCCGAATGAAGGCAACAAAGGGAACAAACCCAGGTTTAATGATGGCTCTGTAGGTATAGTGGAAACTACTGAGTCAGAGCTTACAAGGGAACAGCGAGAGCAACTATGGTTAATGGACAGTGGAGCCAGTAACCATGTTGTCAGTGACCGAAGGTTGTTTGTTAATATGAGAAGGCATCAATCCATGGTCAAAGTTGCAAACGGTAAAAAGGTCAATGTTGTTGGCATTGGAGATGTTTATATTCCTGGGATAGGAAAGATTCATGGAGCATTGTATGTACCAGAGATAGATCATAATTTGCTAAGCCTAATGAGGATATGTGAGAACCCCAGAATGGAGATTCTGTTCTCAGGAGGAACAGCTGTGATCAAAAACAACAAATGTGTGATTGGGGAGGTTTTGAAGATAGGTGGCTTGCCTTATTATTCCCCCAATACGAATGCTGAGACCTGCAGTGATAGCAATTATACTATCTCAATTGGTAGTAACAATGAATCACAGTTAGAACTAGGTGATGAGGATCAAGACTTTCACCAGAGGAAGCCTTGTAAAGACAAATGTAAAGTTAATAAAAAGTTTTTAAATTTTAACTTAGAGTCAGATAATAGGAAACCTGAAAATGCTAATGCAATTTCTATAGGAGAGCCATTGCACAATGAATGTGCTCACTTGATGCATCGCAGGCTAGGTCATGTGAGTTTTCCTATAGTGAAAAAGGTAACCGAACACTCAAGGGGAACCAAGATCAATGACTGTAACACATTCCTAGACTGTTCAATTTGTAGGAGTGCAAAGTTGAAGGTAAAATCTGCGCCCAAGAAGTCTCAGAGGTACTCTGAACACCCGTTTCAGCTCGTCCACATGGATTTGGTGGGTCCATTCGCACCTTCCGTGGGTAAGAGACGGTACTTTCTTACCATAGTAGACGACCATAGCAGATTTGGATTTGTTTTTCCCCTAATGTCCAAGAGTGAAACGTTGACTAAGTTTAAGGAATTTTGTAACTTAGTCCAGAACCAGCATAAGGTCAGAGTTAAGAAAATCTTAACTGACAGGGGTACTGAATTTAATTCCAGGCAGTTCTCCAGCTGGTTGAGGAGTAAGGGCATAGTCCACTTACGCACCGCGCCTTACTCTGCATTTCAAAATGGCGTCGCAGAACGACGCAATGGCGTGTTACAAACTATGATGCGGTGCGCCCTAGAGGATTCCAGATTAAACTTCGCGTATTGGGTAGAAGCAGTTAGATACGCGAATTACACCTTGAACCGAGTATGGTCTAGCGTAGTGCAGAAGACCCCATACGAGGTGCTATACGGCCATAAGCCTAGCTTGGCACACCTCCACGTTTTCGGAGCGATGGCCGATGTTCATGTCCCGAAGGAGCTCAGGAGAAAGGGAGACCCAATCTCTGTTAAACTGAGATTTGTTGGTTATGAGCAGGGCTCCAAGGCATTTAGGTTTGCCTACCCTAACGGCAAACTAATGATATCGAGGTCTGCCACCTTTCACGAAGGGGCCAATTGGAGTAAGATCCATGCCAATGAGATTCTTACTCAGAACCCTTCCCGTAGTTGTCATAGGCGAGCGGAGGATGTATCGGAGAACCTACCCGAGGATAGGGATACATCTGGTTCTGGGAAGCGTGCATCCCAGGCACCCTTGAAAGGGGTATTGAAGCGTAAGATGGGGGTAGCCAGGAAGGATAGGCACCCAGCTTCTGAGACGCATAGTGATAGTCACGAGGTAGATGACTCATCGGACAACTCTGATGTCAGTGACTCTCCTAAAGGCAGACCAGTTAGGGTTACCAGGGGCAATAAGCCTAAGAGGTACAACGACTTTGTTACCTCAGTCAACCAGGTTTTGGCCACCCCTCAGAGATATGAGGATGTGTTGGCCTTACCTGACCATGAACGACAGAAATGGCTGGCTGCCATGGATACGGAATTAGACAGCCTGAGAAGGCTGGACGTATTCACGCCAACAAGATTGCCCAAAGACAAGAGGGTGATCGGCACCAGGTGGCTTTTCAAGCAAAAGCCCATTGAAGGTGGGGGTTTTGTCTATAAAGCGAGACTAGTAGCGCAGGGATTCTCGCAGAGATTCCCTGACGATTATGAGGACACCTTCTCGCCCACGGTGCGCCCTGAGAGCGTGAGAACAGCTCTCACCATTGCTACCATGCGAGGCGAACATGTGTATCAGTTCGATATTCAGACCGCGTACCTGCACGCCCAGTTAGACAAAGAGCTGTACGTGAGGATTCCTCAGGGAGTAAGCCATCGGGAAGATGATGTGTGGTTGTTGAATAAGAGCCTATACGGCTTAAAACAATCTGGTAAACGATGGTACGAGTGTCTCACAAAAAGCCTGAGAGAGATGGGCTTTTTACCATCGTCAGCTGACGAGTGTGTTTTTGTCAAGGAAGATCAGGACATTAGGGAAACAGTACTGTTGTACGTTGATGACATACTATATATTTGCAGATCAGAGAACAGGCATAAGAAGTTCTCTGAGGACCTAAGTAAGAGTTTCGCTCTAAAACCACTAGGTCACATTAGCAAATTTTTAGGGGTGCAATTCGTAAAAACCGAGAAGGGGTTTCGGCTTTCTCAGGAAGATAAGATTCAGGAATTGCTTAAAAAGTGTAGCATGGTAGAGGCGAAGCCATGTGATACCCCTATGGCAACAGATTTCCTTAAGAATATGTACACTGAGAGCACGGAGTTTGAGGATAAGACCCTTTACAAGTCCGTGATTGGGTCGTTGTTGTACATTGCAAATTGGACTAGACCGGACATCAGTCTAAGTGTAAATGTGTTATCTAGACATTCTGAACATCCTACACAGTACCATTGGAGCGGAATCAAACGACTCCTGAGATATTTAAAAGGTACTGTGAACTATTCATTGTTATTGGAACCAGAAGCAACTAGAGAATTAAGATTGAGTTGTTTTTCGGATGCCGATTGGGCAGGGGATGTTAGATCTAGAAAAAGTACCTCGGGGTACATTGTATACCTAAATAGTAGCCCCGTGTATTGGTACTCTGGGAAGCAGAAGTTAATTGCAACCTCCACAGCGGAAGCTGAGTATGTGAGTTTGTCCAAAGCTTCCAATAACCTAGTTTGGTTTGACGATCTTCTGGTAAGCTTATGGAGGCAGCCCATGCAACCTATAAAAGTCTATGAGGATAACATGGCTGCCATTAACATATCGGAAGCCGATGCTGTAGGCCAGAGATCGCGCCATATTGATATTAAAATCAAACATGTGAGGCAATTGGTGAAAACAGGTTTCATTAAGACTGTGTATTGTGAAACCAAGGAACAGGTAGCGGACGTGTTTACCAAACCGCTGCCCCGTGACCAACACCTCTATCTCCTGGGTAAAATGTCAATGGCTATGTGAATGTACTTCCCATTGATGTATATATGTACCCAATGTAGAATGTATGTTTGTTAACGAGTCAAATAGCCGCAGAGAAGGGGATTGTCACGAGTGTTTCCAGGATTGCTGTGGCTATCTGCCTACTCACAAACAGTATGGTTTTAATCAAGCCATCTACTGTTGCCAATTACCTGCAAGCCTTCCCCGCCCTGGATAATTGCAGGTTGACTCCTTACATAAGCAAGGACCTTTCGCTTGCTACTCGGGCCTAGTCTTCTAGGCCTAAATGCACAGCTCCTGCAGGAAGCTTGGGCAATGCCGCTGATGGGAGAAGAATGCAGATAAGGACTCCAGACGTCGTTACAGAAAGACTCCCACGGATGCTTGCCTTTTGCTGTTTTGTAGCATGCAAGCTATCATCGGGACTGCTGTTGCTGGACCTTCTTCCTCCCACAAGCTTCAAACAGTGTTTGCTATTTGAACTGTTTTTACTTCAGGTGACTTTCAGCTGTGAGGCTCGTGCTGCCCTCGTTATGATTGCCTTGATGATGTATCGACGCCGAAGCTGCTTACCTTCATGCTAGCTTTATTCTTTTGTGAACTGTTTTCGGTATTGTGGAGAGGGATCTAGGGAGATAGCCTTGCCTCACATACCCAGACAAGACTTTGTTTTTAATGTGTTTTCATAAAGACATAGTGCTTTTTAAATGTTTTAAAGTAAATTATATTTTTACACAAGACGCCTCTGTTAGAATCATTTCAGTCTCAGTGTGTTTACTCATGAGCTGGTTCACGGTCCGGGGTACCCCTCAACCCCATTTCGTCACACCATGCAATCAAAGTTGTGTCTCTGTTGAAGTGCATGATGTCTGTGACACACATGAGGGATTGTTGGCATTAGGCCACCACTTGGACTTTTTTGTTTTATCTTTCCCACATATCACCTGGGAAACTGCAGAAAATCTTTGCATTATTCAAAGACCGGAAGGAAAGAGGAAAGGCATATATTTATCCTGTCTAAGTACTCTACACATTTAATCCCAAGAAAAATAAGGGTACCCATTTGTTTATCAGAGAATGCAGAAGAGGTGTTTTATAAATAAAATGAATCAATGGAATACCTACAATTGGACCTTGGAAGCAGACTGAGTCCACATTCAGTTCTCCTGAAATTCCGATATTATCTACTCGGGAAAGAGGGATCCTGTGTTTGAATTTCAAATATTTCTTTCCATCTACGTGAACCTGGCAGACACAGAACGGAAAAACTTGTCACATTCAGTCACAACAAGAATAACAGAGGAGGAAACGTCTCTGGAGATTCTCTATTATCCAGCAATTATATTCTACCCCATGATGCTTTAGAGTTTACAATGTCAGCATATTGCGCCCCCACAATCTGGGTCCTCATTTACTGACCTCAGAAGGACGGAAGACTGAATCAACACTGAGCCAGTCAGGATCAAACACCAGACTGTGGGCAGAATTAGCTTGCAATATTTATTTATTTATTTAATTATTATTTATTTATTAATCAAATTTCTATACCGCCCTACTCCCGAAGGACTCAGGGCGGTGAACAGCCAAGATAAAATACAGATAATACAAATATTAAAAATCCCTTAAAATTATTAAATATTTTGGCCGAAACACAGATTAAAACACCCAATTTATAAAATCACGAATTAAAAATTTAAAAGAGGAGAGTTAGGCCAGGCCAGCCTAACTGCGTTCTAACCTCTGCGCCACCAGGGCTCCAGGTCACAGTTGTCCCAAAGGTGCTTTTTCCAAAAGGCAACTGGACTTCTTTGTTTTTTCTTTGAAAATTTTTCGCTTCTCATCCAAGAAGCTTCTTCAGTTCTGATCTGAAGAACTGAAGAAGCCTCTTGGATGAGAAGTGAAATGTTTTCAAAGAAAAAAACCCAGAAAGTCTACTTGCCTTTTGGAAAAAGCACCTTTTGGACAGGAACCAAAACAATGGTTGAACCCACCTAACAAACTAACCCATGAAGAGGATTTATCGTGTCCGTACCACATAGGAGGAGATGTTCACAAGAAACCGGATCTCAAAATGATGCCCTTTGCGGAAAACCATATCACATTTTCTTTCTTTTTGCTGCCAGCAGCCCTTTTCGTGTGAATTGCATACAATACAGTTCTGATCAAAACGGACGTTGAAATGGAAAGCAACATCTGATCTCGGCATTTGGCAATTGCCACATTGAAAGTCAACCCGGAATCTGCAGAGAGAGCAAGAAAGAGATATCATCAGGATGAGGACCATATGGTATTAAGGTAAATTGAAGAAGGAAGAAGGCCCTGGAAAACCTCTTACAAATGATGTTTTTATTCCAGTTTTTATACCAGTGCTTCTTAACTCTGGGCACTTGAAGATGTATGAACTTCAACTCCCAGAATCTTCCAGTCAGCATCTGAAAGCTCCCTAGGTTGGGATCATCGCCAGCAGAGGCTTGAAATGCTAAATTTAATTTGTGTTTTTGGAACAATCCTGAACTGAACACATTCAAAGCAGGGATGCTATTCAGCAGGTTCTGACAGATTCTGGAGAACCAGTAGCGGAAATTTTGAGTAGTTCAAAGAACCGGCAAACACCACCTCTGGCTGGTCCCAGAGTGGGGTGGGAATGGAGATTTTGCAATAACCTTCCGCCAGGAGTGGGGACAGAATGGAGCTATTGCAGTATCCTTCCCCTGCCATGCCCACCAAGCCACGCCCACAGAAACGGTAGTAAAAAAAAATTGAATTCCATCACTGATTCAAAGCTGTAGAGATGATAGCAGATTTTAGGAAAATCCTGTTGTGGCCCTGTGGGAGTCCCGTTCAGAGGAGGAGTTGGAACTGGGACCTGGCACACCTCTCCCTCAGCATGTTTGGAGAGGCCAGGGGCTGAGGGCAATGCTGCCCCAGGCCCCTCAGGCATTGCAGGAGGTGCTCAATGTTAAATCGTGGGCGATTGAAGGAAGACTCGAAACAATGTAACTGTAACTCTTTTATTTAACTCCAGAACAGCAATGGCAATCCAAACCCGGGCAACCCTTTATATAGGAAAGGGGCTGTCCCTGGCTGCAACCACTGACGTGCCTTCTAATTTCCCGCTCTCAGGACTAATTCCTGATTGGCTTATTTGAACTGTACTTGATATCTAACACTCCTCCCCCCTAGTTCAGTGTCCGCCCGTCCGGGGTCTCTATGCTACGTAGTCGCGTAAGTAGGCGGGACGTTTGGAGGTTCGACCGGACCTGCGCAGTTCAGTTGTCCCGGTGCCTTCGGGTTGAGAGGTTGAGGTCCGCTGCTCTCTCTGTGTGGGCTCCGGAACTCTCTCGAACTCGGTCTCCAGCGTGGATTCGCCTCCTTCTCCCACTTTACTTGGCTGTCCCCGCCGGCTCCTTTCGGCGCCTGTCACCTCCTCCGTGGATTCAGGTACGTGCTCGCTGTAATTTTCTTCTGGGCTGGTGTTTGGCGTGTCCAGAACTGGCGTCTGTGTATTGGCCCGGTACTGCTTGCGTGTCTTTTCCTTCCCCCTGGTTGTTGTGCTGGGGTTCCCTCTCGACCCTCGTTAATCTTCCCCTGAGCTGGTCGATGTGCCTTTTCCAGTGCTGGCTGTCTGCTGTCTGGACCCGGTAGGACAGGGGCCCCGTCACCTGGGTTATTGTTGCTGGTACCCAGAGTGGGTTTCCGCTCAGGTTTTTTGCGTAGACCCTGTCCCCTGGCTGGAACTCCCGGATTCTGCTCGTGGAGTCGGTTGGCTTCTCTGTGCTGTACTGCGGGTGCAGTCTGTCCAGATGGGATCTCAGCTTACGGCCCATTAATAATTCTGCTGGGCTTCGGTGGGTCGTGGCGCTTGGTGTAATGTGCTGGATGGCTAATAGTTTATCTAATTTGGCCTGAATGTCCCCTGGGCCCAGTCTCATAAGCGTCTCCTCTGTAGATCTCACCATCCGTTCTGCCAAACTGTTCGTCGAAGGTTTTTTCAGGGCGGATAATGCGTGCCTTATTCCTTGGTCCGCGAGGAACATCTCGAAGATGTTTGATGTGAACGGCGGCCCGTTGTCAGAGACTATGAGGTCGGGAATCCCATGTGTGGCGAATAGGCGTCTCAATACTCTAATCACTGCGTCTGCTGTGGTCGTCGACATGAGCACTACTTCTAGCCACTTTGAATATGCGTCCACGATGACTAGGAACGTATTCCCTTTGCAAGGCCCTGCGAAGTCGATGTGCAATCTGGCCCATGGTGTTCCCAGGTTTTCCCAGTCGTGGACGGGGGCTGAGTTTGGTGCCGCCCTTGATTCTTGGCAGTTTGTGCAGGCGGACACCCATGTCTCGATTTCCTTGTCCATCCCGGGCCACCACACGTAGCTTCTGGCCAGAGCTTTCATCCTCACTATCCCCGGGTGCCCGTCGTGGAGTAATCTGAGTGTATGTTGCCTTAGTGTGTTTGGAACAATGACTCTATCCCCCCACAACATGCACCCCCTTAGTCCTGACAGTTCATTTTGCCTCCGTTTGTATGGCAGGAACTCTGTGCTTATTTCTTTTTCTTCCGGCCACCCCTTCCAGATCCAATTTAAAATCCGCGCCAGTATTTTGTCCTTTGAGGTGGCTCTCGCGATGTCGGCTGCAGATATTCGGGCTTCCTCCATCGATTAGCAGGGTGGTCATCGCTGGCACTGGGTCCTCCCCCATTTCTGGAAGTGGGCACCTGCTGAGAGCGTCTGCATGGTCGATTGATTTCCCCGGGTGGTGGAGCAGTGTGTAATTGTAGGCCGCCAGAAACTCCACCCATCTTAGCATTCTGGGCGACAAAATGGGGGGTGTTGGTTTGTCCCCTGCTATGATGCCTAACAATGGCTTGTGGTCGGTTATTAGTTCAAAACTCCGACCGTAGAGATACTCATGGAACCTTTTTATTCTGGCTACTGCGGCTAACGCCTCTTTGTCCAATTGGCTATAGTTTCGTTCGGGTTTTGACAAAGTCCGGGAGAAAAATGCAATGGGGGCTTCTGTTCCATTAGGCATCTTGTGGCTCAATACAGCTCCGATGCCGAAAGGGGATGCATCGCAAGTTAGTCTTATTGGTAATGTCCCGCTATATTGCACTAAAATGCTGTCTGACATTAAAAGGTTTTTTATATCTTGGAACGCTTTCCTCTCTCGCTCCCCCCATTTCCATTCTGCCTTCCTGTCCAGTAGCCGGTGGAGTGGTTCAGCAGTGGTAGCTTTCTGCGGTAGGAAAATATTATAAAAGTTAAGAAACCCCAAAAATGCCTGCAGTTCGGTTTTATTTTTTGGGGGGGGTGCTTCCTTGATCGCTCTCAGCTTTCCGGGGGTGGGTCTAATTCCCGACTCATCTATCAAGTATCCCAGGAACTCGACCTGAGTCTCTGCTAGTTGGCACTTGTCCCTTTTAACTTTGAGCCCCACTTTCTGGAACCTTGTCAGCACCTCCCTCAGCCACTGCTTTAATTGAGCCGTGTCCCTTGCTGATATTAGTACATCGTCGAAATAAGGGACAACTCCTTCGATTCCTTGTAGGAGTCGTTCCATCAGGCTTTGAAACAGCCCGGGCGCTACGCTCACCCCAAATTGCAGTCTCTTACATTTGAATGCGCCCCTGTGTGTAACGATGGTTTGTGCTTCCGTGGTGGCTTCATCTACGGGCAGCTGCTGGTACGCTTGTGCTAAATCCAATTTTGCGAAGATCCTTCCCCTCCCCAAAGAATGTAAGAGGTGTTGGACTACTGGTACAGGGTATGCGCTTTGTTGGAGCGCCTTATTTAATGTACTTTTATAGTCTCCGCACAAGCGTACTGACCCGTCCGGTTTAATGGGTGTCACAATAGGGGTCTCCCATCTCGCGTGGTCTATTGGCTCTAACACTCCCTGCGTGACCAGTTTATCTAATTGTTCGTCTATTTTTGGCCGTAGCGCAAAAGGGACTCTCCGGGTTTTGATTCGGATTGGGGCTACCTGGGGGTCTAAATTGAATGAAATTGGGGACCCTTTGTACTTGCCTAGCTCGTTGTTGAAAACCTCTGCGAACTCCCTCATCAGGTCCTCCTCCCAGGTGTCGTTTCCGATGTGATCGACGCCGGTGATGGCTAGCCCCAATGGCTCGAACCACTCCATGCCCAGCAAGCTGGGCCGGTCTCTGTCCACAATCGTGAGGGGTAGCGTGGCTTTGAATGTCTTGTAGGCTACGTTGAACTTGCCAATGCCTACCACAGGAATTCGGTTCCCTTGGTAGTCAATGAGGGTGAGGCGCTGTCGTTTGAGGTCGCGGGCTGTGATGTGTGGCAGGAGCTTCTTGATTGTTGTCCAGGATACCATCGATAGGCTGGATCCCGAGTCCACCTCCATTCTGCAGGATCTCCCCTCCATCAAGACTGTCGCCGCCATCTTATTTGCCCTTCCCGCGCTGGCATGGCTGATCACGATGGTTTGATGGGTCTAGCCTCGATCCGCCCGATGGTCATCGTTTCTTTGTCCTCGCCCAAACGGTTGTCTCTTCCCACTTGTCTGGAATCTTCTGTTGTTTGTTGGCGATCGGGGGGGTCTGGTTCTCCTTGAGGTTGGCTGGGATGCCCTGCAGACTCTCGCTATGTGTCCTTTCTTTTCGCATCTTTGGCAGATAGCGTCCCGGAATCTGCATTTGGCTCTCGGGTGGTTCCCTTCGCATCCCGAGCACCAGGCCTCTCTCTTCCCCTGTTGTCTCTCCTTGCGATCGGCTCGGAGGTGATGGACTTTATCCTCCTCGTCCTCTTCCTCCGAACCCGATTCTGCTCTTTCATAGTGCACGGCCGCCTCCTCCTTTACGGGCGGCCCGCTTTTCATTTTCTTCATAGCTGCCGCCGATTTTTGGGAAGCTTCGGTTGCGGATGCTTCTTCCAAGGCCTCCTTGAATGTAATTTGAGGCCGGGCCAGCAACCTACTCTGTAACGTGAGGTCCCTCAGTCCCAGTACTAGACGGTCCCTCATGGCCTCTTCTAGATTCAGGAAATCGCATGCGGCAGCTATTTCCCGCAAGGTCGCCACGAACGCACTGATCGTCTCTCCCTCTCTTTGGTCCCTCCGATAAAACTCATGCCTTCTTACCAGGGATGATGCTTGTGGTGCGTAGTGTGCCTTGAGTATTTCTTGCAGCGTTGTCCAGGTCATGGTCTTCAGATCAGCTGGGGCGGCAAGCGCTTTTGCCATTTTAAAAACTGCCGGGCCGCAATGGGTGAGGAAAAGGGCCCTCTTCCTCTGCTCTGATAAGCTCAGCAGATCGTTCGCCTCCATGAACATATAGAATCGCTCCATGTAAGCTTCCCAATCTTCCCCGGTTGGGTTGAATGGAGCGGGCGGTGTGATTGCAGACATCACGATAGCCGATGATCTGACCGGTGTTTCGGTGGATCGGATGAGTGGCTGATGATTGCTTGGAGATTGATGTGCAGTCCTGTTCCTTCAGATCCCACCTTCGTCGCCAATGTTAAATCGTGGGCGATTGAAGGAAGACTCGAAACAATGTAACTGTAACTCTTTTATTTAACTCCAGAACAGCAATGGCAATCCAAACCCGGGCAACCCTTTATATAGGAAAGGGGCTGTCCCTGGCTGCAACCACTGACGTGCCTTCTAATTTCCCGCTCTCAGGACTAATTCCTGATTGGCTTATTTGAACTGTACTTGATATCTAACAGTCAACTAACTAGAGCGCTGCCTGGCTTCACGGACACAAGGGAGGATCAGCCGCTGAAGCGGATCTCCCCTGATGTGAAAGAGCTGCCTCCTCCACTTGATCCAAGGGTCGGCAGACTTAGAGAAGGGCTCGGCTGCTCGGGATAGGGTCGCCCCGCCTCTTCTCATGGTGAGCACCTGGAGTGGACTGACTTAGAGAGAGTTACCGTATTTTTCAGCGTGTAAGACTCACCTTTTTCCCCCCAAAAAAGAGGGTGAAAATCTGGGTGCGTCTTATACTCCGAATGTAGCCCCGCCCAGCTCCTCAAACAGAGGTTTCAGAGGCTGAAAAAAGCATCAGAAACGAAGCTTCAGAAAAGAAGCCCCCAAACAGAGCTTCAGAAAAAGAGCCTCCAGGGCCTCAGAAAAGAGGCCCCCAAACCAGGGGTGAAATGCTCCCAGATCGGATGGGATCGCCCGATCTGGTAGTGATTTTTTTGTGGTTCGGCGATCTGGTAGCAATCGCTACCCAGGTGTCATTATTTCCTGGCTTTAACCAGGAAGTAATGTTTTTTTTACCTTCTGCGCAAGTGCAGGTTTTGCTCATGCACAGAAGGTGTGTGGGAGCCCGTGACACGCGCAGCGCATGCGCTTCTGAACTGGTAAGGAAGGTAAGTAGGTTTCACCCCTGCCCTAAACAGAGCTTCAGAAAAGAAGCCCTCAAACAGAGCTTCAGAGGCTTTTTTTCTGAAGCTGTTTCGGAGGCTTTCAGAGGCAGAAAAAAAAAGCAAAAAAAAAGCAAGGCACAAAGCACACAACCAAGGAACCTGTTGCTAAAATTCACCTCTGGGAACAGCTGATTGGGGGCATTCTGGGAGGTTGATCTACCTGCCAATTATCTTTTTTCTTATTTTCCTCCCCAAAAACTAAGGTGCATCTTATATTCCGAAAAATACGGTAGTCTTTGCCAGGATCAATTGTTTGTTTTCGATTACACTCCCCCGGCTTTGACTCCTGCCTTTTTGCCTTGCTTTGAGGATTGCAGTTTGCCTTGCCCTTTCCTTGTGGTCTGCTTTTGCCCTTTGCTTTGCTTTACCTTCAGAAGTGCCTTTGCCTTGCACCTTGTCTTTGACCTAAGGACTGTGATTTGTCTTATGCCTGGACTTTGCCTTATGGAGTTTCCTGGTAATATGTGGCAGTGGTGGTATTCAACTGGTTCTATCCGATTCGAGCAAACTGGTAGCAGCGGCTGTGGGAGGCTCCGCCCACCTGCCCGGATGTCATCATGTCCCGTTTTTGATACTCTGTGCATGTGCGTGTGCTCACATTTGCGAGCAAGTAACGAAGGTAAGTGTTCTGCCCCAGCTACGGACCCCAAAGAACGCAGCACACACAAAGTCTGTACAAACCTTAGTTTACTAAATTAGATCAGTCTTTTTCAAACAAAGGCTGTTAATTAAATTTATTAACAGCCTACAAGAACCAAAGAATAAATAATCGTAATCTTACTATGGTTGGCAGAATGCCCAGAAGCAATTTGTAGGAAACTGATAAGATAACTAAGATCAAGACGCGAAAGAGAGTGAACAAAGTTGTTCAATGCAAATTGCGTCATTTATCGTCCTTCCTTAAATAGGCTAAGGGAGTGGCCAAGTAGCCCCAAGCCTTACTCTCGAGGAGACCTCCTCCTGAGGAGCCACTCCTGCCTTTTGGCAGCTCTGTGCACCCGTGCATCGAGAAGAGGCTCCTCCTCTTCTTCCTCTTCACTTATGGGAGCTTCTGGAGGTTCTGAAGGCCCTGGCTGAATCCCCGCCTCTGGCACATCTTCTCCAGCCTCCTCATTGTCTGGCTCGAGTGCCAGCTGCACAGGCTGCTGGCGCAGCACCACACCAGCCTCCTCACTGTCGGAATCAGCTATTAGTTGCACAGGCCACTGACGGGCCACAATATACCACCCCTAATATGTGGACTGTTGTTTGGTAGACTGAGGGTGACTGCCTTCAGGGAAGCAAGGGGTGGAGCCTTAATAGTTGTTGGAGGGCAGTTTGTTGAACACTTCTTAAGGACAACAAAGGACTCTAAAGGCCTGCCCTGCCTTGACCACTTGGGTCATAACAAGTCCCTCCTATTCTATGACCTCTTACAATATTAGACAGCACAGTTTCAACAGTAGAGACCAAGTTTCTAGGTTCTATATCACAATAATTAAAATTGACACCTAACGTCAAAAATGTCATCAAAACAGCACAACAAATAATGTTCTTTCTGTGCCAACTCAGAAAGCTCAGACTGCCCAAGGAGCTGCTGATCCAGTTCTACAAAGGAATCATTGAGTCTGTCATTTGCACCCCTATAACTCTCTGGTTTGGCACAGCAACCAAACAAGAAAGACACAGAGTTCAATGGATAGTTTGGACTGCAGAAAAAACAGTTGCAACCAGCCTGCCTTCCATTGAGGATCTGTATACTACACAACCCCAAAAGAGGGCTGTGAAAATATCTACCTTGCATATCCTGGACAAAAACTGTTTCAACTTCTTCCCTCAATATGACGCTACAGGGCATTACACACCAAAACAACTAGAAACAAGGACAGCCGCCCTCCCCAATACCATTACTCTGCTAAGTAACCAATTCATTGCCTTAAGGCCATAACACTGCCTTATGTCCCGGGGATATCAAACAACCTAGTAAGGCTGTATTACTATTATCCTTCTTATCTTTCTTATTACCTATTTCCTTAGCTTCTTATGACTATTACTTTGTTGTTTGTATCTTACGATTTATGTTGATTGTTTTTACTTAGTATTCTATTATGATTTATGTTGATTGTTTATATAGTATGTTTATTTATGACGACCACTGAGTGTTGTATCTTATGATTTATGATTATTGTATTTATGACTGTGATCATGATTTATCACTTGTTGCTTTATGTACACAGAGAGCTTATGCACTGGAGATAATTTCCTTGTACTTGGTAAAATAAAGAATTCAATTCAATTCAATTCAATCCAAATCCAAATCCAAACCTAAATCAATTCAATAGTATTCTACTCTACTCTACTCTACTCTACTCTACTCTACTCTACTCTACTCTATAGTACTCTACTATTCTATTCTATTCTATTCTATTCTATTATTCTATTCTATTCTATTCTATTCTATTCTATTCTATTCTATTCTATTCTATTCTATTCTATTGTAGGAGCCTGAGTGGCATAGGAGGCTAATGCCTCCTACTAAGGCAGCATTTAACATCCAGCTGCCTGCAATTACTGCGAGTTCAATTCTCACCAGGCTCAAGGTCAACTCAGCCTTCCATCCTTTCTAAGTTGGGTAAAATGAGGACCCGGTTTGTGGGGGAAATAAGCTGACTTTGTATAAAATATACAAAAGTATGAAGGCTATTGCTTAACGCATTGTAAGCCGCCCTGAGTCTCCGGAGAAGGGCGGCATATAAAAATAAATAAAAATAAAAAATAAAAAATAAAAAATAAAAAATATTCTATTCTATTCTATTCTACTCTGTCAGGGTTCCAAGTAATACATCCATAGCAAATAGAACTCCGAGACAGGTAGATTCCTCAAAGAACAGTTTTATTGGATCTATCATATTGGCACAGATTGCTGAAAACTAACTCTAAAGGTTCCTGCGGTTTTCACCTAATTAAAAGTAAAAGTTTCCCCCTTTCCCCAAACCAGGGGTCTGCAACTTTAAACACTCAAAGAGCCATTTGGACCTGTTCCCCACAGAAAACACCGGGAGCCACAAAATCTGGGTGGGCGTGGCCAACTCGATGTCACTCACTCACTCCCACCCAGTCACATGACACACACACCCAGCCATTTTGCAATGCAATAGGTGCTGAAATCCATTACTGCTGTAAGTTCTATATTTCCACCATGTGCGTATGAGAGAGACATTCTCCTTGTTTAATTTCTAGGATTTTCAAACAGATTTAGTTGAAAGACATCCAATTTTATTCTATACAGAACTATACAGTTCAGTTCTACACTTTACAACCGGGGTGGAGAACTATGGCCCTTTTACGATTTGTGGACTTCAACTCCCAGAATTCCTGAGCCATCCATGCCCACAAGTCATAAAAGGGCCCGTATTGCCCCATTCACTCACACACACATGTAAGTGTGTTTTAGAGAGTTTATTAATGTTCCCCAGCAGATCCCTTCACCCATCCTCAGAATTGTCCCAAATAAAGCCAGCCATAAGCAGGCCAAGATTAGTCTACAGGTCAATGGCCAATAATCCATAAAATAATAGAAAGTTGCTCCAACAAGTAAGTCTACAAAACAAACTTAAATCCATGAAGCAAAACAAAAAGTACATCTATGACAACTCACTTGGGAAGAGAAGTTCAGTCTCTCCAAGGCAGTAAGTCAAACAGAAAGCACGAATAAACACACAGTCATAAACCAAACACGTTGTTCCCACAACACCTCACTCTGCCTGCCGTGACAAATAGCTTTCTGGTGTAGCCCATCAAGACAGGTGGGCCTTCTCCCAAGTAATCTGGCCGATCTCCTTTGCTCTTGTCTTTTCTTTGCCCTGCGTGCTCTCGGATCCACCGCGGAAGGCAGCTCCTCCTCCTCGTCAGCCGGATCTTCAGCATGGGATTCTACTTTTATGCATGCTTGCTATCAGCTGCCATAGTAACGGGGAGGGGGGCATGCCATTTGGGTTGGGGAAGTGAGCTGGTGAGATGAAGACCCATGTGAACTAAAAGGAAAGTTTGCTCTCATGAATTACTGCGCTGTTGAGTGAGAGTTGTTTACACCCTATCGAGGCCAACTGTCCTAGGACTCCAGATGAGCGAAATACTTGACGACGAGCTTCATACAATAATATATTGGATATCGATTGGACACTCAGCATGCGACCCTGGTGGGAGGGTTTTGGGGAAACTTTCAATCTGTAACTTTCGCGCCTTTTGAATCAGATCTTGCCTTCCGTTCGCTGCTATCATTTCAAACTCAGTAAAAGTACTCCTTTTCTATCACAATGGAGTTGGAGGTTTTCTTTCTTGGCTTTGAACAGAGGCAGGCCTGACACTCCTCTTCACTCACCTGCAAACTGTCCCCAGCGGAAGCCCCCCCCTCCTCCTGTAAATCTCTTTCAGCTGGCAGTTCAGTCATCAATTAACCCACTTCCTCATGTTCCAGGAATGAGCTTATTCTCCTTCATGGCATCCTCCGAGGAAGTGGAGTCCAAGGAAGTTGCCCAAAGGAGACATCACAGGGTCATGGTTCCCCAACCCTGTTTTACAATATGAATGTGCTGGGAATGGGTTTGTTTAAGAAATGTTTGTATCATACAGCAACATGAGTGAAGTCAAATTGACCAGCAATGTCTTTGTACTTATTTGCAAAACTTCAAATCTGTTGGAAAATCTTCATTTTGTTACAGAACGCACTCCCTTCAGTGGTAGATGATGGTTATACAATATGGACTGAAAGGTCCACCTTGTTCAGAGATGGAACTTTCTTCTGGTTGCGGCTTCACTAGTTCCATGACTGTCTAGATATTTTGAAAAAAAAAATTGGATTTTTTTGGTGGAACTTCCCATACACCCCTTTTCTCCTCCACTTAAATGACTCACCTTCTGCAGGACTTCAAAACACTTCCGGTGACTAATACGGTCATCCCATCTTTGAGGCCACCATTAATTGGACCAATAAAAGGAACAGTCTGACCAGAAGTTAAAAGAAAAAAAAAATAGTCATTAAATGGAGAATCTGTTGCAGCTCAAAGACATTAATTCAACTGGTTCATGAATAAATGCTTGGGAAATGCTTGGGTAAAAAAAAAAAGGCTCTGACAATTGCACGCCACAGCTGTGATTGTTGGAGCCTTTTTTTTACCTTTTAAAAGCATTTTTTTACAACCTATTTGGCCAAATAGGTTGTAAAAAAATGCTTTTAAAAGTAAAAAAAAAAGGCTCTGATGATCGCACGTCACAGCTGAGATCGTCAGAGCCTTTTTTTTACCTTTTAAAATCATTTTTACTACCGGTTCCAAAGAACCGGTAGTAAAAACATGACTAAAAAGTAAAAAAAAAAAAGTTCCAACGATCAGCTGAGCAACACGTGATCTTCGGAACTTCCTTTTTTTTTTAACTTTTAAAAGCATTTTTAACTACCAGTTCTGGAGAACCGGTAGTAAAAAAAATGCTAAATAAGTAAAAAAAAAAAAAAAGTTCCAACAATTGCACGTCACTCACCTGATCGTCGGAACTGTTTTTTTTTTTTTACATTTTTTACTACCAGTTTGGTGAACCAGTAGCCTTTTTTACTACCGGTTCAGGCGAACCGAACCGAACTGGGAGCATTCCACCCCTGCTGGAGGTGCTGGGCAGGGAGCCCTTTCCTGCCTCTACTTCCCTGTGCTTGGGACATGGCTGATCTCCACTCAAGATTTGATAATGAAACCACTCCACCCTTCCCCCCCTCCCCTTTCTCTAGCTTCACTTCTCCAGGCTTACAGCAGCTGCTTTGCAAAAAAGTTGGGAATCCCCCCCCTTTCCAGAAATGCCCACTGACAAATCTTTCCAGAAATAGCCATCTTGTAATATTTAGGTTGGAGGAATGGACAGCTGGTCCTGTTGCTATGACAAATTGTCAGAATCTTGAAAGTCATATGATTTTGTGGTTTTAAGGTATATAATGAAATATTGAATAATGGGAGGTTGCCAATCAGCCTCAAACCGTCCCTTTTGACTGCTTGTCTGATTGACCCTCATTGCAATGTGATTAATATAAGTGCCCTATGTTTGCTATGCTTTAAATTCTGAATCTTAAAGTAAAAGCTTTTAAACATCTACTTCTGCTTCACTGACTATGCCCGGGATGGCGAACCTATGGCACACATGCCACAGGTGGCACGCGGAGCCATATTAGTGGGCACACCAGCTCAGCTCTGGGGTGCATGCGCACGCTGGCCAGCTGATTTTCGGGCCTTCTGGGCCCACCAGAAGTAGGGAAACAGGCTGTTTCCTGCCTCTGGAGGGCCTGGGGGGGTGGGGAAGACCCGTTTTTCTTTCTTACCTGGCTCCAGATCCTCTCTGTGTATCTGGGAACGGCAAAAACAGCCTTTCCCACTCCCTTGGAGGCCCTACGGAGGCTGAAAGGGCCCATTTCCCCACTCCCAGTGGGACAGGAAGTGACTTTTTTCCTGTCCCCAGCCTCCAGAGGCTCCTACAGACTCCTAGAGAGGCTCCTACAGACTCCTAGAGAGGTTCTGGAGGCTGGGGACAGCAAAAAATGTCACTTCCTGTCCCACCAGGAGTTGGGAAATGGGCCCTTTCAGCCTCCGTAGGGCCTCCAAGGAAGTGGGAAAGACTGTTTTCACCGTTCCCAGATACACAGAGAGGATTTGGAACCAGGTAAGAAAAAAAAACGGGCCTACCAGGCCATCATGTGCCGGGGGGAAGGGGGGAGGGGGTTGCACATGCATGTGCATGGGCACGTGCGCGCGGGACCCTCCCCGGCCCCCCTCTCCTGGCACACGATGGCAAAAAGGTTAGCCATCACTGGACTATGCTAAAGCCTTTGATTGTGTGGATCACAGCAAATTGTGGCAAGTTCTTAAAGAGATGGGAGTATCAGACCATCTTACTTGTCTCTTGAGAAACCTATATGCAGGTCAAGAAGCAACAGTGAGAACTCGACACCGAACCACTGATTGGTTCAAAATTGGGAAAGGAGTCCGGCAAGGCTCTATACTGTTACCCTGCCTATTTAACTTATATGCAGAGCACATCATGAGAAAAGTGGGGCTAGATGAATCAAAAATTGAAATTAAAATTGCCAGGAAAAATATCAACAACCTCAGATATGCAGATGATACCACTCTAATGGCAGAAAGCAAAGAGGAACTAAAGAGGCTCTTGATGTGGGTGAAGAAGGAGAATGCAAAAGTTGGCTTGAAACTCAACATTAAGAAAGCTAAGATCATGGCATCCGGCCCTCTCAATTCCTGGCAAATAGATGGGGAAGAAATGGAGGTAGTGGCAGATTTTATTTTCTTGGGCTCCAAGATCACTGCAGACAGGGACTGCAGCCAAGAAATTAAAAGACGCTTGCTCCTGGGGAGAAAAACTATGGCAAATCTAGACAGCATAGTAAAAAGCAGAGACATCACCCTGCCAACAAAAGTATATATAGTCAAGGCTATGGTTTTCCCAGTTGCAATGTATGGCTATGAAAGTTGGACCCTAAGAAAGGCTGAGCGCCGAAGAATTGAGGCCTTTGAACTCTGGTGCTGGAGAAGATTCCTGCGAGTCCTTTGGACTGCAAGGCGATCAAACCGGTCAGTCCTAGAGGAGATCAATCCTGACTGCTCTTTTAGAAGGCCAGATCCTGAAGAGGAAACTCAAATACTTTGGCCACCTAATGAGAAGGAAGGACTCCCTGGAGAAGAGCCTAATGCTGGGAAAGATTGAGGGCCAAAGAAGACAGAGAACGAGGTGGCTGGATGGAGTCACTGAAGCAGTCGGCGTGAGCTTAAATGGACTCCAGAGGATGGTGGAGGACAGGAAGGTCTGAAGGAACGTTGTCCATGGGGTTGCGATGGGTCGGACACAACATCTCAACTAACAACAACATTTCAAGTATTTCATCTCTCTTTGAAACTTAATAAAGTCAATTTTAAAAAAATAAAATATTACATTAAAAAAAACACCTGCTTGTGCAGGGGGTTGGATCAGAAGACCTCCAAGGTCCCTTCCAACTGTGTTATTCTGTTAAATAAGGAGTGAACCTCGTCCTAAAAAGCCACATAGCCTGACCTTGGCTCAATCACAGTTATTGAGCCACAGTTATGGAAGCGCACCAGGAGAACAGCCCGCCACAAGATACTGAATTATAGGATGCCTGGCGTTGTAAAGTGAAGTGGATAGGTGGGAATCCCGTTCCGTCCCTTCCCTTCTTAAGCAAACCCAACTTACCGGTTTGAAATAAGGTGACTGCAAAGCCATATTCAGCAGCTGGCAGTGGAATCCGAGAAAGAAAAGGAAATTCCGGCAAGTTTGCCAAGTTTGTTTGCCAATAGGACTTTTTCCTCTCACCTTAAGGGAAGGAGATCCTCTCACATGCAGCGTCGCACTTAAATAGAGCGGAGACACGAAGGGGCGGGGAGGTAAAGGAAAGGGGCGGAGCCTTTCTGGAGATGGAGTGGGCAGAGGGAGGAGATAAGTTGGGACGGTGAGGGGTCAGTGCTGCTCCCTAAAAGGCCAGAGTGGCTTGAATGTGAGGGGGTGGGATGCTGGTCAGGCGATCTGCTGGCCCCCATTCCTTACGCCCCCTCGATTTTCCACCCACTCTCTGGTTTTTCCCTATCGTTAGTCACGGAGGTGGGTTAGAAGTAGGTTATGGGTCAACTTAAGGTAGAATTGCAACATGCCAATAAGGTCATACCCATGATCGGGGTCATGGGACTAGAACTGAAATATTGCGGGGATTCACACGACAGGGACGAATCTGCAGCTAATTGCTTTCCAAAGTCAGCCTATTTTGGGAGGAAGGGGGAATCTCACAAGCCAGAACCTTCCAATATGATCAAGAAGCAGACTACAATCTCCATAATCCTTAGCCATTTGTCCTGAATGGTATAAGGTCTCCTGCTCGAGAGGGTGGGGGGCGGAGGTTGGGCTAGAGAAGACCTCCAAAGCCCCCTCCAATTCTCTTATTCTGTATTCTGCTCCTGGGACAAAGCATCTGGTGATACTTCAGTGGATGTCAGGTATGACCAAATGAAAAGAAAAAAAAATCAACTTGATTTTGACAGGAGTCAGAAGAAGGGGGATTGGAGCAAGTAAATCCTCCTGTCTCCTTACCTATCATTAACCACACATTCTGTTTTTGCAAGATCCTGGTGGATAATCTTTGGCTTATTATCACTTTCTTATTTTTAGGATGGAGGGGCTGGGCAGGGATCCCCTTTCCTGCCTCTCTACTTCCCTTTGCTTGGGACAGGGCTGATCTCCGCTCAAGCACTTGATAATGAAACTGCTCCATCCATCCCCCCTCCTCTTTCCCCAGCTTCATACCTCCGTGCCTGCAGCTGTTGCTTTGCAAAAAAGCTGGGAATCCCCCCCCTTTCCAGAAATGCCCACTGACAAATCTTCCCAGAAATGATCCAGCAGCATGGAAGGGAGAATAAGAATTAGACCCATCAGCAAACCAGGGTGTTCATTTTTCTTCTTTCAATATATATTTTGTTATGTTGGCATTTTCATAAATTGGACCTGTTGCTCATGATTTTTTTCCAGAAGTTTTGAACCCACTTTTATTACGTTTGTCAATGACTCAAGGTGGCCAACGGGATCTAATAGTCCTTCCTCCTCTGATTTTGTTTGAAAAAAGCTGCCACGTTCTAAACCTTCACTAGGTACAAAATGCCAACTCAGAGCCTGGTCTAGCAAAGTTAGAGCATCAAACACCAAACATAGAATAATAGATTGAAAGGGATCTTGAAGGTCTTCTAGCCAAGGGGCCCCCAGTCCATAGAATGCCAGTGTTGGAAGAAATATCCATCTGGTTCAATTCCAAGTGGGGAGAAAGACACTGGAAACATGGAGGCTGATTGGAAAGATGGTTTATTGATGAAGCAGAACCACATGGGTTTTAGGTCCTGGGCAGCTGAACACAAGGAATGGAGAGAGAGAGGTATTTATACCCTCTCTTGGGCTTTGAACTTGAGCTTCCTGTTCCTGTGGCAAGAGCATGTATTCTATTGGTTGTCATACTCCCAGGGGGATATGCAAGGGTCATAGCTATCTTTGTAGCATATCTGAGTCTCAGGCTGTGGTGAGCTCTGCTGCTAGATAATCCTATTATGTCCAGAAGGGTCATGTCTTAATCCCATCATCCTGGAGCTGGATATCTTTCATTTTGTAGATAGGCTGGCCCAGTCCTCCTTAATGGCACCAAATATCTGCTGGGGGCAGGGAGCTGGTTTCTGTCTATAGAAACATGTTTCTTCTTTAGGGAAATATAATATTCTGCCTTTTTTCAAAATATTTCATTCTAGGAGAGGTGACTTCCCTCAATCTCCCCTTTGGGCCATTAAAGTGTGGGTTTCACACTTTTTCTGGTCCAAGATTAGGAATTGAATCTGATCAGGGAGAGTTGATTATTTTAAAAAAATTTTCTGATGCAAAGAGGGAGGCATTGATAGAGGTATCAGAAAAGGATTCCTTCAGTGGCTTCCAAAAGGAGAGCTTTCAACCCATGAAGGTCTAGCAGCCAGGGCAAAAGTTCTCAAAATAAATTTACAGAATCCAATTTTCTATGCCAATTATTTTTAGATGTTTGATGTCATTTTCTGTGAGCTTCCAGTCAGGTTTGAAGCAAGCACAAGCCCCAAAATTCTTCACAGCCATGGTTTTGCTTTAAATAACTACCCATTTCTAAGGGTGGTTTCCTGAACCTGCCTTAGTTCTTAGTTTAGTGCATACAGGGTTTGTGAGGCCAAATTCAGTTTAGCCAGTGTGCAATCCAGGCAATTAATATGTTTCAAATTATACCCTAGGAGGAGCCCTAGGACTCCTACTAATGAGACCACCAGTGGAACATACTCAGCCTTGCTGGGCAGCATCATTTGTAAGTCACAACCAGGGCTTGGGGTTTGGAGATGGCAGTGAGGTGTGACTGCTTGGGCCTTAGTGCCACAGTGCAAGAACCAGTCTAGGAGAAGCTTTTGTCTGGAGGTAGGTGAAGGGAATAGCTTCAGTCTGATTCTGAGTGGGATGTCTTGTGTGTGTGTATGCAGCTACTTCTACAATACAGGGAATACAAACTTGCTGGACAAATTTCCCTCTCAGAAGTTGTGAATGCTCCAACACTGGAAGTTTTTAAGAAGAGATTGGATAATCATGTATCTGAAGTGGTGTAGGGTTTCCTGCCTAAGCAGGGGGTTGGACTAGAAGACCTCCAAGGTCCCTTCCGACTCTGTTATTCAATATTTTCATTTGGTTGGCTGCCAAACTCAATCCTAAACCTAATCCACTTTGTAAACATGGTCTATGGAAGGGGCTGAAATCATCCCCCCAGTGAAAGTTCTCAACTCATGTCTTGTCATTTGGGATCATCCAGGCTTCTGGCATTCCTCAACAAAAGGAGGCCGAGTTTATTATTTGGTTGAATGATTTTAGGAATGATCTAAATGGGCAAGGAAATGTTTTTGAGGGACACAAATACTGTGGGAAATCTTAAATTGGCAATCTTTGATTTTTAGATAGGCTTTCCAAGCTCAGACCGTTAAAAAAAATGGATTCTAATTTCCATCATCTCCCAAATTGTAGTCCAGCATACTGGACTAGGGAGTGGCATGGTGGCTCAGCAGTTAAGATGGACTTGTCAGCTGGAAAGCCGGCAGCCCAGATTTGCTACCCAAGCACTCCACAATGGGCTGAACTCCCATCCTCGCCCCAGCTCCTGCCAACCTAGCAGTTCAGAAGCATGTAAATGCGGGTAGATAAATAGGTACCACTTTGGTGGGAAAGTAACAGTGCTCTGTGACATCATGCTGGTCACATGACCATGGAAATGTCTTTGGACAGCACTAGCTCACTGATGTTGAAACAGAGATGACAAAAGTAATCGCATGACTGCATGCATATCACATGTAAAAAGGGACCGGAATTAATTATGCCATTGCAGTTGCCATCCTGACTTTTCTGACTTCCTCTGTGGACGTTCCTGGCTGTCCATAATATGTGCCTGAGGCATTGCTGTTGGAGGTCATGTTTTCCAGGCACACAATGTTACAAGGAAAGGAGTGTGATTTCTAGATTGTAGCTAAGTTGCTAGGGTCCTTCTTCTTCCCAGGGCTGAGACAGGCACTGGCTGAAGGGTCACCCAGCAGACTTTATACCTAAAACAGGGCTAGAACTCAGAGTTGTTAGCCAGTGCCTTAATCTTTACACCAAGCTGGCTCTCAACACCACATCACAACCCAATTTCACATTCCAACAGCATCCAACCCACCCCCAATGTTACTACAGTATTTGCTGAAAATGAGTCTACTCTTTTGAGAACTTCAACGATGGCATTACAGCCACCTTTCAAACACAGGACCAGCATTTGTTGAGACAGAATTGGTATTGATGATCCTGCTCTTAAATAAGACCTCTGTCCCAAACGGTGGGCTATCGATTATCCCACCTTGAATGCCCTTCAAGAGCCCGTCTTGCCCTCCTGAAGGAGCCGGTCTCGATCAGCACAGGGCAAATAAAATCAGATCATCTATTGACTTGAACATGTTTTTTTGTCTCACATTTTGGGGGATTGGGAAGGATCAATGTGAGGGAAAGAACTGTGCAACAGGACTTGAATAAAACCATTTGTGAGTTCCTCATTGGCACTATTCATTTTTCTGCTTGACTGTGTAAACTTTGAAGAAATAACTGTCCATCCTAGATTAGCAGAATTCTCCAATCATTCTCTGTTGTGTTCTGAGTTCTGCATCTGGTGTCAAAGCTAGAATGCTGAGGAACCAACTCCCAATTTTTAATTGATTCACATCTGGATAAATTTGGAGTTTCTTTTGACAAGATGGGTATCACCTCCACACATTGGACCAGCTTTTTCCATCTGAGCAATTCACAAAGTTCCTGGGCTGCAATTCTTTGCTGTCAGGGGAGCACTTGACTATCTCCATCCATCCATCCATCCAAATGTGTTATAGCTGTCCAACTCCAATACAGTCTTTGTAGAATAGTGAGTGACCTTCCTGAATCAGATTATGGGTCTCCCAATCACACAAGGATAATTCTAGTTGCTTTTCCCAGAAGCTATCATGAATAGCACATGGAGGTGGGTAGGTTAAGATGCTGGTCTCACACAGGAGTCACATAGCGAAGAAGACACTTTCTGAAAGTGTGTGATTTGGCACCACTTTGTGAGGAAGCAAAGGAACAAATGGCACAGAAATGGCCATTCTCTGCTCAATTGCTACTGTAATGAGGGCTGAGAAGTTCGCATCCTCCTCTTCAAAACTGTCTCTATTTTAAGGTAGAGCAGGAGGAGCTTCTGCTCTGAGATGATAACATTTAGGTTCCTCTGTGCAGATCACTGACATCCTAGACTGATAGTTAAATTTCTTTTTTTACTCCCCATTTACATTATTAATAAGTCATGTCTTTTTAGATAGTAAATTCCAAGGTAGGGCCTATTATTTTGAAAGCTATTTTTCAGCAAGAAAAGTGCTTATTAAATACTCTGACATCATCATCATCTTCTTTTCAAGACCCCATAATCCCTTGCAGAGTGGAGTCTTGGGCAACTGAATGGAGCTGAGTGTTTGCTGGCCGGATGCCCTTCCTGTTGCCAATGCGGAGATTGTTTCAGCAGATATATTCTCATTTTGCCCGGAGAGAGAAATATCTGCCTCTACCTAGGATCAAACTCACAGCCTTCTGATTGTGAGGCGAGAGCTCCACCTCTAGGCCACCGCCCCACTCTATTAAATACTCTGACATCACCCAAATAAATTGGGCACCATCTGTCAGGAATATTATTGGCACTTGTCCCATTAAAGTTCTTTTCCCTCTTATTTAGCCCCAAACAACAAAAAGGAAGGATATAATCCTGAAATTTCCAATGTGTCTAATTCAGAATCAGAATGTCAGTTTACCACACTTGAGTCAGCAAACAAAACTAGATATGAACAAAACTAGTTTATTCAAACAATTAGATTGGAATGGGGGGAACAAACCTGAACTTACATGGTTCTTAAACACTGAAAAGAGCATTTACTCAAACTTTAGGTAGTAAAGCTCAACATTTTACATCAATTGCACATCTATCCAGTGGTCGGATGAGCCAGGGTGGCGCAGTGGTTAGAGTGCAGCACTGCAGGCTACATCTGCTGCCTGCCAGCTGCCTGCAATTTGGCAGTTCAAATCTCACCAGGCTCTAGGTTGACTCAGCCTTCCATCCTTCCAGAGTGGGTAAAATGAGGACCCAGATTGTTGGGGGCAAAATGCTGACTCTGTAAACTGCTTAGAGAGGGCTATAAAGCACTGTAAAGCGGTATATAAGTGTAAGTGCTATTGCTATTACTATTCAAACAATTTAACAACCGGTTCTCTGTCCTAATGACTGGCTAGGTGGTCATGTAACTGGGTGGGCATGGCCAACTTGACATCACTCACATCGAAGGGCGCCTCGCCTTGCCCGGCCTCTCCTCTCCTCGCCATGCCTGGCCCCGCCTCACTCGTCCCCTCTCCTCCCAGCCTCTCTTCAACTTATGACCACAATTGAGCCCAAAATTTATGTTGCTAAGTGAGAAATTTATTAAGTAAATTTTGCCCCGACTTTTCTTGCGACATTTGTTAAGTGAATCACTGCAGTTGTTAAGTTATTAACATGGCTGTTAAGTGAATCTGGCCTCCCCATTGACTTTGCTTGTCAGAAGGTTGCAAAAGGGGATCACATGACCCTGGGAGACTACCATTGTCATAAATGTGAGAAAGCTGTCAACCATCTGAATTTTTATCATGTGACTGTGGGGATGTTGCAATGGTCGTAAGTGTGAAAAACGGTCATAATTCACTTTTCACAGTTCCACTGTAACTTTGAATGGTCACTAAATGAACTGTTGTACAAAAAGCTTCTTTGCTTGCAAAAAGCTGCCCTAAATGCCAATCATTAGATTAGAAATGGGGGAATACACACTGAAGACAGTCACAACCATCATACCCCTACCTCCTTTTTTAAAAAAATCTTACTTCAAGTGAGCAATCATGTGCCTTGCCCAATCTGAAGCCTATGGTGAAATGTAAAATTTGTTTCTACCAGTTCTGTGGGTGTGGCTTGGTGGTGGTGGAGAAATGTGACTGAGTGGGGGTGGCCAACTTTTTTTTTTTTTTTGGAAAATTTTTTATTTTTTCAAACATAAACATAAAAAGAAAAAAACATTTTTCCCAAGAACGAAGTCTTGGTCCGGTCACAAATGGGTATACTAGTTTAACAAATGAAGACAGATATTTTTAACCTAAATTCCAACATCTTAATTTAAGTCTTTCTATTATCTCATCATACATCTTAATTTCCTACTAAAACAAAGCTCATTTTTATTTTCAATTATAAATTCAATTATAAATCAAAATTCAATACTGCTCTCTAAATTTTTCTCATTGCTCCTTTTAACATCAACATTAAACATAAAAACAGTCTAATCTGTTAGTCTATATATTTACCTTACAATTTTATCATCACAAATCTTAATTTCCAAATGTATACAACTCAATTTTTATTTCAATTTATTAATCAAAATTTCTTTCTATTTTTCTCGTTTTCTAAACCCAATTCATCCAATTTTTTAATCTTAAACTTTTACACAGACATCTCAAAATTTTCCATTTCATTTTAATTATCACCCAACATTTTCTTTTTTCACCCCTTATTAATAATTATTCTCTCCATCGCTCCACCTATTGTTTGGCTGATTTCCAGTATAACATATTTTGGCTGAATTTTCAGCATATTCTCCTCCATAACTCCAATTATTATTTGGCTGATTTCCAACATTTTCTCTTATTTTGGCTGATTTCCAGCATTCTCCTCCATAACTCCACCTATTGTTTGGCTGATTTCCAGCATTACATTATTTTGGCTGAGTTTTCAGCATATTCTCCTCCATAACTCCAACTACTATTCTGCTAAATTATTTTAAAATTTTCTTTTTCAATATGTTGTCTATTAATCCACTGTTTCCAACTATACTCTTCCAGGGTGTATCCCCATCTATTTCTTACTATTAATCATTTCCAACATGTGTTAAATTCAATCTCAGTTACTACTTTCATCTGTGTACCTTATTATATCATCTATAACCATTAACAGTTAATCATAATTATCATCCACCACTTTTTTATCAAATTAAAACTAAAACATATTACATCAAATTATGCTTATATGAAGATATCACTTTTAGTCACCTTAACTTCCCACTTCTATTTTAATTATCTTTTATTTTTAATTTTCTATCTTTATTACACCATAAGCCCTTCTTGTTTTTATTTAAAGCTCACTTAAACTTTGAACCATTTAACCAATTAAGTATTCAAACATTGCTATCTGATTTATCTATTTTGCTTCTTCATTTCCTTATCTGTCCATAAGCATTTCAATTCAAAGTCAATACTTCTACGCTTAAAACTCTGCATATCCTTTTTTTAATTCTATTGTAAAATCTGTTTCCAGTAAAATTCATCAGCTTCTCCACTTCTGTTCCTGCACCAGACCTTTTGTTGCTGCGCCAGTTAGTTAAAAGTTTATTAGTCATTATGTTTCTTCTTTCTTTGTTAAGCCATTAGAAGACAGAATAGGAATCTCCAAAGTTCAAAAAACCATAGTTCTTTTCAAAGTAATCCACAATATGTAACAAGTCAAATAGTTCTTTTCAGGAAAAAACAAGTCTCTGCAATCAACACTTTCACTTAGTCACAGCTTCAATCACCATTTTGAAACATTTATGTAGCTATCCGTTTGATCTCTTTGTCTGGCTTTTAAAGATGCCAAATACCTAATTGTCGCTTTTCTCTTTTCCAAAAGTCAAATCCATTTCAGTTTTAACAAGAAAGTTCAAATATCCAGCTCTATTTGGTTAATAAGCAGTTCATTCCAATCAATCAGTGCTAAAGTAAGTTTCTCAAAGGGTCTTTAACTCCTTTCCTTATTTTGCAAAATCTTCAAGTCCCTCAGATCTTCAGCCGCTAGCTAAGGCTGGGGGTCTTATTTGAAAAATATCCTTATTCACACGTTGTTTCTTGCCTGTGTTGGTGTCACTCACCCGGCTCCAAAGCACATCGTCCTTTCTTCCTTCCTCCTGCACATTTCTTGTCCCGATTTGTCGCGGCTTCGAGGCAGCCGCCATGGCTGCCGTCCCCCGCCGCTGACTCAGAGGGTTGCCTCCGAGGAACTTGCCTATTCCTCTTGGCCGCCCAAGGGGTCCCTCTCTTTCCCCTGTCCCTTCAGGACAGGATAGGTCCACAGACCTGCCAGCAGCGGGTTGCCAGTCGGGGTTTTTGCAGGGCTCATTAGAACCCCCCTATTTCCCCGACTGCATTGCTGCGACGCCAAACCGGAAGTCAACTAAATGAACTGTTGTAAATCAAGAATTACCTATACAAAAATACAAAAAGCTTCTTTGCTTGCAAAAAGCTGCCCTAAATGCCAATTATTAGATTAGAAATGGGGGAATACACACTGAAGACAGTCACAACCATCATACCCCTACCTCCTTTTAAAAAAAAATCTTACTTCAAGTGAGCAATCATGTGCCTTGCCCACTCTGAAGCCAGTGGTGAAATGTAAAATTTGTTTCTACCAGTTCTGTAGGCATGGCTTGGTGGTGGTGGGGTAATGTGACTGGATGGGGGTGGCCAACTTTTTTTTTTACCCTTTTAAAACCATTTTTTCTACAACCTCTTCGGCCGAAGAGGTTGTAGAAAAAATGCTTTTAAAAGCCTCTGACGATCCCAGCTGAGCCGCACAATCATCAGAGGCTTTTTTTTCTTTTAAAAACATTTTTTTTGGCTGAAGAGGTTGTAGAAAAAATGCTTTTAAATTTTTTAAAAAAAGTTTCTGATGATTGCGCAGTTCAGCTGGGCATGGGGGGGAGCAGGGATTTTTGCTACCGGTTCTCCGAACCACCCGCCACCATCGCTACCGGATCAGGCGATCCGGTCTGAACTCCTGTCTAAAGCAATGCAAGAGACTCCTGCCTCAAAGGTGCTTTATAAAGAGGCAATTGGATTTTTGGGAAACCAAGGAATTCCAGTTGCCTCTTGAAAAAGCACCTTTGGTAAAAGGTGCTGGATGACTGGAGAATCCCCATAGACAAGAGACTCCTGTGTTCAGTGAACTGACAAAGCACCCTTTTCCACCCAGGAGAAGCAATCCTTAGATCCATTTTCAATTCTTAAAGATATCAGCTGGTCTCACTCACCTCACAAGATATCCTAAGGAAACCAACCAGATTTAAGGAAAGATGGCGTTGGAGGGAAGAGGGAAAGACGCAGCTTGAAAAAGATTTTTTTTTCCTAGGCAACATTGCTTAACTCGATCAGGCAGGCAGCGGCGGTTCAAAAAGATTACCTCATCGCTTTACAATGGGGTGGGGGGAGAGACCTCCCGAAGCCCTTCCCTTTTTTGTAAAAAACAAAGAACTCAAAGTCTAGCCAGATCACTCCATTTAGAGAAGATTACGGATCAAGGGAAGAAAGAGGCCTGCAATCACCCATCCCACCCTTAATTGTGGAGGCAAGGAGTAGCTGGGAGGGGATTCAGCATGTTGGAAGTACACCCCAAAAGGACAGTGCCAGGAACCACTAAAGCAGTGTAAAAATCTTAAAACAACCCTTCCCATTTAAAAAAGTCAAGCCCCGGAGTAAAAGTACCAGCAAAGAAAAAAAAACAAAACTCCAGGCTAGATAAAATCATTAATAGCTGTTACAATGTAAGAAGATTTAACCACAGAGGCAGTTTCTGAAAACACTTAAGCAGGGCAATAAAGATAAGCAGGATTAGGCTAGAAACAACACACAGAGGCACACCAGAATGTCTCCTTCCTACCTTCCTGACAGGATTAACCCTTAAGGTGGGAAAAACAAAAGGCTAGTGGAAGAAGATTTCAAATTGCTCAGAAAGTTAACTACCAGTATGACCAATCTGGCGACTTTATGATGTTGATTAATGTTACGTCACCATCCACTTCAAGGAGATCTATCAGAAGGTTAGATATGCGATGTTGGTAGTCAAACTGATGATGTCCATTCACAGCCACCTTGAAGCACCATGGTTCACACTGAATCCAGATCTATAAAAAGAAAATGCACATTTATGATCTCCTTAATGGGACCCGATAATATAACCCAGATCTTTAAATTTTTATTTTGTCTATTAACATCACACATTACCCATTTCCCAGACAACAAAGCAGCAAAGTTGTTTCACAGAAGCACCTGCAAGATCCGATGATGTCCTCAAAGTCATTAAATGATGAGTATCCAGAACAACTAAAAGTAACTTTGATACAGATTTTAATTCAGTTCTGAGATTTTAACCTAGTGCATGGATTGGTACTACACCCCAAATTTGGATTTATCTTAGAATCATATTTCAATTTTACAAACTTAAATCAGAATAAATGCTTAGTACGGTAATAAGGATGAAATGGATACATTGTATTATACCCTGTTTCCCCCAAAATAAGACATCCCCTGATAATAAGCCCAATCGGGCTTTTGAGCACATGGCAATAAGGCCAAGCGCTTATTTCAGGGTTCAAAAAAAATATAAGACAGGGTCTTATTTTGGGGGAAACACGGTACTATATTATTTATACATTATCAACTGTAAACCATTTTACTCTCCAAGCGAGTTCTCATTTCTACTAATTGCTGTGTATGTCCCTCCACAAACCTGTGTAAACAAACCATTACGAACTCTAGTTGACCAGATTATGGAGGCTGAAGCCAAATACCCCCATTCACTGGCCATTATTTTGGGAGATCTAAACAAAGCAAATTTAAGGAAAGAGCTATCAAAATACTTTCACCATATCATTTGTCCCACTAAAGGCAAGAATAGTTTAGACCCTTGCTACACAACATTAAAAGATGCTTATCAGTCTTTACCACAAGCAGCTGTGGGACACTCTGATCATTGTATGATTCACCTTGTACCTGCTACAGGCAAAGACTTAAAACCACAAAACCAACAATTAAATCAGTGAGGACCTGGACTGAGGAGGCAAAGTTAAAGCTACAGGCCTGCCTTGACTGCACTGATTGGAATGTTTACCTCTGCAGATTTGGATGGACTCACAGATACTGTAACATCATATGTCAGTTTTTGTGATGACCTATATATGCTGACCAGAAACCTGCGAATATCCAGTATCAATAAACCTTGGTTCACAGCTAAACTTAAGCAGCTACGTCGTTCCAAAGAGGAAGCCTACAGAAAAGGTGATAAAATGCTGTACAATCAGGCAAGAAATGTATAACAAGGGAGATCAGAGTAGCAAAAAGAAGCTACTCTGAAAAGCTAAAGAATCAGTTCTCCACAAATGAAGCAGCAAACATGTGGAAAACTCTTAAAAATATCATCGCTTATGGCAAACCTCCTTCCCAGGCTGAAGGAAATCAACAACTGGCAGATGACCTGAACTTGTTTTACTGCAGGTTTGAAAGGAAACTACAGCCACTTATCTCCACAATCCCCATCTCAAACACACCAACAACAGCCAAGCCTCCTACAACTGACCCCCATCCCATTGGGTTCACAACCCCTAGTGATCACAGAAAAGCGCGGGAGGACCCCTTGGAGGGAAGAGCCGAGGATTTTGTTCAGTATCTGCATGACAAAATCACTCAGATTCGGGAAGGTCTGGACTCTGACTGGGTAGATCCAGCAAGAGTGACGGAGGCAGGTCTTGAGACTGTTATCTGGGATGAGTTTGATCCTATGACCCCAGATGACGTGGACAGGATTCTGGGTAGATTGAACGCGACCAATGTTTGTTGGACCCGTGTCCCTCCTGGTTAGTGCTGGCTTCCCGGGAGGTGACGCGAGGCTGGCTCCAGGGGATTATAAATGCTTCATTGGGTGAGGGTGTCTTCCCCGCCGCCCTTAAGGAGGCGGTGGTGAGGCCCCTCCTCAAGAAGCCTTTCCTGGACCCGGCAATATTGGCTAATTATCGTCCAGTCTCCAACCTTAGTTTTGTGGCGAAGGTTGTTGAGAGTGTGGTTGCGGGACAGCTTCCCCAGTACCTGGATGAAGCGTCGTATCTGGATCCGTTCCAGTCGGGTTTCAGGCCTGGGTATAGCACGGAAACGGCATTGGTCGCGTTGGTTGATGAGCTCTGCAGGGCTCGGGACAGGGGTTGCTCCTCTGTCCTGGTCCTGTTAGATCTCTCAGCGGCTTTTGATACCATCGACCATGGTATCATGCTGCACCGGTTGGAAGAGTTGGGGGTGGGAGGCACCGTACTAAGGTGGTTCTCCTCCTTTCTCTCTGACCGGTCGCAGTCTGTGTTGACACGGGGGCAGAGGTCGACCCCGAGGCCCCACATATGTGGGGTGCCGCAGGGATCAGTCCTCTCGCCCCTTTTGTTCAACATTTATGTAAAGCCGCTGGGCGAGATCATCCGTGGTTTTGGGGTGAAGTACCATCAGTACGCAGATGACACCCAGCTGTACATCTCCACCCCGGACCACCCCAACGATGCCCTTGAAGTGATGTCCCAGTGCCTGGAGGCCGTGCGGGCCTGGATGGGGAGAAACAGGCTTCGACTCAACCCTTCCAAGACCGAGTGGCTGTGGCTTCCGGCATCCCGATATAGTCAGCTGGTGCCATCGCTGACTATTGGGGGTGAATCATTGGCCCCCACGGATAGGGATCGCAACTTGGGTGTCCTCCTGGATTCACGGCTGTCTTTAGAAGAGCATGTGACGGCCGTGACCGGGAGGATTTTTCATCAGGTTCGCCTGATCTGCCAGTTGCGTCCCTATCTAGATCGGACTCCCTACACACAGTCACTCATGCCCTCGTTACCTCTCGTCTGGACTATTGCAACACTCTCTACATGGGGCTCCCCTTGAGGTGCACTCGGAGGCTCCAACTGGCGCAGAGTGTGGCCGCGCGGGTGGTGATGGGAGCGACATGGAGTTCCCATGTAACACCTCTCCTGCGCAAGCTGCACTGGCTCCCGGTGGTCTTCCCAGTGCGCTTCAAG
The DNA here is from genome assembly GCA_022577455.1 of Arizona elegans. Classification (NCBI taxonomy): domain Eukaryota; kingdom Metazoa; phylum Chordata; class Lepidosauria; order Squamata; family Colubridae; genus Arizona; species Arizona elegans. Next base: position 8,842,053 of record JAKOOJ010000017.1, read on the forward strand.
GTTTTGGTTATCACCTTTAAAGCGTTCCATGGCTTAGGACCTGATTATTTACTGGACCGCCTGCTACCACCAATAGCCTCCCTCCGGCCAGTACACTCCCATAGAGAGGGGCTCTTCCGGGTGCCGTCGGCCAAACAATGTCGGCTGTCGGCCCCTAGGGGGAGAGCCTTCTCTGTGGGGGCACCTACGATCTGGAATGAGCTCCCCCCGGAGATAACGTAGGATCCCGGATCTGCGCACCTTCCGCTGCGCGCTTAAGACTTTTCTATTTCATCAAGCTGGCCTGGCCTAAATCTTCCCCCTTTTTAAATGTGGAAATTTTAAATTTTAAATTTGTCTTATTTATAGGGTCATGGATAAGGCGTTTTAAATTGGGGAGCCATTTTGGATTTAATTCTGTTTTAAACGTATTTTAATGTTTATATTGTATGTTTTTAATTTTGGCTGTTCACCGCCCCGAGTCCTTCGGGAGAGGGGGCGGTATAAAAATCTAATAAATAATAAATAAATAAATAAATAAATAAATAAATAAATAAATAAATAAATGGGAGTGCAAGACCCATTTCACAGACAAAAGCCAGGAAAAGCTCCAGGCCCAGACAAGATAACTCCTTCTTGCTTAAAAGTCTGTGCTGACCAATTGGCTCCCATCTTCACCCGAATCTAGAGGTATTGCTAGAGATATGCTATGTTCCTTCTTGCTTCAAACTCTCTACTATCATCCCAGTGCCGAAGAAGCCCTCCATCAAGGAACTGAATGACTACAGACCAGTTGCTCTAAGAAAACCTTTGAAAGGCTAATGCTGTCCCACTTGAAAACCATAATGGATCCGCTGTTAGACCCCCTTCAATTTTCATACGGAGCAAATAGATCAACAGATGATGCTGTTAATATGGCTCTGCACTACATTATACAACATCTTGAATCTCCAAAGACATACACAAGGGTCCTCTTTGTAGATTTTAGTTCAGCATTCAATACCATCATTCCAGACACTCTTCTAACTAAGCTAAAACAGCTACAGATACCTGAACACACTTGTAAGTGGATGATAAGCTTCCTAACAGACAGGAAGCAGCAAGTGAAGCTAAGCAGAATCACATCAGATACCTGTACAATTAGCATAGGGACCCCATGAGGCTGTGTGCTCTCTCCACTTCTCTCTATACACCAATGACTGCATCATAACGATCCATCTGTTAAACTACTGAAGTTCGCAGATGACACAACAGTGATCAGTCTCATTCGAGACAATGATGAATCCGCATACAGATGGGAGGTTGAACAACTAGCCTCGTGGTGTGACCGGAACAACCTGGAACTGAACACACTCAAAACTGTAGAAATGGTGGTGGACTTTAGGAGAAACCCTCCCATACTTCCACCTCTCACAATACTAGACAACACAGTATCAACAATAGAGACCTTCAAATTTCTAGGTTCTACTATATCTCAAAATCTAAAATGAACACCTAACATCAAAAACATCATCAAAAGAGCACAACAAAGAATGTTCTTTCTGCGCCAACTCAGAAAGCTCAAACTGCCCAAGGAGTTGCTCATCCAGTTCTACAGAGGAATTATTGAATCTGTCATCTGCACCTCTATAACTGCCTGGTTTGGTTCTGCAACCCAACAAGACAGACACAGACTTCAGAGGATAATTAGAACTGCAGAAAAAATAATTCCTACACACTGTCCTTCCATTGAGGACCTATATACTGCACGAGTCAAAAAGAGGGCTATAAAAATATTTACAGACCCTTCACATCTTGGACATAAACTGTTTCAACTCTAACCCTCAAAACGATGCTATAGAACCCTGCACACCAGAACAACTAGACACAAGGACAGTTTTTTCCCAAACGCCATCACTCTGCTAAACAAATAATTCCCTCAACACTGTCAAGCTAGTTACTAAGTCTGCACTACTATTAATCTTCTCTTCATTCCTATCACCCAGCTCCTCCCACTTATGACTTATGATTGTAACTTTGTTGCTTGTATCCTTATGATTTATATTGACTGTTTCCTAATATAATCTGATTGCTTACTTGTTCCCTATGACTATCATTGTGTTGTACCTTATGATTCTTGACGAATATATCTTTTCTTTTGGCCAATAAAGAATTCTATTCTATTCTATTCTATTCTATTCTATTCTATTCTATTCTATTCTATTCTATTCTATTCTATTCTATTCCATTCCATTCCATTCCATTCCATTCCATTCCATTCCATTCCATTCCATTCCATTCTGTTATTAGTAACATAGTATAATGTATTATTTTATTTGGTGATTTATGTTGTGCTAACCATGGTTCTGACATTACTAATTCAGGTTTAACCGTGATTTTAGTTGGTGACTGAATTGTAAAACAGTGATTTGCTTTATGGCTACTATAAAAATAGTTGTAAAATCAGTTCTGGTAACAAGATGACTTGATTTACAACTGCACCACTTATGACCAAAAATCCAGTCCTAATTTTGATTGTAAGTAGTGTAGCTTTTAAGAGTGTTATTGTATGGGTGAACCAAGGATCCTGAAATCCATGCATTAGGCTAGCCTGATAAATACATTTAAGCCAGTTCACACAATCATCTGGCCCAGGTGGAGCAACCAAACTGGTTTGACTTACGGTAAAGAGTTGGCCACGCAACAGAGGCATCCTACGGGGCAGGTTTCGCTCTGCTGAGCCCCAGCACATGTTGAGCCTAGAGTTTCGAACAATCACATTCTCATCAAACCGTGGATTGAGAAGGAAAGCAGTATCGTTGCCCGCTTTCAGACTGATGTAGAACCTACATAAAAAGACCCAAATGTTGCACTGCACAATTAGCAGGAAACTATCCACATCCAGAAACTACACAATAAACATTCCAACTTCTGAAGATACTATATTGCTGATTCAAAAACCATTATTTTTCTCAAAGGAAATTCCTGTGTGAACCTGGTGAGCAAGAATCTTTTTGCCAAATAGATTCTCTTTTTTTAGGAATTCATCAAGAGATCTCCACTTTTGGAAAAAAGGGATCACTCAATAGATGATAAAGATAGATGAGAGAAAGAAAGAGAGATGATAGATGATAGAGATGATAGCGATAGATAGATAGGCAGACAGACAGACAGAGATACTGTATATTGTATGATATAGAGATAACCACGTTGTACCCTATCATGCATGGAGAGTGACTAGTAATGATTCTTTATTTTTATTTGCGCTTGAAAAAAATAATACAGTAAAGTCCATTTTATCATATTTAGCACTTTTGGAATGGGTGTGTGATGCCTGGGTGTGTAACCTTTCTGCTCATTTTATTTCATAGGTCAAGGTTACAGTTGTGAACTATGAATGCTGGTGACAGAGAGGTGTTGCTTCTGGTTGGCCAACTTTGTTCCTGGAAGGAATATTTAAGAAGTATCGCCAGCTCACTCTAGGCATGCTGATGTTCATTTGCAGTAGCCCTTTATCATCTGTTGATGGAGCCTCACTTAATTTTTTCCCCAAACATGTATATTTACTTTTTATGGCTAAAGATAAAATACCAAATACAGAAACACATGTGCATCATACGGTCTTCTCAAAGGTGCTTTTTCAAAAGGCAACTGACTGTTTTTAACTGTGCAGCTCAAAACCATTCATTTGAAAGGAATTTTGAATAAATGAATTCGGAATAAAATTGTGTGGAAAGAACTTTTACCAACAATATTTCTTAGCATTTACCTGTGAGCACAAGGGGGCACAGAACCTGAGACTATTATTGATTTGGATGGAGAAAAGCCCCCATAGATGCTAGCTCGGTAAGGGATAGGCTGTGGAGAGAAAACACACACAAACTATATTAGAATTAATCTGATTTTTTTTCCCATTTTGCACCTTCAAGTTATCAATCAGAATTTAGCAAAGGCCGATTGGTGTATACAGAGGTTCAGTGGAGGGAGTCTGAAAAAATCAAAATGTCTGAGGCCACCACATAATCAAATCCCTGTTCTTTTTAATGTGGATGCTTATTCACATAAAAAGAGGACTGGGCTTCTATTGACATAATGACTGTTTTGATCTCCTGAGGACATTTTTAAGAATAGCTTTTTCCCCTGAGAAAGTACCAATGGTCCTTCCTGGTCATAGTTGTAAATGTCCATTGACCGCCTTAGCCTCTGGCTAAGATTTTTTTCCAAAGAACCAAGACCGTACCGTGATTCACTGCTGACCTCTTAGATTTCTTTTCAAAAGTTTTTCTGGCCCAAGCCATTCAGATTTCCCACAATGCCCAAGGAACCTAGTTTAAATCTGATGCATTGTGGGAAATTCTAATGATGCTCAAGCCCAACTCCCAGCACTGATTCCTTCCTATTTCAGCTCTTATTAGAAAAGATACATCAGATTATTAAGGTTGGGTTCATTTTTATTAGATATCTTAGATTTATGCCCTCCTGGAACCTCAGGAGACATATATAACACTCCCCCTTCCATTATCTTTGCATACAATGACACAATGAGGCTGGTTGAGCTTCTGAGAGAACAGCATGCCCAAAGCCCCCCATGGTAGATGAGGAGCTTGAAGCTGAGTGCAACACCTAACTACCACCCACATTTGCTCTCCCACATGCTTAATCCTTAAAATATGTTAACATCTCCCAGTTGCTGAGTTCTCAGCAACTGGGAGCCTACACTAATCAACCATATTATGACTGAATGCGATTGTTAGAACTGCCATCATCATTTGCCTGAGTTTCACCACTGTCAGCCTGCCATGAACTGGGGAGGGGGGGAGCCAAAGGGGAGGGGGTTGAATGGGGAAAAAGTGAAACTAATGAACCCAACTACTCATTCTACCATCCAGAGACATCAGCTCAAGATCAAAACTCTGGGAATAGAATAGAATGGAATGCAATGACTCACCAACCTGCCCGCCATTGAAGCACCTGTTCCCAAACCTATTTGGACAATAAGGGACCAGGGAATAAAAGGAATTGGATGGGGAAAATTAACCAGGGAATTTTGGCATGCAAACTTTAGTTCTGGGTTTTGCTACACTGTAATCCACTTGGCTTTTAGTAACAGTATACCTTTCACTACAAACAGAGTCAAGAGTCTTTCTTGACTAAAGGACCATGTCAGAGCAGGTTTGGCAGTGATGTCCTGATTCACATAATGTGCAACATGGTGACTAGGTTCCCATGCTGAGCCAAAATTCCTATCCATGCTCCTTTGTGCCCATTTTAGAGGATTCCTACCTGAATAGTATCTGATCCCTAAATGTGTGGGACTTTGACTCTCATAATTAGGGTTGAAATCCTTCATAATTGATGGGCCATTAAAAAAAGACTTAAGTGCAGATATTGCTAATATGATAAATACTTACAAACATTGGTGGCTGAAAGCATTCTCCAATGGGATAGACACTTGGCTATTAACAAAAAAGAATAGTAGTCAGGATTTTACATGAAAATATTTTTTAAAAAATCCAAACATACACATAAGCCAAATATTTCTGAAAAAGCTTGGGAATCCAACAATTCCTTAAAGTAGGACTGACAGTAATTCCTACCCAGTAAGATACTTTTTTAATCCTGGTTTCTCCTCTTCCTGCAAGACTTAACTGCTTCGCTATGCCAGTTGCAAAACATCTACCCTTTCAGTTACCTATAATGTCTTCTGATAATCTAGGAAATTTCATTAGCAGCTCAAAATGGGTACTCCAGTTTCCCCAAAGACCCAGAGTATGGCAACATCACAGCTAGGATGCAAGGACCAGGTCCAGCATGAGTAAAAATTTCCCAACCAAGAGCCCCCGCCAGCTGTTGTCCCCGTATTTCTCAACCTTGGCAACTTTTAAGATGTGTGCACTTTTCAGTAGTTTTCACTTTGTAGCTTACCATCACAGAAGTTAGAGACAGAGAAAGAGAGAGAGAGGGAGAGAGGGAGGGAGGGAGGGAGAGAGAGGGAGAGAGACAGAGAGAGAGTGTGTCTTGCCTGTGTGTGTGTGTGTCTTGGGTTGAATAAGCTGGATGGCAATGGCCATCCAAAGTTTCATCCAAAGGAGTTTTGTTTCGGGTGGATCTCCTAGCTTTAGAAGGAGAGAGAGAAGGAGGAAGGGAAGGGAGAGAAAGACAGAGTGACAGAGAGAGAGAGAGAGAAAAGAAAGAAAAGAAAGAAAAAGAAAAAAGAGAGGGAAGGGAGAGACAAGAAAGAAAAGAGAAAGAGAGAGAAAGAAAGAGAGAAAGAAAGAAAGAAAGAAAGAAAGAAAGAAAGAAAGAAAGAAAGAGGGAGGGAGGGAGGGAGGGAGGGGAAAGTGAATGAAATATAGTTGGATGGATGGATGGATGGATGGATGGATACATGGAGGGAGGGAGGAAGGGAAAGAGGAAGAGAGAGAGAATAAATGGAGAGGAATAAAAGACCACAAACCCTGGCACTAGAAAGGGCTTCAGAAGACGCTTTTAAACAGCACAGCAATCTAGGCTAGAAGGGATCTTGGAGGTCATCTAGTCTAACCCCCTGTTCCAGTAAGAGTTATCCTTACAAAATCATAGAATAGCAGGGTTAGAAGGGACCTTGGAGGCCATCTAGTCCAAACCCCTGCTCCAGAGAGACCTTATATCATCTGGATTATTTTGATGCCTCTAACAGAGAGGAAAATTGCCAGAAAAGAGAAGGAGTTTGCTAGGCAAGGCTGCCATGCAGAGGAAGGCAGAGATAGTCCTTGTCTTATGACCACAATTGAGCCCAAATTTTTGGCTGCTAAGCAAGAGTGTTGTTAAGTGAGTTTCACCACATTTTACTCAATCCATGACATCTCCTGGCTCTAACATTTTAATCACTTCACCACACTGGCTAATACTAGTCCAACTACGAAACTATGTGATCGGGCTTGATAAATCGACACTTACATCTTGAATCCTCCCCTATCCTCTCCCCTTCTCTCCCTCAGGCTTTCTAGCCCCTTCTCTCCATGAGGCTTGGCCCACAGAAGCCTCTCCTCTGCTATCCCGTTCTCTCCATAGTTGTTTTCAAGTTAGGAGGGGGAGTAGAACGTCTAACTAATTAGCATTAGAGCGTGTTATAATAATATAGGAAATACTAATGCTCTGATGGTCATTTTGAAAAATCCTTTCTTAGTGATCATCTAGAAGCCAAGAGGAACATACGTGGCAAATTTCAAGTTGTAGGCTTAAGATGCGTGGCCTTCAACCCTTCAGCCAGTGAAAAATACTTCTTAGATGGTACAGATAGTGTTGCTTAATGAGCGGTCATTTAGCAACTGTCCAAGGTTATGACAACCCACCCCCACCCCGAAGGTACTTATAACCTGGTTTCTGAGAGGAATACACACATCTCTAGTCACATGACCACGTTTTGGGAACTTGGCAACTGGCTCACTTTTCATCAGTTGTGTTGTGGCCCCGCCCTGTGAGCCTGTCCCATCGGAGGAAGAAAGCTCCGAGCATGAGGAAGAGGAGTCAGCCAGGCCTCCCTCTCCAGGCCCCTCCCCTCTGGCATTGTCTCAAGTGCCGGCCGAGGGAGAGGAGACAGCTGATTCAGATCAGAGTGATAATGGAACATCATTCCTGGACGCACGCCTCCGAAGGCGTGATAAACGTTTGCAGCAACTTAGGAGGCATGCTAGGGATTAGAACTGAGTCACTGGACCACACCCCAGAGACTATATAATAGAGGGTGGTGGTCAAGGATCTTTGTGACGAACAAAGTAAACCTTGGATAGTCACTAAAGCCTCGTCCGGAACTGCTGGGAGGAATATTATTTCTGCTTGGACTTTTGTGAACGTTCGTATCTTTGCTTTCTGTTTGTGGAAATAAAATCACTTGGCAGACGGTGTGTCTATCGCTGCCAAGTGGGAGATAAGAACTGGGTGCGTTCCAAAGTGTTTCCTTAACCCTCGGCTGGCTGTGTTGTGTGTGTGGGGGGGGACGGGGACAGATCAAGTTGCAATGTTCCATCATCACGTGACTGCAATTTGTTTTTGCTGGTTTCCAGCCTTTTTGGTTGGTTTCTGCTAAAAACACCCTCATGGGAGGAAATGCCCTTTATGAGTGCAGCTTTGACTTTACAACTGCTCCATTTGCTTAGCAATTGTCACAAAAAAAGTTCGTAAAATCAAGCCAGTCACGTAGATGCCTCAATTTATGACAATCATGATTTACAGACAGAAATTCTAGGCTCCATTACAATCGTAAGTCAAGGACTACCTGATAATACAAAAATGTGGTGCTTGTGAAGTTTAGCAAGCTCGCTAAACTTCAAAAGATGGAGTGGTGTGATGGGTTCTCCACTGCCACTGGTCCTGTCAGAACACCCAACGAGGTCAAAAAAAATCAAGATGGCGTCTAGTGCCATGAAATCAAAGTTGTGTCTCTGTTGAAGTGCATGTTGTCTGTGACACACACAAGGGATTGTTGGCATTTTTTTTTAGTAAAGAACTGTATGTCATACCTGTAAGAATATTGGGCAAATTGATTTAGAACAAACTGGATCGGTCTAAAAGAAAAACAGAAATCAAAGGAAATTGTATGAACAAGTATCAGAATGGAGAGTGACTTCGAGATCAGAGTTTCTCAACCTCAACAATTTTAAAATGTGTGGCCGTCAACTCCCAGAATTCTTCAGCCAGTGAAAAACGCTTCTTAGACCAGGGGTGTCAAACTCAAGGCCTGGGGGCTGGATCTGGCCTGTCGGGTGCTTAGATCTGGCCCGCCCTGGAAACAGCAAAGGACCGGCCCACAGTGCCTCTGCCAGCAAAAACGGAGCTCGTGAGAGCTGTGTGGGGCCCTCCTGAGTTCTGTTTTCTCTAGCAGAAGGTTGCAGGAGGCCATCCCAGCCAAAAACAGCTTGCGAGGGCTGCGTGTGGCCCTCCCCAAGCTCAGTTTTTGTTGGCAGAGGGTTTTAGGAGGCTATCACAGCCAAAAATGGAGCTCAGGAGACCGTTTCCACTGGTTGAGCGCTCGGGCCACCATAGGCACCCCAACGATATGAGTGACATGCTGGTCACGCCCACCCCGGTCCCCTGAGGTCAAGCACAACCCTGATGCAGCCCTTAATGAAATCGAGTTTAACATCCCTGTCTTAGATGGTACAGGTAGTGTTGCTTAATGAGTGGCCATTTAGCAACTGTCCAAGGTTATGACAACCCCCCCCCCCGAAGGTACTTATAACCTGGTTTCTGACAGAGGAATACACACCTCTAGTCACATGACCATGTTTTGGGAACTTGGCAACTGGCTCACTTTTCATCAGTTGCAATGTTCCATGATCACGTGACTGCAATTTGTTTTTGCTGGTTTCCAGCCTTTTTGGTTGGTTTCTGCTAAAAACACCCTCATGGGAGGGGACCCCCTTCATGACTGCAGCTTTGACTTTACAACTGCTCCATTTGCTTAACACCTGTCACAAAAAAAGTTCGTAAAATCAAGCCAGTCACGTAGATGCCTCAATTTATGACAATCATGACTTACGGACAGATAATTCTAGGCTCCATTACAGTCGTAAGTCAAGGATTACTTGATAATATAAAAACGTGGTGCTTGTGAAGTTTAGCAATCTCGCTAAACTTCAAAAGATGTAGAGGTGTGATAGATTCTCCACTGCCACTGGTCCTGACAGAGCACTCAACGGGGTCAAAAAAATCAAGATGACGTCCAATGCCATGCAATCAAAGTTGTGTCTCTGTTGAAATGCATGATGTATGTGACACACTTGAGGGATTGTTGGCAATAGGCCACCACCTGGACTTTTTTTAAAATCTTTCCCCCATATCACTCAGGAATTGTTGGTTCTGCAACCCAACAAGACAGACACAGACTTCAGAGGATAATTAGAACTGCAGAATAAACAATTGCTATCAACCTGCCTTCCATTGAGGACCTGTATACTGCACGAGTCAAAAAGAGGGCTGTGAAAATATTTACAGATCCCTCACATCCTGGATATAAACTGTTTCAACTCCTACCCTCAAAATGACGCTATAGAGCACTGCACACCGGAACAACTAGATACAAGGACAGTTTTCCCCCTGAATGCCATCACTCTGCTTAACAACTAATTCCCACAACACTGTCAAATAATTTACTGTATTTTTCAGACTATAAGATGCTCCAGACTATAAGACGCACCTACCTCTTTTGGGGAGGAAAACAAGAAAAAGAAATCTGCCTCTGCTTCCTAGCAGTTTTGCCTCATTGCAACAAACAGCAAATAGCCTGCTTTACTTTCATTTTCGTTTTCAGCATAGCTTGATTAGCACAAGAAAAAAAAATCTGCTCCCAGCAATTTTCCTCCTTGGCCTAAGCAGCAACAGGCAATAGGCAATGGCAATCTCTAGCCTGAAACAGCTGAGAGTTGGGAGGCTGACCCAAAGGACAATCAACTTGTGCTAATTAAGCTGTGCTGCAGCTGAAATGGGCTGTTTCTTCTTGCTGCTTGCTGCAAGGAGGTAAATTGCTGGGAAGCAGAGGCCAAAGGGTGGGGGCCAGTGGGTGGGCGGGGCTACATTCAGTGTATAAGACGCACCCAAATTTTCACCCCCTTTTAGGGGGAAACAAGGTGCGTCTTTTATTCCGAAAAATACGATACTAAGTCTGCACTACTACTATTGTCATTGTTCCTATACCCATCTCCTCCCACTTATGACTGTATGACTGTAACCTTGTTGCTGGTATACTTATTATTTATATTTATTGTTTCCTAATATGATTTGATTGCTTATTTGTATCCTATGACTATCATTAAGTGTTCTACCTTATGATTCTTGACGAATGTATCTTTTCTTTTATGTATACTGAGAGCATATGCACCAAAGACAAATTCCTTGTGTGTCCAATCACACTTGGTCAATAAAGAATTCTATTCTATTTTAAAATTGTAGAAAATATTTGCATTATTCAAAGACCGGAACGAAAGAGAAAAGACATATATTTATCCTGTCTAAATACTCCAAACATTTAATCCTCCCAAAAATAAGGGTACCCATTTGTTTATCAGAGGGAGGCAGAAGAGGTGTTTTATAAATAAGATGAATCAATGGAATACCTACAATTTGATCTTGGAAGCTGATTGAGTCCACATCTAGTTCTCCTGAAATTCCGATGTTTTCTACTCGGGAAAAAGGGATCCTATGTTTGAATTCCAAATACAGGTTTCCATCTACGAGAACCTGGCACACACAGAAGGGAACAACTCGTCATATTAAATCACAACAAGAAAAATAAGAGAGAAGGAAATGTCTGTGGAGATTCTCGATCATCCAGCAATTATACTGCCCCATGATGCTTTAGAGCACTTGCTGGGCGGTTTACAATGACAGCATATTGCCCCCCACAATCTGGGTCCTCGTTTACTGACTTCAGAACAATGGGAGGCTGAATCAACCCTCAGCCAGTCAGGATCAAACTCCTGTGGGCAGAGTTAGTCTGCAATACTGTATTCTAACCTCTGTGCCACCAGGGCTCCAGGTCATGGTTATCCCAAAGGTGCTTTTTCCAAAAGGCAACTGTTTTTTTTTTCTTTGAAAATGTTTTGCTTCTCATCCAGAACTGAAGAATCCTCTTGGATGAGAAGCGAAATGTTTTCAAAAAACAAAAAACAAACCAGGAAGTCCAGTTGTCTTTTGGAAAAAGCACCTTTGGGACAACAGAGAAGGGAGCAAAACAATAGTTGAACTCACCTAACAAGTTAATCCCAATTAGTAGGTTATGAATAAGGCCAACTGGGAAGTTGCGAACCATGTTTTAGAAATGATAAGGACTAGATTCCCCAAAAACACTTAAACCAAGTTGAGATTAATGGTGGTGCTTGCCTTACAACCAATCGCTTAGTGACAGATCATCCAAACCTCTCTCTCCCAATTGTGTTTTGGGCGCTTGGTAACCAGTCTGCATTTATGGCCATTTGCTATGCCCTTCTATCATGGGACTGCAATTTACAATGTTTTTGTGGAAAATCAGCATTTACTTCAAATTTTTGGCAAAAATGGCCCACAGTAAAGAATGGTTCACTTAATGAACACTGCAAAAAAATCAGTAAAAACAAATCCAATCATGTGATGACCTCAGGGCCGGATTTAGATTGGAAGAGGCCCTAGGCTATTCCACTTATGAGGCCCTTTCACCAGTGGTGGGATTCAATTTTTTAACAACAGATTCTGTGGGCGTGGCTTAGTTGGGGGTGTGGCTTGGCAATCATGTGACTGGGTGGGAGTGGCTAGCTGGTCACGTGACTGTGTAGGTGTGGGTAGCTCATCATGTGACCGGGTGGGCGTGGCTGTGTGCATAGACTTTTTTCAGAGGGCTGAAAAAAGTCATTTCTGACTGGGCCTCACACTTTTGACCGGTCCTCACACTTATGACCATCCTCACATTTATGCCCATGCAGCTTTCTTAACAACCATGTCACTCATTCCACAACTGCTTCTCTTCACCATGGTGACAAGATAGGGCAAAAACGTAAAATGTGAGGACAGTCGTAAGTTCGAGGACTGGTCAAAAGTGCGAGGACCAGTCAAAAATAACTTTTTCAGCCCTCTGAGTAGTCCATATGCACAAAAGGACTACCCAGAGGGCTGAAAAAAGTCATTTCTGACTGGGCCTCACACTTTTGACCGGTCCTCACACTTATGACCATCCTCACATTTATGCCCGTGCAGCTTTCTTAACAACCATGTCACTCATTCCACAACTGCTTCTCTTCACCATGGTGACAAGATAGGGCAAAAACGTAAAATGTGAGGACAGTCGTAAGTTCGAGGACTGGTCAAAAGTGCGAGGACCAGTCAGAAATAACTTTTTCAGCCCTCTGAGTAGTCCATATGCACAAAAGGACTACCCAGAGGGCTGAAAAAAGTCATTTCTGACTGGGCCTCACACTTTTGACCGGTCCTCACACTTATGACCATCCTCACATTTATGCCCGTGCAGCTTTCTTAACAACCATGTCACTCATTCCACAACTGCTTCTCTTCACCATGGTGACAAGATAGGGCAAAAATGTAAAATGTGAGGACAGTCGTAAGTTCGAGGACTGGTCAAAAGTGCGAGGACCAGTCAGAAATAACTTTTTCAGCCCTCTGAGTAGTCCATATGCATAAAAGGATACAGCAATAGAGAGGGATGAAGGAAGGGAAGGGAAATTAGAGGAGGAGAGAGAGGGAGGAAGAGAGGAGGAGAAGGAGAAAGGAAGAGGAAGTAGGGAGGAGAAGAAGATGGGGAGGAAGAGAAAGTAAGAAGGAAAGAAAAGAGAGGTGGTAGGTTTGAGGAGAAAGATTGCTGTACAATAAAAAAGATGAAAGGGAAGAAAGCCAACCCCCCCAAAATATAAAGATATTAAGATAAAGAATGAATTGTTAAACTTTAAAGAATAAAAGAGAACAAATATGAATAAATAACAATAATTAGAAACACACATACAAACATACAATGTATTTTCTTTGAACAGAGTATTTGGCCGGTTCACAAATTTAAACAGTGTTTAGTCATTTCAATTAAATTTACAATTTCTATATTTCCTTTTTGCCATATTTATTCCTCATCTATTTTTGTAAAAAACCAATATTACCCTCATCCTCATCTCTAATCTTAATCAAATTCAATTTTTCCCTTCTATTCTATATTATACCCCTTCCCATTGTCATCTATTTTTATATCCATCCTCACATTGGTTAATTATGTAATATTACAGTTGTTTAATATGAATTCAACATTTTAATATAAACCAATTAGTTATATAACTACCTTTTTTGTATATTAATCAATATGAACATGAATATTCCAATTATTTCCATGCAATCCAATTTCTTACAAATCAATTAATTATATTTACCAATAATAATAAACCAAATAATTTCCCCCATATATTCCTCCAAACCACAACTTAACCATTTCTGCTTTCAACACAATATACAACTAATAGTATCTCAATTATTACAATTCCCTAGTTAAATAGAGCTTTTTTTCTTTTGTGTTTTAAAATCTCCTCTTTTTCCCTTAAATTTCCTGTTGTTTGCACCTACCTTTTTTGGTGAGGAAAAAGAAATCTGCCTGCCTAATTTTCCAACGTGCAAAGCCAACAGCCTGCTTTACTTTCTCTTTCGTTTTTCAGTATAGCTAGGGGGGAAAAATCAGCACTCTTTGCAAGCAAGGAGAGCCTTGATAGTACAGTGGTTTGGTGCACCCTGTCATTAACACAGCTGCCTGCAATTTCTGCTGGTTCGAATCTCTCCAAGGCTCAAGGTTGACTCAGCCTTCCATCCTTTCTAAGGTAGGTGAAATGAGGACCCAGTTTGTGGGGGCAATAAGCTGACTTTGTATAAAATATACAAAAGAATGAAGGCTATTGCTTAACGCATTGTAAGCCGCCCTGAGTCTCCGGAGAAGGGCGGTATATAAATCAAATTAAAAAAAAAAAAAAAAGGAGCAGATCCGTGAGCAAAACAGCTGAGAGCAAATCTAAGCAAGGGCTAATTAGCTTATGCTGAAGCTCCGGGGGCCAATAAAATTACAAAAAAAACACCGAACCCTTTGTTAAATTGCTGGCTCCCCCGCCCCTCGCCCACCACTATTGATTGGCAATAAATAGTGGTGCGGAGGGGCGGGGCAAGGCAGCAATTTAGCAAACGGTTCGGCTGCAGCACTGGTTCTAGGGCGGCCCTTTGAAGCCCTGCGGCAAGAATTTGAAGTTTTTTTTTCCTCCAGCCATGGGAGGCAGCAATAGATGGGGAGTGGGCGGGTTAAGCGAACGGCAGAGAGGGAGAGGGAGTGAAGGTGGGGAAGCTGCTTTCTCCATCCTGCTCTCTTGCATCCGGAGCCCACGTAGATCCCAGGCAGCGGAACTCAGGCTAGGGAAGGGGTGGGCAATGGTGGCTCTTTTACAACCTGTGGCCTTCAACTCCCAGAATTCCTCAGACAGCCAAGCTGCATCAGGAATTCTGGAAGTTGAAGGCCACAGGTTGTAAAAGAGCCACAATTGCCCACCCCTGGCTACGGTAGGCTGGCGCCGCGCGGGTGGGAGGCGAGGGGCGGGCGAGCCAGCAATTTAACAAAGGGCTCGGCCGAACCCCCTAGAACCCCCAGAATCCCACCACTGTGTAGGCCCCTCTTGATCTTGAGGCCCTAGGCTGAAGCCTAGTTAGCCTATAGGAAAATCCGGCCCTGGATGACCTACATTATGACAGTCACAACTGATGAACATAATGGGCAGGCTCCATTGGGAGACTGTATGGAGCACCCAAAGTGGGTAAGAGACTGGATGAATCGCTCTGTGAAGGAGACGGTTTCTAAACTGATAAATAAAAATAAAGACAAGCTCAAAAGAAAATGTGCCCAAAACTCCATCGGTTTATGTGTGCATTGATGGGGCCCATTTTGCATTTGCACTCAGCAAGGGATGCTTTGAGACATTTTATATTTCACACATTTTGAAAAATGCTTTTCCATTGGTCAATAACCAAACCAAGTGTATTTTTTAAAAAGGTGATGATTATAACCCACAAAGAGGACTTATCGCTTTCATACCACATAGGAGGAGATGTTCACAAGAAACTGGATCTCAAAAGGATGCCCTTTGTAGAAAACCATATTATCTTTTCTTTCTTCGTCCTGCCAGGCACCATTTTCGTGTGAATTGCATATAATACAATTCTGATCAAAACGGACGTTGAAATGGAAAGCGACATCTGATTTGGGCACTTTGCAATTGCCACACTGAAAGTTAACCTGGAATCTACAGAGAGAGCAAGAAAGAGAAATTTACAGATTGACAGAGTTGGAAGGGACCTTGTAGGTCATTTAGTCCAACCCCCCACCCCACCCCCGCCCATCTGGATGAGGACCATGTGGTATTAAGGTAAATTGAAGAAGGAAGAAGGCCCTGGCAAACCTCTTACAAATAATGCTTTTATTCATTTGTTCCACAATACCAGTGTTTCTTAATTTTGGGCATTTGAAGATGTATGAATTTCAACTCCCAGAATCCCCCAGTCAGCATCTGAAAGTTCCCTAGGTTGGGAAACATCGCCAGTACAGGCTTGAAATGCTAAATTTAATCTGTGTTTTTGGAACAATCCTAAACTGAACACACTCAAAGCTGTAGAGATGATAGTAAATTTTAGGGAAATCCTATTGTGGCCCTGTGGGAGTCCGGTTTGGAGGAGTTGGAACCAGGACCTTTCCACAGGAATGGCACACCTCTCCCTCAGCATGTTTGGAGAGGCCACAGGCTGAGGGCGATGCTGTCCCAGGCACTTCAGGCATTGGCAGAGGTGGTCAACTAGATGGGGAGCTGCTGGCTTCACAGATATTCACAGACTGGAATAGATCAGCCAATGAATAGGCATAGCAACTAAGTCAGCCAATGGGGAGTTTGGATGGTAACAGGTCAACCAATGGGGACTGTTTAGAAACAGAAATTTAAGTAAGAAGTCTGGGCGTGGCTTCGCCCTGCAGCTTTAAGTTCTGGGTCTGATTCTGTGCTGAGAACTAAACAATTCTGGGCTTGCCTGCTCTGAACTCTGAACTGAAACTAGTCTGCTGTACTCTGCTTGTGTTCTGCTTGTAACTGCTACCATGTTGGAAGACATCAGCTATTGGTATTGTACATTTATCTTCATGTGTTATATTTATTTATTTATTTATTTGATAATATTTATATGCCGCCCTTCTCCCGAAGGACTCGGGGTGGCTCACAGCAATAAAACAAAACAATAAATAATGCTAAAAATTCAAATTAAAATCCCCAAATTAAAACTATAGCTCCCAAACAGATCAGAAGATTTGCTGAAAAAGTCATGTCTTCAGGCAGAAGACATGGAAAAACTGCGGAAAGAGCAAAGGTCAGGGGCCGTCCGGAGCCCAGTGGGTAACTCGTTCCACAGGGTCGGTGCGGCCACAGAGAACGCCCTCAACCTGGGCGCCCCCAGCCGACATTGTCTGGCTGATGGCACCTGGAGGAGGGCAGACCTATGTGAGCGCACTGGGCGGTGGGAGGTCAGTAGGAGGTGGTCCTGCAAGTACTCTGGGCCCATGCCATGAAGGGCTTTATAGGTAAGCACCAGCACCTTGAAGCGGATCCGAAGGATCACCAGCAGCCAGTGCAGCTCGCGCAGGAGAGGTGTAACATGGGAGTAATGGGAAGCTCCCGTAACAACCCACGCGGCTGCATTCTGGACCAGTTGGAGCCTCCGGATGCACCCCAAGGGCAGCCCCATGCAGAGGGCATTGCAGTAGCCCAGATGAGAGATAACGAGAGCATGAATGACTATACGGAGGGCATCCCTATCTAGGAAAAGTTGCAACTGGCGCACCAGGCGATCCTGTGCAAAAGCCCCCCTGGTCACGGCCGTATATAAAGAAGTTAATGAATCCAGCTGAATCAGTTATCTGTGTGTGCTTTCTGGATTTTTGTAACAAGCTCTGACAGACGCGAGGGAGGATTGACTGCTGACAGGAAGTGGATCTCCTCTGATGAGGAACAGCTGCCTTCTCCACTCGATCCAAGGGCAAAGAGAGCGGAGCGTAGGCAGACTTAGAGAAGGACTGCTTGGCTGCTCGGGAGAGGGTCGCCCCACCTCTCCTCACAGTGAACACCTGGAGTGGAGTGACTTAGGGAAAAGTCGTGGGGAGTCGTGGGTTTTTAAAAAAATACCTCTCTGATGATCCCAACTGAGTTCCCTGATCGGCAGAGAGGTATTTTTTAAAAAGCCTCTCTGACGATCCCAGCTGAATTGTCTGATTGGCAGAGAGGTATTTTTTAAAAAATAACTCTCTGCCAATCAGGCAACTCAGCTGGGATCGTCAGAGAGTTTTCAAAGCATTTTTTTACCACCTCTTCGGCCAAGAGTTGCAGAAAACAATGCTTTGAAAAGCCTCTGATGATCCCAGCTGAGCCGTGCAATCATCAGAGGCTTTTTTTTTTTTTTACTTTTAAAAGCATTTTTTCATCGGAAGAGGTTGTAGAAAAAATGCTTTTAAAAGTAAAAGAAAAAAAGCCTCTGATGATCATGCGGCTCAGCTGGGCATGGGAGGGTGGGCGCGCAGGAATTTTTGCTACTGGTTCTCCGAACCACCCACCGCCATTGCTACCGGATCAGGCGATCCGGTCCGAACTGGGAGCATTTCACCCCTGCTCTGTACTCTATTTTCTATTCTATCCTATCTTACCCTATTCTATCCCATCCCATCCCATCCAAACCCAACCCATCCCATCTCATTCCCATAATTTCTACTCTATTCTTATTTTGCAATACAATAGGTGCTGAAATTTCAGTCAGACTGAGGTACCCTTCATACAGATAGTCAACTTATGACTGGCTGCTTAGTTTGAAGTTACAATGGACTCCACAGGACTACTTATGACCAGATTACAAAGTTTCAAGAGTTGCCAGGTCATATGAGTGCATTTCACTCACCTGCAAACTGTCCCTAGCCAAACCTCACCCCCCCCCACAATAAATGTCTTTTAGCTGGCAGTTCAGAGTCATTAATTAGCCCTTCCTGATGTGCCAGGAATGGGCTCATCCTCCTTCAAGCCGACCTCCGAGGAAGAGTGAGAGAAGTTGTCCAAGGGAGACATCACAGAGTTATGGCTCCCCAACCCTATTTTACAATATGAATGTGCTGGGAATGGGTTTGTTTAAGAAGTGTTTGTATCATACAGCAACATGAGTGAAGATTCAAATTGACCAGCTATTTCTTTGTATTTATTTGCAAAACTTCAAATCTGTTGGAAAAGCTTCATTTTGTTACAGAACTCACTCCCATCAATGGTAGATGATGGTTATACAATACGGACTGAAAGGTCCACCTTGTTCAAAAATGGAACTTTCTTCTGGTTGCGGCTTCACTGGTTCCATGACTGTCTAGATATTTTGAAAAAAAATTGGATTTTTTTGGTGGAACTTCCCATACACTTTTTTTCTCCTCCCCTTGAATGACTCACCTTTTGCAGGACTTCGAAACACTTCCTGTGACTAATACGACCATCCCATCTTTCAGGCCACCACTAATTGGACCAATAAATGGAACAGTCTGACCAGAAATTAAAAGAAAAAAAAAACATTAAATGGAGAATTTGCTGCAGTTCAAAGACATTAATTCAACTGGTTCATGAATAAGTGCCTGGGAAATATAATAATATGTCTGCCTCCATCCTCCCCCGAAACTGCTTTAAAACACTTTTTCTTAATCTCAGAACTTTCATGATGTATGAACTTCAATTCCCAGCATTCCCCAGGTCCACCACCAGTAATATTTTCCCAACCAAGAGCTCTTGACAACTGTTAAACCGGTATTTGTCAACCTTGGACACTGTACGTCCACTCTGGGGACTTCATCTCCCAGAATTCCCCAGACAGAGAGCTACCTAAAGAATTCTGGGAGTTGACGTCCGTACTTCTTAAAGTGCCCAACATTGAGACATACAGCAATATACACAGAGATTAATGATTGAACCTCAGTCTTTACCCAGGCACATTTTAGCTTCATGTAGCATCTTAATTTATTTACTTTATTTATATTTTAGTATATATCTTTGTGTTTGTGTTTATCTTTTTTGATTTTAAGCCATCCAGAGTTATCATGTGGTAAGATAGGCAGCCAATAAATTGTATATATAAATACATACATCTCAGGCAAACTGCATAAACAAACAGATAAAACAGACAAAACAAAGCAAGAAAACTGCACAAATAAACAGATGAAACAAACAGACTCCCAGGATTCTTTCTTAGGACTAGTACTCTTCAATATCTTCATAAACAATTTAGATGAGGGCATAAAAAGGACATTTCAAATTTGGAGGAACAGGCTCAAGATAGGTTCAAGATCCAGAAAGACCTTGAAGAAAAGAAAAGAAAAGAAAAGAAAAGAAAAGAAAAGAAAAGAAAAGAAAAGAAAAGAAAAGAAAAGAAAAGAAAAGATGGAGTGGAGTGGAATGGAATGGAATGGAGATACCTGGCTCAACAGTAGTAACTGGGAAAGGGATCTTGGGGTCCTAGTAGACAACCACTTAAATGTGAGCTAGCCGTGTTCTGCAGCTTCCAAAATGTCAGTGCAGTCCTAGACTGCAACAACAGAGGGGTTGCATCAAGGTCACATGAAGTGTTACTACTGTTTTATACTGCTTTGGTAAAACCACACTTGGAATATTGCACCAGTTTGGATGTGATATAATGATATTTATAATGATATAAAAAAGATGTTGAGACTCTAGAAAGAATGCAGAGAAGAACAAAAAAGATGATTAGGGGACTGGAGGCTGAGACATATGAAGAATAGTTCCAGAAATTCGGTATGTCTAGTTTAGGACTAGAGGTGACAAGATACCAGCGTTCTGCAACCTAAAACTAAGGAGAAAACTTGGAGTAATTTCTCCAATTACTCAGTGGAAGGGCTTGTCTTCAGAAGTTGTGGATGTTCCATCACTGGAGATTTTTAAGAAGAGACATGTGTCAACCCTGAATCAAACCTGGTTGGGGTCATCTTCAGGGTTGCCACACATCAGGGGGAGGAAGAAAATAGTTAGATGGGGTTTGTAGCCAAAACAATAAAGTTTTCTTGTGGGAACCAAGAACATTCTCACAGGTAACTGGCCAAGGAGGGGGAAGTAACCGGGCAACTGGCCAGCAACTGGATTGGACAGCGTGACCAGTGACCTGGGGGAGGGGGAGGGAAAACTCTTACTTTTAATTAAGTGAAAATCATGGGAACTTTAGGGTTGGCTTTCACCAGTTGTGCCAATATGATGTATCCAATAAAACTGTTTCTTGAGGAATTTGTCTGCCTTGGAGTTCTGATTTCTATGGGTGCATCAATCCGACTCTCTTTCAACTCTCTAATCTAATTGGAGCTGCTCTCTGTTGTCCTGAGCCCCGGATACTCACCCAGGCTATCGAGCTAGTGGCAAAGACTCATGGAAGATTGCGGAATGGAGAAACAAAATTCTAACCATTGATAGAATCTATTTCATGTAGCACAGTATTCTGTTTCTCCTTTGTCTTTTATTTTTAGCATAGACTAGTATCTTCCTTATCGTTTCCTCCTCTGAAGGGGTGTTTTTGCTCTTCCACTGCTGCACATACACAATTCTTGCTGCGGTCAAGATGTGTAATATTAGGTATATTGTCCCTTTATCATAACCATCTGATATAATGCCTAATAAAAATAATTCTGACTTAAACGCTATATGTTGTCTGGTCATTTTTCCTAACCACATATGAATTTGTATCCAAAATTTCCTTGCCTTTATACAGGTCCACCACATGTGGTAATATGTGCCAGATAATTGTTTACATTTCCAACAATTTTGGGACATATTGTTAAACATTTTGGCCAATCTTGCCAGGGGCAGATGCCACCTATAGAATATTTTATAGAGATTTTCCTTATATGATGTGGCCATTGTCAGTTTCTGATTTCTCTCCCAAAGCTTTGCCATTTATCCGAATCTATATTATATCCAAAATTTTTAGCCCATACAATCATCATCTCTTTAACTTGTTCTTCCATTTTATAATTTAATAAATAATTGCTTAGTATCCTTATCAATTTGTTATCAGTCCCCATTAATATCTTGTCCAATGTTGTTAGTTCTCTATAAAAACCCCATGCTTTCACATCTTTCACATAACACGATTGTATCTGCAGGTATGACCACCACTTTAATTCCACCCCTTGGTCTTCTAGTTCTAATCTGATTTTCAATTCACCCTTCTCATTTAGTATATCATTATAAGAAATTTTTCCATATGTATAAGATTTGGGTGTATCAATGTTTCTAAGGTGGAGAGCCAGACTGGTATTTCCCTATAGTTTTGTTTAATTTTGTCCCACACTGATAACAAGGCGTTTCTTACATAATGCCTTTGGAAATATCGATGTGTCGTGTTTCTCCCGTACCAAAGAAACACATGCCACCCTAGTTGAAGGTTGTGACCCTCCAATAATAATAGCCTTCTATTCCTCAAAGTTATCCACTCTTTCACCCATGTGAGTGCAGCTGCTTGGTAATACAATTCCCAGTCAGGAAGACCAAAACCTCCTTTCCCTCTTGACTCTTGAAATAGTTTCAGTTTTATTCTCTGATTTTTTCCTTGCCAAATGAATTTCAACATTATTGTATTCAATTCCTCAAAATATTTTTTCTCTAGTTTTATTGGTATTGTTTGGAATAAAAAAAGTATCTTTGGCAGTATGCTCATCTTTATTGCAGCTATTCTACCATGGAAAGTTGCAAGCTTTTCCATCTCTCCATATCCAGTTTTTAATTTGATGCATTAATTTTGTATAGTTGTCCTCTTTGATCGTTATACATCTTACTGTTAGATAGATTCCTAAGTATTTCACTTTTTTCACTATCTGGATATTTGTTTTCTTTATTAATTCATCCCTCTGTTTATTTGTAAGATTTTTAACTACCATTTTGGTTTTTTCCCTCATTTATTTTTAATCCAGCAACCTCTCCATATTCCTCTAATTTCTCTCTGTGTCTCAGGCCTGATTCTAATGGTTCCCTTTTTACTTTCACTTTCACTTTCACTTTCTTATTTTTACCCTGGAGGGGCTGGGCAGGGAGCCCTTTCCTGCCTCTCTACTTCCCTGTGCTTGGGACAGGGCTGATCTCCGCTCGAGCATTTGAAAATGAAACCGCTCAACCCTTTTCCCAGCTTCACTCCTCCAGGCCTGCAGCAGCTGCTTTGCAAAACATCCCCCCCTCTCTTTCCAGAAATGCCCACTGACAAATTTTCCCAGAAATAACCATGTTGTAACATTTAGGTTGGAAGAATGGACAACTGATCCTGTTGCTATGACAAGGTGTCAGAATCCTGAAAGTCATATGATTTTGTGGTTTTAAGGTATATAATGAAATATTGAATAATGGGAGGTTGCCAATCAGCCTCCAACCGTCCCTTTTGACTGCTTGTCTGGTTGACCCTCGTTGCAATGTGATTAATATAAGTGCCCTATGTTTGCCATGCTTTAAATTCTAATAAACCTCTGAATCCTAAAATGGGACTTTTGTGGTATGCTGTCTGTTCAATTCTTATTAAGTGCAGCTATGCTCACTGTTTTTTCCCCTGACACTGTGTATTTTCACTTTTACTATTGGACATATATATTATACCTAGTTGTAAACTCAGAATAATAATTATTTTCTTATATAATTCTAACTCTATTTTGATGTCCAATCTGGTGTTTTTTTTATCTGATGTTTCTGTGCTTTTATTTTGATTGGGAGTAAGAAATTATTTTTATTACATATTTATATCTGTACTGCAGAAAGTTCCAAATAAATCTCTCTATTTTGTCACTTTTTAACTTTTCCCCCTTTTTGATCCCCTTTCCCTCAATTTTTCCTTTTTTGATATTTTGTATTTCAAGTATAGATGCTTGAAATACAAAATGTCTTTTTTAAAAAAATCTTCAAGCAAAGATGGGCATGATAAAGGACCAAAATGGCAGGGACCTAACAGAGGCAGAAGAGATTAAGAAGAGATGGCAAAATTACACAGAAGAACTATACAAGAATGAACTTAGCGTCCCTGATAATCAAGATGGAATGGTCACTGACCTCGAGCCAGACATCCTAGAATGTGAAATCAAATGGGCTTTAAGAAATCTGAGCAATAACAAAGCTAGTGGAGGTGACAGTATTCTAGCTGAGCTATTCAAAATCTTAAAAGATGATGTAGTAAAAGTGCTACACTCAATTTGCCAGCAAATTTGGAAAATTCAACAGTGGCCACAGGATTGGAAAAGGTCAGTTTACATTCCAATTTCAAAGAAAGGCAATGCCAAAGATTGTTCAAACTATCGCACCATTGCACTCATTTCACATGCTAGTAATGCTTAAAATTCTACAAGCTAGGCTTCAGCAGTATGTGGATTGAGAACTACCAGAAGTACAGGCAGGATTTTGAAGAGGCAGAGGAACTAGAGATCAAATTGCCAACATATGCTGGATCATGGAGAAAGCTAGGAGTTCCAGAAAAACATCTACATCTGCTTCATTGACTATGCTAAAGCCTTTGACTGTGTGGATCACAACAAATTGTGGCAAGTTGTTAAAGAGATGGGAGTACCAGACCATCTTATTTGTCTCTTGGGAAACCTGTATGCGGGTCAAGAAGCAACAGTGAGAACTGGACACGGAACCACTGATTGGTTCAAAATTGGGAAAGGAGTCCGGCAAGGCTGTATACTGTCGCTGTGCCTATCTAATTTATATGCAGAGCACATCATGAGAAAGGCAGGGCTAGATGAATCAAAAGTTGAAATTAAGATTGCCGGGAGAAATATCAACCACCTCAGATATGCAGATGATACCACTCTAATGGCAGAAAGCGAAGAAGAACTAAAGAGCCTCTTGATGCAAGTGAAGAAGGAGAGTGCAAAAGTTGGCTTGAAACTCAACATTAAGAAAACTAAGATCATGGCATCTGGCCCTCTCAATTCCTGGAAAATAGATGGGGAAGAAATGGAGGTAATGACATATTTTATTTTCCTGGGCTCCAAGATCACCACAGATGGGGACTGCAGCCAAAAAATTAAAAGATGTTTGCTCCTGGGGAGGAAAGCTTTGGCAAATCTAGATAGCTTACTAAAAAGCAGAGACATCACCTTGCCAACAAAAGTGCGTATAGTCAAGATTATGGTTTTCCCAGTTGCAATGTATGGCTGTGAAAGTTGGACCATAAGAAAGGCTGAGTGCCAAGGAATTGAGGCCTTTGAACTATGGTGCTGGAGAAGACTCCTGCGAGTCCCTTGGACTGCAAGGCGATCAAACCGGTCAGTCCTAGAGGAGATCAACCCTGATTGCTCCTTAGAAGGCCAGATCCTGAAGATGAAACTCAAATGCTTTGGCCACCTAAAGAGAAGGAAGGACTCACTGGAGAAGAGCCTAATGCTGGGAAAGATTGAGGGCAAAAAAAGAAGGGGACGGCAGAGAACGAGGTGGCTGGATGGAGTCACTGAAGCTGTAGGCGTGAATTTAAATGGACTCCGGGGGATGGTAGAGGACAGGAAGGCCTGGAGGAACGTTGTCCCTGGGGTCATGATGGGTCGGACATGACTTCGCAACTAACAACAACATTTCAAGTATTTCATCTCTCTTTGAAAATAAATAAAGTCAACTTTTTTAAAATAAAATATTACATTAAAAAACCCTCCTGCTTGTGCAGCAGGTTGGAAGGGACCTCCAAGGTCCCTTCCAACTGTGTTATTCGGTTAAGTAACAGGTGAACCTCATCCTAAAAAGCCACATAACCTGATTTGGCGCAATCACAGTTCTGCCTTTCTTGGAATCAAGGGCACCAGGGGAACAGCCCGCCACAAGATACTGAATTATAGGATGCCTGGTGTCGTAAAGTGAAGTGGGTAGGTGGGAATCCCTTTCCGTCCCTTCCCTT
The DNA here is from genome assembly GCA_022577455.1 of Arizona elegans. Taxonomy (NCBI): domain Eukaryota; kingdom Metazoa; phylum Chordata; class Lepidosauria; order Squamata; family Colubridae; genus Arizona; species Arizona elegans. The sequence continues at coordinate 8,867,466 of JAKOOJ010000017.1, forward strand.
CTTAAGCAAACCCAACTTACCGGTTTCAAATAAGGTGACAAGGCCATATTCAGCAGCTGGCAGTGGAATCCGAGAAAGAAAAGGAAATTCTGGCAAGTTTGCCAATAGGACTTTTTCCTCCCACCGTAAGGGAATGAGATCCTCGCACATGCAGCTTCGCGCTTAAATAGAGCGGAGTGGAGCCACCAGGTGGGGGAGGTAAAAGAAAGGGGCGGAGCCTGCCTGGAAGGGGAGGGGGCAGAGGGAGGAGATAAATTGCTGCCTAAAAGGCCACAGTGAATTGAATGTGACGGGATGGGATGCTGGTCAGACAATCTAATTGCCCCCATTCCTTATGCCCCCTCAATTTTCCACCCACTCTCTGGTTTTTCCCTGTCATTAGTCACAGAGGTGGGTTGGAAGGAAGTTATGGGTCAATTTAAGGTAGAATTGCAACCTACCATGATTGGGGTCATGGGACCAGAATTGAAATATTGTGGGGGTTCACATCACAGGGACGAACTAATTGCTTTCCAAAGTCAGCCTATTTTGTGGGGCGGGGCGGGTGTGTGTGTGGAATCTCGCAAACCAGAACCTTCCAGTATGATCAAGAGGCAGACTACAATCTCCATAATCCTTAGCCATTTGTCCTGAATGGTATAAGGTCTCCTGCTCGAGAGGGGGGGGTGGAGGTTGGACTAGAAGACCTCTAAAGCCCCTTCCAATTCTCTTATTCTGCATTCTGCTCATGGGCCAAATCATCTGGTGGTACTTCAGTGAGGTCAGGTATGACCAAAGGAAAAGAAAAAAAATCAACTTGCAATCCCTACCCCTTTCGCTACCTTCTAATGAAGCAAAGCAAGGAAATCTTTCAGCTGGAAGCAGCTTGCAAGGAGCAATCACCGGGATGGGGAGGTGGGGCAGTGACAGGGGTCAGTAGAACGGGGGAGCAAGTAAGCCCTCCTGCCCCCTTACCTACCATGCTGTTAAACACATGCTGTTTCTGCAAGACCCTGGTGGATAATCTTTGGCTTATTTTCACTTTCTTATTTTTAGGATGGAGGGGCTGGGCAGGGATCCCCTTTCCTGCCTCTCTACTTCCCTGTACTTGGGACACAGCTGATCTCCGCTCAAGCACTTAATAATGAAACCACTCCATCCATCCCCCCTCCTCTCCCCATTCCTCTGCTTCATACCTCAATGCCTGCAGCTGCTGCTTTGCAAAAAAGCTGGTAATCCCCCCTACTCTTTTTCCAGAAATGCCCACTGACAAATCTTCCCAGAAATGATCCAGCAGCATGGAAGGGAGAATAAGAATTAGACCCATCAGCAAACCAGGGTGTTCATTTTTCTTCTCAATGTGATTGGATGTATTTAGTTAGCGCTGGCATTTTCATAAATCGGACCTGTTGCTCATGATTTTTTTCCAGAAGTTTTGATCCTACTTTTATTACGTTTGTAAATAACTCAAGGTGGCCAACAGGATCTAATTGTCCTTCCTCCTCTGATTTGTTTGGAAAAAGCTGCCACATTCTAAACCTTCACTGTGTTTGGAGATTGTTATGTGTGTTGGACCTGATCTTTGGGTGTTAAGTGAATTTCATTGTATGGGTATACTGTGTATACATGTACAATGACAATAAAGTTGTTGTTGTTGATATCTTTATTCATTAAATATGAAACTCAGTCAACTGAACATTCAAAAATGCATCACAAATACCATTGACATTATTGTTGTTGTTATTGATGATGATGATGATGATGATGATGATGATTTAATCTTTAGTGAGATTCACAGCCTTTGAGGCTGGTTAATAGCTCAGCAGCTCAAGTCCTAACCAAGGACCTAGGAACTTTTAAGGTATCGTCGGAGGATGTAAGCTGTTCTGAGTAAGGTGGTTTTTTGTAGAGTCAAAATGTTCAAGTCCGGCAAATTTAGAATTTCTAAATAGCGGGGTAGCCCTTTGGGTATTGCTCCAAGGGCTCCAATTACAATTGGGACAACACACGATTTCTTTTTCCACAGTCGCTCAACTTCAATTTGCAAGTCCCGGTACTTTGTGATTTTTTTCTTGCTGTTTATCTTCAATCCGTGCATCACCAGGTATTGCAATGTCAATGAACCATACTTTTTTTCTTTTCAACTATTGTTATGTCAGGTGTGTTGTGGACCAAGTGCCTGTCAGTCTGAATCCTAAAGTCCCACAAGATCTTGAGTTTCTTAATTTCTTATTAGATGATGATGATGATGATTAGCTACAAAATACCAGCTCGGAGCCTGATCTAGCAAAGTTAGAACATCAAACCAAACATAGAATAATAGGTTGAAGGGATCTTTTTTTTGAAAAAAGTTTTTTATTTTTATTTCTTATAAACTTATTGTAAGTGTACATTCTCTTATCCATAATTGATGATACATATACATGTTTTCTCTAATGAAAGCATAAAAATAAGACATGTTAATTACATTTGGGGTTGCTCTTCTGCCCTCTTCCCTCTTTTCACAATAAACCTTCTTGTTCTTTCTTCCCCTCCCTCCTCTCTTCTACTTTCTTCCTCCCCCCTCTCCTCTCCTCCCCTACTTCCCCTTCCTCTCCCCCACTCCTCCCCTTTTCCCCCTTTCTCACCTTCTCTCCTACTCTTGTCCCCTATCCTTTCTTCCTCTCCTTCCCCTTTCTTCCATTCTTCTCTCTCCCTCTCCTCCTCTTTCCTTTTTTTCTCCTTTGTTGTCATAATTGTACATTTATATTTATAATCTTCTTTCTTTCCCCCCATCCCCCTTTTCCATTTATTCTGGTGTCATCTGAGTTTCTATTTCTTTTTTATCTTATCCCTCATTTAACTTTCTATTAACTATATCATTTATCTATCAACTTTTATTCATATTTCTTTTCTATCCATATGTAGAATCTTTCCCATGTCTTAAAATACGCCGATTCCTCTTTATCTTTTATTCTTAGCGTCAATCTGTTCATTTCTGCACGGTTTAAAATCTTTTTTATTACTTCACCTTCTGACGGAATTTTCTCTGTCTTCCAATTTTGTGCAAATACAATTCTTGCTGCTGTTATTATGTGTATAATTAAGTATACTTCTTCTTTACTATATCTTTCTGGCAGAATACCCAATAGAAAAATCTCTGGTTTTAATTCTATAGGTTTATGTAACATTTCCTCTAAACATATCTGTATTCTAGACCAATAGTTTTTTGCTTCCGTACATGACCACCATATGATAATATGATCCAGGCAAATGCAAACATTTCCAGCATTTAGCTGATTTATCTTTAAACATTTTTGCTAATCTTTCTGGTGGCATATGCCATCTATAAAACATGTTATATAATTTTTTTATATGCAGTTGCCATAGTCAATTTATAATTCCTTCCCATAGTTGTTGCCATTTCTCTAATTCTATTGCATAACCAAAGTTTTTCGCCCATGTTATCGTCTCTTTTACTTCTTCATCTTCTAATCTGCAATAATTATACAACCTTTTAATCATTTTTTCATCCTTTCCAGTCATTATCTGATCCAACTCTGATTCCCCCAAATTAAAACCATATTGTTTCAAATCTTCATCATATCTTGATTGTATCTGCACTCGTGTATACCAATCAATCTCAATCCCTTGTTTTTCTAAATCTTGTTTCTGTTTTAGTTCTCCCTTCTCTGTTAAAATGTCCTTTTATCTAACAATATTATCCATATTTTTCATATTTGGATGTGTCAATGCTTCTAAAGATAAATTGGGAGGGGGGATCAGTGCTGCTCCCTAAAAGGCTACAGTGAATTGAATGTGAGGGGGTGGGATGCTGGTCAGGCAATCTGCTTGATTTAAAGGAATGGCCATCCCTGCCTCTTTACTTCCCTGTGCTTGGGACACGACTGATCTCCGCTCAAGCACTTGATAATGAAACCATCCCCCCTCCCCATTCCTCAGCTTCATATCTCTGTGCCTGCAGCTGCTGCTTTGCAAAAAACGCTGGTAATTCCCCCTACTCTTTTTCCAGAAATGCCCACTGACAAATCTTCCCAGAAATGATCCAGCAGCATGGAAGGGAGAATAAGAATTAGACCCATCAGCAAACAAGAGAGTTTGTTTTTCTTCTGTCAATGTGATTGGATGTATTTAGTTAGCGCTGGCATTTTCATAAATTGGACCTGTTGCTCACGATTGTTTTTTCAGAAGTTTTGATCCCACTTTTATTATGTTTGTAAATAACTCAAGGTGGCCAACATGGTCTAATAGTCCTTCCTCCTCTGATTTTGTTTGGAAAAAGCTGCCATGTTGTAAACCTTCACTAGCTACAAAATGCCAACTCAGAGCCTGGTCTAGCAAAGTTAGAACATCAAACACCAAACATAGAATAATAGGTTGGAAGGGATCTTGGAGGGCTTCTAGTCAAGGGGTCCCCAACCCTCGGTCCACATGCATGCCAGAAACCTGCCAGAAAAAGGAACCTTTACCTTTACCTTTATGAATGCTGCTGGTTTGAATAATTGGTGTTTTAATTGAGTTCCTTCCATCCAGGCCTCCATTTAAAATTCCACAGGAATTATACTAAAACAATTCCACCGATTCTTAACTTTCCTTGTTTTGTTTTTACAGAGGCAGAAACGATACAAAGAGGACCTATTTGGAACAACGTTTCCAAAAGAGAACCAAAGAACCATGGAAGAAATAAAAACTGAAGGACCCATAAAAGTCTTACAATCTCAAGCCCAGATAAAATTTTAACAGAAACCTCCTACCCAGAGGCCTTCTTTAGCCTCAACGGGGGTCCCCAAATGTTGCTTTTACAGCAGGATCTGTCAACGTGGACCAGATAAGCAGAATTTGCACCACAAAACCAAATGCATGTAGTTTGGGTTTTGGATAAAACAGTACAGACTGTACTTACCGTGTTTCCCTGAAAATAAGACCTTCTCTTATTTATTGGTTCCATTTATATGCCGCCCTTCTCCGGAGACTTAGGGCGGCTTACAATGCGTTAAGCAATATACTTCATACTTTTGTATATACCTGCTTTGTAGGGCCTTCGTCCCTCCACCCCCACAAGCGGTGCTCTTTTTTATACAGTCATCTTATTGCCCCCACAATCCGGGTCCTCATTTTACCTACCTCGAAAGGATGGAAGGCTGAGTTAACCTTGAGCCTGTCTTATATTTTTTTGAATCCCGAAATAAGTGCTTGGCCTTATTTTCCGGGAGGTTTTATTATTTTGGGGCACGTGGAATAAGATGGGGCTCCTCTTGCCGTCTTACCTGATTTCCAGCTCCGCATTTAAATATTTTCATGGCGGGCTTATTTTAGCACATGCGCTCAAAAGCCCAATTAGGCTTATTATCAGGGGATGTCTTATTTTTGGGGAATCGAGGTATTTTATTTAATTTTATTTAATTCTTTTAGACTATGTCTATTTTATTGGAACTTTTGTAGTGACCGGTCTTTATTATATTATTATTTAAATTCCATTCTTGGACAAAGGGGGCAGCTTTTATGGGCTGTTTTCACCCCTGCTTTTGTATGTTCAGAAGAGGAACAGCTAACCTCATTTAAATTTCCATTCTTTGTCGTGTTCTGAATTCTGCATCTGGTGCCAAAGCTAGATTGCTGAGGAACCAACTCCCAATTTTTAATTGATTCACATCTGGATAAATTTGGAGCTTCTTTTGACAAGATGGGTATCACCTCCACACATTGGGCTGTTTTTCATGGACCAGCTTTTTCCATCTAAGCAATTCATAAAGTTGCTGGGCTACAGTTCTTTGATGTCAGGCGAGCACCCGACTATATCCATCCATCCATCCATCCATCCATTCATCCAAATGTGTTATAGCTGCCCAACTCCAATACAGTCTTTGTAGATAGAATAGTGAGTGAATTCTACAGATTATGACTTTCCCAATCACACAAGGATCATTCTAGTTGCTTTCCCCAGAAGCTATCATGCATAGCACACTGAGGTGACTAGGCTAAGCTGCTGGTCTCACACGGGGGTCATATGGCGAAGAAGACACTTTCTGAAAGTGTGTAATCTGGCACCACTTTGTGAGGAAGCAAAAGGTACAAATGGCACAGAAATGGCCATTCTCTGCTCATTTGCTACTGTAATGAGGGCTGAGAAGTGGTCTTCCTCCTTTTCAAAACTACACAAAGACAGAGACTATTATTTTGTAAGCTGCTTTTCAGCAAGCAAAGTGCTTTTTAAATACTCTGACATCAGCCAAATGAACTGGGCACTTATCTGTCAGGAATCTTATTGGCACTTGTCCCGTGGAAGTTCTTTTCCCATTTACTTAAATTCTAGAGACCAAAGCTGCAAAAAGGAAGGATGAAATCCTGAAATTTCCATGGTGTCTAATTTGGGATCGGATTGTCAGTTTACCACACGTGAGTCAGCAAACAAAACTAGATATGAACAAAACAAACCTGAACTTATATGATTCTTAAACATTGAAAAGAGCATTTATTCAAACTTTAAGTAGTAAAGCTCAACATTTCACATCAATTGCGCATCCATCCAAAAATGGACAACTTTAAGATTGGATGTTGCCTTCCTGCCAGGATTAACCCCTTAAGGTGGGAAAGATGAAAGGCTGTTGGAAGGAGGTTTCTTCCAACAGCTGGTTCGCCGAACTGCTCAGAAAGTTAACTACCAGTTCTCCCAAACTGGTGTGAACCGGCTGAATGCCACCACTGCATCTATCCAAAAATGGACCTCTATTGGCGACCCTTAAGCCTGGATGTTGGCCAATGTTATGTCACCATCCACTTCAAGTAGATTTATCTGAGGCAGGTTATGCATGCGATGGTTGTATTCAAAGTGATGTTGTCCGTTCACAGCCACCTTGAAGCAGTGTCCTTCACACTGAATCCAGATCTATGAAAAGAAAATGCACATTTGTGATCGCTTTAATGGAACCTAATAATACAACCTAGATCTTTACATTTTTATTTTGCCTATTAACATCACAAATTACCCATTTCCCAGACAGCCAAGCAGCAAAGGTGTTTCACAGAAGCCCCTGCAAAATCTGATGATGGCCTCAAAGTGACTAAATGATGAGTATCCAGAACAACTAAAAGTAACTTTGATACAGATTTTAATTCAGTTCTGAGATTTTAACCTAGTACATGGATTGGTACTACACCCCAAATTTGGATTTATCTTAGAATCATATTTCAATTTTACAAATTTAAATCCGAATAAATGCTTAGTAATAAGGATGAAATATATACATTGTATTATACTATATTATTTATACATTATATTATTAGTAATATAATATAATGTATTGTTTTATTTGGCGATTTATGTTGTGTTAACCATGATTCTGATATTTATTACTAGTTCAGGTTTAACAGTGATTTTAGTTGGTGACTGAATTGTGAAATAGCGATTTGCTGTACTGCCACTGTAAAAATCGTTGTAAAATCAGATCTGGTAACTGGATGACTTGGCTTACAACCGCACCAATTTATGACCAAAAATCCAGTCCTAATTTTGATTGTAAGCAGTGTAGCTTTTAAAAGAGTGTTATTGTATGGGTGAACCAAGGATCCTGAAGTTCATGCATTAGGCTAGCCTGATAAATGCAAATTTAAATCAGTTCACACAATCATCTGGCCCAGGTGGAGCAACTCAGGTGGTGCTTTGACTTACGGTAAAGGGTTGGCCACGCAACAGAGGCATCCCACAGGGCAGGTGTCGCTCCTCTGAGCCCCAGCACATGTTGAACTTAGAGTTTCGAACAATCACGTTCTCATCAAACCGTGGGTTGAGATGGAAAGCAGTATCGTACCCCGCTTTCAGATTGATGTGGAACCTACATGAAAAGACCCAAATGTTGAGCTGCACAATTAGCAGGAAACTATCCACATCCAGAAACTACACAATGGACATTCCAACTTCTGAAGATACTATATTGCTGATTCAAAAGCCATTATTAATCTCAAAGGCCTGTGAACCTGGTGAGCAAGAATCTTTTTGCCAAACAGATTCTCTTTTTTAAGGATTTCATCAAGAGATCTCCACTTCTAGAAAAAAGGGGGTCACTCGATAGATGATAGATACAAAGGTAGATACAGATACAGAGATGGATAGAGATAGATAGATAGATAGATAGATAGATAGATAGATAGATAGATGATATAGATAGATACAGAGATATAGATGATAGATGAGATAGATAAGATAGAGATTAGAGATAGAGATAGATGATAGATACAGATAGATGATAGATAATATAGATAGATGATAGATGATAAAGATAGATAGATGATAGATAAGATATAGATTTAATTTAATTTAATTTCCAATTTATATACCCCCCTTTTCCCTGAGGACTCAGGGCGGTGTACAGCCAAGATAAAAAACATAGAATACAAATATTAAAACATTTAAAAATATATATAAATTTTGGCCTGAAAGTTAAAAATCACAGACTAATTAAAAGAATTTAAAAATTTCTTCTTAAGCCAACCTGGCTTGCTGAAAAAGATGGGTTTTCAGGGAACAATGGAAGGCATTGAGGTCATGGATTCTCCTTATCTCTGGGGCAATTGATTCCAGAGGGTGGGTGCCCCCACAGAGAAGGCCCTCCCCCTGGGGGCCACCAGCCTACATTGTTTGGCTGATCGCACCCTGAGGAGGCCCTCTCTGTGGGAGCGCACGGGTCGATGGGAGGTCGTCGGTAGCAGCAGGCGGTCTCGCAGATAGCTAGGCCCTATGCCATGGAGCGCTTTAAAGGTGATAACCAACACCTTGAAGCGCACCCGGAAGACCACCGGGAGCCAGTGCAGCTCGTGCAGGAGCGGTGTTACATGGGAGCGCCATGTTACTCCCATCACTACCCGCGCTGCTGCATTCTGGACCAGCTGGAGCCTCCGGGTGCTCTTCAAGGGGAGCCCCATGTAGAGAGTGTTGCAGTAGTCAAGGCGAGATACAGAGATACAGAGATAGATACAGAGATAGATAAGATAGATGATAGATAGATACAGAGATAGATGATAGGTAATAGATGATAGATGATAGATGATAAATAAGATAGATGATAGATAGATAGATAGATAGATAGATAGATAGATAGATAGATAGATTAGATAGACAGACAGACAGACAGACAGACAGACATTACATAGATGATAAGACAGAGACAGTAAAATCTTGGAATGTGCAGAGATGGTGAAATTAACCAGTATGCTTAAAGATGAGGAGAACTCAAAATTTAAGGCAGTATGGGAAAGGTGGTATATATGGTGGAATAATAGAACATGACTATAAGGATATACTTACTTCTTAATAGTGATAGTTTTGAAGATACTTATTGTATAAGCACTGTATATATGTAATTACACGACACCTCAGATGTCACCTGAGATTTGATATTTTCTCTTTTTATTTTGTAAAAAACTTTTTAAAAACCAATAAAGTATTTATTAAAAAAAAAAGACAGAGACAGGCAGGCAGGCAGACACATAGAGGATCGTACCCCATCATGCATGGAGGATGACTAGTAATGATAGGTAACAGCTCTGAACCATGAGCATAGGTGACAGATGTGTTCATTCTGTCACCCAACTGGCTGTGCTTCCCGGTTGGCCAACTTTCTCCCTGGAAGGAATATTTAAGAAATATCGCCAGGGTCGCTCTAGGCACGCTGTTGTTTGTTTGCATCCCGTCTGCAACTTCTTAAAATTGCAGCATCTTTTCTAGAAGTCAGCATGATCCAGGAAGAAAAAAATGCAGGCTGTTTCAGAATTTACTGACAAGTGCAAAATGAGCCCCCTCGTGGGCTACAAAACACCATTTTCCCTTTGAATTCAAAGTGCTGCACAAATATATTACCTTCAGTCACTGCAGCTACGTCACAATCAATTGGTTAGTCTTTAAGATGTCTCAAGGGTTTTTCTTACGCTGATGTACTTTATAGACATTTCAGGTTTATATAGGTAGTCCTCAACTTATGACTACAATGGAGCCCAACATCTTTGTTGTTAAGTGAGAAATTTGTTAAGTCAGTTTGGCCTCTTTTAATGACCTTTCTTGCCACAGTTGTTAAGTGAATCACAGCAGTTGTTAAGTTAGTAACATGGTTGTTCAGTGAAACTGGGCTTCCTCATTGACTTTGCTTGTCAGAAGGTCGCAAAAGTAAATCACGTGACCCCAGGATGCTGCAACCATCATAAATATGAACTAAATATGAATTATTGCCAAGCCTCTGAATTTTGATCATGTGACCATGAAGATACTGCAACGGTCATAAGTGTGAAAAACGGTCATAAGTCATTTTTTCCGGTACCGTTGTAACTTTGAATGGTCACTAAATGAACTGTTGTAAGTCGAGGACTACCTGTACAAATATCCTGGTAGATGATACCACTTGCATTAGACACTCGTCTCAACGGTGCTTTTTCAAAAGGCAACTGACTGTTTTGAACTGTGCAGCCCAAAACCATTCAATTGAAAAGAATTCTGAATAAATGAATCCGGAATAGAATTGTGTGGAAGGAAGTTTTACCAACAATATTTCTTAGTCTTTACCTCTGAGCAGAAGGGGACACAGAGCCTGAGACTATTATTGATTTGGATGGGAAAAGGCCCCCATAGATGGTAGCTCGGTAAGGGAGAGGCTGTGGAGAGGACACACACACAAAAACAATATTAGATTTAATCTGCCTTTCCCCCCCATTTTGTACCTTCAAGTAATCAATCAGAGATAGCAATAGCACTTAGTCTTATATCCCGCTTCATCGTGCTTTATAGCCCTCTCTAAGCAGTTTATAGAGTCAGCCTATTGCCCTCAACAATCTGGGTCCTCATTTTTACCAACCTCAGAAGGATGGAAGGTTGAGTCAACTTTGACCCGGTTAGAATTGAACTACCAAACTGCAGGCGGCCGGCAGTCAGCAGAATTAGCCTGCAGTACTGCATTCTAACCACTGCGCCACCACAGCTCATCAACAAAAGTCGACTTTATACAGGGTTTCAGTGGAGGGAGTCTGAAAAAATCAAAATTTCTGAGGCCACCACATAATCAAATCCCTGCTCTTTTTAATGTGGATGCTCATTCACATAAGAAGAGAACAGAACTTCTATTGCCATGTTGACTGTTTTGACCTCCTCCTGGGGACATCTTGGATTATCCACCTAAGCGTAGATTTTTCCCCTGAGAAAGCACCAATGGTCCTTCCTGGTCATAACTGTAAATGTCCACTATTGGCCTTAGCCTCTGGCATCATTCAGGTTTTTTCCAAAGCACTAAGGCCGTACCATGATTCACCGCTGACCTCTTAAGATTTTTTTCCAAAAAGTTTTCTGGCCCAAGCCATTCAGATTTCCCACAATGCCCAAGGAACCTAGTTCAATCTGGTGCACTGTGAGAAATTCCAGTGATGCTCAAGCCCAACCCCCAGCACTGATTCCTTCCTATTGCAGCTCTTATTAGAAAAGATTATTAAAGTTGGGTTCATACTGGCTCATTTTATTAGATATCTTAGATTTATGCCTTCCTTGTCTTCTGGAGCCTCAGGGGGCATATATAACACTCCCTCCCTCCATTATCTTTGCATAACAATGACACAATGAGGCTGGTTGAGCTGTGAGAGAACAGCACGCCCAAAGCCCCCCATGGCAGATGGGGGGCTTTGAAGCGGAGTCCAACACCTAATTGCCCACATGTGCTCTCCCACATGCTTAATCCTTAAGACTTGTTAACAACTCCTAGTTGCTGAGTTCCCATATCCTACACTAAATCAACAACATTATGGCTGAATGTGATTGTCAGGACTGCCATCATTTGCTTGAGTTTCACTTTCGCTGTCAGTCTGAGGGCGGGAGTCGAAGGGGAGGAGGTTGAATGCTTGGGAGAAAGTGAAACTAATGAAGCCAACTACTCATCCTACCACCCAGAGACACCAACTCAAGGTCAAAACTCTGGGAATGGAATGCAATGACTCACCAACCCGCCTGCCGTTGAAGCAACTGTTTCCAAAACTATTTATTCAAAACATACTTAGACAATAAGGGACAAGGGAAGGAGAGGAATTGGATGAGGAAAGTTAACCAGGGAATTCTGGTATGCGAACTTTAGTTCTGGGTTTTGCTACACTTGTAATCCACTTGGCTTTTAGTAACATATACCTTTTATTACAAATGGAGTCGAGGGTCTTTCTTAACTAAAGAACCAAGTCGGGGCAGGACTGACAGTGATGGTCTGATTCACATAATGGGCAACATGGTGACTGGGTTCCCATGCTTTTAGAGGATCCCTACCTGAGTAGTATCAGATCCCTAAACATGTGGGACTTTGACTCTCATAATTAGGGTTGAAATCCTTCATAACTGATGGGCCAGAAAAAAACAACAAGTGCAAATATTGCTAATATGATAAAGAGCCTTGATAGTACAGTGGTCTATGCACCCTGTTATTAACACAGCTGCCTGCAATTTACTGCTGGTTCGAATTTCTCCAAGGCTCAAGGTTGACTCAGCCTTCCATCCTTTCTAAGGTAGGTGAAATGAGGACCCAGTTTGTGGGGGCAATAAGCTGACTTTGTATAAATATACAAAAGTATGAAGGCTATTGCTTAACGCATTGTAAGCCGCCCTGAGTCTCCGGAGAAGGGCGGCATATAAATCAAATTTAAAAAAAAAAGACTTACATAAATTTGTGACTGAATGCATTGTCCAATGGGATAGGCACTTGGCTATGAAGAAAAAAAGAATAGCAGTCAGGATTTTACATGAGGAGGTTTTAGATTTTTTTAAAAAATATTCCAAATGGATTAGTTTTTATGGGTTAGTTTTTAATTGTATAGCTTTGGGGTTTTAAATTGGGGGCCAATTGATTTAATTTATTTTAGCTACCTTAACTTATATATTGTATGTATTTTAATTTCGGCTGTTCACCGCCCTGAGTCCCCAGGGGGAGAAGGGCGGTATATAAATTCAAATATAAATAAATGAATAAATAAAATAAAAATATACACATAAGCCAAACATTTATCAAAAAGCTTGGGAATCCAACAATTCTTTAAAGCAGGACTGATAGTAATTCCTACTCAGTAAGACACATTTTTTAATCCTGATTTCTTCTCTTCCTGCAATTGTTAACTGCTTTGTTATGCCAGTTGCAAAACGTCTGCCATTTTAGTTACCCATATTGCCCTCTAACAATCTTAACCTAGGACAGGGGTCGGCAACCTGTGGCTCTGGAGTCGCATGTGGCTCTTTTAATCCTCTGCTGTGGCTCCCTCCTTTCATCCCTCTGCTGTGGAGAGAAGCAGCTGACACCGCTGCTGTTACCGTCTCCGTGGCCTGCCCACTGCTCTTGCAGCGCCTTGCGCAGCACAGTGAAATTTAGCATGCTTCACAATGGGGGAGATGGGGTCCCCTCCTCCTGAAGCCC